>CM035436.1:150091432-150691432 GCA_020310875.1 Ceratopteris richardii | reverse complement strand
CCAAACAACTCGAGGCCTTGCTGGACGTATACCAAGCTGATAATCTCACAGTCCGGCGTAACTTGGCACTCCTCAGAAAACACATGGCAACCACCCTTGAAGAGAACAAGAGACTGCAGCAGCAAAATGAAGCAAATCTAGAAGCAGCAATGGAAGGCTCTCCCCACAAAATGGATCCAGAGCAGTTTAAAGCCGTACCCTCAGAGACAATGAAGACCATCTTGGAAAGCTATGCAGATCTATTAGATGCTCATGATGAGTTGGAAAGGGAACGTGATGAGCTACGTGGCCAGCTCAAGGAACAGGAGGCTCCAACCAAGGTAATAGAACCGGCCTCGACTTCAGAGGAAGTGAAGGCATTGACAGAGCAGGTGGTGGAGCTCCAGAAAAAGTTACTAGAGTATGAAAGGCAACCCTCTCGAGTCATAGAACCTGAGCCAGAAGACTTGGTTCCCATTGAGGTAGATGATTCGTACGAGGAACCATACGTTCCTATGCCAATGCCAGGAGGGCAACAAACCTCAGAGGGAATGGATACCTTAGAAGTGGAAGCACCTGAATGGCTTCAGTCATTAGAGAAGACAGCGAACACCCATGATGAACGAGTAGCAATACAAATCCAATCATTAGCCAAATTAGAAGACACTGTCATCAAGTCCGAGTATTTCAGACGTATGTCCCATCACAGGTGGATAGGGACCAATGATGATCAGTATGTGCCATATTGCATATTATTGGCTGATTACAACGCAGAGATCCAACGACAATGTGGGAAGGCCCCCACCTTTGCCACCCAGTTTGGCCCCGACGATATACCAGAGAGTGCGAAAAGAGGATCTATTCATCAACCCACTTGGAGGATCTGTCTCTTGGAGACTTATCCTGAAATGGTACGAACCTGGAATAACATGCCCCTCTTTATTAAGTACAATCCTTGTTATGCCCCAGTCCTACGGAGACGCACATGGCCCGAATTCACCATTGCTGTCAAAAACATCAAAGGTTGTGCCAAGTGGCTAAATTATGTTTATCTAGCACCTCCACGAGGACCTCCCACTGTAAATTACATGATTTCTACTATCAGACACTGGAGCACTCGACTACGCAATACACCCGATGTGATGGCACAAATGTGTATGAAAATATTTGAATTAATGCTGATCACATTCAGGACATTTAAAAACATTAAGGATCCCCATTTCTCAGGAGCAGGCTTCGTTACAGGCAACCAAGACCTAGTTTACGACATGAGCACCACCCCATCAATCGAAGTAATATATGCTTGGCACTCCAGAATAAAGTACCTCCCCGCTTGTTTTAAACAGACATTCGAGGAGATGTTCATAACAGGATTCTGGGAATATCACTCAAAAATTTTTGTACCCAGGCCTTCACATCTCCTCCACTTATTCGCTGTGGAGAGAACCATACATTCATAACAACTACAAGTGCCACATCCGGACGTACCAGGACCAGTGAATTGGGACGCATTATTAACAGATCTAGCACGGGGGCTCAGATTAGAAGAACATCACCTCGCTTCCAACGTCGTCCAATACTACGTTCAACGAACATCTAGACAAGGGTCTGTCAGGGGCGACAGACGCGAGAGTGGGGGGGGTGTTGGTAGCAGTCAGGGAACCGAAGGAGCCACAAGACGAAGAGAGTCAAAGCGAAGGGACAGCACAAGCAGACATGGCAGTCAAAGAAGATCTGGCAAGTAGGCCATCTAAATTTTTCAGACATCAAGGAGTTGAGCACACAAGAAGAAAGAGCAAGTAGGGAGCTCAAAGGTATGTATGACAAATCAATAGAGAAAATCCCTACACAAATAGTGATTTTCATCACTAAAAACCATTGTAAATATCATTTCGTATTTTTGTAGCTCCATTTTGTGCAAGCCAAGGAGTCCTTGAGCTTGAGGAGCTTTAGAAGTATTTACCTGCCAATTTTCATATTTTTTAGATCTCGTTTGAGCCCTCTAATAAGCCCTGGAACCTAATTTTTAACTAGGCCGGACACTAGGTTTGGACAGGGCCAAGGCTAGTCAAAAACTATAAAAGGAGCTAGAGAGCTCATTTTTGAGGGTAGATTGTAATTGAAATGAACTTGTAAGAGCTTTTTGAAAGTAATCTAAGAACTCCATTGCTTCTCACTCTTTGTCTTGCCGTGTGTGCGCGTGTGTGTGTATGTGTGTGCATGCTTGTGTGCTTCTCACTCACGCACTTGTGCCTCCACTTGCTCGAGGTCTTCATACCATCCTCACGTCTTCCCGGATTGACATTAAAGGAGGTGCTACTCATCACTGAGCTACACCACCTTCTTCCTATCTCTCCACCCTTCTTTATTCTTCCAATCTTTTGCTGATTTTGATTACATGAAGCTTGATCATTTAACATTTGTATTGGTAATGTCTGTGTATCTTCAAATGCAAAAGTGAATCCTTCCAAGTGTATATCATGAACATCTGATTGAATTTCCTGTTCTTCATTACTCAATAAAAATATTAAAAACCTTTTGTCATTTATGTTCAATTTAAGCTTCATTTTTTCAAAATCCAAAATCACTTTACCTTGTTGGAGCCACGATTGACCTAAAATCATTTTTTCAGACATCAATTGATCTGGCCATTCTTCACAATCTATTTTCATATATTCTTCATTGAACTTAACTTCAATAGATAGTGAAGACATGCTTTGTACTATTTGACCTTCCAAAGTTTTGATTAAGGTTCTGCTTTTAGTTCTTTTTATATTAAATTTACTTACCAAAGTTGAACTAATCAGATTCACTTGTGCTCCAAAATCTATCAATACCCTAATGTTTTCATTTTGAAAATCCATTGTCATCACAGGCATATGTTCTTTTAGTTTTAGAGGAGTTTCACACAAACAGACTTCCCTAAGATCTTTGATTTTTCTTATCCTTTCCTTTGCTTCCTGTTGAGCCTCTTTTCTAATGTCTTCCTCTTCTTTTTTCCTATTCTGAGCTCATTGCAACCTTCTCCATTCATCAACAGTTAATGGGCAGTCATACCTCTTGACTCTACATCCACTTATGAAGTTTGGCATGATTTCTCCGTCTATGTTAGCTAGTTGAATGGCTCCACTGTTGCTTATCTGATGTATAATATATGGTCCATGTCCTTTTTTCTGGAACTTTTTCTGATGTTCTCTCACTGTGTAAGCCAAAACTAGATCTCCTTCCTGTAGATCTTTTTCTTTTATGTGAACATCATGATAAGTTTTTTGCCTTTTCTTGTCCACATATATACTCATAATGGCTTGGAGTCTAGATGCTCCGAATTTTTCCAATTCTATTACTCTCTCTAACAGTTCATGTCCAGTCCAATTGTAGTGACTACCTACTTTTAATGTTGGAATAAGGAATTCCATAGGTAGAACTGCATTTTGTCCATATACTAGATTGAATGGTGTGTTTCCTATTGCAGTTTTATAAGCCACTCTATAAGCCCATAGGACATGATTAAGTTGTAAATCCCAATCATTCCTGTTTGTGTTTACTAATTTTGATAGTACAGTACAGAGTACTTTATTAGTACTTTTTGCTAACCCATTGGCTTGTGGGTGATATGGGGCTGACTTTCTATGACTGATCAGGAAATATTCAGTGATGTTTTCTAGGATTTGGTTTACAAAATGGGTTCCCCTATCACTTACCAATTCAATTGGAAGTCCAAATCTGGTGATAATATTTTCATATAAGAATCTGGCAGTAGTATGAGCATCATTCCTTCTTGTGGCTTTGGCCTCAACCCACTTTGTCAGGTAATCTGTAGCCACTATGATGTATTCAGCATGGGATTGTTTTGCTGGAGGATGTATAGGTCCAATGAAATCCAACCCCCATTTACTAAAGGCTCTTGCTGAAATTAATGGAACTAATGGCATATCATCTCTTTTATTTGGTTGACTCACTCTCTGACAGACATCACATCTTTTTACATAGGTTCTTGCATCAGGAAATAGGGTTGGCCACCAAAAGCCATAATATAAAATGAGTTTAGCAGTTCTTTCACTTGAGAAGTGTCCTCCTGCTACTCCAGAATGTGCTAGTTCCAACATTTCCAGATATTTATTCTCAGGAACACAAATTCTTAAGTATCCATCCATCCCTCTCTTATACAACTGTTCTCCTATCAATTGATATTCTTCAGAGATTACTTGTAGATTTTTGGAATCTGCACCAGCTATCACTTGTTTTCCTTTCTTCTTCCTTTTCAATTCCTCAATGATATTTGCACTCCAATCTGGATTTTTCTGGAACCAATATAGAGTTATGAATTCTGAATCTTGCAATAGTTGGCACTTCCTGCAATTAGCAATGTATTTTGTTACATCTTGAGTCTTATTAGGCCAATGTACCCCCATCCTATTGAGATTACTTAGGGTGACTACCCTAGAAGCATGAGTGCAAGGGTTCCAACAATGAGCTCTCCTCAGATATTCTTGTTGCTCTTCCCCAGGAGTACAATATTCCAATATGCCTGTGTGGTTGAGATGATACAAATGCCCAGCTAGTAACATAAAGTTCCTGCTTTGTAATACTAAGTGTGCATTGTTCCCAACTGTTCTGCAAGGTCCCATGGTTAATAATGGTACTAAAGTCATGGCCCACTCAGGAACACTCTCTACTTTGAACAAATAAGTGTCTGGCAGGTTGTCATATAAAGGTGAACTGGGTTCTTTAGACTGAATTCGAGATAAATGATCTGCTCTCAAGTGTGTTTTCCCTTGTCTGACCACCACTTCAAACTCAAATTCCATTAGTAAAAGAAACCATCTGACTATTCTACTAGTGTGACAAGGTTTATTTACCAAATATAATAAAGCTTGGTGGTGTATAAAGAACTTAAACTTGTTGGCCAAAAGGTAATGTCTATATTTCTTTACAGCAAATATCATGCCCAATCCCTCTCTCTCAGTGGTTGTATAATTTTTTTCTGCTAGATTCAATTGCCTACTAGCATAAGCCACTGGAAAATCTAACTTGCTTCCTTCTAATGGTTGTGCTAACACACATCCTAAAGCATAATTTGAAGCATCCACATGGACATGAAAAATTTTATCCCATTGAGGTGTTTTCAGAATTGGGGCTATTACCAAACAAGTTTTTAAAGTTTCAAAGGCTTGGTCACACTCCTTGGTCCACTCAAACTTTGTAATTAGGGCATATAAGGGTTTGGCTATGTCAGCAAATTTGTGTAAAAATTTCCTATAGTACCCACAATGTCCCATGAAAGTTTGAAGTTCCTTTACACTTGTTGGTCTTGGAAGCTCTATTATGGCCTTTATTTTCTTCTCATCAGTTGAAATTCCATTTTTAGAGACTATGTGACCTAACATTCTTCCTTGTCTTACAAAGAATACACACTTTTCTGAATTTAAACATACTCTGTAGGTTCTACATTTCCTGAATATATTTTCTAAATCCTGCAAGTGATCTTGTCTTTTTAATGAAAAAGTACAAAGATCATCTACATAAATTTCCATTACATTCCTCAGGAACTCTTTGAAGATATGACACATCAACCTCTGAAAAGTTGCTGGAGCATTAGTTAACCCAAAGGGCATAACCCTAAAAGCATAAATTCCCCATTCTGTGGAAAAGGCAGTTTTATGTTGGTCTTCCAATGCTATAGGTACCTGATTGTATCCTGAAAAACCATCTAAAAAACTATAAACCTCCTTCCCTGCAACTCTTTCTAGAAGATGATCTGTTATAGGCAGTGGATAATTATCTCTTATAGTTGCTGCATTTACCTTTTTCAAGTTAATGCATACCCTAAGTTTCCCATTCTTTTTTGGTACCACAACTATAGGAGATATCCATTCTGTATACTCAATTTCATAGATGAAATTGGCAGCTAATAGCTTGTCAATTTCTTCCTTGATTTTAGCAGAGTATTTATCATTGAATGTGTAATGTCTCTGTTTGCCAGGTTTTGCCTCAGGTGTAATAGGAATCTTATGCTCACAGATTTTAGGATCAATACCTTTCAAATCCTTATAGCTATAAGCAAACACATCCCTATAGTTTCTTGCCAAGTTTCTTAGTGCCTCCTCTTCTTGAGTTGTCATGTCATCAGCCACTACAATATGTCTTTCTTCTCCCTCTTCCTGAGTGATCATGATCTTTTTGGTTTGTTCCTCATTATCATAAGCCTCACCTTTCTTCTTTTCCCTCTTTGGTTTCCTCTTGAGAAGTAGTCTGCTTTCTACTTCATAAGTCTTGAAATTTGCTGGTACATCAAATTGTTGATCTTTGTTTGTTTCCCTTTTCTTCTTCTCATCCTCCTGATTTTCTTCTATTTCCTTGTGTTTGTTTTTCTTATACTTGCCTGAGATTTTATCTTTAATAGCATCTTCAGCTTTTACTTCTTCCGAAAATTGTGTCTTCCCTTTTTCTAATATCATTTCTTCTTCTTTGTCCTCTTCTGTTCTAGATACCTTTATCATTTGTATTCCAATGTGAAAGACATCATATCCTTCTTCATTTTGAAATTCCACTCCTACATATTCATCACTAGCTAGATCCATAGTAGCCAAAATTTGATTCCACCCATAGGGCTCAAACTCCTCATCTTTGAATTGTTGTGGTACATAGTTCTCATCTTGTAACTTCCTTCCTTCCACACAATCTTCTCTTCTCAATCTCCTTTTTCTATTGGTAAGATTTCTTATCATGTTGCACTTCCATATTGATGATTCAGTTTCATCCTGGTCTTCCATTTCTGATTCCTCACTTAAATCTTGATTCTGATGTATTTTATACCATTCTTGAGGAGATATGTCACAATAGTGCCCATTTCTTAGATTTACTTTGGTTATTCTTCCTTTGCTTTGAAGGTATAAGCAATCATTACCCCAATCTTGCACAATTTGCATTTGTCTCATAAATGGTCTTCCTAGGATAATTTCATATGAAGTGGATTGTAGGAATTCAACTATAGCAGAGGTATGTTCTATCTCTATTCCACATATGTCCACAATCACTTTTTCCCATATTCCTAGGGGTTTTTCAATGTGTCCATCTGCAAGTTGCAATCTCATTTTGGTGGGTAATAATTCATTTTTTCCCCATTTCTCCCAAGTTTGTTTAGTCATGATGGCCACTCCTGATCCACTATCCAGAATAGCTTTGGCCTGGTTTTTACCAAATTGTATTTTTAAGGTTGAGTTTCCCTCTTCTCCTTCACAATATCCTCCTATCTTATCAATGGGAATATACCATAATTCCTCCTTTTCTTGTAGTTGTGGGTAAAGATTTTCTGGTGTTGTTTCCCATTTTTTCATTTGGTTTTGTAAGTGAGGATTTTGTTTCATTAAATCTTCCCATGTGGTGTGATATAGAATTGTGCATTGTTTATCTATATTCACCTGGAATGTTACTTGTGGATTTTCTTCCTTGTTACAATTTCTTCTTGTTTTTGTTGTCTCAGATTCCTCAACTGTTTTTTGAGAATTGTCTACTTCCCCCATTTTGAGTTGCACTTCCCGTATGATTTGTTTACACTTCTGCATCTTTTCATGTTCTAAGTCTGGCAAAGGATAAGCCATTGTATGATCAGTAGGGCTTGGTCCCTCTTGAATTCTTCCCTTGTACGCTTTTATTAGAGTGTCTAGACTTTGTGAATTTCCTATCTCCAACTGGGTTTGTGTCTTCTGAGGAGAAGTACTGTTTGATTGTTCCCTATTTTCTTTTTCCAAATTTTTACCCATTCTTTGTTTCCTTTCCCATTTCCCTTTTTGTCTATTTTTCTTCACCTTTGAGATTGAACCTTCATTTTGTTCCTTAGTTGTTCTTTGTTGTTTAGTTTGTGACCTGTTATAGCATTTACATTCACTTGGTCAATGTCACTCAATTATTCTTGTTCCATGATATTGATTGTTTTTAGTGGTATGTTATTAGGTGTGTTTTGCTGTTTTTGAGGATTTTTTGGGCAATCCTTTATCAAATGTTCCCTACCACAATCCTTGCAATAAGCTCCCTCTATTCTTAACGTAGGAGGTTGTGGACAGTCTCTAATGAAATGTTCTCCCCCACACCTATAACAAGTTATCTTTGGTCCCCCTTTGAATTGAGGTTTTTGATTGGACATATAATTATTGGTTATATACATGAAGGTGGCAGTGTCCATCTCAATTCTCCCATTTCCCAAGTCTAGGGCTTGTAATTCTCGTTCTCTTAATTCATAACCTTCCCATTCTTCTTGATATCCTTCATTCCATTGATAATCTTCCTTGTATGGTGACTTTGTTCTTGAGTTTCCCTCCTCTATTGGTGTGTATTTAATTGGCACCACATTTGTTGGTATAGGAGGTTGTTGCCCAAGCACAGGTCTTGGTTGCTCAATATACCCTGATTCTCTTTGGCTCCCATAATCTCTCTCCTTTATGGGTTGTTTATTATAGAAGCATTCCTCCCTGGTATGATTTGTCCATTTCCTCTCTAGTGTACAATATTTGAGTGTTTTCCTATCTTGCAAATGTGGAGGCTTTTGATATGGGCATTGTTGTACCAAATGACTTTCTCCACAATTGTAGCATTTTTTATTTGTGTTTATCCTAGAGTTTATCAAATTGGTTTTGGTGCTTAACTCTAGGGCTTTAGCAATGGCTTGAGCCAATTCTTCTGCTGGTGGGATTTTATCTTCATTTGATCTAGGTTGATCAAATGCTAACAGATCTTGGCCTCTGTTATCTTCCAAATCTATTGCTTCTTTTACACAAGCTCCTAGATCAGGGCATCTCCTATAGTACACTAGGGTCCTTAATTGAGCACTTCTTAATCCTTCTATGAATAGGGATACTTGTCTTGCCATGGAAGGTACTTCTTCTTTAGGACATCTGTCAATGTATTGCTTAAATCTCCTGGCTGCCTCTCTCACATTTTCATCTTTTTGTTGTTTAAAGCTGTGTATCAGAGTGGCTGTGCTATGTTTTATTCCAGTCTTTGAGAATTCCCCAATGAAGGCTTCTAGGAAGGATTCAATATCTAGGTACATTTCCTTTCTCAAAGGGATGAACCTAGATAATGCAGGTCCTATTAGGGTTAGACCAAATGCTTCAAATTGGACTTTATAATCTTCCACCTCCTCAGCTCTAATTAATTGCCTAAACTCTGCAGCATGAGCATGAGGATCAGAATACCCTTCATATTTATTTTTCATGCATTTGGCTACTTGATATGGTCTAAGCATTCTACCCTGAGGTTGCCAATGATGTCTTCTTCTTAGTAAAAATTCATTAAATCCTTCTGGTTCCTTTTCAAAAGGATTTGGGGAAGCATGTGTTCTCCTCCCTTGTTGTTGCTCAGTACTAGTGTAGTTTTCATGTGGTCTTGGTAAGTCTGATTGTCCTAGGTTATGTTCCCAAGGTCCTTTGTCAGCACATTGCCCTAAGTCATTTGAATTTTCTGGGTCTTGGATTGAGCTACTGGTGTTATGTTCAGGGGAACTTCTGAGTTTCTCAATCTAATGAGAAACTTATGCATTCCATCCTGATATGCATAGGTTCCAAACCTATTTGTATACATATATTTGAGGATATTTCTATAATCCCCAGTTTCAATGGGCTCATTTGTTTCGTTTAAATTTTCCATGTTGTTTTCTTGCCCTAGATTCCTTTTTTGCACTTCCCCTTCCACTGGCTCTATTTCCTTCCTTCCTAAGTTTTGCCTAGTATGTGTATTTAATTTGTTCCCAGACCTAAGGATCATTCAATTAATTTTCACAATTCAATGGTCAGAATTGTGTTTTTCACGATTTTCTGTCCAAAATCATGTTTTCACGATTTTCTGCTCAAAATCGTGTTTTCCACGATTTTCTACTCAAAATCGTGTTTTCCACTATTTTCTACTCAAAATCGTGTTTTCCACGATTTTCTATTCAAAATCGTGTTTTCCACGATTTTCTCCTCAAAATCGTGTTTTCCACGATTCTCTGCTCAAAATCGTGTTTTCCACGATTTTCTACTCAAAATCGTGTTTTCCACGATTTTCTATTCAAAATCGTGTTTTTCACGATTTTGCTCCCAGACAATCGTGATTGCTCACAATTGTAAATAACACGATTTTCTTATGAAAATCGTGTTCTAGGAATCGCAATTTTGTCCTTAGTTCAGAGAATCGCGATTTTGTCTTTGACTACAGAATCGCGATTCTGATCAATTTTTTTGTAAATTTTCAAGTATTGATTTTTTAAAATTTTGTTTCATCTATAGAATCGCCATATCTCTTTTCTAACATGCAATAAAAGAATTCTTCAAAATCTCTTTATTTTCTTACTGAAACTTCAAAAACTCCACAATCGCGATTCCGTGTTTTTCTATTATTTCCTTCTTATTTGTTCTTAATGATCATGAAAATTTAAGACAATGCAAAAAAATGGTACTGAAATCCTTTACCTTGCTTGCTTGATCAAAAACTTCTCCAAATCAGTTAGCTGCAGAAAATCGCGATTTTTTGCTTGCTCTCTCTCTCTCTCTCACTCCCACTCAAATGAGTTTCTCTTGCAATTCCAGGATTTTATAGTGTCCAGAAAATCGTGATTCTGTGTAATTTCCACTGTTCTTCACTCTTTCACTTGTCCAACTTCACCCTTCCACAACTTTATGATTTTTAATCCTCAATTCTTAATTTTTCCTTGATTACTCACACCCTTTAGCTACTGATGAAAATCGCGATTTTGTGCAGAAAATCGTGTTTTTTCTGTACTTCTTATTTTGTGCAAATTTGAGTATTCTCTTCTGTTGTTTCCCTTCAATACCCTTTACCAATTGCAATTCAACAGCCACATGTACTTTTGCATCCAAATCACAACCTTATTCAGAAAATCGCGATCCTGTGCAGAGAATCGTGTTTTTCCAATTTTCTAGTTTTTGACAAATTTTTGCTTTCCTTTCACTTGGTCCCTATTACTCTTATCAACAAAGCTTCAATCCAACTTCCTAAGCAGAAAAGAAATTTGTTTGATTGTTTTTATGAATTTTATGAATTTTTTTAGTATTTTGCTCTAAGTTAAGGTAAACACTTCACTTAGAGTTTTTTGTTTGGTGATCTATTGATCCTGTGTTCCTTGATTGGTTACACTATCTTATGCTTTTGGCTATCAAAAACAGTTCATGGGAAAACTTCCCAAAGAAGAATGTGCTAGGAAATGCAAGTATCAAATTTTTGCAAAGATAAACTCAAACATTTTTTCTTCAAGATGCAAATCAATTTTTTCAAGAATAATGCTTTGACTTGGTAAACAAATGGATCTTATCTACTTGCATCTAGCTACTTTACTTGACTTTTCCTTAATGCAACCATGTTATCTTCCCAAGATCAACAATTTTGCCTAGTACTTAGTAAAAAAGCACTCTAAAAATACAAGAATAGACACATGTTACCTTATCTTCAGCTTTCTTGATTCAAACTTTTCACATACCTGCACTTTTCTTCAAAAAATGAGATAAGCAACTATCAATTTACAAAAATTTTAGCACTTCCAATTCTCAAAAGATTATCTATTGCTTTCTTTTCCCAAAAGACAACAAAGACATCTACCTTTCCATGTTCACATTTCTTGATTAAAGAGTATTACCTTTTCCATGTGTTCATTACCATCAACAATAGAAGATCCAGCAAGGTCCAACTTCAATGAAGCTTTTGATATACTCCCCGGCAACGGCGCCAAAAAATGTTTGTTATTGATCTTTGGAGTTGTCCTCTCCAATCATTTAGAATAAAGAATTAACAATACATCTTTACTTTGTCAATCCTGGAAGTATTCAAGAGACCACAGCCCCTTCTAGATGATAGAATCCAAGAAATAAGAGAATAATGACTGGATTTCTGAGAATGATAAAAATGAAGAGGAATTTCTAGGGTTTGGATTATCTTGAGCAAATCTCCACCATTTTCCACAATCTTGGTGTCTATTACATGCTATTTTCTCAGCAGAACACAATTATGAAGTCAGAACTCAAAAATATTACCTGTACCATACAAACGAGACAATCACGATTCTGTGAAAACAGACGATTTTCATCTCCAGCACCATTCTTCATCAATTTCTCACTCAACACATCAATATTCAGCTCTCTTCATACACATTCAACATAATTACACAATAGAAGCTCACAAATCTCCATAGATACACAAAGAATAGACTCAACAAATCAATGAAACCACACAAAGAGGAGAAAACACGATTTTCAGCAGGAAACTCTCTCTCTATTCACTTGGATAGCATGTAAACAAATAATCAACCAACCCCCTCATAATAGAGGAAGTTGTCTTATATACACTTTCAAGTGTCCCTTTTCACACTTGAATTTTGGTCCTTTCCTCTATTATTCTAAAAAGATGCTATCTAGGAGTTTCCAAAAATTCTAGAAAAATTACATAAAATTCTATTCTACATAAGGAAGACTCTTCCTTATTTTTACATCAGTTGCATAAATATTTTTACAAGTTTTTGTCATTTTACAATTATTTTTCATCCAAAATGCTTCAAAAAATACATCTTCTAACACTCTCATCCTTGGTTGTGAGCTGGTTTCAGCCTCTTCCACCACTTTTACTCCCTTATTTTTCCTTGGAACAGTGGCTAACTTAGAATACTTAGCCATCTCCGAGGATGAGGGCTTTCAGATGTTCCCGAATTCCGAATGCATGGTAGATGAGTATGGTCAATGGTACGCTTTTGTCCAAGAATGTTTATTGGTTCCATTGCTTCTTAGCTTCAAAAAGAAGCTCTTGGATGTATGGCGTCATGTTCACTTGATTGCCAAACTGTTTGATAGCATGAGATAAGAGCTGCACTATGTTTTTTTGTGGTGTTGTGTAGTGATGCATGTTTGGAAAGCAAAAGTGTTGGTGAATCAGACGGGCTTCTTCTTCTATATCTATATGATTGATATCCGTGAATGTTGGGGTCTTGGTTCCTCAACTTTCATCCTTCAAGTCTATGTTCACATCTTTTTCCCATCCAAAAGCTTCTTTGATCAAGTCATGAGTGAATTGGATGATCACCCATTCTCCTGCCGCATCTAGAACTCTTGCCTCTGGCACTAAGGGCTTATGTAAGGCCGGTTGGAGGGTATTCATCACCTAAGTGCATCATTGGAAGTCCGGTTTGTAAATTGGTAGCTCAAAGTATTTTTGAATACCTGCCTTTGGCATTATATCCACGGTTGATGGGAGTTGATGTATAACTTTGAAATCTTGGGACATGATAGGGAACTGATGATCGGTGTCCATGATCTTTATTGTCACTAAGAAAAGATACTCTCCAACAGGTTGGTCCTCTTGAAACCAATGATCTTTGGCTTTTGTCACACTTTTTAATGGAAATTCCATCACCTCTTCTTGAACAATTGCCTCGGAATCCTCGAAAGTCATCTGCACTTGTAATAAAGAAAGAATTAGCTTCTAGTAGAAACCAATTCATGTGCTATGTGTGGTTCAATGATATGTCATTTCTTGTGTCACTCCTTTAAGTAAGCAAGGTCTCTTACCACACTTCTTTTGATTTTTACTCCTGAAAGAAAACAAAAGTTAGTTCTAGCGGAAACATTTATTTATTTACAATGTAAGCTTATTCCTATGGCAGAAGAAACTAAGACCTATTCCAATGTTGGAAATGTGCACCACTACCTTTGTTGAAAAGATAATGTGCCAAATGCATGGCCTTGTAATGTGGCCCTGTAATGCATACTCTAGGTGCATTGGACTCTTCATGTGTGCAAGTGGAATCTTGTTGAGTTGGTTGCTCCTGTCCTTGCTGCCTCTTTGGTATCCATATCCACGTTGTAGTTAGTGATTGAGGCCTTTGCATCTGTCACGCTTGTCGTTCTCTGGCCCTTATCTCCTTCTTTCTTATACTCTGAGTGTTTGAAGTCTTGTTCCTTTTGTACCCTTGATGATTCTTTTTGGGCGTCTTTGCTTCACTTTGTAGGCATGATAGCTCATCAAGTCTCTGGAGTTCTTGAGTTGCAGTTTGTCTGACCTTCTTTGGGATCCATATATATTGTTGTGTCTTCTGGGCTGCTACTAATGATTTGGGAAGCCATACGAAGAAGTCTTTGTGGTTCAGATTGCAGTGGTGAGTAATGGTTGTCTCTTTTTGTCTTCATGGAGTGGCTGATTTGTTTCTATGTTGGTATATCTCGTTCAATCATTTGATCCTTCCATACCCATTGTAGATGAGGATTACATGGATGTGACGTTTGAATAGTAGTCCTCCATGTGGATGATTTTTTTTGGAGTAGGTGGATTTAGAAGTCGTATCCTCACTTTCTCTCTTAGGTTCATCTCTCATGGGGAAGGAAGGCACATCATCAAGAAACACATCCTTATTTACATGCAATTCTAGATTAGGGCATTCGTTGGACATGCACTCTATTGATTGATTTTCTAACTCCGTTTCTAAGTTTTCTTCCTTAGGTTTGATAACCTCATGAATGTGAGAAGGTCTTTCTTCCGTACTCATGCTACGTTTTGTGTCCAACCTTTTGAAGACTGCTCTCCAAAAGTGGCTAGTAAACTTCCTATCCTGATCAGAAACTATGTCTAAAGGAAGACCATATAACCGGTATAGGTTCTCTACAAAGAGCCTAGCCAACTATGGTGTCTTCACTGTAGTACATATCGGAATAAACCTAGCCATTTTGGTTAGCCTATCCATAATTACCCAGACCGAGTCATGCCCTCTCTGTGTCTTAGGTAATCTGACTATAAATTCCATGGAGATACTCTCCCACTTCCCATTAGGAATATCCAATGGGTGGAGTAGTACTCCAATCCTGAGTCTCTCAGCTTTGTTGACCTAGCATTTGGTGCACTTAAGCACATACTTTAGGACGTCCTCATGAAGTCCAAGCCAATAAAACTGCCTCTTAACATGATCATAAGTCTTGTGAACTCCTGGGTGTCTTACACTAGGTGTGTCATGACACTCATACAAAATATGCCATCTCATCTCAAAATCTCTAGGGACACATACCTTACCTTTATATAACAGATATCCATCATGGACATTGTAATTCTTCCACTTGAATCCTTCTTGAGTATCTGTCTGTACTCAATCTTCACTGGAAACCTGTATATCACGATCCCCTTTCTCTATGGCTTCCCAAATCTCGGAATATGCAGGATCAAGCCTACATTTCCCTCTAATGGACTCAAGTAGTTCACTAGTGATCTGAGTAAAACTCAGTCCATTGAGCATAGGCATGTGACTAAGTGAATCAGCCACTACTTTCCCTTCCTATACCTAAGCTCATAATCAAACTCTTGAAGGGTCTCTGCCCATCGGGCCTTGTGACCTTTAAGGTCTGTTTGATTAGAGAGCCACTTAATTCTCTCTTAATCAAACACTATCGTAACTTTGGCACCATATAAATAATGACGCCACTTCTTCAAAGCATGGACAATTGCATACAACTCCTTCTCATAGATGGAGTGATTCTTCTGAGATGTAGTTTCTTACTCTCAATAGCTACTGATCGACCATCCTGAAATAAAACCGCTCCTATAGCAAAATCACTCGTGTTAGTCTCAACCACAAAGGGTTTGTTGGGATTTGCTATATGTAAAAGTGGAGCAGTAGCAATTGCTTTTTCAACTTCTCCATACTTTGCTTCTGTTCGTCTCCCCAATGAAAGGCTTTTCCTTTCCCTTTAAGATGTTCTGTCATCGGGACAACAATTTTTGCATAATTTTTAATGAATCTTCGATAGAAACCTGATAAACCTAGGAAGATCTATAGCTCGTCCAAGTTCCTTATCTCCTGTACATGTGGAGAATAAGAAAGACTATGCAACTCTAATGATGAAATGAGAGGTGCACTAGGTACATCTCTCTCTCCTTGAATAGAAACTTTACTTCCATTCTTCTCAAATTCAAGTGTTTTTTTTTTATAGCTGCATTTAAGTGTGTCTCCCAACCCCCATAGCCACTCTCTTCCTAACACAAGGTTTGTCCTCTCCATATTCATAATTTGGAAGTCCATATGATCCATATAGTCCTACATCTTGACTTCCAAATTGGATACCATAGTATCCCATATCCTCTTGTCTTCCCCTTGCATCATAGATACTATGTATTTATGTGCACTGGGCTGCTGGGGATCTTTAATTTCTTGACTAGAGCATAGTTTATAAAGTTATGAGTGGTAGAGTCATCTATCATGACCCGCACCCTGGTCCCGTACACACTACCATGCAATTTAACTAGGTCATGTGGTCCAAACTGTGGTGACCACAATGATTGAGTCAAACAATAGGTGTGCTCTATATCCTCATGCATCACCTCCACTCTCTTTCAGCTAGAGCTGCCATGAATAGGAAGGGTTTGAACTAGGTGGACTGCCTTTTTTCCATTTTCGCAGGCCGTACTAGTCTCTGGTCCTCTCTTCTTTTCTTACCCCTTCTTGAGTGGACAGTTCCACTGTGAATGGCTACGAGATAAATGCCTAAAGCACATGTTCTCTCTTTTGGCCCTCTCAAATTGATCTATAGGTAACCTAGGCCCTTGTGATCTTTGTTTTTTAATAAAAAATTTGTTTTTCCTAAATGGCAACTTCTTCTTGAATTTAATCGTATTAAGAGGCTTGAGGGGCTGATCCGTCTCCATAGGAGTATAATGAGGATGGTTATGGTCCTCATAAATCTGTGCATACTTGATCGCTTCCTCAAACATCTTAGTAGCATTCCTTCTTAATCCTCTCTTAATGGATTAATCTAAGCCTCTAACAAACCCTTTGGTTTTCTGAAAGTGATCTAAGCCCTTAAGTTTCAAAATGATCTCTCTATAGTGGGATATGTAGACCATAAGAGGTCTACCTCTCTGGGTAATCCTATCCCACTCATCTGAATTCCTCTCCTCTTCATTCTCAGGAAGAAACTCTTTTAGAAAAAGAGTCTCAAACTGAGTCCAATCTGTAGGGAAAGAGTTCGCCGTCTTAAGACTCATCCACCACTTGTAAACATGTGGGCCAAGCGAGAGACTTGCCTCTAGCACACAATACTCTGGTGGGGTGCCCTTCAGTTGATGCAAATCATGCCACTTTTGTAAAAAAGTGTAGATTGCATCCTTGTTCCTACCTTGGTCATCCCCCATAAAGGTAGGTGGCTTCAAGTCTTTCAGGAGGGAAGCTTCCCTAGAGCTCTCTCCTTTGTGCTTACTAGGAAGAGAAGTATCTTTCCTAGTCATCTCTAGAGGAAGAGTAGGGGTTTCTCTTTCCTTCCTAGATAGGAAAGAGGTGATGTGAGTCTTAAGTGAGATCATTTGAGATTTTACTCTTCAATTTAAGGGTTTGCTCTTTCAAGTATAAAAATTGATCATGAGTGACAAAGTCATCTAAAATTTCCTCATATGTATATTGTTGAGGCTCTTTCTCTTCTAGGTTTCTCTCTACTTCCTGCCCCAATTCTACTTCTTCCATTCTAGAATCAGGATTCTCTAGTTGATCTTTAGATGGAGAAGTGTGTTCAACAACTTGTTTCCCTTTAGATTCCATGTTTTACTTCCCTCCCCCCGTTTGCTAACTAGAGTATGTGAAAATGAATGGAAGTAAACCTTGAATATGCAAGAATAAGAGAAATATATCACAAGAGCACTTCCTTGGTACAAAATGAAGTTGCGGAAGCGAATTCCAAGTGATCTTTGAAGCTTGAGGTAACTGATTTTGAATCCTCGCTAGGCCCAAACGTGAGATTTGACAGTCCTTGCCAGTCATGGAAATGTATTCCAACACCTGTACTTCAATGATATAAATCTATCCCAAGTGAAAAAGGTGAATTTGGACACCGGATGATGAAAAATATTGCCCACAAGTGACCGCCTAGTTCCTACTGAAGCACTACAGAGAGATTTTGGTTGACCAAATCTTCTCCAAATCCAACATTGATGGTCTTTGAGCGAAGCTTAGGAGTATAACTTCGTAACATGACAAAGATTTTTGAAATCGAATAATGTGTGAGCAAGCTATGGTGCGGAGAAGAGGGGTATGTCACAAGTAGACTATGGGAAAGCAAATCTTCATGGAGTAGTGACTTTGAGAGCTCCAAACTGAGAGGCTAAAGCCTTTTAGAACAAACTTAACTCTTATACCCAATATCCACAACCCATATTACATGTATATACCATCACTTTGCTAAAATTCCAATCCATATCATTCTTTTTTCTCTCCTAATTTAAGGAAACAATTCAAAATAAACCACTCAATTTACCTCCTTCCCCCTAGCTTTTCTTCACACTTCATAGGTGAAAAATCATGGGGCAAGACGATTATCCCACATATGTGGTTGCAGAATGCAAAGAAGCTCTATATATGGGCCACTTGAAGAGGTATGTCTTCATCCAAGAGGGGGGGAGGAGGAGGAGAAGAGGGAGATCCCTCTCTTCGTGAGCGTGTGGCTAACGGTTGGGCACTACCTCTATTCTCGTGGGCACGTGGCTGACAACTGACGGCTGACGGCTGGGCGCTGTGACATCTGACGATTGAGCACTGTTCTTCCTGGCTTGGATACCAATGTGAAGACTTGATACATATTCCAATTTCTAGATGCAACCACACTTACCAATACTCTAATGGTTGGCATTTTAGCCACACGTGAAAATGTTTCTTCATAATCAACTCCTAGGGTTTGTGCAAAACCCTTGGCCACAAGTCTAGCTTTATACTTGTTTATGGATCCGTCTTAGTTTCTGGTTGGATACTCTCTCCTCTATAAGCCTAGTAAATCTGCCATAGATCTTGGACTAAATTCCTCAAGTGTGTATACTACCTCCTAAGAGTTGCAACTGGTAGGTGATGCATGTCTTGTGGATTATACTTTCCTGGAAGTTTTAAACTCTACTCTATAGATTCTAGTTCACCAAACAAAGGTAACTTTCTGCTACTCCAAAATGACAAACAAAATGCTGACAAATCAAGTGCAGAATCTCAAGTTTTGGGTGGACTAGATGAATCACCAAGCAATAGTTCCAACTCAAATCCATGGAATGGAAGATTGCATGGAAATTTTAGTCCAACAAATTCATCAAATACATCCAAGAGAGGTAAAGAAAAGCTTTCTGCTGGTAATAAAACATGTGCAGGTTTTGAAGACGTTGATGGAGATTCAAGCGGTTCAGAAAAGGGTCTTGATGAGGAACTTGGATTACCCTCTATGAAGATTCCAGGAGTAAGAAGGGCACATGCAGATGATACAAGGAGAAGTGACCTAGGGCCTAGAAGATCTGGGAGGATGCGGAATTCAGTGCAACGATTGTTGTATGACAGTTATATGGCTCGTCATTGTGCCTACATGAACAAGGTAATACAAGATGCTGAACCTTCTTGTTTTGAAGATGCAATTGGAAATGCAGATTGGAAAAAAGCTATGGATGAGGAGATGGGTGCAGTTTATGGGTATGATACATGGAAGTTGGTTCCATTGCCACAAGGAAAGAAACCCATAGGCTGTAAATGGGTTTACAAGGTAAAGAATAATGCTGATGGTAGCATAAGCAGGTATAAATCATGATTGGTAGCTAAAGGATATGCACAAACATATGGCATTGATTATGAGGGAACATTCAGCCCTATAGCTAAAATGTCTACTATCAGAACACTTGTTGCATTAGCTACAGCAAAAGGATGGACTTTGCATCAGATGGATGTGAAGAATGCTTTCCTACATAGTGAGTTACAAGAAGAAGTATATATGGACCAGCCACAAGGATATGAAGATTCAAAGCATCCAGAATATGTTTGCATGTTGTAAAAGGCTTTGTATGGGCTGTAACAAGCTCCTCGTGCATGGCATGCAAGGATTGTTGACTACTTAACTAGCATTGGGTTTTCTATGTGTGATGCAGATCATTCACTATATGCAAGGAAGGTTGATGATGGCATCATGATTGTGGCTATTTATGTTGATGACCTGATTGTAGGTGGTGATAATGAAGAAAGCATCAAAGAGGTGAAGCAACTTCTTATGCAGGAATTCGACATGAAAGATCTTGGTGTGCTTCACTATTTCTTGGGCATTGAGTTTTATAGAAACAGGTATACGGATGTCACAAAGGCAATATGCCTTGAATATGCTGCAAAAGTATGGTATGGCTGATTGTAAGCCAATGTCTATGCTATTAGATCAGAATTTGAAGTTGGATACTACATCAAGTGAAGCATTGGAAAATGCTACTATGTACAGGAAAATTGTGGGAAGTCGTATATATCTAATAATTACAAGGCTTGATTTAAGCTATATTGTTGGACTTGAAAGTCAGTTTATGAAGGTTCCTAGGAAGCCACATTTGGATGCTCTGAGGTGCACTCTACGTTATGTGAGTGCTACTTTGGATTATGCATTGTTTTATGAAGCTGGTGTAGATTTGTAAGTTCATGGATACACCGATGCACATTGGGCTTTCTATTCTCACTTAGAGGTGCAGCTCTTACATGGAGTAGTGAGAAGCAATCCACTATTGCTTTGTCGAGTACAGAGGCTAAGTATAGAGGTGTTGCAATGGAAGCATGTGAGGCATCATGGCTAGAGATGCTACTTGCAGATTTAGGTGTGGAAGTGCAAAAGCCGATCACTATCTATTGTGATAATCTTAGCAACATACAGTTAGCACGGAACCCTGTTTTTCATGCCAGAACAAAGCATATCAAGGTACATTATCACTTCATCAGAGAGAAGGTATTAGCAGGTGATATCGATCTTGTTTATGTGAGAACAGATGAGTAGGTTGCTTATATTTTCACCAAAGCACTTGGAGCTGACAAGTTGAAGAAGTTTCTGGAGATGCTTGGATTACAGGATATGATGTTGAGCTTTAGGGGGAGTGTTGAGATATCAAGCTCAACATGTGATGATCTAGGATGACACGTATCAGTTTTTCGTTTCTGACATGTATAGTGGTCACGCCGATATATGTCAAGGATACTTCATTGAGATTTATTAGATTTATCTACCGAGAGTGATGGCACATTTGTTTCTTGCCAACTCACTCATTCCTGGACATTAGGCTTTTCCTTATGTACTGGTCTTTATATATTGCACTTCTTGTATTCTTGTTTTAGGTCATTCTTGTACATTCCTTTTTATGTAATAGAAGAAGAAGAAGAACATCATTCTTCCTTGCCTCAATTTGAGTGTGTGCTTCTCTTTGATTGTGAGAGTGTCTATGTGAACTCTTCTTCTTATCTCCTTCCTCATGACACCCCGACAGTCCTAGTGTGTTCAGACACATCACTACCTAAATATTTCAACACATGTATATGTAGATTTTTCTTTTTGGCCTAAAGAATGGAGTTTGAAAAACATTACAAGTGTTATTGGATAGTGTTTGGGTTGTAAATTTAGCTATTTAGTGCCATTTTACTGCATAAACTGAGCACATACACACTATGTATGCGTTTTTGGATATCGCTTATGTACATCCATGTGATATAGCGATTATGTTTTTGCGTAAAGCCTCGTGGTGAGGTGTTCTTGAACAGAGACACCCACATGTCAGGGTCTCTTCGATGATGCACATGGAAGACTTCACCAACCTCACCATAGGAGATGTCTACTAGTTGTTCATAGTTGCTTGATAAGCCTAGTTGGCTTCTTTCAGTTAAGTCATTATATGTAGTGGAGTTAGTGATACACTACGCAGTTAAATCTTAGTACTCAAAGTTTTATGGATTTTTTACATTGATCATATGCTGATTTTGCACAGGAGACCCTGGCAAAATTTTCTTGAATTTTAGATTTTCAACTATATAGTGATTGACTTTGCTCCTTGACACACTTATTGGTGTGAGCACATACATTCTCACATAATCTCTTTGGTTCGTCATTGTTGTTTATTGATCCATTTTTTGAGGGAGAACCAATCGAAATTATCCCAAAATTTAACACTCAATCATTTCCTTGAGCCTTGTTTGTGTTTGGAATATTCTAGCTCCATTAATATTCTAGTCAATACTCTATCATCATGGCATCAGATGTCTCAAGCATATCTGGTGGATCAGATTCTAATGCCAGTGTCCCCAAGAGGAGTTATAACTTGTAGAACAAAGACCATTTTGAAATCCAAAAATGTGATAGCACAAACTTTGCTCTATGGAAGAATCAGATTAAAGATTCAAAGGAGTTAGTGGAAACCCGTATATGGAATCTCAAAGAAGCATGTGATTGGGATGAGTGGGATGAAATGGCTACGTCTACCATTTGACTGCACCTAGAAGATAAAGTTTACTTTATAGTATTGGATTGTGAAAGTGCAAAGGATATTTGGAAGAAGTTATGCAATACATATGAAAAACAAACAGAGTGCTATGCATTAAAGAATGCTAAAGTTCAAGGATAGAGTGTTGATGGGAATGCTAAATAGTTATCTGCACCATTTGCTTTGATTGTGAAGATATAAGAAATTTTAATTATTCTTGATGACGTTGATGTGTTAACACTTGAAGGTATTGTGCCCAATGAGGCTCTTATGGTTGATTCTCTTTCCGACATGTGGCTACTAGATTCTGGAGCTTATTTCCATGTAACACCATATAGAGAATGGTTCTCTACTTATGCAGCAAAGTCTCATGGTATCGTGAGACTTTGTGATCCTTATTAGAGTGATGTTCTTAGGATCGGCGATGTGGTTGTGCAATTCATTGATGGTTCAAAATCCATGTACCTCAATTATCACACAATATGATGTCAATTGGCCAACTTGATGACCTTGGTTACAAAGTGATTTCTATGCTCAATCTTTTCGCATATCAAAGGGCAATATGGTTATTGCAAAAGAAGCCAAAGTTGTCTCACCTTATCCTTTATTTGTATCACAAAAAGAACACTTGTTAGTTGTTACTAAACAACTTTTGGCTTGTATTTGGCATGGCCATCTGGGCCATATATCTCATAGTGGAAAGGAAAATCTTTCTCATTCTGACTACTTACCTGTGTTATCTTTCTCTGATTTTTCATTTTGTGAGAATTGTCATATGGAAAGCAAACTAGGAATGTGCATAAGACACACATTGACTCTTCAATTCAATCTTTAGATCTCATTTATATATATGTGTGTGGTCCTATGCCCACGAGGTCACTAGGTGGTTATTTTTACTTTGTCACTTTCATAGATGATGCTATTAGAAAATTTTGTGTATAGCCTATTAAATTGAAGGATGAGGTATTCCATACTTTCAAAAAATGGCTTGCTTTAGTTAGGACTGAAAAAGGAACTAAGCTCAAGGCTTCATGTTCAGATAATGGAGGTGAGTATACCTCATATGAACTTTGCCTTTTCTATCGGTCAGAGGAATTTATAGAGATTTTATAGCTCTTTATCCCTTGTACAAAATGGTGTAGCTGAGAATATGAATAGAACTATTCAAGATAGAGTAGTTTCTATGCTAGATCATGCAAACCTTTCATAAGGCTTTTGGGTATAAATAGTATTGACTGCAATTCATGTGATTAACATTTCACCTAGCATTACCAAAGTTCTAAAAGTGGCACAAGAGTTATGAACATCTTCGAGTTTGTGTGAAGCAGATGATCATATAAACAAGAATCTTAGACAAAAGTTGGACCATAAGTCAAAGAAATGCATTTTTCTTGGATATGGTGGAGAAAGCCAACTTGGATATCATTTATGGGATCCTAAAACACAATCAATGATCATAAGTAGTGAAATCATATTCAATGGGTCTAAGATGGTTAAAACTAAGGATATTGAAGTGAGACGATTGGTGATTGAGGATACTAGTCCTCAAGTTAGCATGCATATGAATGCTACACATAGGGATATTCAGGAGAATGTCTAGTCAGATCACTGTGCAAATGTTCTTGTTCAGTAACCATTTAAACATTCTACATGTCTCCCATCCACCTGATAGATGTGTTCTAGGTTTGGTTTTTGTTATGCTAATAGATGTTGGTGAGCCTTCTTGCTACAAAGAGGCTATGCAGACAAAGGTTCATGTTAAGTGGGAGTGTGCCATGAAGAGTGAATTGGATTCTATGAACAAGAATGGTACTTGGGTTTGGTACCTTTGTGAAAGGGCATAAAAGCTTTAAGACGTGAATGGGTATATAAGCTAAAATTAACATCAAATAGTGCTTCTCCAAAGTATAAAGCACGATAGGTTGCAAAGGGTTTTAAGCAACAACATAGTGTCGATTTCGAGGAAATCTTCTCTCCAGTAGTCAAAATGACTACATTGTGCATATTGCTTGGATTCATTGCAATGGAGGACTTGCTAGCCCAACTAGATGTGAAAATTGCCTTCTTGCATAGAGATCTTAGAGATGAGATCTATACGGAACAATCAAAGAGTTATGTAGTTCATGGCAAAGAAAGTCTAATTTGTAAGCAAAAAAAGAGCTAGGGGATCTAAACATTCCCCCAAAAAATGGTACCAAAAGTTTGATGCCTTTAGGAAGTCTCAATGCTATTCTTGATGCAATGAGGATCATTGTCTGTACAGAAAAAGATGCTTGTATGGCAACTTGATATGCTTGATACTTTATATCAATGATATGTTGATTGTTAGGATGGCCTTTGTTAATTTGTCATTGCTCAAAAAGAAGTTGAGTGAGACATTTAATATGAAGGATTTGGAGGATATCAAAGATATTCTTGGCATGTGCATTACTCGTGATAAGAGTAAAATATGCATATACTTGTCTCAAAGTGAATACAAATCCAAAGTACTTCACAAGTTCAAGATGCAAGGTGGCAAGGCAATGACTACACCTTTACCTACATGTGTGAAATCGAGCAAGGATGATTGCCCCTAATCAAATGAGGAAAAAAAATTCATGACCAAGATTCCTTATCAATCTACGATATGTAGTGATGTATGCTATGGTAGCTAATTGGTAGTGATGTATGCTATGGTAGCTACGAGACTAGACATTGCATTTGTAGTAAGAGTTGTGAGTAGATATATGTATAATCCTGGCAAAAAGCATTGGGAAATGGTCAAGTTGATTTTGAGATATCTAAGTGGCACTAAGGACAAGTGTCTATGCTGTTGGTGCATTTTGCCCAAGCCTACATGCTTGATATGCTTGATATTATCCTCATTTGTAAGTCACATGAGTAGTCATGTGAACACCTCTTGTAAAAGAGTACATTTTATCTCTTGTAAATGGAAAAAGAAAAAAGGAACAGGATGGCTTACCTCATGCATGATGTAAAAGCAAATTTGTGGCTCCAACTACCAAAATCATGAATTTTTGAGCTGAGGGAATCTCTCTTAACTTTGGGGATCACTTTTAGGTGGAGCCATTCGAATTCGAATTCAAAACTCCCTCCAAGAATAGCTATAAAAGGAGCAAGAAGGAAGAGGCGATTAGCAAGCCTTGTACGTGACCACTTCATGTCATTTTGTAGAGATTGAAGAGCTTACTCCATAGCTCTATCATTCTACTCCCATTTTGCAAAGATTCATTCCCAATGTGGTTGTAATCATATGTGAATCTATACATTTATTATCATCTACCTCTCTGTTTTGTTCTCTGCTATACTCACTCAGAGCAGTACCTTCAGAAGTTCATATCTCGAGTTTACTGAACATTTTTCAGTGTTTTAAAATGCGTTGGATAGCCCTTACTGTCTAGTTTGTACCTATAAATTTTCATGGTCATTGGAGTAATATTTTGGGAGATATATGCATTTTACTGCTCCCTGGTCTATCTCTGCAGAGCCCCGAGAATTGTGGGAGGTTCCAGAAATTGATGAAACTTGTTCTCAATGCTCAGTCCATCATTTGAAGTGTTTTAACTTGGAATAGCAAGCTTGTTAAGTCTAATTGATATGCCCAAAAGGAATTTGTCTAATTTCTACCACGTTGAGAGCACTGTTCATTTTTTCCAGCAGGTGTATGTCCAAAAATAGCAAGTTTTGGGAGCTAGTCATTTCGCAACTAGTCTGTCTTGACTTAAACTTTTGGGATACATGTTCCAAAGTACTTGGCTGATATTTTGGTGGATTTAGGAAGCTCAAAGGGTCTACTAATCAACTCTGAAGTCTCAGTTGGCTGGTTTGAAGCTGGTTGTAGCGGCACCTACTCATCTTTGGATTGCATCCACCATCTCTCTTCACAGTGGTATCAGAGCATAGTCAAGCAACATGGGAGATGGATTTCCATCAACAATTGACAAATTGGATCGAAACAACTACCTGGCATGGTCTCTAAGGATGGAGGCTTACCTTCAAGGGAGGAATCTATATGGATTCATATCGGGAGATGACGCAATGCCAACCATGAGGAACAAAGGGCAACCATCATATGAAGAAGTGGAAGGACTTTCAAATTGGTGTTCAAAGGATGCACTTGCAAGGTCTTGTATTCTAAACTCAATCTCTGATTTTCTTTTACCTCATGTCAAGGGATGCAAGACATCAAGAGAGACCTGGAATGCACTTGCTTCTTTCTTCTCTTCCAACACTCGAGCAAGGAAGAACCAATTGTGGATGGAGTTCACAACAATGAAGAAAAGCCCGAAGCAAAATGTGACTGATTATGTCACAAAGATGAAGGAGATTTCCGACCAACTTGGAAGCATTTGAGAGGTAATTGCAGAGGAGAAAATCATAAGACAAATCATGAATGGAATCAAAGCAGACGACAAGTGGGAGTCATTCACAACAGCCATGGATTTATACATGGATATGCATGTACCCGACCTCAACACACTCATGGGCCAACTCTTCACTCATGAAGAAAAGATTAGCAAAGGTGGTGAGTCCTCAAGAGGTAATCAAACTTCTGCCTTATATTCTGATAAAGCTAAGGTCAAGGACAAGTCAAAGAATAGGAAGAATGAAGATGAAGGTAGCTCTTTCCAAGCAAACTTTGCAGGTAGAGGAAGAGCAAGAGGAAGAGGCAGAAGTGGAAAGCAAGACAGGGGGAGATTCCAATCATCTCAACCTTGCAACATATGTGGCTTATCTAACCATACTACTGAAGAATGTTTCAGGAACCCGAGGAACTCAAGAGGAAGAGGATTCAATAGAGGTGGCTATGGATCAAATAGAGGTAGATACAATGGAGGCTACAACAACAACAACTACTACAACAACAATTACAACAACAACAACTATCAAAGTGGCCATAGAGCAAGAAGAGATTACAATAACTATGCAGAGGACCAAAGTCAAGAAGATTCATTATTGATTATGAATCTATCAGCGAAGAAGGGTAAGGATGATGATCACATATTTTACATTGATTCGGGATGCTCGAACCATGTAGCAGGAAATGTGGCTTTACTTTCTGATTTGGAAGATCCTCATAACAAGCATGAAGTGCAGACAGGAGATGACACAAAGCACTCAGTGGAGAAGATAGGTAATGTGAAGACATCAGATGGGAATATGAACCTCTTAAGCAAAGTCTTGTATGTTCCTACAATTACCAAAAATTTAATAAGTGTTGGATAGATTGTTGAAAAAGGATTGCAGGTTAGATTCAATCGATTTGGAGCATATGTTGAAGACCCAAGGCAAGGCTTTCGAAGGATCGCCAAAGGAGAAAAGACAGGAAGGCTTTTCACTTTTGAAGTGGAAGATACAAAGAACATAGCTTTGTTTAGCTATGGATCTCAAACTCTAACAGAGTTGGAGATATGGCACAAAAGGCTTGCTCACATTGGTGAGAGGACACTCAAACAAATTTGCAGGGACCAAAGTGTACTTATTGCCTAATATCACAAGGCAACACATGATTCATAAGTGTGAAGCTTGTCAACTCGGCAAGGCTCATAGACAACCTTTCAATAAGAAAGGATATATGTATCAAAATCCTTTGGATCTAGTGCACACGGATGTGTGGGGTCCAAGTATGGAGCCATCTATATCAGGCTCAAGATATTATGTGTCTTTCATAGATGATTGTAGCAGGTGGACCATTCTGTTTTTCATGAAGCACAAGGATGAAGTGTTTAATTGCTTTAAGAAGTATATTGCTCTTGTTGAAAACCAAACAGGTAGGACTTTGAAAAGACTCAGATCAGATGGTGGAGGAGAATACTTCTCTTCTGAATTTGATGCCTTCTTGCATGAAAGAGGCATTAAAAGGGAAGTCACTACAAGGTATACACCCGAACTCAATGGTGTAGCAGAGAGGAGGAACAGAGCTATTGTTGAAGCTGCAAGGTCCATGCTCAATGAAAAGGGATTGCCAAACTACCTATGGGCAGAGGCTGTGTCTACAACCACATATCTCATAAATAGACTTCCATCTAAGTCACTAGATGGAACCACTCCATATGAAGTGTGGAATGGAAGAAGACCTAGTCTAGAGCATTGCAAAATCTTTGGATGCTTAGCCTATGCTCACATTCCTTCTCAAGTAAGAGGGAAATTGGATCCCAAGGCAGAGAAGTGTGTATTTATTGGTTATTAACAAAACCAAAAAGGATATAGATTGTACAATCCAACCAATAAAGGATTTTCTGTGAGTAGAGATGTAATTTTTGATGAAAACAAATCATGGTTTGATGATGACAGGAAAGTGAAGCTGCCATATGACTTGGATGAAGACTTTCCATCACTTCAACCAAAGGAGCCAAAGCAGATTGAAGAAAGTGATTCGGAGATTGACCTAGAAGACTTGGAAAGACTAAAGCTATGAAAGAACAAAGGTAAAGAAAAGATGCAGGATGCTACATATGGACCGGAGAGCTCACATCAACCACTTAGAAGGTCTTCAAGGGAGAAGAAGAAACCAGAAAGGTTTGGTTATGATACTTCGTTGGTCACCAAGCACTCAATCTACATTGCAAAGGATTCAACCAATGAAGAACCTACCACATTCGAAGAAGCACAAAGCAAGAAAGCTTGGAGAGATGCAATGGATGAAGAAATGGAAGCCTTGAAGGAGAATGACACTTGGGAGCTTGTACCTAACAAGCCATCTATGAAGATAATCGGATCTCGATGGATATACAAAATCAAGAGGAATCCAGATGGAAGTATAAATAGACACAAAGCAAGGTTAGTTGCTAAAGGGTTTGCTCAACCCCATGGTATTGATTATGAGGAGACTTTCTCTCCTGTTGCAAAAATGCCTACAATTAGGGTTCTCATTAGCGATAGAGGCACACACTTCTTGAATGAAGTCATTGAAAATCTTCTCCAAGAATTCTTGGTGATACATAAGAAATCTGCCCCCTATCACCCACAAGCCAACGGACAAGCCGAGAGTACCAATAAGATCCTCTGTAACGTATTGACAAAACTGGTAAATAATAAACGCTCTGATTGGGACAAACAACTTCATCATGCTGTTTGGGCTTATCGAGTTGCCTACAAAACGGTACTCAACGCCACCCCATTTCAGATGGTCTTCGGACAGAACGCTGTGCTACCATTAGATTTCTTAATCCCTGCCTTAAAAGTAGCACAAGAGTATGAGTGGAATGGGCATGAATTGTCCTCTAGGATCTTTGATCTCGAACGCTTGGGTGAGACGAGGCTACGAGCGGCAGCAGGCATCTACGCTGCAAAGAAGAGGCAAAAGGCATACTTTGATGCACACATCAAGGATAAGGGATTGAAAGAGGGAGATCTAGTGTTGGTATACACACTAAAACAACATGCCTGTAAGTTGGAAAAAAGAGGATACGGACCCATGATCATTAATAGAATTTCCACTAGTGGTGCAGTTCAGTTGGCCACGCTAGAAGGAGATATCTTGCCAAACTATATTAGTGGCTGTAGAGTCAAGCTATATCAAGAACCTCTTATTGAGGATATGCTAATGAGACTCAACACTGCTAAGAAGCGAAAAGATGAAGAGTTAAGAGTGAGAGAAGAAGCACAGGTAGAGGCCAGAGAGCGTATTAGGCGAAATAAGTTAAGGCGATTAGGCCTAGAAGTCAACTCAAAAACCCCAAAATATCACATGGATATGTGTCAAAAGTCAGGCATAGCGACTTCTCAGGTCATTGACCGAAGACCCTTTGTGACCATAGAGATAGGACAAGGGAAGGGTGCAAGGACGGTGAAAGCATTGATTGACTCAGGTGTAGCAAGTAGTGCAGTTAGACTTTCCTACTGCCAAGACTTGGGGTTGAACATCAATCCCATAGAAGCTTATCTCATAGGATTGGGAGGTGTGGAAACCCCTTGTTTGGGCGAGGTGGAACTTCCCATCTACCTTCAAGATGTTCCAATGAAAGTCAAAGCGCTAGTATGTCAAGATGAGAACCTTACAGAACCACTTGTCTTGGGTCAAGATTGGATCTATGACCATGCAGTTAACTTAAACCTAAGAAGTCAAATTCTTCAAGTTTGGGTACATGAACAATGCATTACATTAGAATTAGAGAACTGCATGCTCCTAAATCATGGCACCACACACTCTCTTAGTTCTTCCAAGTCTAATCATATGAAAGAAGATGTTGTATGTGTCAAATGCTCTATGATGCAGAAGGAGTCAATCGTGGAAGACCAGGTTCGAAGGCGGGTGGATCTTTCTTCTTCTCCAAAGAATCAAGTAGCCACAGTAGTGAGTCCACCACACAAGCAAACACAACCGTTCACGACAACTGCTACATCAAATAGAAAGACACCATTCGATAAAAAAGCAGTTCCGAGCATGAAGCAGATATGGGTACGCAAAGGAGAGCAACCACCAGCCTTGCCCCCACAAATCCCATCCATGCACACCAACCAGGCCAGAAGACGAAGGAAGCAGCTCAGACAAGCTCAATCACAAGGTATCCAACAAGTTTGGGTGCCTAAGAAGTTAGCTGCAGCTCAACAAGGGCAATTACAGATGTGGGTACCTAAGAAGCTCCTACATCCACAACAACCTTTGTTCTCCCACATGCAAAAGGTTTCAGCAAAGAAGCCAAAAAGAGAAAAGGGTAAGAACCACGTACAGAGACCAAAGGAAGATCAAATCAGCTCTTCAACATTAGTAGGAAGACATGCAAAAAGGATATGGGTTTGGAAGCCAAAAAGTGCAAGTAGCCTCCACCGAACCAAAGCGTCAACCACACTGGATACCACAGTTCAGAAAGCATCCAAAGAGAAAGACGCCTGAAGTGACCTCTACAGTGCCAAATGATGTTCTAAAATGGACTCCAATAAGGAGGATTACATCAGTTCGAGACTCAATGGATACCTCCACCAAGGTCGGCATCAACCTCCGCAAATAACATCGAAAGCCTCGAACGAGCAACAACCATGTGCTCCTTGCACAACCCTGTCTTTTGCACCATTCAGGTCATGCATTTCCAAAGTATGCATTAATATAGGGCCACATTACACGGCCGTGCATAGACACACTTGAGAATCCCATGCACAAGAGCACAGTGACATATGTCAAACATTTCTATTGATACTAACTTTTGTGTTCTTGTTTTGTGATATCCTTTTCCTCAAAAAAACAAAAAAAAAAAGGGAGAAAGAAAAGTGGGAGAGAGCTTGTTCCCAGGTTTGGCTTATGAAACATGAATGATTCATGCTTAGTTGAAGGTGGAACTGTTGATTACTAGGCATTTATCAATTTGGATAGAAGTGTGTCTCGGCCAGCAGTGAGATTATTGCTGCCTTATCTGGTAGATGACAAGCATTTGGCATGAACATGGCATCTACAACTATGATTTTCTCTTACCATGGTAGGAATGAAGAGCTTGAAGGCCCGCAACTTGAGTGATGCTTAACTACTTCATGTACCAGAGCATCCAAGGAGATATCTGCAAAAGGTAGTTCTGGAGGAGAAGACTCCTGCATATGGTGAGCTAAAGAGAATATGTGAAACTCAGCTTGGTGTAGTTACCCGATGTTGCTTGCCAAGGAATATAAAGCAATTCAATTCTCAGTATTTGACAAATGTTGCTTTGAAAAGAGGAGAGAGGATCCACCACTCAAAAGATCTCATCAGTGGACAATCAACATGGACATTCATCAACAATGTTCCATCCCAAAGGCCGAGTGTACAACACGAAGAGACAAACATCCATCAACCTTCTCCATGGTAAGTATCTTTACTCTGGAAACACCATAACCATGATAGTTTAAGAAACCTCTTCGTCAGCATACCCTTGAGCACTTAGCTAAAGACCCGCAATTTTTGCACCATACTTCTTCCAATGCATTTTCCAAGTAAGCATGCGTAGGGCTACATTACAAGGCCGTGCACAAGGCACATACTTTTTTCAACCCAGGCACGAACACACTTACCCATCATTCATTATGGGTTATGAGTAGTTGGCATGACTGCTCTCAACATCATCTTTGGAAGAGCTAGCGGACGTCATGGGAACAACATCCATATCTCGGAAGCAAATTGAAGCCAGTAGTTGCTCCAAATCACTCTTGACAACCTCTTTTGAGCAACTTGCAGTTTTGAAAGCTCACAACGACACATTCTTGCTGGAATCCAAGGAACCAGCTCATACAACGGATGGACACCACCTCTCAAAGCACTACATAGAACAGCCCTTCCAACAAGGGTCTGTCAGGGACAACAGACTCGAGAAGGGGGGGAGTGTTGAAGCTCAAAGTCAAGGACAAAGCATGGAAGCACATCAAAAGGTGGACACACAAGGAAGGGGAGCAAGTAGGGAGCTCCAAGAAGTGTATGTCAAATTTTCAGAAGAATCCCCTACAAAAATAGTGATTTTCATCACTAAAAACCATTGTAAATACCATTATCTATTTTTAGTAACTCCATTTTGTTCAAGCCGAGGAGTCCTTGAGCTTGAGGAGTATTAGAAGTACCATCGTACCAATTTTCATAATTTTTAGACTTCGTTTGAGCCCTCAACTAAGCCCTGGAACCTAATTTTTAACTAGGCCGGACACTAGGTCTGGACAGGGCCAAAACTAGTCAAAAAACTATAAAAAGAGCTAGAGAGCTCATTTTTGGGGTTAGCTTGTTAGAGAATAGAACTTTGGTAAGAGAACTCTTTTGCAATCTAAGCTTTCCATTGTTCCTCTCTTTGATCTTACTTTGTGCGCATGTGTGTGTATGTGTGTGCATGTTTGTGTGCTTTCACTCACGCACTTGTGCCTTCACTTGCTCGTGGTCTTCATACCGGTCCTCACGTCTCCGCGGATTGACAAGTAAAGGAGGTGGTGCTTACACTTGAGCTACAAAATTCAAGAAGATTCATTATTGATTATGAATCTATCAGCGAAGAAGGGTAAGGATGATGATCACATATTTTACATTGATTCGGGATGCTCGAACCATGTAGCAGGAAATGTGGCTTTACTTTTTGATTTGGAAGATCCTCATAACAAGCATGAAGTGCAGACAGGAGATGACACAAAGCACTCAGTGGAGAAGATAGGTAATGTGAAGACATCAGATGGGAATATGAACCTCTTAAGAAAAGTCTTGTATGTCCCTACAATTACCAAAAATTTAATAAGTGTTGGACAGATTGTTGAAAAAGGATTGCAAGTTAGATTCAATCGATTTGGAGCATATGTTGAAGACCCAAGGCAAGGCTTTCGAAGGATCGCCAAAGGAGAAAAGACAGGAAGGCTTTTCACTTTTGAAGTGGAAGATACAAAGAACATAGCTTTGTTTAGCTATGGATCTCAAACTCTAACAGAGTTGGAGATATGGCACAAAAGGCTTGCTCACATTGGTGAGAGGACACTCAAACAAATTTGCAGGGACCAAAGTGTACTTGGTTTGCCTACTATCACAAGGCAACACATGATTTATAAGTGTGAAGCTTGTCAACTCGGCAAGGCTCATAGACAACCTTTCAATAAGAAAGGATATATGTATCAAAATCCTTTGGATCTAGTGCACACGGATGTGTGGGGTCCAAGTATGGAGCCATCTATATCAGGCTCAAGATATTATGTGTCTTTCATAGATGATTGTAGCAGGTGGACCATTCTGTTTTTCATGAAGCACAAGGATGAAGTGTTTAATTGCTTTAAGAAGTATATTGCTCTTGTTGAAAACCAAACAGGTAGGACTTTGAAAAGACTCGGATCAGATGGTGGAGGAGAATACTTCTCTTCTGAATTTGATGCCTTCTTGCATGAAAGAGGCATTAAAAGGGAAGTCACTACAAGGTATACACCCGAACTCAATGGTGTAGCAGAGAGGAGGAACAGAGCTATTGTTGAAGCTGCAAGGTCCATGCTCAATGAAAAGGGATTGCCAAACTACCTATGGGCAGAGGCTGTGTCTACAGCCACATATCTCATAAATAGACTTCCATCTAAGTCACTAGATGGAACCACTCCATATGAAGTGTGGAATGGAAGAAGACCTAGTCTAGAGTGTGAAGAGATGGATAAGTATGTGTTTGAAGATGAAGAGGTGTTGCAAAATCCTTGATCTACACTAGCCAAATGAACTGCAGGAGTAGATGGTGGGCCCTTTTAGCTTGCCAATGGATGTATTAGACACCCTATGTACCTTGGAAGATCACTCTCAAAAAGATAGATCAAAACAGATAAGTTGGAGTTAGCTCAGAGGTGAAAACTTGCTATTCTTGGTTCATACACCTGTCCAGTGTTTTACATAATTCTCTGAGCACAGCAGCAATTAGCTCAATTCCTCTTGGGGAAGTCTAGGCACCTTAAAGAGCTAACTTTCAAGAGTAACCTCATCAAAAATAATGAACCACACACTGAGAATGAGTTTTAACAAGTGATGACATCATCCCGATTTTCACGGGCTGCTACAGAAATAGACCAGTGAGCAGACAAATCAACATAACTCAAACTGTATAAATCCAATGATTATGAAAATTTGTATGGTTATAGTAGACAGTAATCTAAATCCAATAAGCTTTAAATCACTGAATTTGGATAAGTAACCACTGAGAAAAACCTCTGACAAGATGAGTGAAAAAGTCGGGTACCTGACAGAGAGGTGAAGATGAACAGACCCTGTTGACTTCAAATGAACATAACTGAAGATTGCAACATTTAAATGACATGAAAATTTATGAGCATATATTAGACTTATAGAGCTAACTTTACCAAGTTAAATCACTGAAAATGATGCACCAAGCTCAGAGAAAACATCTCTGCAAGCTGACTGAGAAAACTGAGAGTAATGGCAGTGAGTAGTACACTTCACAAGAACATGGAAAGATGAACTCAAATAATCATGAAAATGAAAGTATATTGCTTGTACAATACAATGAATTACTGATACATATGTGTGCCTTGTAATCACACCTTGATATGGCATAAAGCTCAGCTCTTGGAGGTCTTCACATAGGTCTCTCTAACCACGACTAAAACTGCCATCTATTTATAGTTGAGTTTGGGAGGCTAACTTCCCTCAATCACTCTCCAATCAATCAATGATTGATTTGATTCTCTACCTACCACAAATCACGAATTTGTGGCTCCTCTTTCCATTCTTGATCAAGTGGACTCAACCACTTAAGATTCTCTTACTTTTACATTAAGTAAACTCTTCAAAAGTTACAAGAGGTAGTTCACAAGTGAACTTTACACAGTCTTCTTTTTAAAGCTTCTTCTAAGACTTTGTGAGACTCAAGCCAATACTTAGGCTTGTCATAGACTTGCTCCAACAGCTCCCCCTCAAGCCAAGTATGCTTGAGGTCTTCAATCTTCCAAGATTACCTGCAAACCAATCATAGCCTTGAATTTGCAAAGCTTTGTACCATCCAATGCTTTGGTTAGAATATCTGCACATTGTTGATGAGTGGACACATATGATATTTGAATCTCTTTGCTTAGAACCTTCTCTCATACATAGTGATAATGAACTTCAATATGTTTAGTCCTTGCATGAAAAATAGGATTAGCAGCCAAATGAATAGAACTCATATTGTCACCAAAAATAGTTGGAGTTCCAAACTCCAATCCAAGATCTTTGAACAATGTCTTCATCCACATAGCTTCTTGTGTAGCTATGGCAAGACCTCTATATTTAGCTTCAGTAGAAGAGAGAGCAACTGTGGGTTGCTTCTTGGATGACCATGAAATAAGCTTTGAACGTGCAAAGGTAAGATAACCTGAAGTGCTCCTTCTATCTTCCTTGGAGCCAGCCCAATCTGCATCAGAAAATAGCTTCAAACCTAAATCAGATACATAAGGATAATAAAGTCCTTCATTTATGGTTCCTTTGAGATACTTGAGAATCCTTTTGGCAGCATCCATATGTGGTTTCCTTGGTGTGTGCATAAATTGACTTAGCACACTCACATTGTAACATATATCTACTCTTGTCAATGTGGCATAGTTGAGACTACCCACTAGACTTTGATATGATGTGATGTCCTCTATGAGTTCACCTTCATGTGAGCTCAATTTGTGATTGACCTCCATTGGAGTACCTGCAATCTTACAATCTTGCATCTTGAATTTTGCCAACATGTCCTTAATGTACTTTCTTTGAGTGAGAAACAAACCATGATCTTTGTAGACAACTTCCAAACCTAGGAAGTAGGTAAGTGAACCCAAATCACTTATCTTGAACTCTTCTCTCATCTGATCTTTGATCTTCTTCATACCATCTGCATCATTTCCTGTCAATATAATGTCATCTACATATACACATAGATAGATGACCTCAGAATTACTCTTTTTAATAAAGAGTGAAGGATCTGCCTTGCTTGGTTGAAAGCCTTTGTCCTGCAAGAATGAAACAAGCCTGAAATTCCAAGCTCTTGGAGCTTGCTTGAGACCATACAATGCTTTGTTAAGTTTACACACATAATCAGGATAAACTTGATTCTCAAAACCAGGTGGTTGTGCCATATATACCTATTCTATTATCCAACCATTCAAGAATGCATTCTTTACATCTAGTTGAAGTATCTTCCAATTCTTGGAAGAGGCAATACTAAGCAAAACCCTAATAGTAGGCATCTTTGCCACAGGAGAGAAAGTCTCCTCATAATCAATTCCCTGAGTTTGTGCAAAGCCTTTTGCCACAAGCCTTGCCTTATACATGTTAATTGAACCATCAGAATTTTTCTTGAGTTTATAGACCCATCTTGAGCCTATTACCTTCATGGATGAAGTCTTGGGCACCAAATCCCAAGTGTTGTTTTCCTCAAGTGCTTCAATCTCTTCCTTCATTGCATGCTTCCATTCTGTTTTTGCTTTGGCCTCTTCAAATGATGATGGCTCCTCTTGGTTTATGTCCTGTGCTATGTAGATAGAATGTTTAGTTACTAATGAGGTGTCAAACCCATACCTTTCTGGTTTTTTCTTTTCCCTCATAGATCTTCTTAGGCCATGATGTGATGATTCTGCTTCATGTCCAAGTTCCTGCAATTTTGCTTTACCTTTAGACTTCCATGCTTTGATCTTTTCCATCTGAGATTCTTCATCATCCTCTGAGGTGTCTTGTTCTTCAATCTTCGGTTGTTCTCTACCAAGCTTTGGAAAATCTTCTTCAAGATTATATGGTAAATTGACCTTCCTGCATGAATCTTCATACCATGAATTGTTCTCATCAAAAACTACATCTCTGCTTACCAAGAATCCTTTGTTGGTAGGGTTGTATAACCTGTAGCCCTTTTGATTGTTGTCATATCCAATAAATACACACCTTTCTGCCTTTGGATCCATCTTGCCTCTAACCTGTGAAGGAACATGAGCAAAAGCAATACATCCAAAAATTTTACAATGATCTAAGCTTGGTCTTCTTCCATTCCAAGCCTCATATGGAGTCATCCCATCAAGGGATTTTGAAGGCAACCTGTTAATCAAGTAAGTGGCTGTAGAAACAGCCTCAGCCCATAAGTAATTAGGTAAATGCTTTTCATTTAACATAGACCTTGCAGCTTCAACAATTGTCCTATTCCTCCTTTCTGCCACTCCATTTTGCTCAGGAGTGTACCTTGTAGTTACCTCTCTTTTGATTCCTCTTTCTTGAAGAAAAGAATCAAACTCATGGGAGAAGTATTCTCCCCCTCCATTTGACCTTAGCCTTTTTAGTGATTTACCTGTTTGATTCTCCACAAGAGCCAAATATCTTTTGAAACATGAAAAAACTTCATCTTTGTGTTTCATAAAGAATAGGATAGTCCATCTGCTGCAATCATCAATAAAGGAAACATAATACCTTGATCCAGATATTGAAGCTTCCTTGCTAGGTCCCCATACATCTGTATGAACCAACTCCAAGAGATCTCCATGCATATAACCTTTCTTCATGAATGGTAACCTGTGAGACTTTCCAAATTGACATGCACTGCACTTATAAATCATATGTTGTTTTGACAAATTAGGAAGTCCAAGTACACTTTGGTCCTTGCAGATTTGCTTTAATGAACTTTCACCAATATGTGCTAACCTTTTGTGCCATACTTCCAATTCTGTGAGTGTCTGACTACCATAATTAAAGAGAGCAATGTTTCTAGTGTCCTGTAATTCAAATGTGAACAATCTACCTGTCTTTTCACCTTTTGCAATTCTTCTGAATCCTTGACTTGGATCTTCAACAAATGCTCCTGCCTTTGTGAACCTGACTTGCAACCCTTTCTCTACTATCTGCCCAACACTTATCAAATTCTTTGTAATGGTAGGGACATAGAGTACCTTACTGAGTAGGTTGATGTTGTTGAAAGTTTTTCAAGCTCAAGAGTGTGGGAACATGCCCCAAATTGAACCTTCCACATCATCCACAATCAAAAGAGGCTGATTTCCATGAGTTGGAGGCATCAAATCATGCCCATAATGGAAAGAATTTGATTAGAGAAGATTTAGTTCATCTCTTGATGTGATTGGACCTCACTTTTGACATGTATATGCTTTTGATTGGTTAAAGAGGTTAGTATGAGGTCTTTAAAACCTCTAATGAGTTATGACTTAGAGTCGTGGAAATACGTATCCAAGCTGCCCCCTTGCTTAAGCACACCCCCTACTAGCTGTTCTCTGCATATTTTGCAGAAATTTCACTTTTACACACTCTATCTATCTAGATGTTTTTGGCAGACCCCCCGGTCTTGTAATTGTTGTTTCTCCTTCATTCAGAATCCATTTGCAATGATTTTTGTCTTGTTGGAAAGCTTATAAGTTCTACTTTGTCTGGTATAAGTCTCAATTTCAGTGCCTGCACACGTGCAGAGAAATGTCCAGAACAGTGTCTGTCCAGTTAGCTCATACTCTGTGAAGAGATCAAGTTATCTGTTTTGTTGCAGCTGGTTGAGGCATCATCCAGTATCCAAATGGAGTGATTTTACTCTCATTTGAAAGCTCTTAAAGTCTAGTCTATGCCTGCAAAATTTCATTTTCAGTCTTTGCATATACTCAGAGAAACTCAGAAAATACAGAACCCATGTCTGAAAAATTTCAGGATCCTAGGAGGGTTCATTTGCTTTTGTTGTGCACATAGGAGTGTTTATCCTCCAACAGTGGTATCAGAGCTATAAGTGGAGTATCAAAGAGAGAAGAAGGAGCTACTGAAGTGAAGTAAAGACTTCATCAAAGTTTGAAGGAAGGAAGCAAAGAACGGGCACGTCAACAACAAGGGGAAGCAAATACATCATCAAATCAAAGACGAAGCTTCATCAAGAGGAGTAGCTCTATTTTTTGAGGTAAAAGCCATCCTTTTCAACTTCATTGCATCAAGGGGGAGGTTCAAAAGAGTTAGGAGGCACCATGGCTGATCTCAATGCTCAGATTGAGAAGCTCGAAAAAGGAAACTACCAACCGTGGCGATTTAGAATAAGCAATTTTTTGATGGGGAAAGGTTTGTGGGGACTTGTGAGTGGTGGAGAGCCAAAACCCTACATAGATGAGGTAAATCCAACCAATGATCAGAGAAGAGCAGTAAGAGAGTGGGATGAAAGGGACAAAAGGGTCATTTTCATTTTATCTCAGCATATTAGCAACTCTATGGTAGGGCATATTCAAGATTTGGATACATCGAAGAAGGTGTGGGAGTGCTTGGAGAGATTGTATTCAACCTCCACAAAAGCTAGAAAAATTCAGCTCAAGAATGAGCTAAATAATCTTAGGAAAAGCCCCTCTCAAGGTGCTAATGATTACATATTAAAGGTTAAAGAGCTTGCAGATGCACTAGGGTCAATCGGTTGTGCCCTAGATGATGACGATCTTGTCGCCCACACCCTAAATGGACTTAGGGATGATGAAAAATGGAGGGCTTTCACAACTTCAGTGTATGTAAGGGACTCTCTTCCTGATTTTGATCAACTAATCACTCTCATGGTGACAGAGGAGATGAACCTTGGTGGTCATAACACCAAGGATAGCCAAGGGCAATTGTTGTATGCAGGCAGAGGAAGAGGAAGACACAACCGAGGTGCTTCAAGAGGAAGAGGAAGATATCAAAGCAACCAAGGAGGTCAAGGACAACAAGAAAATGCAGGTCAAAGAGGTGGAAGAGCCACAAATAGAGGAAGAGGTGCAAGATTTGGTGGAAGAGGACAAGCCACTTCAAATGGATGCTTTGTATGCGGTAAGCCCGGTCATTTTGCAAATGAATGCTATCATAGAGCTCAAAGACAAGGGAATCAAAGCAACAACAACAACAATTATAGAGGGCAAGGTAATTATGCAAACACATCATCCAGCCAAGGGAATGATTATTTACTTGCCATGAGGTATGGTGAAGATACAACTCAAGCTAGTGAAGATGTATGGTATGTAGACAGTGGATGTAGCAATCATATGTCATGTCGAAAGGAGTTTTTTAGTAATTTGCAGGTCCCAAAGCATCAAGGGCATGTGGAAACAGGTGATAACTCAGAGCATATCATTCAACATGTGGGAGATATCAGTTTGGAAGGAAATCAAAGAGCAAAGTGCTTATCAGAGGTATTACATGTCCCTAGTATTACCAAAAACTTGATTTCGGTAGGCCAAATGGTAGAAAAAGGCTATCAAGTTAGGTTCAATGAAAGAGGATGTTTTGTTGAGGATCCAAGGGCAGGTTTCAAGCTCATAGCAAAAGGAAAAAAGCAAGGGAGAATGTTCACAATGGACATAAATCAGCCACACCATTCAATGTATGTCACATATGGAGACAAGAGGATAGCAGATTTGGATCTATGGCATAAACGAATAGGTCACATCAACCTACAAAAGCTCAAGGACATGCAAAGGAGGAGCTTGGTAAGAGGCCTACCAAATTTTACATCTAAAATGTTGCATGAAATTTGTGTAGCTTGCCAACAAGGAAAACAATCAAGGCTGCCCTTCAAGAAGAGTACCTATGTAAGTGCAAATGTTTTAGACCTCATTCACACGGATGTTTGGGGTCCAACAAGAGAAGCATCCCTTGCTGGAAATAGGTATTTTGTAACCTTCATTGATGACTTTTCAAGGAAAGTGTGGTTGTATTGCATTAGAAACAAATCAGATGTGTTCCACTACTTCAAGAAATTCAAAGCACAGGTGGAGAAGGAATCTGGCAAGTTTATCAAAACTTTGAGATCCGATGGAGGGGGAGAGTACTTCTCCCATGAATTTTCTGAATTTTTGCAGGTCAATGGCATCAAAAGACAATTTACATGCAGGTATACCCCTCAACAAAATGGGGTAGCAGAGAGAAAGAACAGACACATAGCAGAGGTAGCAAGGTGTATGCTCAATGAAATGAATATGCCGCATTGTTATTGGGGAGAGGCTACATATACAGCCACATACATCATGAATAGATGTCCTACATCAGGTATACATCATCTAACCCCTGAGGAAGCATGGAGTGGAAGAAAACCTTGCATTTCACATCTTAGAATCTTTGGTTGTATATGCTATGTACATGTACCTCAAGAGTTGAGGTCAAAGTTAGATGCCAAATCTGAAAGGTGTATTCTTTTGGGATATTCTATGGAACAAAAGGGGTATAAATGCTATAATCCCATCACCAAGGAGCTGAAGGTAAGTAGGGATGTTGTCTTTGATGAGTTGAAGCCTTGGTATGCATGCACAAGTCCATTGCAGGTTGAAGACATAGGTGAGACAGATTTGAAGAATGATGATAGAGTTCAAGAAAGCATGGATTTGAGTGGTCCAAGCAACTCATGCAACACAAGGACACCCTCACCATGGAGTGGAAGGCTTAGGGAAAGAGAGACCAGCTCTGAAGAAAGCAAAGTCAAAGGCAAAGAGAAGATTTCAGTTGAAGAAGGAAGCTATGTGGACGAGAGCATGTTGGAAGATGAAGAGATAGAAGAAGTTCAAACTCCAGGAGTGGCTAAACAAAGAAAGAAGATGGCAACCACACCAAAAGGAAGTGAAAGAAGGTCTTCAAGAGTAAGATATCCAGTACAAAGGTTAACATATGATAATTTCATTGCAAAGCATTATGCATACATGACTCAGGTAATCAAGGACAAAGAACCAACTAGTTATGAAGAAGCTAAGGATTGCAAGGAATGGCAAGAGGCAATGAAGGAAGAGCTCAAAGCACTTGATGAGAACCATACTTGGAGCTTGGTACCAGCTCAAGAAGGCATGAAGGTGATAGGTAATAAGTGGGTTTACAAAATTAAAAGAAATTCAGATGGTTCCATTGCTAGGTACAAAGCAAGGTTGGTGGCGAAAGGCTTCTCCCAAAGCTACGGGATAGATTATGATGAAACTTTCAGCCCCGTAGCCAAGATGCCAACAATTAGGACTTTGATTGCAGTGGCCACATCAAGGAAATGGAGCTTATATCAGTTGGATGTGAAGAATGCCTTCCTCAATGGAGAGCTTGAAGAAGTAGTCTACATGAGCCAACCTCAAGGATTTGCTAGTATGAGGTACCCAAATCATGTTTGCAAGCTAAGGAAAGCACTATATGGACTAAAGCAAGCCCCAAGGGCCTAGAATCAGAGGTTAGTGGATTATTTATCAAGTTGTGGATACAAAGAAAGTGTTGCAGATCCATCACTTTACATGAAGAAGCAAGGAGACAAGACGGTATATATATGCATCTATGTGGACGATTTGATCATCACAGGAAGTGATATTGCAGGTATTAAAGATATCAAATCAAAGCTAGGAAAGGAGTTCAAGATATCTGATCTTGGAACACTAAAATACTTCTTGGGAATAGAGGTAATCTATGCACACAATGGCATCTTCTTGATTCAAAGAAAATACTTGTTGGATGTGCTATACAGGTTTGGTATGAGTGGTTGTAAGCCACTTTCTCAGCCCATGGAGCCCAATACAAAGTTGGTTGCAGGTCAAGGAGAGGCTATACAAGATATTACACTATATAGAAGCATAATTGGTTCATTAATTTATGCTACATTCACTAGACCTGATCTTGCATATGTAGTAGGTGTTCTCTCTCAATTTTTGCATACACCTACTCATGATCATCTTATGGCAGCAAGAAAGGTGCTTCGTTACATCAAGCACACCATCAACCAAGGTCTATTTTACTCATATGATGCTGATCTAAGTGTCAAAGGATATAGTGATGCTGATTGGGCAGGTAGCAAGGATGATCGAAGGAGTACATCGGGTTATGTTTTCATGATAGGTACAAAAGTGATCTCTTGGAGCTCTAAGAAGCAACCCACTGTTGCTCTTTCATCCACAGAGGTTTAGCATTGGCTACATGTGAGCTATTATGGCTTAAGAAGCTACTTAAGGACTTGGAAGTGGAAGTGCAGGAGTTTCCTCTTTATGGAGACAACATTTCAAGCATCTATCTAGCTAACAATCCCATGTTTCATGCAAGGAGCAAGCACATAGAGGTTCATTACCACTTCGTTAGAGAAAAGGTGATGGCAAAAGAGCTAGATATAAGGTATGTGAACACTAAAATGCAGGTTGCAGACATGATGACAAAGTTTCTTGAAGGAACAAAGCTTGGAGGATTCAAGGAAGCTATCAACATAAGAGACATAGGCTGAAGCGACAAAGGAAAAGACTTGAGCTTGAGGGGGAGTGTTGAAAGTTTTTCAAGCTCAAGAGTGTGGGAACATGCCCCAAATTGAACCTTCCAGATCATCCACAATCAAAGGAGGCTGATTTCCATGAGTTGGAGGCATCAAATCATGCCCATAATGGAAAGAATTTGATTAGAGAAGATTTAGTTCATCTCTTGATGTGATTGGACCTCACTTTTGACATGTATATGCTTTTGATTGGTTAAAGAGGTTAGTATGAGGTCTTTAAAACCTCTAATGAGTTGTATTATGACTTAGAGTCGTGGAAATACGTGCCCAATCTGCCCCCTTGCTTAAGCACACCCCCTACTAGCTGTTCTCTGCATATTTTGCAGAAATTTCACTTTTACACACTCTATCTATCTAGATGTTTTTGGCAGACCCCCCAGTCTTGTAATTGTTGTTTCTCCTTCATCCGGAATCCATTTGCAATGATTTTTGTCTTGTTGGAAAGCTTATAAGTTCTACTTTGTCTGGTATAAGTCTCAGGTTCAGTGCCTGCACATGTGCAGAGAAATGTCCAGAACAGTGTCTGTCCAGTTAGCTCATACTCTGTGAAGAGATCAAGTTATCTGTTTTGTTGCAGCTGGTTGAGGCATCATCCAGTATCCAAATGGAGTGATTTTACTCTCATTTGAAAGCTCTTAAAGTCTAGTTTATGCCTGCAAAATTTCATTTTCAGTCTCTGCATATACGCAGAGAAACTCAGAAAATACAGAACCTATGTCTGAAAAATTTCAGGATCCTAGGAGGGTTCATTTGCTTTTGTTGTGCACATAGGAGTGTTTATCCTCCAACAGTGGTATCAGAGCTATAAGTGGAGTATCAAAGAGAGAAGAAGGAGCTACTGAAGTGAAGTAAAGACTTCATCAAAGTTTGAAGGAAGGAAGCAAAGAACGGGCACGTCAACAACAAGGGGAAGCAAATACATCATCAAATCAAAGACGAAGCTTTATCAAGAGGAGTAGCTCTATTTTTTGAGGTAAAAGCCATCCTTTTCAACTTCATTGCATCAAGGGGGAGGTTCAAAAGAGTTAGGAGGCACCATGGCTGATCTCAATGCTCAGATTGAGAAGCTCGAAAAAGGAAACTACCAACCGTGGCGATTTAGAATAAGCAATTTTTTGATGGGGAAAGGTTTGTGGGGACTTGTGAGTGGTGGAGAGCCAAAACCCTACATAGATGAGGTAAATCCAACCAATGATCAGAGAAGAGCAGTAAGAGAGTGGGATGAAAGGGACAAAAGGGTCATTTTCATTTTATCTCAGCATATTAGCAACTCTATGGTAGGGCATATTCAAGATTTGGATACATCGAAGAAGGTGTGGGAGTGCTTGGAGAGATTGTATTCAACCTCCACAAAAGCTAGAAAAATTCAGCTCAAGAATGAGCTAAATAATCTTAGGAAAAGCCCCTCTCAAGGTGCTAATGATTACATATTAAAGGTTAAAGAGCTTGCAGATGCACTAGGGTCAATCGGTTGTGCCCTAGATGATGACGATCTTGTCGCCCACACCCTAAATGGACTTAGGGATGATGAAAAATGGAGGGCTTTCACAACTTCAGTGTATGTAAGGGACTCTCTTCCTAATTTTGATCAACTAATCACTCTCATGGTGACAGAGGAGATGAACCTTGGTGGTCATAACGCCAAGGATAGCCAAGGGCAATTGTTGTATGCAGGCAGAGGAAGAGGAAGACACAACCGAGGTGCTTCAAGAGGAAGAGGAAGATATCAAAGCAACCAAGGAGGTCAAGGACAACAAGAAAATGCAGGTCAAAGAGGTGGAAGAGCCACAAATAGAGGAAGAGGTGCAAGATTTGGTGGAAGAGGACAAGCCACTTCAAATGGATGCTTTGTATGCGGTAAGCCCGGTCATTTTGCAAATGAATGCTATCATAGAGCTCAAAGACAAGGGAATCAAAGCAACAACAACAACAATTATAGAGGGCAAGGTAATTATGCAAACACATCATCCAGCCAAGGGAATGATTATTTACTTGCCATGAGGTATGGTGAAGATACAACTCAAGCTAGTGAAGATGTATGGTATGTAGACAGTGGATGTAGCAATCATATGTCATGTCGAAAGGAGTTTTTTAGTAATTTGCAGGTCCCAAAGCATCAAGGGCATGTGGAAACAGGTGATAACTCAGAGCATATCATTCAACATGTGGGAGATATCAGTTTGGAAGGAAATCAAAGAGCAAAGTGCTTATCAGAGGTATTACATGTCCCTAGTATTACCAAAAACTTGATTTCGGTAGGCCAAATGGTAGAAAAAGGCTATCAAGTTAGGTTCAATGAAAGAGGATGTTTTGTTGAGGATCCAAGGGCAGGTTTCAAGCTCATAGCAAAAGGAAAAAAGCAAGGGAGAATGTTCACAATGGACATAAATCAGCCACACCATTCAATGTATGTCACATATAGAGACAAGAGGATAGCAGATTTGGATCTATGGCATAAACGAATAGGTCACATCAACCTACAAAAGCTCAAGGACATGCAAAGGAGGAGCTTGGTAAGAGGCCTACCAAATTTTACATCTAAAATGTTGCATGAAATTTGTGTAGCTTGCCAACAAGGAAAACAATCAAGGCTGCCCTTCAAGAAGAGTACCTATGTAAGTGCAAATGTTTTAGACCTCATTCACACGGATGTTTGGGGTCCAACAAGAGAAGCATCCCTTGCTGGAAATAGGTATTTTGTAACCTTCATTGATGACTTTTCAAGGAAAGTGTGGTTGTATTGCATTAGAAACAAATCAGATGTGTTCCACTACTTCAAGAAATTCAAAGCACAGGTGGAGAAGGAATCTGGCAAGTTTATCAAAACTTTGAGATCCGATGGAGGGGGAGAGTACTTCTCCCATGAATTTTCTGAATTTTTGCAGGTCAATGGCATCAAAAGACAATTTACATGCAGGTATACCCCTCAACAAAATGGGGTAGCAGAGAGAAAGAACAGACACATAGCAGAGGTAGCAAGGTGTATGCTCAATGAAATGAATATGCCGCATTGTTATTGGGGAGAGGCTACATATACAGCCACATACATCATGAATAGATGTCCTACATCAGGTATACATCATCTAACCCCTGAGGAAGCATGGAGTGGAAGAAAACCTTGCATTTCACATCTTAGAATCTTTGGTTGTATATGCTATGTACATGTACCTCAAGAGTTGAGGTCAAAGTTAGATGCCAAATCTGAAAGGTGTATTCTTTTGGGATATTCTATGGAACAAAAGGGGTATAAATGCTATAATCCCATCACCAAGGAGCTGAAGGTAAGTAGGGATGTTGTCTTTGATGAGTTGAAGCCTTGGTATGCATGCACAAGTCCATTGCAGGTTGAAGACATAGGTGAGACAGATTTGAAGAATGATGATAGAGTTCAAGAAAGCATGAATTTGAGTGGTCCAAGCAACTCATGCAACACAAGGACACCCTCACCATGGAGTGGAAGGCTTAGGGAAAGAGAGACCAGCTCTGAAGAAAGCAAAGTCAAAGGCAAAGAGAAGATTTCAGTTGAAGAAGGAAGCTATGTGGACGAGAGCATGTTGGAAGATGAAGAGATAGAAGAAGTTCAAACTCCAGGAGTGGCTAAACAAAGAAAGAAGATGGCAACCACACCAAAAGGAAGTGAAAGAAGGTCTTCAAGAGTAAGATATCCAGTACAAAGGTTAACATATGATAATTTCATTGCAAAGCATTATGCATACATGACTCAGGTAATCAAGGACAAAGAACCAACTAGTTATGAAGAAGCTAAGGATTGCAAGGAATGGCAAGAGGCAATGAAGGAAGAGCTCAAAGCACTTGATGAGAACCATACTTGGAGCTTGGTACCAGCTCAAGAAGGCATGAAGGTGATAGGTAATAAGTGGGTTTACAAAATTAAAAGAAATTCAGATGGTTCCATTGCTAGGTACAAAGCAAGGTTGGTGGCGAAAGGCTTCTCCCAAAGCTACGGGATAGATTATGATGAAACTTTCAGCCCCGTAGCCAAGATGCCAACAATTAGGACTTTGATTGCAGTGGCCACATCAAGGAAATGGAGCTTATATCAGTTGGATGTGAAGAATGCCTTCCTCAATGGAGAGCTTGAAGAAGTAGTCTACATGAGCCAACCTCAAGGATTTGCTAGTATGAGGTACCCAAATCATGTTTGCAAGCTAAGGAAAGCACTATATGGACTAAAGCAAGCCCCAAGGGCCTAGAATCAGAGGTTAGTGGATTATTTATCAAGTTGTGGATACAAAGAAAGTGTTGCAGATCCATCACTTTACATGAAGAAGCAAGGAGACAAGACGGTATATATATGCATCTATGTGGACGATTTGATCATCACAGGAAGTGATATTGCAGGTATTAAAGATATCAAATCAAAGCTAGGAAAGGAGTTCAAGATATCTGATCTTGGAACACTAAAATACTTCTTGGGAATAGAGGTAATCTATGCACACAATGGCATCTTCTTGATTCAAAGAAAATACTTGTTGGATGTGCTATACAGGTTTGGTATGAGTGGTTGTAAGCCACTTTCTCAGCCCATGGAGCCCAATACAAAGTTGGTTGCAGGTCAAGGAGAGGCTATACAAGATATTACACTATATAGAAGCATAATTGGTTCATTAATTTATGCTACATTCACTAGACCTGATCTTGCATATGTAGTAGGTGTTCTCTCTCAATTTTTGCATACACCTACTCATGATCATCTTATGGCAGCAAGAAAGGTGCTTCGTTACATCAAGCACACCATCAACCAAGGTCTATTTTACTCATATGATGCTGATCTAAGTGTCAAAGGATATAGTGATGCTGATTGGGCAGGTAGCAAGGATGATCAAAGGAGTACATCGGGTTATGTTTTCATGATAGGTACAAAAGTGATCTCTTGGAGCTCTAAGAAGCAACCCACTGTTGCTCTTTCATCCACAGAGGTTTAGCATTGGCTACATGTGAGCTATTATGGCTTAAGAAGCTACTTAAGGACTTGGAAGTGGAAGTGCAGGAGTTTCCTCTTTATGGAGACAACATTTCAAGCATCTATCTAGCTAACAATCCCATGTTTCATGCAAGGAGCAAGCACATAGAGGTTCATTACCACTTCGTTAGAGAAAAGGTGATGGCAAAAGAGCTAGATATAAGGTATGTGAACACTAAAATGCAGGTTGCAGACATGATGACAAAGTTTCTTGAAGGAACAAAGCTTGGAGGATTCAAGGAAGCTATCAACATAAGAGACATAGGCTGAAGCGACAAAGGAAAAGACTTGAGCTTGAGGGGGAGTGTTGAAAGTTTTTCAAGCTCAAGAGTGTGGGAACATGCCCCAAATTGAACCTTCCACATCATCCACAATCAAAGGAGGCTGATTTCCATGAGTTGGAGGCATCAAATCATGCCCATAATGGAAAGAATTTGATTAGAGAAGATTTAGTTCATCTCTTGATGTGATTGGACCTCACTTTTGACATGTATATGCTTTTGATTGGTTAAAGAGGTTAGTATGAGGTCTTTAAAACCTCTAATGAGTTGTATTATGACTTAGAGTCGTGGAAATACGTGCCCAAGCTGCCCCCTTGCTTAAGCACACCCCCTACTAGCTGTTCTCTGCATATTTTGCAGAAATTTCACTTTTACACACTCTATCTATCTAGATGTTTTTGGCAGACCCCCCAGTCTTGTAATTGTTGTTTCTCCTTCATCCGGAATCCATTTGCAATGATTTTTGTCTTGTTGGAAAGCTTATAAGTTCTACTTTGTGTGGTATAAGTTTCAGGTTCAGTGCCTGCACATGTGCAGAGAAATGTCCAGAACAGTGTCTGTCCAGTTAGCTCATACTCTGTGAAGAGATCAAGTTATCTGTTTTGTTGCAGCTGGTTGAGGCATCATCCAGTATCCAAATGGAGTGATTTTACTCTCATTTGAAAGCTCTTAAAGTCTAGTTTATGCCTGCAAAATTTCATTTTCAGTCTCTGCATATACGCAGAGAAACTCTGAAAATACAGAACCTATGTCTGAAAAATTTCAGGATCCTATGAGGGTTCATTTTCTTTTGTTGTGCACATAGGAGTGTTTATCCTCCAACAGTGGTATCAGAGCTATAAGTGGAGTATCAAAGAGAGAAGAAGGAGCTACTGAAGTGAAGTAAAGACTTCATCAAAGTTTGAAGGAAGGAAGCAAAGAACGGGCACGTCAACAACAAGGGGAAGCAAATACATCATCAAATCAAAGACGAAGCTTCATCAAGAGGAGTAGCTCTATTTTTTGAGGTAAAAGCCATCCTTTTCAACTTCATTGCATCAAGGGGGAGGTTCAAAAGAGTTAGGAGGCACCATGGCTGATCTCAATGCTCAGATTGAGAAGCTCGAAAAAGGAAACTACCAACCGTGGCAATTTAGAATAAGCAATTTTTTGATGGGGAAAGGTTTGTGGGGACTTGTGAGTGGTGGAGATCCAAAACCCTACATAGATGAGGTAAATCCAACCAATGATCAGAGAAGAGCAGTAAGAGAGTGGGATGAAAGGGACAAAAGGGTCATTTTCATTTTATCTCAGCATATTAGCAACTCTATGGTAGGGCATATTCAAGATTTGGATACATCGAAGAAGGTGTGGGAGTGCTTGGAGAGATTGTATTCAACCTCCACAAAAGCTAGAAAAATTCAGCTCAAGAATGAGCTAAATAATCTTACAAAAAGCCCCTCTCAAGGTGCTAATGATTACATATTAAAGGTTAAAGAGCTTGCAGATGCACTAGGGTCAATCGGTTGTGCCCTAGATGATGACGATCTTGTCGCCCACACCCTAAATGGACTTAGGGATGATGAAAAATGGAGGGCTTTCACAACTTCAGTGTATGTAAGGGACTCTCTTCCTGATTTTGATCAACTAATCACTCTCATGGTGACAGAGGAGATGAACCTTGGTGGTCATAACGCCAAGGATAGCCAAGGGCAATTGTTGTATGCAGGCAGAGGAAGAGGAAGACACAACCGAGGTGCTTCAAGAGGAAGAGGAAGATATCAAAGCAACCAAGGAGGTCAAGGACAACAAGAAAATGCAGGTCAAAGAGGTGGAAGAGCCACAAATAGAGGAAGAGGTGCAAGATTTGGTGGAAGAGGACAAGCCACTTCAAATGGATGCTTTGTATGCGGTAAGCCCGGTCATATTGCAAATGAATGCTATCATAGAGCTCAAAGACAAGGGAATCAAAGCAACAACAACAACAATTATAGAGGGTAAGGTAATTATGCAAACACATCATCCAGCCAAGGGAATGATTATTTACTTGCCATGAGGTATGGTGAAGATACAACTCAAGCTAGTGAAGATGTATGGTATGTAGACAGTGGATGTAGCAATCATATGTCATGTCGAAAGGAGTTTTTTAGTAATTTGCAGGTCCCAAAGCATCAAGGGCATGTGGAAACAGGTGATAACTCAGAGCATATCATTCAACATGTGGGAGATATCAGTTTGGAAGGAAATCAAAGAGCAAAGTGCTTATCAGAGGTATTACATGTCCCTAGTATTACCAAAAACTTGATTTCGGTAGGCCAAATGGTAGAAAATATCAAGTTAGGTTCAATGAAAGAGGATGTTTTGTTGAGGATCCAAGGGCAGGTTTCAAGCTCATAGCAAAAGGAAAAAAGCAAGGGAGAATGTTCACAATGGACATAAATCAGCCACACCATTCAATGTATGTCACATATGGAGACAAGAGGATAGCAGATTTGGATCTATGGCATAAACGAATAGGTCACATCAACCTACAAAAGCTCAAGGACATGCAAAGGAGGAGCTTGGTAAGAGGCCTACCAAATTTTACATCTAAAATGTTGCATGAAATTTGTGTAGCTTGCCAACAAGGAAAACAATCAAGGCTGCCCTTCAAGAAGAGTACCTATGTAAGTGCAAATGTTTTAAACCTCATTCACATGGATGTTTGGGGTCCAACAAGAGAAGCATCCCTTGCTGGAAATAGGTATTTTGTAACCTTCATTGATGACTTTTCAAGGAAAGTGTGGTTGTATTGCATTAGAAACAAATCAGATGTGTTCCATTACTTCAAGAAATTCAAAGCACAGGTGGAGAAGGAATCTGGCAAGTTTATCAAAACTTTGAGATCCGATGGAGGAGGAGAGTACTTCTCCCATGAATTTTCTGAATTTTTGCAGGTCAATGGCATCAAAAGACAATTTACATGCAGGTATACCCCTCAACAAAATGGGGTAGCAGAGAGAAAGAACAGACACATAGCAGAGGTAGCAAGGTGTATCCTCAATGAAATGAATATGCCGCATTGTTATTGGGGAGAGGCTACATATACAGCCACATACATCATGAATAGATGTCCTACATCAGGTATACATCATCTAACCCCTGAGGAAGCATGGAGTGGAAGAAAACCTTGCATTTCACATCTTAGAATCTTTGGTTGTATATGCTATGTACATGTACCTCAAGAGTTGAGGTCAAAGTTAGATGCCAAATCTGAAAGGTGTATTCTTTTGGGATATTCTATGGAACAAAAGGGGTATAAATGCTATAATCCCATCACCAAGGAGCTGAAGGTAAGTAGGGATGTTGTCTTTGATGAGTTGAAGCCTTGGTATGCATGCACAAGTCCATTGCAGGTTGAAGACATAGGTGAGACAGATTTGAAGAATGATGATAGAGTTCAAGAAAGCATGGATTTGAGTGGTCCAAGCAACTCATGCAACACAAGGACACGCTCACCATGGAGTGGAAGGCTTAGGGAAAGAGAGACCAGCTCTGAAGAAAGCAAAGTCAAAGGCAAAGAGAAGATTTCAGTTGAAGAAGGAAGCTATGTGGACGAGAGCATGTTGGAAGATGAAGAGATAGAAGAAGTTCAAACTCCAGGAGTGGCTAAACAAAGAAAGAAGATGGCAACCACACCAAAAGGAAGTGAAAGAAGGTCTTCAAGAGTAAGATATCCAGTACAAAGGTTAACATATGATAATTTCATTGCAAATCATTATGCATACATGACTCAGGTAATCAAGGACAAAGAACCAACTAGTTATGAAGAAGCTAAGGATTGCAAGGAATGGCAAGAGGCAATGAAGGAAGAGCTCAAAGCACTTGATGAGAACCATACTTGGAGCTTGGTACCAGCTCAAGAAGGCATGAAGGTGATAGGTAATAAGTGGGTTTACAAAATTAAAAGAAATTCAGATGGTTCCATTGCTAGGTACAAAGCAAGGTTGGTGGCGAAAGGCTTCTCCCAAAGCTACGGGATAGATTATGATGAAACTTTCAGCCCCGTAGCCAAGATGCCAACAATTAGGACTTTGATTGCAGTGGCCACATCAAGGAAATGGAGCTTATATCAGTTGGATGTGAAGAATGCCTTCCTCAATGGAGAGCTTGAAGAAGTAGTCTACATGAGCCAACCTCAAGGATTTGCTAGTATGAGGTACCCAAATCATGTTTGCAAGCTAAGGAAAGCACTATATGGACTAAAGCAAGCCCCAAGGGCCTAGAATCAGAGGTTAGTGGATTATTTATCAAGTTGTGGATACAAAGAAAGTGTTGCAGATCCATCACTTTACATGAAGAAGCAAGGAGACAAGACGGTATATATATGCATCTATGTGGACGATTTGATCATCACAGGAAGTGATATTGCAGGTATTAAAGATATCAAATCAAAGCTAGGAAAGGAGTTCAAGATATCTGATCTTGGAACACTAAAATACTTCTTGGGAATAGAGGTAATCTATGCACACAATGGCATCTTCTTGATTCAAAGAAAATACTTGTTGGATGTGCTATACAGGTTTGGTATGAGTGGTTGTAAGCCACTTTCTCAGCCCATGGAGCCCAATACAAAGTTGGTTGCAGGTCAAGGAGAGGCTATACAAGATATTACACTATATAGAAGCATAATTGGTTCATTAATTTATGCTACATTCACTAGACCTGATCTTGCATATGTAGTAGGTGTTCTCTCTCAATTTTTGCATACACCTACTCATGATCATCTTATGGCAGCAAGAAAGGTGCTTCGTTACATCAAGCACACCATCAACCAAGGTCTATTTTACTCATATGATGCTGATCTAAGTGTCAAAGGATATAGTGATGCTGATTGGGCAGGTAGCAAGGATGATCGAAGGAGTACATCGGGTTATGTTTTCATGATAGGTACAAAAGTGATCTCTTGGAGCTCTAAGAAGCAACCCACTGTTGCTCTTTCATCCACAGAGGTTTAGCATTGGCTACATGTGAGCTATTATGGCTTAAGAAGCTACTTAAGGACTTGGAAGTGGAAGTGCAGGAGTTTCCTCTTTATGGAGACAACATTTCAAGCATCTATCTAGCTAACAATCCCATGTTTCATGCAAGGAGCAAGCACATAGAGGTTCATTACCACTTCGTTAGAGAAAAGGTGATGGCAAAAGAGCTAGATATAAGGTATGTGAACACTAAAATGCAGGTTGCAGACATGATGACAAAGTTTCTTGAAGGTACAAAGCTTGGAGGATTCAAGGAAGCTATCAACATAAGAGACATAGGCTGAAGCAACAAAGGAAAAGACTTGAGCTGGAGGGGGAGTGTTGAAAGTTTTTCAAGCTCAAGAGTGTGGGAACATGCCCCAAATTGAACCTTCCACATCATCCACAATCAAAGGAGGCTGATTTCCATGAGTTGGAGGCATCAAATCATGCCCATAATGGAAAGAATTTGATTAGAGAAGATTTAGTTCATCTCTTGATGTGATTGGACCTCACTTTTGACATGTATATGCTTTTGATTGGTTAAAGAGGTTAGTATGAGGTCTTTAAAACCTCTAATGAGTTGTATTATGACTTAGAGTCGTGGAAATACGTGCCCAAGCTGCCCCCTTGTTTAAGCACACCCCCTACTAGCTGTTCTCTGCATATTTTGCAGAAATTTCACTTTTACACACTCTATCTATCTAGATGTTTTTGGCAGACCCCCCGGTCTTGTAATTGTTGTTTCTCCTTCATCCGGAATCCATTTGCAATGATTTTTGTCTTGTTGGAAATCTTATAAGTTCTACTTTGTCTGGTATAAGTCTCAGGTTCAGTGCCTGCACATGTGCAGAGAAATTTCCAGAACAGTGTCTGTCCAGTTAGCTCATACTCTGTGAAGAGATCAAGTTATCTGTTTTGTTTCAGCTGGTTGAGGCATCATCCAGTATCCAAATGGAGTGATTGTACTCTCATTTGAAGGCTCTTGAAGTCTAGTTTATGCCTGCAAAATTTCATTTTCAGTCTCTGCATATACTCAGAGAAACTCAGAAAATACAGAACCTATGTCTGAAAAATTTCAGGATCCTAGGAGGGTTCATTTGCTTTTGTTGTGCACATAGGAGTGTTTATCCTCCAACAGATGTTTCCATCAGGTGCTTTGACATTGCCTGTTTTCTCCACAGGATGTTTTGTATCATCTCTTGTTTGTACCTCATGCTTATTCCTTGGATCTTCTAAATCTGATAGGAGTGCCACCTGCCACATGATTTGAACAACCTGAATCTATGTAGAAAACATGCTCATCAGATTTACCTTGTGGCATAGCCATGTTCATGATCAATAATGAATCCTTTTTGTTTGAGTCTTCTGTGTAGTTATTGTAGTCTCTCCTTCCTTTGTAGCCTCCTTGATAGTTTGAATGATTGTAGTTGTTGTAGTTGCCATGGTAGTTGTTGAACCTTCCTCTTGAGTAGCCATAACTTCCTCTATTGTATCCTCTGCCTCTTTGATTCCTAGAATTCCTAAAGCAATTTTCAGTTGTATGATTAGTTAATCCACAAATAGAACATGAGTTGGAGTCTTGGGATCTCACCCTGCCTTGTCTACCTCCTCTTCCACTACCTCTGCCATGTCTTCCTCTACCTGCATAGTTAGCTTGATATGTACCTGCTTCATCATCCACTTTCTTTGCCTTTCCTTTGTTATCTTTAGACTTGCTTTTATCCGTGTATAAAGCTGAAGATTGATTACCTTTAGAGCTTTCTCCATTTTTGATAAGCTTTGCCTCTTGAGTAAGTAGTTGTCCAATGAGTGTATTGAAATCAGGTACATGCATGTCCATGTACAAATCCATAGCTGTGGTGAATGCTTCCCACTTATCATCTGCCTTCAAGCCATTGATGACCTGCCTTACAATTTGCTCTTCATCTATTACCTCTCCAATGCTTCCCAACTGATCCGCTATGTCCTTGAGCTTTGTGACAAAATCAGTCACATTTTGTTTGGGAGCCTTCTTGATAGTTGTGAAATCCAGCCATAGTTGATGCTTCCTAGCTTTGGTACTTGATAAAAAGAAAGCTTCAAGTGCATCCCACACTTCCTGAGATGTCTTACAACTTCTAATGTGAGGCAACAAAAAATATGAGATAGAGTTGAGGAGATAAGACCTTGCAAGTGCATCCTTGGAGCACCATGTGCTCAATCTTTCTTGCTCTTCTTGTGTTGGTTGACTTTTGTTCCTGAAACTTGGCATAACTTCATCTCCAGCCACATAACCATATAAACTTCTACCTTGGAGATAAGCTTCCATCCTTAATGACCAAGCTGAGTAGTTACCTCTGTCCAATTTGTCAATTGATGAAGGAAATCCATCTGCCATGTTGTCCAACCTTGCTCTGATACCACTGTGAAGAGATGGATAAGTATGTGTTTGAAGATGAAGAGGTGTTGCAAAATCCTTGATCTACACCAGCCAAATGAACTCCAGGAGTAGATGGTGGGCCCTTTTAGCTTGCCAATGGATGTATTAGACACCCTATGTACCTTGGAAGATCACTCTCAAAAAGATAGATCAAAACAGATAAGTTGGAGTTAGCTCAGAGGTGAAAACTTGCTATTCTTGGTTCATACACCTGTCCAGTGTTTTACATAATTCTCTGAGCACAGCAGCAATTAGCTCAATTCCTCTTGGGGAAGTCTAGGCAACTTAAAGAGCTAACTTTCAAGAGTAATCTCATCAAAAATAATGAACCACACACTGAGAATGAGTTTTAACAAGTGATGACATCATCCCGATTTTCACGGGCTGCTACAGAAATAGACCAGTGAGCAGACAAATCAACATAACTCAAAATGTAGAAATCCAATGATTATGAAAATTTGTATGGTTATACTAGACATGAATCCAATAAGCTTTAAATCACTGAATTTGGATAAGTAACCACTGAGAAAAACCTCTGACAAGATGAGTGAAAAAGTCGGGTACCTGACAGAGAGGTGAAGATGAACAGACCCTGTTGACTTCAAATGAATATAACTGAAGATTGCAACATCCAAATGACATGAAAATTTATGAGCATATAGTAGACTTATAGAGCTAACTTTACCAAGTTAAATCACTGAAAATGATGCACCAAGCTCAGAGAAAACATCTCTGCAAGCTGACTGAGAAAACTGAGAGTAATGGCAGTGAGTAGTACACTTCACAAGAACATGGAAAGATGAACTCAAATAATCATGAAAATGAAAGTATATTGCTTGTACAATACAATGACTTACTAATACATATGTGTGCCTTGTAATCACACCTTGATATGGCATAAGGCTCAGCTCTTGGAGGTCTTCACATAGGTCTCTCTAACCACGACTAAAACTGCCATCTATTTATAGTTGAGTTTGGGAGGCTAACTTCCCTCAATCACTCTCCAATCAATCAATGATTGATTTGATTCTCTACCTACCACAAATCATGAATTCGTGGCTCCTCTTTCCATTCTTGATCAAGTGGACTCAACCACTTAAGATTCTCTTACTTTTACATTAAGTAAACTCTTCAAAAGTTACAAGAGGTACTTCACAAGTGAACTTTACACAGTCTTCTTTTTAAAGCTTCTTCTAAGTCTTTGTGAGACTCAAGCCAATACTTAGGCTTGTCATAGACTTGCTCCAACATAGAGCATTGCAAAATCTTTGGATGCTTAGCCTATGCTCACATTCCTTCTCAAGTAAGAGGGAAATTGGATCCCAAGGCAGAGAAGTGCGTATTTATTGGTTATGAACAAAACCAAAAAGGATATAGATTGTACAATCCAACCAATAAAGGATTTTCTGTGAGTAGAGATGTAATTTTTTATGAAAACAAATCATGGTTTGATGATGACAGGAAAGTGAAGCTGCCATATGACTTGGATGAAGACTTTCCATCACTTCAACCAAAGGAGCCAAAGCACATTGAAGAAAGTGATTCGGAGATTGACCTAGAAGACTTGGAAAGACTAAAGCTATGAAAGAACAAAGGTAAAGAAAAGATGCAGGATGCTACATATGGACCGGAGAGCTCACATCAACCACTTAGAAGGTCTTCAAGGGAGAAGAAGAAACCAGAAAGGTTTGGTTATGATACTTCTTTGGTCACCAAGCACTCAATCTACATTGCAAAGGATTCAACCAATGAAGAACCTACCACATTCGAAGAAGCACAAAGCAAGAAATCTTGGAGAGATGCAATGGATGAAGAAATGGAAGCCTTGAAGGAGAATGACACTTGGGAGCTTGTACCTAACAAGCCATCTATGAAGATAATCGGATCTCGATGGATATACAAAATCAAGAGGAATCCAGATGGAAGTATAAATAGACACAAAGCAAGGTTAGTTGCTAAAGGGTTTGCTCAACCCCATGGTATTGATTATGAGGAGAATTTCTCTCCTGTTGCAAAAATGCCTACAATTAGGGTTCTCATTAGTCTTGCTGCATCTAGAAATTGGAATCTTTATCAACTTGATGTAAAGAATGCTTTCTTGAATGGATGGATTTCTGAGGAAGTGCATATGGCACAACCTCCTGGCACATCATCCTAACTATGTATGCAAACTAAAGAAAGCTTTGTATGGATTGAAGCAAGCTCCAAGAGCTTGGAATTTCAGATTGGTGACTTATTTGCAGGACCAAGGATTCAAAGCTAGCAAGGCGGATACCTCTTTGTTCATAAAGAGGAATGGATCTGAAGTGATCTATTTATGTGTGTATGTTGATGATATTATTATCACAGGCAATGATCTTGAAGGAATCAAACAAGTAAAGGCTCAAATGAAGGAGGAGTTCAAAATAAGTGACCTTGGACCACTCACTTATTTTCTTGGATTGGAGTTGATCTACACAGATTCAGGTATATACATCACACAAAGGAAGTATGTCCATGACATGCTCGTCAAGTTCAAGATGGAAAATAACAAGTGTGCAGGTACACCTATGGAGCAAAACCATAAGCTTAGTGCTTATGAAGGAGAACCAATTGAAGACATCACAAGCTATCAAAGCTTGGTTGGAAGTTTGAACTATGCAACACTCACAAGGGTGGATATATGCTATAGTGTTAGCATATTGAGTCAGTTTATGCATAAGCCGAGAAGACCACACATGGAAGCGGCCAAGAGAGTCCTCAAGTACCTAAAGGGGACTATGAATGAAGGTTTGTTTTATTCATTTACTTCAGATATTGAGCTAAAGGTCTATTCAGATGCAGATTGGGCCGGATCTAAAGATGATAGAAGAAGCACATCAGGATATATATCATTTGCAGGTTCAAAAGTCATTTCTTGGTCATCGAAGAAGCAACCAACCGTGGCATTATCTTCTACCGAAGCCGAATATAGAGGTTTGGCTAATGCAACTCAAGAAATCATGTGGTTAAAGTCTTTGTACACAGATCTTGGACTTCATTCTTCAACACCTCACATTTTTGGTGACAACACAAGCTCACTACATCTAGCAGCTAATCCGGTATACCATGCTAGAACCAAGCATATTGAAGTCCACTACCATTATGTAAGGGAGAAGCTAATGAGCAAGGATATTCAACTATCCTATGTCTCTACAGATATGCAATGTGCAGACATGTTGACGAAAGCTCTTGATGGTACGAAGTTAAGTAGATTCAAGTTGATGATTGGCTTGCAGGAAATCAAGGACAATTGAAGACTTATTTGGAGGCCAAGCATGTTAGGATTGAGGGGGAGCTGTTGGTGCATTTTGCCCAAGCCTACATGCTTGATATGCTTGATATTATCCTCATTTGTAAGTCACATGAGTAGTCATGTGAACACCTCTTGTAAAAGAGTACATTTTATCTCTTGTAAATGGAAAAAGAAAAAAGGAAAAGGATGGCTTACCTCATGCATGATGTAAAAGCAAATTCGTGGCTCCAACTACCAAAATCACAAATTTTTGAGCTGAGGGAATCTCTCCTAACTTTGGGGATCACTTTTAGGTGGAGCCATTCGAATTCGAATTCAAAACTCCCTCCAAGAATAGCTATAAAAGGAGCAAGAAGGAAGAGGCGATTAGCAAGCCTTGTACGTGACCACTTCATGTCATTTTGTAGAGATTGAAGAGCTTACTCCATAGCTCTATCATTCTACTCCCATTGTGCAAAGATTCATTGCCAATGTGGTTGTAATCATATGTGAATCTATACATTTATTATCATCTACCTCTCTGTTTTGTTCTCTGCTATACTCACTCAGAGCAATACCTTCAAAAGGTCTTATCTCGCGTTTTACTGAACCTTTTTCAGTGTTTTAAAGTGCGTTGGATATCTCTTACTGTCTAGTTTGTACGTAAAAATTTTCGTGGTCATTGAAGTAATATTTTGGGAGATATATGCATTCTACTGCTCCCTGGTCTATCTCTGCAGAGCCCCGAGAATTGTGGGAGGTTCCAGAAATTGATGAAACTTGTTCTCAGTGCTCAGTCCATCATTTGAAGTGTTTTAACTTGGAATAGCAAGCTTGTTAAGTCTATTTGATATTCCCAAAAGGAATTTGTCTAATTCCTACCAGGTTGAGAGCACTGTTCATTTTTTCCAGCAGGTGTATGTCCAAAAATAGCAAGTTTTGAGAGCTAGTCATTTCGCAACTAGTCTGTCTTGACTTAAACTTTTGGGATACATGTTCCAAAGTACTTGGCTGATATTTTGGTGGATTTAGGAAGCTCAAAGGGTCTACTAATCAACTCTGAAGTCTCAGTTGCCTGGTGTGAAGCTGGTTGTAGCGGCACCTACTCATCTTTGGATTGCATCCACCATCTCTCTTCACAGTGGTATCAAAGCATAGTCAAGCAACATGGGAGATGGATTTCCATCAACAATTGAAAAATTGGATCGAAACAACTACCCGGCATGGTCTCTAAGGATGGAGGCTTACCTTCAAGGGAGGAATCTATATGGATTCATATCCGGAGATGAAGCAATGCCAACCATGAGGAACAAAGGGCAACCATCATATGAAGAAGTGGAAGGACTTTCGAATTGGTGTTCAAAGGATGCACTTGCAAGGTCTTATATTCTAAACTCAATCTCTGATTTTCTTTTACCTCATGTCAAGGGATGCAAGACATCAAGAGAGACCTGGAATGCACTTGCTTCTTTCTTCTCTTCCAACACTCGAGCAAGGAAGAACCAATTGTGGATGGAGTTCACAACAATGAAGAAAAGCCCAAAGCAAAATGTGACTGATTATGTCACAAAGATGAAGGAGATTTCCGACCAACTTGGAAGCATTGGAGAGGTAATTGAAGAGGAGCAAATCATAAGACAAATCATGAATGGAATCAAAGCAGACGACAAGTGGGAGTCATTCACAACAGCCATGGATTTATACATGGATATGCATGTACCCGACCTCAACACACTCATAGGCCAACTCTTCACTCATGAAGCAAAGATTAGCAAAGGTGGTGAGTCCTCAAGAGGTAATCAAACTTCTGCCTTATATTCTGCTAAAGCTAAGGTCAAGGACAAGTCAAAGAATAGGAAGAATGAAGATGAAGGTAGCTCTTTCCAAGAAAACTTTGCAGGTAGAGGAAGAGCAAGAGGAAGAGGCAGAAGTGGAAAGCAAGGCAGGGGGAGATTCCAATCATCTCAACCTTGTAACATATGTGGCTTATCTAACCATACTACTGAAGAATGTTTCAGGAACCCGAGGAACTCAAGAGGAAGAGGATTCAATAGAGGTGGCTATGGATCAAATAGAGCTAGATACAATGGAGGCTACAACAACAACAACAATTACAACAACAACAACTATCAAAGTGGCCATAGAGCAAGAAGAGATTACAATAACTATGCAGAGGACCAAAGTCAAGAAGATTCATTATTGATTATGAATCTATCAGCGAAGAAGGGTAAGGATGATGATCACATATTTTACATTGATTCGGGATGCTCGAACCATGTAGCAGGAAATGTGGCTTTACTTTCTGATTTGGAAGATCCTCATAACAAGCATGAAGTGCAGACAGGAGATGACACAAAGCACTCAGTGGAGAAGATAGGTAATGTGAAGACATCAGATGGGAATATGAACCTCTTAAGCAAAGTCTTGTATGTTCCTACAATTACCAAAAACTTAATAAGTGTTGGACAGATTGTTGAAAAAGGATTGCAGGTTAGATTCAATCGATTTGGAGCATATGTTGAAGACCCAAGGCAAGGCTTTCGAAGGATCGCCAAAGGAGAAAAGACAGGAAGGCTTTTCACTTTTGAAGTGGAAGATACAAAGAACATAGCTTTGTTTAGCTATGGATCTCAAACTCTAACAGAGTTGGAGATATGGCACAAAAGGCTTGCTCACATTGGTGAGAGGACACTCAAACAAATTTGCAGGGACCAAAGTGTACTTGGTTTGCCTAATATCACAAGGCAACACATGATTTATAAGTGTGAAGCTTGTCAACTCGGCAAGGCTCATAGACAACCTTTCAATAAGAAAGGATATATGTATCAAAATCTTTTGGATCTAGTGCACACGGATGTGTGGGGTCCAAGTATGGAGCCATCTATATCAGGCTCAAGATATTATGTGTCTTTCATAGATGATTGTAGCAGGTGGACCATTCTGTTTTTCATGAAGCACAAGGATGAGGTGTTTAATTGCTTTAAGAAGTATATTGCTCTTGTTGAAAACCAAACAGGTAGGACTTTGAAAAGACTCAGATCAGATGGTGGAGGAGAATACTTCTCTTCTGAATTTGATGCCTTCTTGCATGAAAGAGGCATTAAAAGGGAAGTCACTACAAGGTATACACCCGAACTCAATGGTGTAGCAGAGAGGAGGAACAGAGCTATTGTTGAAGCTGCAAGGTCCATGCTCAATGAAAAGGGATTGCCAAACTACCTATGGGCAGAGGCTGTGTCTACAGCCACATATCTCATAAATAGACTTCCATCTAAGTCACTAGATGGAACCACTCCATATGAAGTGTGGAATGGAAGAAGACCTAGTCTAGAGCATTGCAAAATCTTTGGATGCTTAGCCTATGCTCACATTCCTTCTCAAGTAAGAGGGAAATTGGATCCCAAGGCAGAGAAGTGTGTATTTATTGGTTATGAACAAAACCAAAAAGGATATAGATTGTACAATCCAACCAATAAAGGATTTTCTGTGAGTAGAGATGTAATTTTTTATGAAAACAAATCATGGTTTGATGATGACAGGAAAGTGAAGCTGCCATATGACTTGGATGAAGACTTTCCATCACTTCAACCAAAGGAGCCAAAGCAGATTGAAGAAAGTGTTGGTGCAGACCAATCACCAATTGAAGATTTGAAAGACAAAGAAAGAACAATTTTTGAAGCAAAGAAGGTGGACACATTCACAGGATGAATGATCTGTACACATATGTACATTAGTGAAGACATAGATCACTTAGAGTTTTGAATAGTCATAAACTTGTACATATTTGCCTATAAATACTTTGGAAAAATGTCGGGACAAAAGAGGAGACAATAGGAGATCATGAAAATAGTGTATTGAGGAGTTGTAAGAGTCATTAAGTCTCTTAGAAGTGAGTTGAATTATCTAACCTCACTCAGTTGTAAATCTCTGAGAAATAGAAGGAAAAATTGTGCCCGATGTTTCTGTGTTTTCTCCTTGTGTGGTAGATCTTTTGTGGATTCCTTTTGGAGATATCTAAGTCCATAGTTAATCAATCTATGGCTAGAATTTGAGAGTCTAATTGTGATCAGGCTAAGAGAATTGTGTGTAGGAACATTCATATGTAAAGAATGTTCACAGTCTCCTGAAACAGGCGCAAATTTCGAGTTCAATGAAATGGACAGTGCTCAGTGCACAGTGTAAAGTTTTACACATATGATAGCTCAAAATTTAAGTTGAGAGATAAGCTATCTACATCTAAAAGCATTTGACCAAACGGGTTCGACATTGGGAGAACTATAGCTAAGAAGTTGCAGGTGTCAAAGTCGCTACTGCAAAGAAGATGTTTTACACATAGGTAAATTGTTTGTGTGATTTCTCAGAGTATACTGAATCATTTGCAGAGATTTAAGTTGGAGAAGGTGCACAACCTTAAGGCAAAGCAACCTACAAAGTTTTATCAAAAACTTTACACAAATGATTAGTCAATCAAGGATTAATCTTAGGAGGTCTACAAGGAACAAATGGCAACCTACAATGTATAGCTATGATACTTCATTTTTGGCTACCAAAGATTATGCTTACATGATTAAAGCAGATGAAGACCCTTCTACATATGAAGAGGCAAAAGGTAAAGAAAATTGGGAGAAAGCTATGCAGGAAGAATATGATGCATTGATGGAGAATCAAACATGGGATTTGGTTCCAAAGCCAAATAGTCAGAAGATCATTGGATGTAAGTGGGTCTATAAGACAAAAAGATTTGCAGATGGAAGTGTGTCTAGGTACAAGGCTAGACTTGTTGTGAAAGGGTTTGCTCAGACATATGGTGTTGACTATGATGAGACTTATAGTCCAGTGGCAAAGATGACAACCATCAGGACACTTATAGCAATTGCTGCATGTAAAGGTTGGAAATTGTGTCAATTAGATGTGAAGAATGCTTTTTCGAATGGTTACATTTCAGATGAAGTTTTCATGGAGCAACCTCAAGGATTTAGAGATAGAAGATATCCAGATTATGTGTGTAAGCTCAAGAGAGCTTTATATGGCTTGAAGCAGGCCCCAAGGGCATGGAACTATAGACTAGTAAAGTTCCTAAAAGAACTTGGATTTCAAGTATCAAAAGCAGATAGTAGCTTGCTTGTCAAAGCAAGTGATGATGGGTTTATTTACATATGCATATATGTTGATGATATCATTCTTACAGGTACAGATGAGAAAGGCATACAAAGCCTAAAGCAGCAAATGGAGAAAGAGTTTAAAATCAATGATTTGGGAGACTTGTCATACTTCTTGGGCATGGAGATTTCATACACTCAACATGGAGTGTATGTGACTCAAGAAAGGTATTTGAGGAACTTGTTAATCAAGTTTAAAATGGATGATTGCAGGGTAGCACCTACTCCAATGGAGGTGAATCACAAATTAAGCAGATTTGGAGGTGAAGAGTTCAAGGACATGAAGCAATATCGGAGTTTGGTTGGTAGTCTTATTTATGCTACATTAACTAGACCTGATTTATCATATGCAGTTGGGGTATTATCTCAATTCATGCATTGTCCTAGGAAAGAGCATTGGATTGCAGGTCAAAGAGTGTTGAGGTACATTAAGGGTACACTCAAAAGAGGTTTGTATTATGGTTTTACATCAGATACAAATATCAAGATCTATAGTGATGCAGATTGGGCAGGTAATCCAGATGATAGAAGATCAACCTATGGATACATGTGTTATGTGGGAGATAAGTTAATCTCCTGGTGCTCAAAGAAGCAACATACAGTTGCTTTGTCATCTACAGAAGCAGAATACAAAGGCATGGTTGAAGCTGCAAAAGAAGTGATTTGGCTTAAGACTCTCATGAAGAGTTTTGACACTATACAGAGCATACCTATCATTTATGGTGATAACATGAGTTCATTATATCTAGATGCTAATCCTGTTTTTCATGCCAGGACCAAACACATTGAGATACAGTATCACTTTCTAAGAGAAAAGGTGATGGATAAGGAAATTGAAGTCATACATACTTCAACAAAAGATCAGATAGCTGATATGCTTACAAAGAGCTTGGATGGACCAAAGCTACAAAAGTTTAAAGACATGGCAGGCATAAAGAAGGTTAGAGAAATCTCAATTGATGATTGAGGGGGAGCTGTTGGTGCAGACCAATCACCAACTGAAGATTTGAAAGACAAAGAATGAAGATAAGAACAATTTTTGAAGCAAAGAAGGTGGACACATTCACAGGATGAATGATCTGTACACATATGTACATTAGTGAAGACATAGATCACTTAGAGTTTTGAATAGTCATAAACTTGTACATATTTGCCTATTACTTTGGAAAAATGTCGGGACAAAAGAGCAGACAATAGGAGATCATGAAAATAGTGTATTGAGGAGTTGTAAGAGTCATTAAGTCTCTTAGAAGTGAGTTGAATTATCTAACCTCACTCAGTTGTAAATCTCTGAGAAATAGAAGGAAAAATTGCGCCCGATGTTTCTGTGTTTTCTCCTTGTGTGGTAGATCTTTTGTAGATTCCTTTTGGAGATATCTAAGTCCATAGTTGATCAATCTATGGCTAGAATTTGAGAGTCTAATTGTGATCAGGCTAAGAGAATTGTGTGTAGGAACATTCATATGTAAAGAATGTTCACAGTCTCCTGAAACAGGCGCAAATTTCGAGTTCAATGAAATGGACAGTGCTCAGTGCACAGTGTAAAGTTTTACACATATGATAGCTCAAAATCTAAGTTGAGAGATAAGCTATCTACATCTAAAAGCATTTGACTAAACGGGTTCGACATTGGGAGAACTATAGCTAAGAAGTTGCAGGTGTCAAAGTCGCTACTGCAGAGAAGGTGTTTTACACATAGGTAAATTGTTTGTGTGATTTCTCAGAGTATACTGAATCATTTGCAGAGATTTAAGTTGGAGAAGGTGTGCAACCTTAAGGTGAATCAACCTACAAAGTTTTATCAAAAACTTTACACAAATGATTAGTCAATCAAGGATTAATCAGCAGCACACTTTTCTGAGAAGTTGAATTTTTCAGAATAATCAATTTTCTGATAAGATTGATGAATGTTCTCTAAATTTGGTGGAGTCTGAAGTTGTTCTTGATATAGAGGTGGTCTAAATTCAAGGTCAACTTGTTCTTTTGGAGATTAACACTCTCCATCAGAAAGTGATTCGGAGATTGACCTAGAAGACTTGGAAAGACTAAAGCTATGAAAGAACAAAGGTAAAGAAAAGATGCAGGATGCTACATATGGACCAGAGAGCTCACATCAACCACTTAGAAGGTCTTCAAGGGAGAAGAAGAAACCAGAAAGGTTTGGTTATGATACTTCTTTGGTCACCAAGCACTCAATCTACATTGCAAAGGATTCAACCAATGAAGAACCTACCACATTCGAAGAAGCACAAAGCAAGAAAGCTTGGAGAGATGCAATGGATGAAGAAATGGAAGCCTTGAAGGAGAATGACACTTGGGAGCTTGTACCTAACAAGCCATCTATGAAGATAATCAGATCTCGATGGATATACAAAATCAAGAGGAATCCAGATGGAAGTATAAATAGACACAAAGCAAGGTTAGTTGCTAAAGGGTTTGCTCAACCCCATGGTATTGATTATGAGGAGACTTTCTCTCCTGTTGCAAAAATGCCTACAATTAGGGTTCTCATTAGTCTTGCTGCATCTAGAAATTGGAATCTTTATCAACTTGATGTAAAGAATGCTTTCTTGAATGGATGGATTTCTGAGGAAGTGTATATGGCACAACCTCCTGGATATGAGGATGCACATCATCCTAACTATGTATGCAAACTAAAGAAAGCTTTGTATGGATTGAAGCAAGCTCCAAGAGCTTGGAATTTCAGATTGGTGACTTATTTGCAGGACCAAGGATTCAAAGCTAGCAAGGCGGATACCTCTTTGTTCATAAAGAGGAATGGATCTGAAGTGATCTATTTATGTGTGTATGTTGATGATATTATTATCACAGGCAATGATCTTGAAGGAATCAAACAAGTAAAGGCTCAGATGAAGGAGGAGTTCAAAATAAGTGACCTCGGACCACTCACTTATTTTCTTGGATTGGAGTTGATCTACACAGATTCAGGTATATACATCACACAAAGGAAGTATGTCCATGACATGCTCGTCAAGTTCAAGATGGAAAATACCAAGTGTGCAGGTACACCTATGGAGCAAAACCATAAGCTTAGTGCTTATGAAGGAGAGCCAATTGAAGACATCACAAGCTATCAAAGCTTGGTTGGAAGTTTGAACTATGCAACACTCACAAGGGTGGATATATGCTATAGTGTTAGCATATTGAGTCAGTTTATGCATAAGCCGAGAAGACCACACATGGAAGCGGCCAAGAGAGTCCTCAAGTACCTAAAGGGGACTATGAATGAAGGTTTGTTTTATTCATTTACTTCAGATATTGAGCTAAAGGTCTATTCAGATGCAGATTGGGCCGGATCTAAAGATGATAGAAGAAGCACATCAGGATATATATCATTTGCAGGTTCAAAAATCATTTCTTGGTCATCGAAGAAGCAACCAACCGTGGCATTATCTTCTACCAAAGCCGAATATAGAGGTTTGGCTAATGCAACTCAAGAAATCATGTGGTTAAAGTCTTTGTACACAGATCTTGGACTTCATTCTTCAACACCTCACATTTTTGGTGACAACACAAGCTCACTACATCTAGCAGCTAATCCGGTATACCATGCTAGAACCAAGCATATTGAAGTCCACTACCATTATGTAAGGGAGAAGCTAATGAGCAAGGATATTCAACTATCCTATGTCTCTACAGATATGCAATGTGCAGACATGTTGACGAAAGCTCTTGATGGTACGAAGTTAAGTAGATTCAAGTTGATGATTGGCTTGCAGGAAATCAAGGACAATTGAAGACTTATTTGGAGGCCAAGCATGTTAGGCTTGAGGGGGAGCTGTTGGTGCATTTTGCCCAAGCCTACATGCTTGATATGCTTGATATTATCCTCATTTGTAAGTCACATGAGTAGTCATGTGAACACCTCTTGTAAAAGAGTACATTTTATCTCTTGTAAATGGAAAAAGAAAAAAGGAAAAGGATGGCTTACCTCATGCATGATCTAAAAGCAAATTCGTGGCTCCAACTACCAGAATCATGAAATTTTGAGCCGAGGGAATCTCTCCTAACTTTGGGGATCACTTTTAGGTGGAGCCATTCGAATTCGAATTCAAAACTCCCTCCAAGAATAGCTATAAAAGGAGCAAGAAGGAAGAGGCGATTAGCAAGCCTTGTACGTGACCACTTCATGTCATTTTGTAGAGATTGAAGAGCTTACTCCATAGCTCTATCATTCTACTCCCATTGTGCAAAGATTCATTGCCAATGTGGTTGTAATCATATGTGAATCTATACATTTATTATCATCTACCTCTCTGTTTTGTTCTCTGCTATACTCACTCAGAGCAGTACCTTCAGAAAGTCATATCTCGCGTTTTACTAAACATTTTTCAGTGTTTTAAAGTGCGTTCGATAGCTCTTACTGTCTAGTTTGTACATATACATTTTCATGGTCATTGGAGTAATATTGTGGGAGATATATGCATTTTACTGCTCCCTGGTCTATCTCTCCAGAGCCCCGAGAATTGTGGGAGGTTCCAGAAATTGATGAAACTTGTTCTCAGTGCTCAGTCCATCATTTGAAGTGTTTTAACTTGGAATAGCAAGCTTGTTAAGTCTATTTGATATGCCCAAAAGTAATTTGTCTAATTCCTACCAGGTTGAGAGCACTGTTCATTTTTTCCAACAGGTGTATGTCCAAAAATAGCAAGTTTTGGGAGCTAGTCATTTCGCAACTAGTCTGTCTTGACTTAAACTTTTGGGATACATGTTCCAAAGTACTTGGCTGATATTTTGGTGGATTTAAGAAGCTCAAAGGGTCTACTAATCAACTCTGAAGTCTCAGTTGGCTTGTGTGAAGCTGGTTGTACCGGCACCTACTCATCTTTGGATTGCATCCACCATCTCTTCACAGTGGTATCAGAGCATAGTCAAGCAACATGGGAGATGGATTTCCATCAACAATTGACAAATTGGATCGAAACAACTACCCGGCATGGTCTCTAAGGATGGAGGCTTACCTTCAAGGGAGGAATCTATATGGATTCATATCCAGAGATGAAGCAATGCCAACCATGAGGAACAAAGGGCAACCATCATATGAAGAAGTGGAAGTACTTTCGAATTGGTGTTCAAAGGATGCACTTGCAAGGTCTTATATTCTAAACTCAATCTCTGATTTTCTTTTACCTCATGTCAAGGGATGCAAGACATCAAGAGAGACCTGGAATGCACTTGCTTCTTTCTTCTCTTCCAACACTCGAGCAAGGAAGAACCAATTGTGGATGGAGTTCACAACAATGAAGAAAAGCCCGAAGCAAAATGTGACTGATTATGTCACAAAGATGAAGGAGATTTCTGACCAACTTGGAAGCATTGGAGAGGTAATTGAAGAGGAGCAAATCATAAGACAAATCATGAATGGAATCAAAGCAGACGACAAGTGGGAGTCATTCACAACAGCCATGGATTTATACATGGATATGCATGTACCCGACCTCAACACACTCATGGGCCAACTCTTCACTCATGAAGCAAAGATTAGCAAAGGTGGTGAGTCCTCAAGAGGTAATCAAACTTCTGCCTTATATTCTGATAAAGCTAAGGTCAAGGACAAGTCAAAGAATAGGAAGAATGAAGATGAAGGTAGCTCTTTCCAAGCAAACTTTGCAGGTAGAGGAAGAGAAAGAGGAAGAGGCAGAAGTGGAAAGCAAGGGAGGGGGAGATTCCAATCATCTCAACCTTGCAACATATGTGGCTTATCTAACCATACTACTGAAGAATGTTTCAGGAACCCGAGGAACTCGAGGAAGAGGATTCAATAGAGGTGGCTATGGATCAAATAGAGGTAGATACAATGGAGGCCACAACAACAACAACTACTACAACAACAATTACAACAACAACAACTATCAAAGTGGCCATAGAGCAAGAAGAGATTACAATAACTATGCAGAGGACCAAAGTCAAGAAGATTCATTATTGATTATGAATCTATCAGCGAAGAAGGGTAAGGATGATGATCACATATTTTACATTGATTCGGGATGCTCGAACCATGTAGCAGGAAATGTGGCTTTACTTTCTGATTTGGAAGATCCTTGTTGCAGAGCTAAAGAAAGCACAAAGCAGAGAAAAAGACGAGCCCAAAATTTTTCCGATTTGGACATCATATTTTTGTATCATAATCATTCCTATAATATATTTTCCGTTGTAAATGCACTAGAGGAGTCCTCTAGATGCATCCCCACAGAAGATTGGAGATTTACCCATGTAAAATAGTAGGAAATTAGTCTTTTAGTGAATAAAGTGCCGGTCTCTTGTGTGAAAGGACCATTTTTAGGGCACTAGTATATAAGTCAAATGTGACTCTTTGTAAAGAACTTTTTGCCATTGTGAGAATAGAGAGCACAGAAATTCGAATTTGTGTCTTCTTCACTCTGTATCTTCTTCTCTGTGAGCTTGTATGCATGTGTATTGCTTGGAAAGAGTGCTTGTGAGTGTTGTCTATTCATGAAAGTGTTTATTTGCTGTAGGTAAGGTGCGTGCGAAGTGTAGGAAGTGCTGAAGTGTAAGAAAGTATTTCCCACAACTCAGTATTTTGCTCATAACTTGACGTAGCAGCATTGGAATTGAGTGAAACCATTGCCATTGGATGCGTCTTCTCGAGAGCTTCGAAACGCATATGCTATTCGCTATATTTGGAGCTCGGAGCTGGGAGAAAAGTCCAAAATACTGACGGCTGCTGCACCAAGTATCGTTTCGCTTTGACCAACAGTTGGAGCTTGTTTGGATAAGTCTTTGCCTTATTTACACTCTTTGAGTAGTCCATTTGCATTGATCATCACATGATTGCATGTCCTCATACACTCGGCTAGGTTTGTATACTCTTTGGATTGATAATTAAAAGCGTGTATCCCCACTATATGCACTTGAGAGGGGATTGAGGTATAGTCTCTTTCTTCGCAAGTCCCTAAGTTGGTACTTAGGTCAACACACTTTTTGGCGCCGTTGCCGGGGAGGAACGAATCAAACCGAGGCATTCGTGTGATGGTAAGTAGCTTTTTTGCATTGAAGTAAGTGGAGGAGTGGAAATTTTCTCTTCTTTGGTAAGTCATTTTCAGCCGCACTTGCTACTTCTCATTCTTGGAGTGTGTGTATTGAGTTGTTAGTTTAGGGAAGTGAGTGGAGTGAGTAGAGTAGGAGTAGTGAAAGAGTAGGTCAAGTCATTGGAGTAGGAGTGAGTCATAGATTAGTGGAATTTGTCTTTTTTTGAAGCAAGAAAACCTCAAGTATAAAAGCCCAAAAATCATTTTTGCAATTCACTTGCCTAGAAAGCAAGTATCGTGAGCTGCAGTGTCGAGTATCGTGAGGGCTGCGTCAGAGATCGTGTGAGCAAACGGGCAAGCTGGGGTTGCACAGAGCAAGGGGAAGTGACAAAGAGATTATAGGAGCTACCAAGGTAAGCTAACCCACCCTTTTGATCAAATTTTCTCAGCAAATCAATTTAGGAAAGAAAAAAATGATCTGCGTCAGGTATCGTTTGGTACTGACAGAGGTGAAAAGGAGTGTTTGGAGTGAGGCAGAGAGTGAGGAGAGGAGAGAGGAAAGAGTAGAGCATGTGTACAACCAAAACTTAGAAAAAATCTTTCCCAAAATTTGTCTAAGGGTCAAGTATCGTTTTGCTCCCGCGGTCGAGTATCGCGATACTTAGCAAGTATCGTTTTGCTCCTGTGGTTGAGTATCGCGATATTTCCCTCCGATCGTGTATCGTTTCATACCGATCGTGATACTTGCCTAGAGATCATTTTGGCCAGAGATCGTAGATCGTGTATTGTTTCGGATTAGAGATCGTTTTGGCTATCGATCGTTGATCGGGTATCGTTTCATACCTAACGCGATACTTTGTAAGTATCGTGTATCGTGTATTGTTTGGTGGGCCAAGTATCGTGTATCGCTCCTCAAAGATCGCGATACTTACCAGAGATCGCATATCGTTTGGTTCAGGTATCGTCGATCGTTTCCATTCCAGAGATCGGTATCGTTTGGCCCAGAGATCGTTTTGATCAAAGATCGCGATATTTACCAACGATCGCGTGTCGTCTGGATCAAAGATCGTGTATCGTTTCGTTTAAGTATCTAACCTAGAGAGAGCAATAGTCCCAGCCACACCTTTGGTTGGTAATGAACTATATGACTCACCTTACGACCATAGTCAAGGAGCATATCCCAATTATGAAAGCTTAATGATGGAATATGGACAACTGTATGAACCATATGCCTATGGCATGGAAGCATCAGATAGTTCATACGGATATGAGCAGGACTATGTGTCATTAATGTACACAGCTCCTAGAGCAACCATACCACCCCGACCCATGAACAGACCGCCTGTACCCAGAGGACCATGTTACAGATGTGGAGGTGATCACTATATCAGAGAATGTACATTGTCAAACCCACCACCACCACAACGAGTCTGGGAAGGCTACTGTAGTGAGTGTGGTAAGGAACACCTTTTCAGAGACTGCCCCAAGAATCCCAACAAGGTTACATCTAATGTGCAAATCAATGTAATAGAAGTAATTGAATCATCAGGGAGTGATAAAGAGTATACAGTACCATTGAAAGCAATAACAAGAGCCAAAGCCAGAGAGACCCCTAATAAAACGGAGGAGAACAACCGAAATAACAGGGAGGTGAACACACCAATCCCTCAAAGAGTTGAAGACTCAGAAGAGCCAGAGAGAAGTATTGCAAGTAAAAGGTCCCAGAGATGGAAGCACCGAAGAGATAGGATAAAAGAAAAGAAGTTATTACAAAAGAAGGAAAAGGAGAAGAACGAACAGAATCCAAAAGAGGAAAAGAAAAAAGAAGAAGAAATTAAAAATGAAAAGTACAAAAAAGAAGAGGTAGGATCAGTGTTAGCAGACCCTATGCCTGAAGAATTAGCCATATGGATTCAGGCATACAAGGCATGAATAAGAGCAGGACCTACCATAGAACAACACGAGAGAGAATATCCAAGAGGCGACTTAGAAAAAGAAAGACTAGAGATCTACAAGAAATTGATAGAAGTTGCACAACAGACCTTAGAAAAACCTGCATCGCCTTTACCCAATACCCGAATTTCTGAAGGAGAATTCCAAGAGTGTGTAAACACTCATGAAAAGCCTGAAGTGAGTAGAACACAGAATGACGAATGTGGTATTGAGAGAAGGGAAGGATCCATAGTTCCCGAAGTAGAAGGAGAATGGACTAAAGATCTATGGGCACGAGTTCAAGAGGACAAATGGAAGAAAGTGGAAGGAATTGAACCACCCTTTGAAGAACTAGAAGCAGAAAACGAAATAGAGGGTTCAATACCTGAACTAAAATCAAAAGAAATTTTTCCGATGGATGCAAGTGACCAAGGAGAGGATGTAAATGAACTGCCCAATTACACAGGGGAGTACGAACACAATTCAGAATTGTATCGTATTCCCTCAATGAGGAAACGAGAAACAAACCCATCAGTCCAAACATCTGAGATCATACAACGCCTTAGAGAGGTAAAAATCCCTTGTACCCTAACATTCGAAGAACTGTTGAAGGTAAAACCACATTTGAAGGAGAAATTAATCAATCAATGGGAAGTCAAGGAGGAAAAGAAAGAGATAGCAGACGAAGTAAACACGGTGAGAATTCCAGTGGATAAGGTAGGAGACTTTAGTGAGGGAGATGAAGGAAATACCTGCCTTCCAATTACTTATAGGGGTTACACTACCAAAGCCATCTTAGATTCGAGAGCTGGTGTTGGTATTGCTACCAAAGAAATTTGGGAGAAATGGGGAAAACCAGCGTTAAGACCAACACGCATGAAAATACAAATGGCAGACGGACATACAGAAAGACCCTTAGGATTGTTGGAACGAGTAGTTTTCACTACATGTGGAGTGGAATTCGAACACACTTTAGCAATATGTCACTTCAAAAGGCCAAGCAATTATGAAGTGATCCTGAGAAGGCCTTTCATGAGACAGTTAAAGGTCGTACAAGATTGGGGAAAAGATGCGGTATACCTACAACACGCAGGAACCACCACTAGAATAAACCTACATACGTACACTTATCAAGATGTTCCACCTCTACAATGGAATCAAATTCATAAGGAGGAAGACGATCAATCAATTCATAGTGTAGGTTCTAGTGATCAATCTTGGATGAACGAGGACACTCATCTATGGATATGCCAAGCTGCAAAGAAGGAAGAGGAGAGAAGAAAAGGATGGCAGCAAAAACAAGGAATAGCGAGGTCTGTACAAGATCCAGCTTACATGCCACAAGTCTTTTCGGATGAAGAATTTGAACCACGCGGTTGGATGGAAATTTTAGCGACCCTCGATGTCTGTGTAAACGAGGAAGTAGTGACCATGAATGAATGTATCGATGAGGAGGGTTATGATGTTAGCCTGTATGTGGTAGTCCTTCAAGAGGCTGAAGAAGGAGAAGTGATCGAGAAAGACTGGAAGGAGGACTACGAGAGCATTGAAATGGAGCCCGAACCAATGGATCTAGGGAATAGTACCACCAACATAAATATCACAGCCAATGAAAAACACCAGGAACTCACACAGAAGGGGAAATTAGAATTTCAAAGAGAATCAGAAGATGAAGAAAATAAACCCCAAGACCAATTTGAGGTACCAGCTCACTTTAAAAAATATGAAGTGGAGGAGAGAAAAATTGCTATTCAAATGCCGAAAAGAGAAGCACAGCTTGGAATAGCATATGATAATAAGGAACAAACCAAGAAGATAGTAGTAACTGTAGAAGAAGGAGAAGAACGATGTACCTTCATAGGACAGGATGTCTCATTAGAGGAAGAACAAGAGTTAATTCGTCTCATAAGAGAATATCGGGATGTCTTTGCTTGGACCTATAAGGACTTGAAAGGAGTCGACCCTTCTATATGTGCGCATAGAATCCCCATGACATCCGAAGCCAAACCTTCTAAACAAAGACCATATACTTACAATGATGTATATTCAGCCAAAATAAAGGAAGAAATAGACAAGTTACTAGATGTTGGATTCATATACGAGATTGAGCACACAGAATGGGTGTCACCTTTGGTGGTTGTACCGAAAAAGAATGGAAAGTTAAGAGTGTGCATCAACCTTAAGAAAGTAAATGCCGCGAGCATAAGGGATAGTTATCCATTACCAATTACAGATCATCTCTTGGAAAGAGTGGCAGGAAAGGAAGTCTATAGCTTTCTGGATGGCTTTTCAGGGTATAATCAGGTAGCTATTGCTCCTGAGGACCAACATAAAACAGCGTTCGCAACTAAATGGGGAGTATACGCCTTTAGAGTCATGCCTTTTGGTCTGACTAATGCCCCAGCCACCTTCCAAAGATTGATGTGTCATGTATTCAAGGAATTTCTAAGAAAAAGTATGGAGGTCTACGTGGATGATCTTTGTACTTACTCAGCTATACGATCAGAACATATCCCAGAGCTAGAAAAGATCTTTGCTAAATGTCGACAATATCGAGTATGCCTTAACCCAGAAAAATGTGTCTTCATGGTTAGACAAGGGAAAATATTAGGACATATTGTCTCCAAAAATGGAATCTCAACTGATGAAGACAAAATTAAAGTAATTCTAGATTTACCAAGACCAAAGACGGCTAAGGAAGTTCAAGCATTTATGGGACATTGTGGATACTATCGAAGATTTATACATATGTACGCCATAATTGCTAGACCTCTTTGTGCATTATTGACTCAATTTAATTGGACCGAGGAATGTGAAAAAGCCTTCAACGAGTTAAAGAATCGATTGAGTTCAGCACCAATCCTTCGAGTACCTAACTGGAATAAGCCATTTCATATTCATGTGGATGCTTCCAAGATTGCCATTGGTTGCATCTTAGCTCAACCTGCCGATACGGGAAAATTAGACCACCCTATAGCCTATGCAAGTAGACAATTAAATCAAGCAGAACGCAATTATACTACCACGGAGAGAGAAGGCCTAGGGATGGTGTACGCAGTCAAAAAGTTCAGACATTACCTGCTGGCAAACAAATTCAAATTCTTCATTGATCATCAAGCCCTACTGTACCTAGTCAACAAGCCTTGTAATACAGGACGACTAGTACGATGGTTTTTATTGCTAATGGAATTTGATTTTGAGGTAGTAGTCAAGAAAGGAAATACCCACATAAGAGCAGACCACTTATCACGAATGACCCATGGAGAACCTCCCATAGGAGTACCAGATGATCTGCCAGATACGTACCTTTTTAACCTAGAAGTATGTCCTCAATGGGCAGAAAAGTTGATCCCTATACTTACACATGGACCTAAAGATGGGATCACACCAAACCAAACCCAAGACCTCTGGAAGACTAAAAACCTTCACATCATTGCGGGAAGTTTGTATCACCAGGATTCAAGTGGATTATTAATGAGATGCGTGGAGGAAGAGGAACAAGAAATGTGGCTTCAGAAAGCACATGTAAACCAATGGAAAACTCATTTGAATGCAAATGGAACGTGGCAAACACTCAAGAGATTTGGCATATATTGGCCAACCATGCAAAGAGATGCACATAACTATGTATCAACCTGTCAAACCTGTCAAGAACAAATCCCAGATGAGAACTCTACCTTATGCTATTCTACCATAGCACCAAGATGGAGCATGCCTCTGGTAAAGTTCTTGAAAAGTCAAAAATACCCCGAAGGAGCTACTTCAGCAAGGAAACGTGCACTTGAAGAACAAAGTAAGGATTATGCCATTATAGGAAAACAACTTTTTAAACAAGGGAAAGATAACCAATTACGAATGTGCATTCACGAAGACGAATATCTTTCTGTTTTAGAGATGGCTCATACAGGAGCTGCAGGAGGGCACTTCTCTGCAGATAAAACAGCAAAAATGATCCTCTTTGCTGGAATGTGGTGGCCAACTCTACATCAAGATGCTGTAACATATGTGCAACGGTGTGATACTTGTCAACGAACGAAATATCCAATTAGAAGAGATGAGATGCCACTTAGACCCATGATGAGTGCTAGAGCTTTCACGAAATGGGGACTAGACTTCATAGGACCTATTAGCCCACCAGCAAAAGGATCCCATGCCGAATATATAATTGTAGCAACAGACTATCTGACCAAATGGGTTGAAGCAAAAGCAACCAAGAAAAATGACGCAAGAACCACAGCCAAGTTTCTCTTTGAGAACATTTTCACTAGATTTGGACTACCAATAGAAATTGTGAGTGATAGAGGTAAGCACTTTGTGAATGAAGTTATAGAAGCTTTATTGAATGAATTCTTGGTAATTCATAAGAAATCAGCTCCTTATCACCCACAAGCCAATGGACAAGCCGAAAGTTCGAATAAAATCTTGTGTACAGTTCTCACTAAAATTGTTAACAATGGTAGATCAGATTGGGATAAGCAGTTACATCATGCTTTATGGGCATTTCGAGTAGCCTATAAAACCGCCATAGGCACTACTCCTTTTAACTTAGTATATGGACAAAATGCTATTTTGCCAATTGATTTCTTAATTCCCACTCTGAGAGTAGCAACTACTTACGAGTGGACAGGACATGAACTATCAGCTCAATTGGATCAAATAGAAAAGCTTCACGAAACTAGGTTACAAGCAGTAGCAGGCATTTATGCTGCTAAACGATGACAGAAAGCCTACTTTGATGCGCACATTAAGGACAAAAATTTGAAGGAAGGAGATTTAGTTTTGGTATACACCTTGAAACAGCACGCTAAGAAGTTGCAGAAGAGAGGATATGGTCCATTAATCATTAATCGTATATCTACAAGTGGAGCCATCAGCTTAGCAACCTTAGATGGAGATGTATTACCAAACTACATCAGTGGATGTAGAGTAAAACAATATCTAGAACCATTGACCGAAGAAACAATGTCTCGATTAATCAAAGGTAAGAATAGACGCATAGAAGAGGAAAGGATACGAGAAGAAGCGAGACAGGAAGCCCTAGAACGAATTAAGAAACGGAAGGAGTGGATGAGAGAGAGAGATGAGAGATATCGACTAGGAGAAGAACTCATCCCAATGGCTAATTTTAAAGCCAATCAAAGCGTAGGTTCACAAAGAACGCAACCATATTTAAATTTGGGAGTAGGTAGAACGGAGTACCACTTGGTGGATGCTCTCATTGACACAGGAGCTGCTGTAAGCTGTATCAAGCTTTCTTTGACCCAAAAACTCAAGGAGGCAGTACGCCCATCGATGGCACAGTTGATAGGAATAGGAGGAACGATTACTCAATGCATAGGTGAGATCACCTTACCTCTGCATCTTGGCAACAACACCATGGAACAAAAGCTATTAGTGTGTCATGATCAGGATTTACTTGAAGAGGTAGTGTTAGGTCAAGACTGGATTTACGAATATGAGGTGACCATTCAATTGGCTTTAGGATACATCTCAGCCAGGATAGGACATCGTGAAGTATTCAGTCTGCTAGACGAACGACCAATCAAATCTGTGAGCATAGAGGAAAAAGTTCATTCCAATGAACAAAGTCATGAATGTATGTTCACTAGCACTATAGAAACACCTTCATCAAGTACTATATGTGCAGACACATTGAATTCTGATTGCACACAATCTTCTAGTCTAGCAAGTCATGAGAGTGTCAATCTATCTGAAACCAACCTCAGTGAAGCACCATGCCAAAGAGAGACTAGTCCTCTGAGTAATTCAAAATCTGTACCTATTAAAATATACCCTATTCCGTACACTCAACAAGCTTGGATAAGGAAAGATCAAGTGAAGGAATATCTTCGACGACAGAAGCACAACCGACATCAGAACAAACAATCAAATGAGAAAACAACTCAGTCGGAACAACGAAGTCATCGACGAATTGCTACAATATGGATTCCAAAGAAATTAGTAGCCGCTCAACAGGATCGTTCGCAAATCTGGATTCCCAAGTCATGCGCTCCAAAGAAACCAAGCCGAAATGATGATCCTCAGCACAAGAAGAACCAATATGGTCCACAGGCAAAACAGCCACAAAAAGGGAGTTACTGGAGAAAGAAGGAGTCTGTAATGGCAACCCGAGCCATTCCGAGATTTAAAAATCAGATAAAGCAGACATACAACAAGAAAAGAGCCACATTCATCGGAATTAGGCAACATACAACAAAGCCCAGCAAAATGAAGTAGATTTGGATACCGAAAGACAGAACAAACGACATGCATCAATCAACTACTCACAATTGCACACATATGGAGTTGTCAATACCCAAAGTATGCATGATAGGGCCACATTACAAGGCCAAGCATTCGGCACATTTTTCTTCTATTTCAGGATAGTCAAGCACATTTTCCTCTTGGGAAATAGGAGGGCACTTGTACATACATTAAGAAAATTACTCCAAAAAAAAATTAATAACCGCTTCGGCTATAACCTAACTTTTCTGTTTTCCTTTTCAGATGAAAATATAAAAATACCTAAAAATGTGAAAAATCCAGGTATTACCTTTCTCACACCCACGGGAAAGGGGCGACACCATTCACTCGGAGCAATATCGAGCTTATGACAAACAAATAAAGGAGGACTTCTGATAATATATGGCAACTAATTCATACTCTATATTGAGTGCAGACGGCGTCTACTAATTTTGAAGCTACACAAGAGGAAGAGGTCCAGCTTTTCCCACTCGAGTCAATTACAAAAGCAAGAGGTCACTGGTTTCGGGATGACCAACCAGTGTCAGATCTCATCTTCCTGGCTACTATCCAAATAATGGATAGAGATCACTATTGTCCCATCCTATCCCAGGACTTCAAAACAATCGTCCAAGGCTTGCCTCATATTGAAGAAGTATGGACACAGGCCGGATTAGAGTCATTCCTAAAATTGCCTATCTATGTACCGGACTTTCAAAGGTGTACATAGGTAATGAACACATTATAGCCTGCGACAACAAAGATAACTGTTCCAGAAGCGAAAGTATTAGATAAAGTGGGAACCTGGAAGACCATCCAATTCACACACGAATTAATCAACAGAGCATTTGGATGGAAGCAAGAAGGAGTCACAAATGTCAAAGCAGAGTGCCATGATCCCAAGAAGAGATCATTTTTGGATATAAACAGAATTGACATAGAAGATGCTATTCGATTGGTGCATCAACACTTTTGTTTCCCAAGCATGCACAGATATACCGCTCCACAGAAGATAGTCGTACAATTACTATCGCATGCCATGAGACAAATTGGGAACAAAGTGAATATGACAGGCTATGTTCAAGAAAGATTATTTGAAGCCCAGAAGAAGTGGGGCCAGAAGAAATTTTTGAATGGTAGTTCGGCTCTCACATTACTGATATATGAAGCTTTAGATATGAAGAATTGTTTGAGAGAGATGCCAACTTCAGAAAAGCTAGCTCAATATGCAAAACCCGCCATTGTCCCTAAGAAAAAGAAGGTTGCCATCAGTGGGGAAGAAGCAGAAACCAGTTCTCAGCCGAGAATGAGAGGCACAAAAAGACTACGAGAAGTCAAGCAAGATGAAGAAGGAGAACCTATGACAAAAAGAGTCCATGTACTTCCCAAAGTAACCATTGCAGGACCGAAACAAATCACGGAAGAAGAATTGACTAAAGCACTGGAAGAGACGCACAAATACACGGAGGGACAAATCAACTTACCAGTGCAAGGTCATCATTATCAGCAGTCACAACAGGGATTAAATACAAAAAGAAAACTCACTAAAGTTCACCGATACCGCGAAATAGGATTAGACAATTCCAGCTCGTCATCACAGGACAAAGAAGAAAAGGACACATCATTGTTGGATGTTGATATTCGAAGCGAATCGAAGGATGATGGGCAATGGACCGAATTAAATGAAGTTGACTATGGTGAAGAACCAGAAGGCCTCAAGCCAGTCGATCAAGAAATAAAAGTGAATCAGAAAACCACAAGCACAAAGACAGATATGGAGATATCAAAAATGGAGAATGAAGATAATGATATAGAAACGGAAGAACCCTTCACACCAATCAGGGTTGTGGCAGAACCCTCCCCAATGGATGTCACGTTTCAGGGGAGTGCCACTAAAAATGATGAAGCAAAAGGAGATGATAAAGAACCCAGGGTACAACTGCAAGTTAGGCAACCACATAATGAAACACTCCAGGTGGCAGAAGGCAAAGATGTGAAAACAGGAGAGACTCCAGGCATAGCAAAGACATGGCTGAATGTAGACATAGCTCAGCTCAAGCCTGTTGTGCAAGATATGATTAGAACAGCTCTGGACACACAACAATTAATGCTTGACGCTGATGAAGATTACGACCAAGCCATGCGAGACAAGAAAGAACTTGAAAGAGCAGGTCAGAATCTTTCCAACAAATTATCCAAGGTAAGAGAACAAGCTCTGAATAAAGAAAAGGAACTTCAAGAGGTCAAAACACGAAACAACATGCTAGAGACAGAGCAGACAAAACTGAAAGACCAAGTCCAGGAACTAACAAAGAAATTAGAGATGAGTGAGACTGAGAAGACACGTATTCAAGCACGAAGTAAAATCTTAGAGTCTCAGCTTAAAGTCAGCATGGAGGAAGCTGACAATATACGACAACGAAATAAAGAGTTAATGACAGCTCTCATTAGTGATCAGCCACTTGCAGTTACTGACAACCCACAAGGAAATATCAAGAACTTGGAAGAAAAGATCACTAAACTAGAAGACCAGCTCAGACAGGAGCAAGCAGTCATTACAGATTGGGAAAAGAGATACATGGAGGACACAGCTGCCCTCAGAATGAAATGGAAAAAAGCAGAGAATAACTACCTGCGGCAGTGTAAGGAAGACACAAATCAAATGAATATTATGGCCCAGGAACTAATTAAACACCAGGCAACTATTGCTAAGGCTGAAGAAGAAAATAAGAAAAAAGATGATTTAGTCAAACAGCTTCAGGAGCAATTAGAGCAACGAGCAAAACAGGGGACACCAGTAGTTCCACAAGAGACCAAGGCTACTGTGGAGAAAGAGGTACGTCCTCTCTCTCCCCCCTCGTATCATTCACCGGTAAAGGAGGAAAAGGAGGTTCACATTGAACCTAACATTCGGGAAATTGCAGAACTGAGCAGACCAGAAAGGGCACTACTGGTGTCCCAACTTACGGCAGAATTTGAAGATCAGATCATCAGGATCATGAAAGAAGCTCAAATAGAAAATAAACAATTAGAACAAATTTTGAAGCCCTTTAATGTACCATACGGACTACTTAAAGAACAAACTAGACATTATATAAAGTCTGCAACGAATAAAGATCCGGATCACAACCTTCAATTCAAGCATGACACTTTCAATTACACTCAAGAGGAGTTCGAGAAGGCGGATCCAATATGGCGACGAAAGATTTTAGAGAAGCATCCAACGTTGCGGGTACAGTGGGAAGCATCACCATATGCACTTCAAGTCAATCCATCTTTTTGTCCTGTACCCCGTCGACGATCTTGGATGCAATTTTGGGAAGGACAGCGCCAAGGCAATATCAATAATCAATGGCTCAACTACCCTTTACTACCTAGTCTGCCACATAATTATCTACCAACCGAAGAATACATGGTAAAGACAATGGAATTTTGGATTTCCAGATACGTTTCAGTTCCGGACTTAGCCGTCAAAATGACTAACAAAATATTCAGTATGCTACTAACAGTGCTAAAAGTGTTCCAACATGCCAAATATACATTTTTGAATTTCATCAGAATTACTCAAGGATCGGAAGCACTCGTTTTTTATTTATCCACTATCCCGAGCAGACTAACTATTATGGCATATTATTCTCGTCTCATGTTTTTGCCATCGACATATATGCAGACTTTTGAAGAAGCATTCTTTACAGGCTTCTTTGAAATTGATTCAGAGATATTTGTTAAAATGACTTTCAATTTGAATGCAAGACTGGTGGCCTATGAGACAAGTTTCTTTGCTGATCATAGACAGGCGCCAGAGGACGGAGTAAAGTCTCAGCAATGGAAGGAGTTCATGCTATGTCACGCTAATCTGCTAAATCAAAGAGAGCAACACGCCATCCAAACCTACACACGTCGCCACAAAAAGCCTGTCGGGGACGACAGAGTTCAGGAGGAGGGACGTGTGGAAGGGGAATCAAGCAAAAAAAGAAGAAGAAGAAGATCAAAGTCAAAAAAACCTCAATAAAGAATAAAACAATGATATCCGAAGACATATCTCTGCAGGAAGCCCCGCAGGGGTGCAACACCCATCTCTGCACAGAGCCCGCAGGGGCGCACACACCAAGGAAAAGCACGCAGCTGGAAGGAGGAATCTGGGCCAACAAGTATCACATATGAGGGTGCTTCAACCTCTTGAGTTATAGAGGATTCAGATCAAGGCTTACGAGCTACATCCGCATATGTGCACTAATGGCGTGCGTGGCAAACCGAATCAATCGGCTTGGAGTAATGCAACCAGGTCCGATGTGTGCAACCAGGACAAATCAGAGCACCTCTAACACGTAATGCAAGATCAAGAATCAGGCAAAACTGGCCACGGGATGCGTGCGGACAACAAACTGAGGACAAGAAGCAAAGCCTGTCAAGGGACGACAGAGACGAAGAGGGGGAGAGTGTTGCAGAGCTAAAGAAAGCACAAAGCAGAGAAAAAGACGGGCCCCAAAATTTTTCCGATTTGGACATCATATTTTTGTATCATAATCATTCTTGTAATATATTTTCCGTTGTAAATGCACTAGAGGAGTCCTCTAGATGCATCCTCACAGAAGATTGGAGATTTACCCATGTAAAATAGTAGGAAATTAGTCTTTTAGTGAATAAAGTGCCGGTCTCTTGTGTGAAAGGACCATTTTTAGGGCACTAGTATATAATTCAAATGTGACTCTTTGTAAAGAACATTTTGCCATTGTGAGAATAGAGAGCACAGAAATTCGAATTTGTGTCTTCTTCACTCTGTATCTTCTTCTCTATGAGCTTGTATGCATGTGTATTGCTTGGAAAGACTGCTTGTGAGTGTTGTCTATCCATGAAAGTGTTTATTTGCTGTAGGTAAGGTGTGTGCGAAGTGTAGGAAGTGCTGAAGTATAGGAAAGTATTTCCCGCAACTCAGTATTTTGCTCATAACATGACGTAGGAGCGTCGGAATTGAGTGAAACCACTACCATTGCATGCGTCTTCTCGAGAGCCTCGAAACGCATATGCTATTCGCTATATTTGGAGCTTGGAGCTGGGAGAAAAGTCCAAAATACTGACAGCTGCTGCACCAAGTATCGTTTCGCCTTGACCAATAGTTGGAGCTTGTTTGGATAAGTCTTTGCCTTATTTACACACATTGAGTAGTCCATTTGCATTGATCATCACATGATTGCATGTCCTCATACACTCGGCTAGGTTTGTATACTCTTTGGATTGATAATTAAAAGCGTGTATCCCCACTATATGCACTTGAGAGGGGATTGAGGTATAGTCTCTTTCTCCGCAAGTCCCTAAGTTGGTACTTAGGTCAACAATCCTCATAACAAGCATGAAGTGCAGACAGGAGATGACACAAAGCACTCATTGGAGAAGATAGGTAATGTGAAGACATCAGATGGGAATATGAACCTCTTAAGCAAAGTCTTGTATGTCCCTACAATTACCAAAAATTTAATAAGTGTTGGACAGATTGTTGAAAAAGGATTGCAGGTTAGATTCAATCAATTTGGAGCATATGTTGAAGACCCAAGGCAAGGCTTTCGAAGGATTGCCAAAGGAGAAAAGACAGGAAGGCTTTTCACTTTTGAAGTGGAAGATATAAAGAACATAGCTTTGTTTAGCTATGGATCTCAAACTCTAACAGAGTTGGAGATATGGCACAAAAGGCTTGCTCACATTGGTGAGAGGACACTCAAACAAATTTGCAGGGACCAAAGTGTACTTGGTTTGCCTAATATCACAAGGCAACACATGATTTATAAGTGTGAAGCTTGTCAACTCGACAAGGCTCATAGACAACCTTTCAATAAGAAAGGATATATGTATCAAAATCCTTTGGATCTAGTGCACACGGATGTGTGGGGTCCAAGTATGGAGCCATCTATATCAGGCTCAAGATATTATGTGTCTTTCATAGATGATTGTAGCAGGTGGACCATTCTGTTTTTCATGAAGCACAAGGATGAAGTGTTTAATTGCTTTAAGAAGTATATTGCTCTTGTTGAAAACCAAACAGGTAGGACTTTGAAAAGACTCAGATCAGATGGTGGAGGAGAATACTTCTATTCTGAATTTGATGCCTTCTTGCATGAAAGAGGCATTAAAAGGGAAGTCACTACAAGGTATACACCCGAACTCAATGGTGTAGCAGAGAGGAGGAACAGAGCTATTGTTGAAGCTGCAAGGTCCATGCTCAATGAAAAGGGATTGCCAAACTACCTATGGGCAGAGGCTGTGTCTACAGCCACATATCTCATAAATAGACTTCCATCTAAGTCACTAGATGGAACCACTCCATATGAAGTGTGGAATGGAAGAAGACCTAGTCAAGAGCATTGCAAAATCTTTGGATGCTTAGCCTATGCTCACATTCCTTCTCAAGTAAGAGGGAAATTGGATCCCAAGGCAGAGAAGTGCGTATTTATTGGTTATGAACAAAACCAAAAAGGATATAGATTGTACAATCCAACCAATAAAGGATTTTCTGTGAGTAGAGATGTAATTTTTGATGAAAACAAATCATGGTTTGATGATGACAGGAAAGTGAAGCTGCCATATGACTTGGATGAAGACTTTCCATCACTTCAACCAAAGGAGCCAAAGCAGATTGAAGAAAGTGATTCGGAGATTGACCCAGAAGACTTGGAAAGACTAAAGCTATGAAAGAACAAAGGTAAAGGAAAGATGCAGGATGCTACATATGGACCGGAGAGCTCACATCAACCACTTAGAAGGTCTTCAAGGGAGAAGAAGAAACCAGAATGGTTTGGTTATGATACTTCTTTGGTCACCAAGCACTCAATCTACATTGCAAAGGATTCAACCAATGAAGAACCTACCAAATTCGAAGAAGCACAAAGCAAGAAAGCTTGGAGAGATGCAATGGATGAAGAAATGGAAGCCTTGAAGGAGAATGACACTTGGGAGCTTGTACCTAACAAGCCATCTATGAAGATAATCGGATCTCGATGGATATACAAAATCAAGAGGAATCCAGATGGAAGTATAAATAGACACAAAGCAAGGTTAGTTGCTAAAGGGTTTGCTCAACCCCATGGTATTGATTATGAGGAGACTTTCTCTCGTGTTGCAAAAATGCCTACAATTAGGGTTCTCATTAGTCTTGCTGCATCTAGAAATTGGAATCTTTATCAACTTGATGTAAAGAATGCTTTCTTGAATGGATGGATTTCTGAGGAAGTGTATATGGCACAACCTCCTGGATATGAGGATGCACATCATCCTAACTATGTATGCAAACTAAAGAAAGCTTTGTATGGATTGAAGCAAGCTCCAAGAGCTTGGAATTTCAGATTGGTGACTTATTTGCAAGACCAAGGATTCAAAGCTAGCAAGGCGGATACCTCTTTGTTCATAAAGAGGAATGGATCTGAAGTGATCTATTTATGTGTGTATGTTGATGATATTATTATCACAGGCAATGATCTTGAAGGAATCAAACAAGTAAAGGCTCAAATGAAGGAGGAGTTCAAAATAAGTGACCTCGGACCACTAACTTATTTTCTTGGATTGGAGTTGATCTACACAGATTCAGGTATATACATCACACAAAGGAAGTATGTCCATGACATGCTCGTCAAGTTCAAGATGGAACATACCAAGTGTGCAGGTACACCTATGGAGCAAAACCATAAGCTTAGTGCTTATGAAGGAGAGCCAATTGAAGACATCACAAGCTATCAAAGCTTGGTTGGAAGTTTGAACTATGCAAGTGGATATATGCTATAGTGTTAGCATATTGAGTCAGTTTATGCATAAGCCGAGAAGACCACACATGGAAGCGGCCAAGAGAGTCCTCAAGTACCTAAAGGGGACTATGAATGAAGGTTTCTTTTATTCATTTACTTCAGATATTGAGCTAAAGGTCTATTCAGATGCAGATTGGGCCGGATCTAAAGATGATAGAAGAAGCACATCAGGATATATATCATTTGCAGGTTCAAAAATCATTTCTTGGTCATCGAAGAAGCAACCAACCGTGGCATTATCTTCTACCGAAGCCGAATATAGAGGTTTGGCTAATGCAACTCAAGAAATCATGTGGTTAAAGTCTTTGTACACAGATCTTGGACTTCATTCTTCAACACCTCACATTTTTTGTGACAACACAAGCTCACTACATCTAGCAGCTAATCCGGTATACCATGCTAGAACCAAGCATATTGAAGTCCACTACCATTATGTAAGGGAGAAGCTAATGAGCAAGGATATTCAACTATCCTATGTCTCTACAGATATGCAATGTGCAGACATGTTGACGAAAGCTCTTGATGGTACGAAGTTAAGTAGATTCAAGTTGATGATTGGCTTGCAGGAAATCAAGGACAATTGAAGACTTATTTGGAGGCCAAGCATGTTAGGCTTGAGGGGGAGCTGTTGGTGCATTTTGCCCAAGCCTACATGCTTGATATGCTTGATATTATCCTCATTTGTAAGTCACATGAGTAGTCATGTGAACACCTCTTGTAAAAGAGTACATTTTATCTCTTGTAAATGGAAAAAGAAAAAAGGAAAAGGATGGCTTACCTCATGCATGATGTAAAAGCAAATTTGTGGCTCCAACTACCAAAATCACGAATTTTTGAGCTGAGGGAATCTCTCCTAACTTTGGGGATCACTTTTAGGTGGAGCCATTCGAATTCGAATTCAAAACTCCCTCCAAGAATAGCTATAAAAGGAGCAAGAAGGAAGAGGCGATTAGCAAGCCTTGTACGTGACCACTTCATGTCATTTTGTAGAGATTGAAGAGCTTACTCCATAGCTCTATCATTCTACTCCCATTGTGCAAAGATTCATTGCCAATGTGGTTGTATTCATATGTGAATCTATACATTTATTATCATCTACCTCTCTGTTTTGTTCTCTACTATACTCACTTAGAGCAGTACCTTCAGAAGGTCATATCTCGCGTTTTACTGAACCTTTTTCCGAGTTTTAAAGTGTGTTGGATAGCTCTTACTGTCTAGTTTGTACCTATAAGTTTTCATGGTCATTCGAGTAATATTTTGGGAGATATATGCATTTTACTGCTCCCTGGTCTATCTCTGCAGAGCCCCGAGAATTGTGGGAGGTTCCAGAAATTGATGAAACTTGTTCTCAGTGCTCACTCCATCATTTGAAGTGTTTTAACTTGGAATAGCAAGCTTGTTAAGTCTATTTGATATTCCCAAAAGGAATTTGTCTAATCCCTACCAGGTTGAGAGCACTGTTTATTTTTCCAGCAGGTGTATGTCCAAAAATAGCAAGTTTTGGGAGCTAGTCATTTCGCAACTAGTCTGTCTTGACTTAAACTTTTGGGATACATGTTCCAAAGTACTTGGCTGATATTTTGGTGGATTTAGGAAGCTCAAAGGGTCTACTAATCAACTCTGAAGTCTCAGTTGGCTGGTGTGAAGCTGGTTGTAGCGGCACCTACTCATCTTTGGATTGCATCCACCATCTCTCTTCACAGTGGTATCAGAGCATAGTCAAGAACCATGGGAGATGGATTTCCATCCACAATTGACAAATTGGATCGAAACAACTACCCGGCATGGTCTCTAAGGATGGAGGCTTACCTTCAAGGGAGGAATCTATATGGATTCATATCCGGAGATGAAGCAATGCCAACCATGAGGAACAAAGGGCAACCATCATATGAAGAAGTGGAAGGACTTTCGAATTGGTGTTCAAAGGATGCACTTGCAAGGTCTTATATTCTAAACTCAATCTCTGATTTTCTTTTACCTCATGTCAAGGGATGCAAGACATCAAGAGAGACCTAGAATGCACTTGCTTCTTTCTTCTCTTCCAACACTCGAGCAAGGAAGAACAATTTGTGGATGGAGTTCACAACAATGAAGAAAAGCCCAAAGCAAAATGTGACTGATTATGTCACATAGATGAAGGAGATTTCCAACCAACTTGGAAGCATTGGAGAGGTAATTGAAGAGGAGCAAATCATAAGACAAATCATGAATGGAATCAAAGCAGACGACAAGTGGGAGTCATTCACAACAGCCATGGATTTATACATGGATATGCATGTACCCGACCTCAACACACTCATGGGCCAACTCTTCACTCATGAAGCAAAGATTAGCAAAGGTGGTGAGTCCTCAAGAGGTAATCAAACTTCTGCCTTATATTCTGATAAAGCTAAGGTCAAGGACAAGTCAAAGAATAGGAAGAATGAAGATGAAGGTAGCTCTTTCCAAGCAAACTTTGCAGGTAGAGGAAGAGCAAGAGGAAGAGGCAGAAGTGGAAAGCAAGGCAGGGGGAGATTCCAATCATCTCAACCTTGCAACATATGTGGCTTATCTAACCATACTACTGAAGAATGTTTCAGGAACCCGAGGAACTCAAGAGGAAGAGGATTCAATAGAGGTGGCTATGGATCAAATAGAGGTAGATACAATGGAGGCTACAACAACAACAACTACTACAACAACAATTACAACAACAACAACTATCAAAGTGGCCATAGAGCAAGAAGAGATTACAATAACTATGCAAAGGACCAAAGTCAAGAAGATTCATTATTGATTATGAATCTATCAGCGAAGAAGGGTAAGGATGATGATCACATATTTTACATTGATTCGGGATGCTCGAACCATGTAGTAGGAAATGTGGCTTTACTTTCTGATTTGGAAGATCCTCATAACAAGCATGAAGTGCAGACAGGAGATGACACAAAGCACTCAGTGGAGAAGATAGGTAATGTGAAGACATCAGATGGGAATATGAACCTCTTAAGCAAAGTCTTGTATGTCCCTACAATTACCAAAAATTTAATAAGTGTTGGACAGATTGTTGAAAAAGGATTGCAGGTTAGATTCAATCGATTTGGAGCATATGTTGAAGACCCAAGGCAAGGCTTTCGAAGGATCGCCAAAGGAGAAAAGACAGGAAGGCTTTTCACTTTTGAAGTGGAAGATACAAAGAACATAGCTTTGTTTAGCTATGGATCTCAAACTCTAACAGAGTTGGAGATATGGCACAAAAGGCTTGCTCACATTGGTGAGAGGACACTCAAACAAATTTGCAGGGACCAAAGTGTACTTGGTTTGCCTAATATCACAAGGCAACACATGATTTATAAGTGTGAAGCTTGTCAACTCGGCAAGGCTCATAGACAACCTTTCAATAAGAAAGGATATATGTATCAAAATCCTTTGGATCTAGTGCACACGGATGTGTGGGGTCCAAGTATGGAGCCATCTATATCAGGCTCAAGATATTATGTGTCTTTCATAGATGATTGTAGCAGGTGGACCATTCTGTTTTTCATGAAGCACAAGGATGAAGTGTTTAATTTCTTTAAGAAGTATATTGCTCTTGTTGAAAACCAACCAGGTAGGACTTTGAAAAGACTCAGATCAGATGGTGGAGGAGAATACTTCTCTTCTGAATTTGATGCCTTCTTGCATGAAAGAGCAATTAAAAGGGAAGTCACTACAAGGTATACACCCGAACTCAATGGTGTAGCAGAGAGGAGGAACAGAGCTATTGTTGAAGCTGCAAGGTCCATGCTCAATGAAAAGGGATTGCCAAACTACCTATGGGCAGAGGCTGTGTCCACAGCCACATATCTCATAAATAGACTTCCATCTAAGTCACTAGATGGAACCACTCCATATGAAGTGTGGAATGGAAGAAGACCTAGTCTAGAGCATTGCAAAATCTTTGGATGTTTAGCCTATGCTCACATTCCTTCTCAAGTAAGAGGGAAATTGGATCCCAAGGCAGAGAAGTGCGTATTTATTGGTTATGAACAAAACCAAAAAGGATATAGATTGTACAATCCAACCAATAAAGGATTTTCTGTGAGTAGAGATGTTATTTTTGATGAAAACAAATCATGGTTTGATGATGACAGGAAAGTGAAGCTGCCATATGACTTGGATGAAGACTTTCCATCACTTCAACCAAAGGAGCCAAAGCAGTTTGAAGAAAGTGATTCGGAGATTGACCTATAAGACTTGGAAAGACTAAAGCTATGAAAGAACAAAGGTAAAGAAAAGATGCAGGATGCTACATATGGACCGGAGAGCTCACATCAACCACTTAGAAGGTCTTCAAGGGAGAAGAAGAAACCAGAAAGGTTTGGTTATGATACTTCTTTGGTCACCAAGCACTCAATCTACATTGCAAAGGATTCAACCAATGAAGAACCTACCACATTCGAAGAAGCACAAAGCAAGAAAGCTTGGAGAGATGCAATGGATGAAGAAATGGAAGCCTTGAAGGAGAATGACACTTGGGAGCTTGTACCTAACAAGCCATCTATGAAGATAATCGGATCTCGATGGATATACAAAATCAAGAGGAATCCAGATGTAAGTATAAATAGACACAAAGCAAGGTTAGTTGCTAAAGGGTTTGCTCAACCCCATGGTATTGATTATGAGGAGACTTTCTCTCCTGTTGCAAAAATGCCTACAATTAGGGTTCTCATTAGTCTTGCTGCATCTAGAAATTGGAATCTTTATCAACTTGATGTAAAGAATGCTTTCTTGAATGGATGGATTTCTGAGGAAGTGTATATGGCACAACCTCCTGGATATGAGGATGCACATCATCCTAACTATGTATGCAAACTAAAGAAAGATTTGTATGGATTGAAGCAAGCTCCAAGAGCTTGGAATTTCAGATTGGTGACTTATTTGCAGGACCAAGGATTCAAAGCTAGCAAGGCGGATACCTCTTTGTTCATAAAGAGGAATGGATCTGAAGTGATCTATTTATGTGTGTATGTTGATGATATTATTATCACAGGCAATGATCTTGAAGGAATGAAACAAGTAAAGGCTCAAATGAAGGAGGAGTTCAAAATAAGTGACCTCGGACCACTCACTTATTTTCTTGGATTGGAGGTTATCTACACAGATTCAGGTATATACATCACACAAAGGAAGTATGTCCATGACATGCTCGTCAAGTTCAAGATGGAACATACCAAGTGTGCAGGTACACCTATGGAGCAAAACCATAAGCTTAGTGCTTATGAAGGAGAGCCAATTGAAGACATCACAAGCTATCAAAGCTTGGTTGGAAGTTTGAACTATGCAACACTCACAAGGGTGGATATATGCTATAGTGTTAGCATATTGAGTCAGTTTATGCATAAGCCGAGAAGACCACACATGGAAGCGGCCAAGAGAGTCCTCAAGTACCTAAAGGAGACTATGAATGAAGGTTTGTTTTATTTATTTACTTCAGATATTGAGCTAAAGGTCTATTCAGATGCAGATTGGGCCGGATCTAAAGATGATAGAAGAAGCACATCAGGATATATATCATTTGCAGGTTCAAAAATCATTTCTTGGTCATCGAAGAAGCAACCAACCGTGGCATTATCTTCTACCGAAGCCGAATATAGAGGTTTGGCTAATGCAACTCAAGAAATCATGTGGTTAAAGTCTTTGTACACAGATCTTGGACTTCATTCTTCAACACCTCACATTTTTGGTGACAACACAAGCTCACTACATCTAGCAGCTAATCCGGTATACCATGCTAGAACCAAGCATATTGAAGTCCACTACCATTATGTAAGGGAGAAGCTAATGAGCAAGGATATTCAACTATCCTATGTCTCTACAGATATGCAATGTGCAGACATGTTGACGAAAGCTCTTGATGGTACGAAGTTAAGTAGATTCAAGTTGATGATTGGCTTGCAGGAAATCAAGGACAATAGAAGACTTATTTGGAGGCCAAGAATGTTAGGCTTGAGGGGGAGCTGTTGGTGCATTTTGCCCAAGCCTACATGCTTGATATGCTTGATATTATCCTCATTTGTAAGTCACATGAGTAGTCATGTGAACACCTCTTGTAAAAGAGTACATTTTATCTCTTGTAAATGGAAAAAGAAAAAAGGAAAAGGATGGCTTACCTCATGCATGATGTAAAAGCAAATTCGTGGCTCCAACTACCAAAATCACGAATTTTTGAGCTGAGGGAATCTCTCCTAACTTTGGGGATCACTTTTAGGTGGAGCCATTCGAATTCGAATTCAAAACTCCCTCCAAGAATAGCTATAAAAGGAGCAAGAAGGAAGAGGCGATTAGCAAGCCTTGTACGTGACCATTTCATGTCATTTTGTAGAGATTGAAGAGCTTACTCCATAGCTCTATCAGTATACTCCCATTGTGCAAAGGTTCATTGCCAATGTGGTTGTAATCATATGTGAATCTATACATTTATTATCATCTAGCTCTCTGTTTTGTTCTCTACTATACTCACTTAGAGCAGTACCTTCAGAAGGTCATATCTCGCGTTTTACTGAACATTTTTCAGTGTTTTAAAGTGCGTTGGATATCTCTTACTGTCTAGTTTGTACCTATAAATTTTCATGGTCATTGGAGTAATATTTTGGGCGATATATGCATTTTACTGCTCCCTGGTCTATCTCTGCAGAGCCCCGAGAATTGTGGGAGGTTCCAGAAATTGATGAAACTTGTTCTCAGTGCTCAGTCCATCATTTGAAGTGTTTTAACTTGGAAAAGCAAGCTTGTTAAGTCTATTTTATATTCCCAAAAGGAATTTGTCTATTTCCTACCAGGTTGAGAGCACTGTTCATTTTTTCCAGCAGGTGTATGTCCAAAAATAGCAAGTTTTGGGAGCCAGTCATTTCGCAACTACTCTGTCTTGACTTAAACTTTTGGGATACATGTTCCAAAGTACTTGGCTGATATTTTGGTGGATTTAGGAAGCTCAAAGGGTCTAATAATCAACTCTGAAGTCTCAGTTGGCTGGTGTGAAACTGGTTGTAGCGGCACCTACTCATCTTTGGATTGCATCCACCATCTCTCTTCACAGTGGTATCAGAGCATAGTCAAGCAACATGGGAGATGGATTTCCATCCACAATTGACAAATTGGATCGAAACAACTACCCGGCATGGTCTCTAAGGATGGAGGCTTACCTTCAAGGGAGGAATCTATATGGATTCATATCCAGAGATGAAGCAATGCCAACCATGAGGAACAAAGGGCAACCATCATATGAAGAAGTGGAAGGACTTTCGAATTGGTGTTCAAAGGATGCACTTGCAAGGTCTTATATTCTAAACTCAATCTCTGATTTTCTTTTACCTCATGTCAAGGGATGCAAGACATCAATAGAGACCTGGAATGCACTTGCTTCTTTCTTCTCTTCCAACACTCGAGCAAGGAAGAACCAGTTGTGGATGGAGTTCACAACAATGAAGAAAAGCCCAAAGCAAAATGTGACTGATTATGTCACAAAGATGAAGGAGATTTCCGACCAACTTAGAAGCATTGGAGAGGTAATTGAAGAGGAGCAAATCATAAGACAAATCATGAATGGAATCAAAGCAGACGACAAGTGGGAGTCATTCACAACAGCCATGGATTTATACATGGATATGCATGTACCCGACCTCAACACACTCATGGGCCAACTCTTCACTCATGAAGCAAAGATTAGCAAAGGTGGTGAGTCCTCAAGAGGTAATCAAACTTCTGCCTTATATTCTGATAAAGCTAAGGTCAAGGACAAGTCAAAGAATAGGAAGAATGAAGATGAAGGTAGCTCTTTCCAAGCAAACTTTGGAGGTAGAGGAAGAGCAAGAGGAAGAGGCAGAAGTGGAAAGCAAGGCAGGGGGAGATTCCAATCATCTCAACCTTGCAACATATGTGTCTTATCTAACCATACTACTGAAGAATGTTTCAGGAACCCGACGAACTCAAGAGGAAGAGGATTCAATAGAGGTGGCCATGGATCAAATAGAGGTAGATACAATGGAGGCTACAACAACAACAACTATCAAAGTGGCCATAGAGCAAGAAGAGATTACAATAATTATGCAGAGGACCAAAGTCAAGAAGATTCATTATTGATTATGAATCTATCAACGAAGAAGGGTAAGGATGATGATCACATATTTTACATTGATTCGGGATGCTCGAACCATGTAGCAGGAAATGTGGCTTTACTTTCTGATTTGGAAGATCCTCATAACAAGCATGAAGTGCAGACAGGAGATGACACAAAGCACTCAGTGGAGAAGATAGGTAATGTGAAGACATCAGATGGGAATATGAACCTCTTAAGCAAAGTCTTGTATGTCCCTACAATTACCAAAAATTTAATAAGTGTTGGACAGATTGTTGAAAAAGGATTGCAGGTTAGATTCAATCGATTTGGAGCATATGTTGAAGACCCAAGGCAAGGCTTTCAAAGGATCGCCAAAGGAGAAAAGACAGGAAGGCTTTTCACTTTTGAAGTGGAAGATACAAAGAACATAGCTTTGTTTAGCTATGGATCTCAAACTCTAACAGAGTTGGAGATATGGCACAAAAGGCTTGCTCACATTGGTGAGAGGACACTCAAACAAATTTGCAGGGACCAAAGTGTACTTGGTTTGCCTAAGATCACAAGGCAACACATGATTTATAAGTGTGAAGCTTGTCAACTCGGCAAGGCTCATAGACAACCTTTCAATAAGAAAGGATATATGTACCACACCAACAAGAACCTAAAGAGATGGCCAACGCTGCAACCTCACCCGAGCCGGAATTATCAGTAGCCAGTGAAGTACTAGAGCTACGTCAGCAGGTGGCCGAGTTAAAAATTAAGTTGCTACAATATGAACGACCCCCTTCCCCACCTGAGCAACCCATAGAAGAAGAAGCAGTTATCATTCCAGTGGAGGAAGCATTCGAAGAGATCTATGAGCCTCAACCTTTTCCCGGAGGCACAATCATTGAGGAGGGACAGGACACTTATGAGGAACCCCCATCGGCATGGATGAAACAGGTAGAAGAAATGGGGCAGACTCATGAAGAACGTATCTCCTACCAGATGTTGGCCATGAAGACCATTGAAGAAACCATACTTCAATCAGACTACTTCAGACATCTGGCCCCTAGAAGACTAATAACCAGCTCAGAATTACAGTATAAGCCATACTTTGTACTGTTGGCAGACTACAACGTCGAGATCAAACGTAAGACCAACAAGTACCCAACTTTCGCAACACAATTTGAACCTGAGGACATTCCAGAGGAGGCACGCAAAGGGAAAATACACCAACCCATCTGGAGGCAAAAGCTATTGGAAACCTATCCCGAGATGCTACGGACATGGGACCACGCACCCATGCATTTGAAGTATAACAATTGCTATGGACCAGTGCAACGGAGGAGAACATGGAAGTCATTCGCCATCAAAGTCAAGAACCACGCCAATTGCAAAGAATGGCTCAATTACCCTGCCATTGCACCCCCAAACGGCACACCTACTGTAGCCTACATGATGGCTACCATCAGACATTGGCTTCCACGCCTCCACCCTATGCCAGATGTGGCTGCCCAGATGATGCTCAAGATCTTCGATATGATGCAGGTGGTGCTCAAAACTTTCCGAAATGTCTGTCATATTCAACCTCCGATTCCCGGGTTTGTGAATGGTAATTATGACCTGCTATATGATATGAGAACCACCCCGAGCATACGAGTTGCTTATGCATGGCACGCACGCATCAGATATCTCCCTGCCTGCTACAAGCAAACTTTCGATGAAATGTTCACCACGCGGTTCTGGGAAGCACACTCAGAGGTGTTCGCGCCACGGCCCACCCATTTGTTACACCTCTTCGCATGCGAACAAACGATGCACTCAGAACTCTACACAACGCCACAGCCGGACATACCGGGCCCAGTCAATTGGGAGACCCTCCAGAGAGACTTGGTTCGGGGACTACGCATCAAGGAACAAGAAGTGGCAACCGACCTCTTGCAAGAGTACATTGATCAAACGGTGGAGCAGAGGTCTGTCAGAGGCGACAGACGCTAGGGGGGGGAGAGTGTTGACAGTATACGGGAAGAAGCAAGTACGGACACACATGCAGATCTAGCACTAAGGCAACCCTTCATTTTTTTTCAAAACCCTTACATCATTTTTAAGTGATTCTCATCACTAAAAACCCTTGTAAATATCATTTCACCTTTTTGTAGCTCCATTTTGTACAAGCCCAGGAGTCCTCGAGCTTGGGGAGCCTTAGAAGTAGTTTCCTGCCAATTTTCATAATTTTTAGATCTCGTTTGAGCCCTCAAATAAGCCCTGGAACCTAATTTTTAACTATGTCGGACACTAGGTCTGGACAGGGCCAAAGCTAGTCAAAAACTATAAATAGAGCTAGAGAGCTCATTTTTGGGCTAGCTTCTTGTAGTTTGAGCTTGTATGAGAACTTTCTTGCAATAGGAGTGATTCCATTGTCTTACTCTCTTTGTTCTTGCCGTGTGTGCGCGTGTGCGTGTATGTGTGTGCATGCTTGTGTGCTTCTCACTCACGCACTTGTGCTTCCACTTGCTCGTGGTCTTCATACCATCCTCACGTCTTCCCGGATTGACATTAAAGGAGGTGCTACTCATCACTGAGCTACACCAGTTTGTTTTATTCATTTACTTCAGATATTGAGCTAAAGGTCTATTCAGATGCAGATTGGGCCAGATCTAAAGATGATAGAAGAAGCACATCAGGATATATATCATTTGCAGGTTCAAAAATCATTTCTTGGTCATCGAAGAAGCAACCAACCGTGGCATTATCTTCTACCGAAGCCGAATATAGAGGTTTGGCTAATGCAACTCAAGAAATCATGTGGTTAAAGTCTTTGTACACAGATCTTGGACTTCATTCTTCAACACCTCACATTTTTGGTGACAACACAAGCTCACTACATCTAGCAGCTAATCCGGTATACCATGCTAGAACCAAGCATATTGAAGTCCACTACCATTATGTAAGGGAGAAGCTAATGAGCAAGGATATTCAACTATCCTATGTCTCTACAGATATGCAATGTGAAGACATGTTCACGAAAGCTCTTGATGGTACGAAGTTAAGTAGATTCAAGTTGATGATTGGCTTGCAGGAAATCAAGGACAATTGAAGACTTATTTGGAGGCCAAGAATGTTAGGCTTGAGGGGGAGCTGTTGGTGCATTTTGCCCAAGCCTACATGCTTGATATGCTTGATATTATCCTCATTTGTAAGTCACATGAGTAGTCATGTGAACACCTCTTGTAAAAGAGTACATTTTATCTCTTGTAAATGGAAAAAGAAAAAAGGAAAAGGATGGCTTACCTCATGCATGATGTAAAAGCAAATTCGTGGCTCCAACTACCAAAATCACAAATTTTTGAGCTGAGGGAATCTCTCCTAACTTTGGGGATCACTTTTAGGTGGAGCCATTCGAATTCGAATTCAAAACTCCCTCCAAGAATAGCTATAAAAGGAGCAAGAAGGAAGAGGCGATTAGCAAGCCTTGTACGTGACCACTTCATGTCATTTTGTAGAGATTGAAGAGCTTACTCCATAGCTCTATCATTCTACTCCCATTGTGCAAAGATTCATTGCCAATGTGGTTGTAATCATATGTGAATCTATACATTTATTATCATCTACCTCTCTGTTTTGTTCTCTGCTATACTCACTCAGAGCAATACCTTCAGAAGGTCATATCTCGCGTTTTACTGAACATTTCTCAGTGTTTTAAAGTGCGTTGGATATCTCTTACTGTCTACTTTGTACCTATAACTTTTCATGGTCATTGGGGTAATATTTTGGGAGATATATGCATTTTACTGCTCCCTGGTCTATCTCTGCAGAGCCCCGAGAATTGTGGGAGGTTCCAGAAATTGATGAAACTTGTTCTCAGTGCTCAGTCCATCATTTGAAGTGTTTTAACTTGGAATAGCAAGCTTGTTAAGTCTATTTGATATTCCCAAAAGGAATTTGTCTAACTCCTACCAGGTTGAGAGCACTCTTCATTTTTTCCAGCAGGTGTATGTCCAAAAATAGCAAGTTTTGGGAGCTAGTCATTTCGCATCTAGTCTGTCTTGACTTAAACTTTTGGGATACATGTTCCAAAGTACTTGGCTGATATTTTGGTGGATTTAGGAAGCTCAAAGGGTCTACTAATCAACTCTGAAGTCTCAGTTGGCTGGTGTGAAGCTGGTTGTACCGGCACCTACTCATCTCTGGATTGCATCCACCATCTCTCTTCACAGTGGTATCAGAGCATAGTCAAGCAACATGGGAGATGGATTTCCATCCACAATTGACAAATTGGATCGAAACAACTACCCGGCATGGTCTCTAAGGATGGAGGCTTACCTTCAAGGGAGGAATCTATATGGATTCATATCCGGAGATGAAGCAATGCCAACCATGAGGAACAAAGGGCAACCATCATATGAAGAAGTGGAAGGACTTTCGAATTGGTGTTCAAAGGATGCACTTGCAAGGTCTTATATTCTAAACTCAATCTCTGATTTTCTTTTACCTCATGTCAAGGGATGCAAGACATCAAGAGAGACCTGCAATGCACTTGCTTCTTTCTTCTCTTCCAACACTCGAGCAAGGAAGAACCAATTGTGGATGGAGTTCACAACAATGAAGAAAAGCCCAAAGCAAAATGTGACTGATTATGTCACAAAGATGAAGGAGATTTCCGACCAACTTGGAAGCATTGGAGAGGTAATTGAAGAGGAGCAAATCATAAGACAAATCATGAATGGAATCAAAGCAGACGACAAGTGGGAGTCATTCACAACAGCCATGGATTTATACATGGATATGCATGTACCCGACCTCAACACACTCATGGGCCAACTCTTCACTCATGAAGCAAAGATTAGCAAAGGTGGTGAGTCCTCAAGAGGTAATCAAACTTCTGCCTTATATTCTGATAAAGCTAAGGTCAAGGACAAGTCAAAGAAAAGGAAGAATGAAGATGAAGGTAGCTCTTTCCAAGCAAACTTTGCAGGTAGAGGAAGAGCAAGAGGAAGAGGCAGAAGTGGAAAGCAAGGCAGGGGGAGATTCCAATCATCTCAACCTTGCAACATATGTGGCTTATCTAACCATACTACTGAAGAATGTTTCAGGAACCCGAGGAACTCAAGAGGAAGAGGATTCAATAGAGGTGGCTATGGATCAAATAGAGGTAGATACAATGGACGCTACAACAACAACAACTACTACAACAACAATTACATCAACAAAAACTATCAAAGTGGCCATAGAGCAAGAAGAGATTACAATAACTATGCAGAGGACCAAAGTCAAGAAGATTCATTATTGATTATGAATCTATCAGCGAAGAAGGGTAAGGATGATGATCACATATTTTACATTGATTCGGGATGCTCGAACCATGTAGCAGGAAATGTGGCTTTACTTTCTGATTTGGAAGATCCTCATAACAAGCATGAAGTGCAGACAGGAGATGACACAAAGCACTCAGTGGAGAAGATAGGTAATGTGAAGACATCAGATGGGAATATGAACCTCTTAAGCAAAGTCTTGTATGTCCCTACAATTACCAAAAATTTAATAAGTGTTGGACAGATTGTTGAAAAAGGATTGCAGGATAGATTCAATCGATTTGGAGCATATGTTGAAGACCCAAGGCAAGGCTTTCGAAGGATCGCCAAAGGAGAAAAGACAGGAAGGCTTTTCACTTTTGAAGTGGAAGATACAAAGAACATAGCTTTGTTTAGCTATGGATCTCAAACTCTAACAGAGTTGGAGATATGGCACAAAAGGCTTGCTCACATTGGTGAGAGGACACTCAAACAAATTTGCAGGGACCAAAGTGTACTTGGTTTGCCTAATATCACAAGGCAACACATGATTTATAAGTGTGAAGCTTGTCAACTCGGCAAGGCTCATAGACAACCTTTCAATAAGAAAGGATATATGTATCAAAATCCTTTGGATCTAGTGCACACGGATGTGTGGGGTCCAAGTATGGAGCCATCTTTATCAGCCTCAAGATATTATGTGTCTTTCATAGATGATTGTAGCAGGTGGACCATTCTGTTTTTCATGAAGCACAAGGATGAAGTGTTTAATTGCTTTAAGAAGTATATTGCTCTTGTTGAAAACCAAACAGGTAGGACTTTGAAAAGACTCAGATCAGATGGTGGAGGAGAATACTTCTCTTCTGAATTTGATGCCTTCTTGCATGAAAGAGGCATTAAAAGGGAAGTCACTACAAGGTATACACCCGAACTCAATGGTGTAGCAGAGAGGAGGAACAGAGCTATTGTTGAAGCTGCAAGGTCCATGCTCAATGAAAAGGGATTGCCAAACTACCTATGGGCAGAGGCTGTATCTACAGCCACATATCTCATAAATAGACTTCCATCTAAGTCACTAGATGGAACCACTCCATATGAAGTGTGGAATGGAAGAAGACCTAGTCTAGAGCATTGCAAAATCTTTGGATGCTTAGCCTATGCTCACATTCCTTCTCAAGTAAGAGGGAAATTGGATCCCAAGGCAGAGAAGTGCGTATTTATTGGTTATGAACAAAACCAAAAAGGATATAGATTGTACAATCCAACCAATAAAGGATTTTTTGTGAGTAGAGATGTAATTTTTGATGAAAACAAATCATGGTTTGATGATGACGGGAAAGTGAAGCTGCCATATGACTTGGATGAAGACTTTCCATCACTTCAACCAAAGGAGCCAAAGCAGATTGAAGAAAGTGATTCGTAGATTGACCTAGAAGACTTGGAAAGACTAAAGCTATGAAAGAACAAAGCTAAAGAAAAGATGCAGGATGCTACATATGGACCGGAGAGCTCACATCAACCACTTAGAAGGTCTTCAAGGGAGAAGAAGAAACCAGAAAGGTTTGGTTATGATACTTCTTTGGTCACCAAGCACTCAATCTACATTGCAAAGGATTCAACCAATGAAGAACCTACCACATTCGAAGAAGCACAAAGCAAGAAAGCTTGGAGAGATGCAATGGATGAAGAAATGGAAGCCTTGAAGGAGAATGACACTTGGGAGCTTGTACCTAACAAGCCATCTATGAAGATAATCGGATCTCGATGGATATACAAAATCAAGAGGAATCCAGATGGAAGTATAAATAGACACAAAGCAAGGTTAGTTGCTAAAGGGTTTGCTCAACCCCATGGTATTGATTATGAGGAGACTTTCTCTCCTGTTGCAAAAATGCCTACAATTAGGGTTCTCATTAGTCTTGCTGCATCTAGAAATTGGAATCTTTATCAACTTGATGTAAAGAATGCTTTCTTGAATGGATGGATTTCTGAGGAAGTGTATATGGCACAACCTCCTGGATATGAGGATGCACATCATCCTAACTATGTATGCAAACTAAAGAAAGCTTTGTATGGATTGAAGCAAGCTCCAAGAGCTTGGAATTTCAGATTGGTGACTTATTTGCAGGACCAAGGATTCAAAGCTAGCAAGGCGGATACCTCTTTGTTCATAAAGAGGAATGGATCTGAAGTGATCTATTTATGTGTGTATGTTGATGATATTATTATCACAGGCAATGATCTTGAAGGAATCAAACAAGTAAAGGCTCAAATGAAGGAGGAGTTCAAAATAAGTGACCTCGGACCACTCACTTATTTTCTTGGATTGGAGTTGATCTACACAGATTCAGGTATATACATCACACAAAGGAAGTATGTCCATGACATGCTCGTCAAGTTCAAGATGGAAAATACCAAGTGTGCAGGTACACCTATGGAGCAAAACCATAAGCTTAGTGCTTATGAAGGAGAGCCAATTGAAGACATCACAAGCTATCAAAGCTTGGTTGGAAGTTTGAACTATGCAACACTCACAAGGGTGGATATATGCTATAGTGTTAGCATATTGAGTAAGTTTATGCATAAGCCGACAAGACCACACATGGAAGCGGCCAAGAGAGTCCTCAAGTACCTAAAGGGGACTATGAATGAAGGTTTGTTTTATTCATTTACTTCAGATATTGAGCTAAAGGTCTATTCAGATGCAGATTGGGCCGGATCTAAAGATGATACAAGAAGCACATCAGGATATATATCATTTGCAGGTTCAAAAATCATTTCTTGGTCATCGAAGAAGCAACCAACCGTGGCATTATCTTCTACCGAAGCCGAATATAGAGGTTTGGCTAATGCAACTCAAGAAATCATGTGGTTAAAGTCTTTGTACACAGATCTTGGACTTCATTCTTCAACACCTCACATTTTTGGTGACAACACAAGCTCACTACATCTAGCAGCTAATCCGGTATACCATGCTAGAACCAAGCATATTGAAGTCCACTACCATTATGTAAGGGAGAAGCTAATGAGCAAGGATATTCAACTATCCTATGTCTCTACAGATATGCAATGTGCAGACATGTTGACGAAAGCTCTTGATGGTACGAAGTTAAGTAGATTCAAGTTGATGATTGGCTTGCAAGAAATCAAGGACAATTGAAGACTTATTTGGAGGCCAAGCATGTTAGGCTTGAGGGGGAGCTGTTGGTGCATTTTGCCCAAGCCTACATGCTTGATATGCTTGATATTATCCTCATTTGTAAGTCACATGAGTAGTCATGTGAACACCTCTTGTAAAAGAGTACATTTTATCTCTTGTAAATGGAAAAAGAAAAAAGGAAAAGGATGGCTTACCTCATGCATGATGTAAAAGCAAATTCGTGGCTCCAACTACCAAAATCACGAATTTTTGAGCTGAGGGAATCTCTCTTAACTTTGGGGATCACTTTTAGGTGGAGCCATTCGAATTCGAATTCAAAACTCCCTCCAAGAATAGCTATAAAAGAAGCAAGAAGGAAGAGGCGATTAGCAAGCCTTGTACGTGACCACTTCATGTCATTTTGTAGAGATTGAAGAGCTTACTCCATAGCTCTATCATTCTACTCCCATTGTGCAAAGATTCATTGCCAATGTGGTTGTAATCATATGTGAATCTATACATTTATTATCATCTACCTCTCTGTTTTGTTCTCTGCTATACTCACTCAGAGCAGTACCTTCAGAAGGTCATATCTCGCGTTTTACTGAACATTTTTCAGTGTTTTAAAGTGCATTGGATATCTCTTACTGTCTAGTTTGTACCTATAAATTTGCATGGTCATTGGAGTAATATTTTGGGAGATATATGCATTTTACTGCTCCCTGGTCTATCTCTGCAGAGTCCCGAGAATTGTGGGAGGTTCTAGAAATTGATGAAACTTGTTCTCAGTGCTCAGTCCATCATTTGAAGTGTTTTAACTTGGAATAGCAAGCTTGTTAAGTCTATTTGATATTCCCAAAAGGAATTTGTCTAATTCCTACCAGGTTGAGAGCACTGTTCATTTTTTCCAGCAGGTGTATGTCCAAAAATAGCAAGTTTTGGGAGCTAGTCATTTCGCAACTAGTCTGTCTTGACTTAAACTTTTGGGATATATGTTCCAAAGTACTTGGCTGATATTTTGGTGGATTTAGGAAGCTCAAAGGGTCTACTAATCAACCCTGAAGTCTCAGTTGGCTGGTGTGAAGCTGGTTGTAGCGGCACCTACTCATCTTTGGATTGCATCCACCATCTCTCTTCACAGTGGTAACAAAGCATAGTCAAGCAACATGGGAGATGGATTTCCATCAACAATTGACAAATTGGATCGAAACAACTACCCGGCATGGTCTCTAAGGATGGAGGCTTACCTTCAAGGGAGGAATCTATATGGATTCATATCCGGAAATGAAGCAATGCCAACCATGAGGAACAAAGGGCAACCATCATATGAAGAAGTGCAAGGACTTTCGAATTGGTGTTCAAAGGATGCACTTGCAAGGTCTTATATTCTAAACTCAATCTCTGATTTTCTTTTACCTCATGTCAAGGGATGCAAGACATCAAGAGAGACCTGGAATGCACTTGCTTCTTTCTTCTCTTCCAACACTCGAGCAAGGAAGAACCAATTGTGGATGGAGTTCACAACAATGAAGAAAAGCCCAAAGCAAAATGTGACTAATTATGTCACAAAGATGAAGGAGATTTCCGACCAACTTGGAAGCATTGGAGAGGTAATTGAAGAGGAGCAAATCATAAGACAAATCATGAATGGAATCAAAGCAGACGACAAGTGGGAGTCATTCACAACAGCCATGGATTTATACATGGATATGCATGTACCCGACCTCAACACACTCATGGGCCAACTCTTCACTCATGAAGCAAAGATTAGCAAAGGTGGTGAGTCCTCAAGAGGTAATCAAACTTCTGCCTTATATTCTGATAAAGCTAAGGTCAAGGACAAGTCAAAGAAAAGGAAGAATGAAGATGAAGGTAGCTCTTTCCAAGCAAACTTTGCAGGTAGAGGAAGAGCAAGAGGAAGAGGCAGAAGTGGAAAGCAAGGCAGGGGGAGATTCCAATCATCTCAACCTTGCAACATATGTGGCTTATCTAACCATGCTACTGAAGAATGTTTCAGGAACCCGAGGAACTCAAGAGGAAGAGGATTCAATAGAGGTGGCTATGGATCAAATAGAGGTAGATACAATGGACGCTACAACAACAACAACTACTACAACAACAATTACAACAACAACAACTATCAAAGTGGCCATAGAGCAAGAAGAGATTACAATAACTATGCAGAGGACCAAAGTCAAGAAGATTCATTATTGATTATGAATCTATCAGCGAAGAAGGGTAAGGATGATGATCACATATTTTACATTGATTCGGGATGCTCGAACCATGTAGCAGGAAATGTGGCTTTACTTTCTGATTTGGAAGATCCTCATAACAAGCATGAAGTGCAGACAAGAGATGACACAAAGCACTCAGTGGAGAAGATAGGTAATGTGAAGACATCAGATGGGAATATGAACCTCTTAAGCAAAGTCTTGTATGTCCCTACAATTACCAAAAATTTAATAAGTGTTGGACAGATTGTTGAAAAAGGATTGCAGGTTAGATTCAATCGATTTGGAGCATATGTTGAAGACCCAAGGCAAGGCTTTCGAAGGATCGCCAAAGGAGAAAAGACAGGAAGGCTTTTCACTTTTGAAGTGGAAGATACAAAGAACATAGCTTTGTTTAGCTATGGATCTCAAACTCTAACAGAGTTGGAGATATGGCACAAAAGGCTTGCTCACATTGGTGAGAGGACACTCAAACAAATTTGCAGGGACCAAAGTGTACTTGGTTTGCCTAATATCACAAGGCAACACATGATTTATAAGTGTGAAGCTTGTCAACTCGGCAAGGCTCATAGACAACCTTTCAATAAGAAAGGATATATGTATCAAAATCCTTTGGATCTAATGCACACGGATGTGTGGGGTCCAAGTATGGAGCCATCTATATCAGGCTCAAGATATTATGTGTCTTTCATAGATGATTGTAGCAGGTGGACCATTCTGTTTTTCATGAAGCACAAGGATGAAGTGTTTAATTGCTTTAAGAAGTATATTGCTCTTGTTGAAAACCAAACAGGTAGGACTTTGAAAAGACTCAGATCAGATGGTGGAGGAGAATACTTCTCTTCTGAATTTGATGCCTTCTTGCATGAAAGAGGCATTAAAAGGGAAGTCACTACAAGGTATACACCCGAACTCAATGGTGTAGCAGAGAGGAGGAACAGAGCTATTGTTGAAGCTGCAAGGTCCATGCTCAATGAAAAGGGATTGCCAAACTACCAATGGGCAGAGGCTGTGTCTACAGCCACATATCTCATAAATAGACTTCCATCTAAGTCACTAGATGGAACCACTCCATATGAAGTGTGGAATGGAAGAAGACCTAGTCTAGAGCATTGCAAAATCTTTGGATGCTTAGCCTATGCTCACATTCCTTCTCAAGTAAGAGGGAAATTGGATCCCAAGGCAGAGAAGTGCGTATTTATTGGTTATGAACAAAACCAAAAAGGATATAGATTGTACAATCCAACCAATAAAGGATTTTTTGTGAGTAGAGATGTAATTTTTGATGAAAACAAATCATGGTTTGATGATGACGGGAAAGTGAAGCTGCCATATGACTTGGATGAAGACTTTCCATCACTTCAACCAAAGGAGCCAAAGCAGATTGAAGAAAGTGATTCGTAGATTGACCTAGAAGACTTGGAAAGACTAAAGCTATGAAAGAACAAAGCTAAAGAAAAGATGCAGGATGCTACATATGGACCGGAGAGCTCACATCAACCACTTAGAAGGTCTTCAAGGGAGAAGAAGAAACCAGAAAGGTTTGGTTATGATACTTCTTTGGTCACCAAGCACTCAATCTACATTGCAAAGGATTCAACCAATGAAGAACCTACCACATTCGAAGAAGCACAAAGCAAGAAAGCTTGGAGAGATGCAATGGATGAAGAAATGGAAGCCTTGAAGGAGAATGACACTTGGGAGCTTGTACCTAACAAGCCATCTATGAAGATAATCGGATCTCGATGGATATACAAAATCAAGAGGAATCCAGATGGAAGTATAAATAGACACAAAGCAAGGTTAGTTGCTAAAGGGTTTGCTCAACCCCATGGTATTGATTATGAGGAGACTTTCTCTCCTGTTGCAAAAATGCCTACAATTAGGGTTCTCATTAGTCTTGCTGCATCTAGAAATTGGAATCTTTATCAACTTGATGTAAAGAATGCTTTCTTGAATGGATGGATTTCTGAGGAAGTGTATATGGCACAACCTCCTGGATATGAGGATGCACATCATCCTAACTATGTATGCAAACTAAAGAAAGCTTTGTATGGATTGAAGCAAGCTCCAAGAGCTTGGAATTTCAGATTGGTGACTTATTTGCAGGACCAAGGATTCAAAGCTAGCAAGGCGGATACCTCTTTGTTCATAAAGAGGAATGGATCTGAAGTGATCTATTTATGTGTGTATGTTGATGATATTATTATCACAGGCAATGATCTTGAAGGAATCAAACAAGTAAAGGCTCAAATGAAGGAGGAGTTCAAAATAAGTGACCTCGGACCACTCACTTATTTTCTTGGATTGGAGTTGATCTACACAGATTCAGGTATATACATCACACAAAGGAAGTATGTCCATGACATGCTCGTCAAGTTCAAGATGGAAAATACCAAGTGTGCAGGTACACCTATGGAGCAAAACCATAAGCTTAGTGCTTATGAAGGAGAGCCAATTGAAGACATCACAAGCTATCAAAGCTTGGTTGGAAGTTTGAACTATGCAACACTCACAAGGGTGGATATATGCTATAGTGTTAGCATATTGAGTAAGTTTATGCATAAGCCGACAAGACCACACATGGAAGCGGCCAAGAGAGTCCTCAAGTACCTAAAGGGGACTATGAATGAAGGTTTGTTTTATTCATTTACTTCAAATATTGAGCTAAAGGTCTATTCAGATGCAGATTGGGCCGGATCTAAAGATGATACAAGAAGCACATCAGGATATATATCATTTGCAGGTTCAAAAATCATTTCTTGGTCATCGAAGAAGCAACCAACCGTGGCATTATCTTCTACCGAAGCCGAATATAGAGGTTTGGCTAATGCAACTCAAGAAATCATGTGGTTAAAGTCTTTGTACACAGATCTTGGACTTCATTCTTCAACACCTCACATTTTTGGTGACAACACAAGCTCACTACATCTAGCAGCTAATCTGGTATACCATGCTAGAACCAAGCATATTGAAGTCCACTACCATTATGTAAGGGAGAAGCTAATGAGCAAGGATATTCAACTATCCTATGTCTCTACAGATATGCAATGTGCAGACATGTCGACGAAAGCTCTTGATGGTACGAAGTTAAGTAGATTCAAGTTGATGATTGGCTTGCAGGAAATCAAGGACAATTGAAGACTTATTTGGAGGCCAAGCATGTTAGGCTTGAGGGGGAGCTGTTGGTGCATTTTGCCCAAGCCTACATGCTTGATATGCTTGATATTATCCTCATTTGTAAGTCACATGAGTAGTCATGTGAACACCTCTTGTAAAAGAGTACATTTTATCTCTTGTAAATGGAAAAAGAAAAAAGGAAAAGGATGGCTTACCTCATGCATGATGTAAAAGCAAATTCGTGGCTCCAACTACCAAAATCACGAATTTTTGAGCTGAGGGAATCTCTCCTAACTTTGGGGATCACTTTTAGGTGGAGCCATTCGAATTCGAATTCAAAACTCCCTCCAAGAATAGCTATAAAAGAAGCAAGAAGGAAGAGGCGATTAGCAAGCCTTGTACGTGACCACTTCATGTCATTTTGTGGAGATTGAAGAGCTTACTCCATAGCTCTATCATTCTACTCCCATTGTGCAAAGATTCATTGCCAATGTGGTTGTAATCATATGTGAATCTATACATTTATTATCATCTACCTCTCTGTTTTGTTCTCTGCTATACTCACTCAGAGCAGTACCTTCAGAAGGTCATATCTCGCGTTTTACTGAACATTTTTCAGTGTTTTGAAGTGCGTTGGATATCTCTTACTGTCTAGTTTGTACCTATAAATTTGCATGGTCATTGGAGTAATATTTTGGGAGATATATGCATTTTACTGCTCCCTGGTCTATCTCTGCAGAGCCCCGAGAATTGTGGGAGGTTCTAGAAATTGATGAAACTTGTTCTCAGTGCTCAGTCCATCATTTGAAGTGTTTTAACTTGGAATAGCAAGCTTGTTAAGTCTATTTGATATTCCCAAAAGGAATTTGTCTAATTCCTACCAGGTTGAGAGCACTGTTCATTTTTTCCAGCAGGTGTATGTCCAAAAATAGCAAGTTTTGGGAGCTAGTCATTTCGCAACTAGTCTGTCTTGACTTAAACTTTTGGGATACATGTTCCAAAGTACTTGGCTGATATTTTGGTGGATTTAGGAAGCTCAAAGGGTCTACTAATCAACCCTGAAGTCTCAGTTGGCTGGTGTGAAGCTGGTTGTAGCGGCACCTACTCATCTTTGGATTGCATCCACCATCTCTCTTCACAGTGGTAACAAAGCATAGTCAAGCAACATGGGAGATGGATTTCCATCAACAATTGACAAATTGGATCGAAACAACTACCCGGCATGGTCTCTAAGGATGGAGGCTTACCTTCAAGGGAGGGATCTATATGGATTCATATCCGGAAATGAAGCAATGCCAACCATGAGGAACAAAGGGCAACCATCATATGAAGAAGTGCAAGGACTTTCGAATTGGTGTTCAAAGGATGCACTTGCAAGGTCTTATATTCTAAACTCAATCTCTGATTTTCTTTTACCTCATGTCAAGGGATGCAAGACATCAAGAGAGACCTAGAATGCACTTGCTTCTTTCTTCTCTTCCAACACTCGAGCAAGGAAGAACCAATTGTGGATGGAGTTCACAACAATGAAGAAAAGCCCAAAGCAAAATGTGACTGATTATGTCACAAAGATGAAGGAGATTTCTGACCAACTTGGAAGCATTGGAGAGGTAATTGAAGAGGAGCAAATCATAAGACAAATCATGAATGGAATCAAAGCAGACGACAAGTGGGAGTCATTCACAACAGCCATGGATTTATACATGGATATGCATGTACCCGACCTCAACACACTCATGGGCCAACTCTTCACTCATGAAGCAAATATTAGCAAAGGTGGTGAGTCCTCAAGAGGTAATCAAACTTCTGCCTTATATTCTGATAAAGCTAAGGTCAAGGACAAGTCAAAGAAAAGGAAGAATGAAGATGAAGGTAGCTCTTTCCAAGCAAACTTTGCAGGTAGAGGAAGAGCAAGAGGAAGAGGCAGAAGTGGAAAGCAAGGCAGGGGGAGATTCCAATCATCTCAACCTTGCAACATATGTGGCTTATCTAACCATACTACTGAAGAATGTTTCAGGAACCCGAGGAACTCAAGAGGAAGAGGATTCAATAGAGGTGGCTATGGATCAAATAGAGGTAGATACAATGGACGCTACAACAACAACAACTACTACAACAACAATTACAACAACAACAACTATCAAAGTGGCCATAGAGCAAGAAGAGATTACAATAACTATGCAGAGGACCAAAGTCAAGAAGATTCATTATTGATTATGAATCTATCAGCGAAGAAGGGTAAGGATGATGATCACATATTTTACATTGATTCGGGATGCTCGAACCATGTAGCAGGAAATGTGGCTTTACTTTCTGATTTGGAAGATCCTCATAACAAGCATGAAGTGCAGACAGGAGATGACACAAAGCACTCAGTGGAGAAGATAGGTAATGTGAAGACATCAGATGGGAATATGAACCTCTTAAGCAAAGTCTTGTATGTCCCTACAATTACCAAAAATTTAATAAGTGTTGGACAGATTGTTGAAAAAGGATTGCAGGTTAGATTCAATCGATTTGGAGCATATGTTGAAGACCCAAGGCAAGGCTTTCGAAGGATCGCCAAAGGAGAAAAGACAGGAAGGCTTTTCACTTTTGAAGTGGAAGATACAAAGAACATAGCTTTGTTTAGCTATGGATCTCAAACTCTAACAGAGTTGGAGATATGGCACAAAAGGCTTGCTCACATTGGTGAGAGGACACTCAAACAAATTTGCAGGGACCAAAGTGTACTTGGTTTTCCTAATATCACAAGGCAACACATGATTTATAAGTGTGAAGCTTGTCAACTCGGCAAGGCTCATAGACAACCTTTCAATAAGAAAGGATATATGTATCAAAATCCTTTGGATCTAATGCACACGGATGTGTGGGGTCCAAGTATGGAGCCATCTATATCAGGCTCAAGATATTATGTGTCTTTCATAGATGATTGTAGCAGGTGGACCATTCTGTTTTTCATGAAGCACAAGGATGAAGTGTTTAATTGCTTTAAGAAGTATATTGCTTTTGTTGAAAACCAAACAGGTAGGACTTTGAAAAGACTCAGATCAGATGGTGGAGGAGAATACTTCTCTTCTGAATTTGATGCCTTCTTGCATGAAAGAGGCATTAAAAGGGAAGTCACTACAAGGTATACACCCGAACTCAATGGTGTAGCAGAGAGGAGGAACAGAGCTATTGTTGAAGCTGCAAGGTCCATGCTCAATGAAAAGGGATTGCCAAACTACCTATGGGCAGAGGCTGTATCTACAGCCACATATCTCATAAATAGACTTCCATCTAAGTCACTAGATGGAACCACTCCATATGAAGTGTGGAATGGAAGAAGACCTAGTCTAGAGCATTGCAAAATCTTTGGATGCTTAGCCTATGCTCACATTCCTTCTCAAGTAAGAGGGAAATTGGATCCCAAGGCAGAGAAGTGCGTATTTATTGGTTATGAACAAAACCAAAAAGGATATAGATTGTACAATCCAACCAATAAAGGATTTTTTGTGAGTAGAGATGTAATTTTTGATGAAAACAAATCATGGTTTGATGATGCCGGGAAAGTGAAGCTGCCATATGACTTGGATGAAGACTTTCCATCACTTCAACCAAAGGAGCCAAAGCAGATTGAAGAAAGTGATTCGTAGATTGACCTAGAAGACTTGGAAAGACTAAAGCTATGAAAGAACAAAGCTAAAGAAAAGATGCAGGATGCTACATATGGACCGGAGAGCTCACATCAACCACTTAGAAGGTCTTCAAGGGAGAAGAAGAAACCAGAAAGGTTTGGTTATGATACTTCTTTGGTCACCAAGCACTCAATCTACATTGCAAAGGATTCAACCAATGAAGAACCTACCACATTCGAAGAAGCACAAAGCAAGAAAGCTTGGAGAGATGCAATGGATGAAGAAATGGAAGCCTTGAAGGAGAATGACACTTGGGAGCTTGTACCTAACAAGCCATCTATGAAGATAATCGGATCTCGATGGATATACAAAATCAAGAGGAATCCAGATGGAAGTATAAATAGACACAAAGCAAGGTTAGTTGCTAAAGGGTTTGCTCAACCCCATGGTATTGATTATGAGGAGACTTTCTCTCCTGTTGCAAAAATGCCTACAATTAGGGTTCTCATTAGTCTTGCTGCATCTAGAAATTGGAATCTTTATCAACTTGATGTAAAGAATGCTTTCTTGAATGGATGGATTTCTGAGGAAGTGTATATGGCACAACCTCCTGGATATGAGGATGCACATCATCCTAACTATGTATGCAAACTAAAGAAAGCTTTGTATGGATTGAAGCAAGCTCCAAGAGCTTGGAATTTCAGATTGGTGACTTATTTGCAGGACCAAGGATTCAAAGCTAGCAAGGCGGATACCTCTTTGTTCATAAAGAGGAATGGATCTGAAGTGATCTATTTATGTGTGTATGTTGATGATATTATTATCACAGGCAATGATCTTGAAGGAATCAAACAAGTAAAGGCTCAAATGAAGGAGGAGTTCAAAATAAGTGACCTCGGACCACTCACTTATTTTCTTGGATTGGAGTTGATCTACACAGATTCAGGTATATACATCACACAAAGGAAGTATGTCCATGACATGCTCGTCAAGTTCAAGATGGAAAATACCAAGTGTGCAGGTACACCTATGGAGCAAAACCATAAGCTTAGTGCTTATGAAGGAGAGCCAATTGAAGACATCACAAGCTATCAAAGCTTGGTTGGAAGTTTGAACTATGCAACACTCACAAGGGTGGATATATGCTATAGTGTTAGCATATTGAGTAAGTTTATGCATAAGCCGACAAGACCACACATGGAAGCGGCCAAGAGAGTCCTCAAGTACCTAAAGGGGACTATGAATGAAGGTTTGTTTTATTCATTTACTTCAGATATTGAGCTAAAGGTCTATTCAGATGCAGATTGGGCCGGATCTAAAGATGATAGAAGAAGCACATCAGGATATATATCATTTGCAGGTTCAAAAATCATTTCTTGGTCATCGAAGAAGCAACCAACCGTGGCATTATCTTCTACCGAAGCCGAATATAGAGGTTTGGCTAATGCAACTCAAGAAATCATGTGGTTAAAGTCTTTGTACACAGATCTTGGACTTCATTCTTCAACACCTCACATTTTTGGTGACAACACAAGCTCACTACATCTAGCAGCTAATCCGGTATACCATGCTAGAACCAAGCATATTGAAGTCCACTACCATTATGTAAGGGAGAAGCTAATGAGCAAGGATATTCAACTATCCTATGTCTCTACAGATATGCAATGTGCAGACATGTCGACGAAAGCTCTTGATGGTACGAAGTTAAGTAGATTCAAGTTGATGATTGGCTTGCAGGAAATCAAGGACAATTGAAGACTTATTTGGAGGCCAAGCATGTTAGGCTTGAGGGGGAGCTGTTGGTGCATTTTGCCCAAGCCTACATGCTTGATATGCTTGATATTATCCTCATTTGTAAGTCACATGAGTAGTCATGTGAACACCTCTTGTAAAAGAGTACATTTTATCTCTTGTAAATGGAAAAAGAAAAAAGGAAAAGGATGGCTTACCTCATGCATGATGTAAAAGCAAATTCGTGGCTCCAACTACCAAAATCACGAATTTTTGAGCTGAGGGAATCTCTCTTAACTTTGGGGATCACTTTTAGGTGGAGCCATTCGAATTCGAATTCAAAACTCCCTCCAAGAATAGCTATAAAAGGAGCAAGAAGGAAGAGGCGATTAGCAAGCCTTGTACGTGACCACTTCATGTCATTTTGTAGAGATTGAAGAGCTTACTCCATAGCTCTATCATTCTACTCCCATTGTGCAAAGATTCATTGCCAATGTGGTTGTAATCATATGTGAATCTATACATTTATTATCATCTACCTCTCTGTTTTGTTCTCTGCTATACTCACTCAGAGCAGTACCTTCAGAAGGTCATATCTCGCGTTTTACTGAACATTTTTCAGTGTTTTAAAGTGCGTTGGATAGCTCTTACTGTCTAGTTTGTATTTATAAATTTTCATGGTCATTGAAGGAATACTTTGGGAGATATATGCATTTTACTGCTCCCTAGTCTATCTCTGCAGAGCCCCGAGAATTGTGGGAGGTTCCAGAAATTGATGAAACTTGTTCTCAGTGCTCAGTCCATCATTTGAAGTGTTTTAACTTGGAATAGCAAGCTTGTTAAGTCTATTTGATATACCCAAAAGGAAGTTGTCTAATTCCTACCAGGTTGAGAGCACTGTTCATTTTTTCCAGCAGATGTATGTCCAAAAATAGCAAGTTTTGGGAGCTAGTCATTTCGCATCTAGTCTGTCTTGACTTAAACTTTTGGGATACATGTTCCAAAGTACTTGGCTGATATTTTGGTGGATTTAGGAAGCTCAAAGGGTCTACTAATCAACTCTGAAGTCTCAGTTGGCTTGTGTGAAGCTGGTTGTAGCGGCACCTACTCATCTTTGGATTGCATCCACCATCTCTCTTCACATATGCTTGGGTAGATGAAAGGCATCATTCAAATTATGTTGGTTGTGTAGATAATTGGTAGTGTACATTTGGGTAGATTTTTCACTTTGTTGGAGGTGCTATCTCTTGGAGATATCATCTTCAAGAATGTAGAGTTATTTGCACTACAAAAGCAAAGTATGTAGCAACTAGTGAGGCATGTAAGGAAGCATTGTGGCTTTCTCATCTTGCGTGTGATATGGGTCTACCTCTCCATGTACCTCCTTTGCTCTAGTCAGAGTGTCATTGCTTTGGCTAAGAATACGGTCTATCATGCAAAGACCAAGGACATTGAGGTGAGGTATCACTTCATTAGAGATTGCTTAGTCATTGAGAACATTATTCTTGGGAAGGTTCATACTCAAGATAATGTTGCACATGCTTTGACTAAAGCTCTACCACAAAATAGCTTTCAGCACTACTGTCACTTGATGAGGATTACTCGATTCATGATCTTGCACAGTTACTTGTACATTGTGTAACATGCCCATTGGGTGGAAGGTATAGTTTGTATATTTACAATCAAGTATCCTTTAGCATTCTTTATATCTCCCATGGTTCACTTTGGCCATATTGGCCTTTAGTGGGAGATTGTTACCACTTGATCGTCCCATTGATTCATCACCCGTGTAGGAATGCACTCTCGGATGTGCTTGATGTTACTTATTGAGCCTCTCTAGAGAGGTAGGAACCAATGAAGTTAGTAGCCAAGCTTTCTGAAGAATTTGAAAATGAAGTGGTAAAAATGCATGAAAGAAGCAAAAATCGAGAACAAGAATGTAGACTAACTTTTACACCCATACTCTCACCTTTTGGCATCATGATAGAGCAAACATATCGTCTTATAAAGGGGATTACTAGAAAGATTCCAAGCGAGGACCTCAATTTTGATCAAAATACATTTACATACACTCAAGAACACTTTGATAGGATAGACCCAATGTGGAAAAAAATGTATTTGGAAAAAAGTCCCACTATTACCCCATTGGGTTGTTACGTCATGTATCTTACAGGTGGACCCTTCATTTTGCCCTGCCCCTCATCAATGATTATGGCAAAAAATTTTAGGAGGCACAAAGGAAAAATAAAATACCAAAGAGATGGCTGTGCTTCCCATTGGTACCTAGCCCACCTAAAGAATATAAGATTTGCTCAACCAAAAACTGGCTCAAAGTACATGGATATGTTCCTAATCTGGCCATCAACATGACAAATAAATTTCTGATAATGATTATTATAGGTATTCAAGCATGTATTAAAGACCCAAATGATCTATTATTTGATTTATCAATAAACCGAGCACAACTAACGGTATCTTTTTGCCAAGCCAATATTTATAAACTTTTGAAAAGTTTTCTTCACAAAAAATTTTGAAGAATCAAAAATATTATTAATGATCACATCAAATCGAAATGCATAGTGGCATATTGAAATACAACATGTTTCAAACTGGATAGCACCTAATAATTTCATCAAAATTGAAGAATGGACTGATCATTGATGAGATATTTAGTCGCTATCAATCAACAGGAACAAACCATTTTCAATATGTACCCCGAGCTGTTGAGGGCAATAGAGTTCAGGAAGGAGAGTATTGGAGCATGCAACATGAGGGCCCAACATAACAAGGAGAAAACAATAAAAAGAGGAAAGTAAGAAGAGGGCACAAGAAGAGACAAGACCACAAATGGTAAGAAATCAATAAAAAGGCACGAAGACAAAGGCGACTGACTTACAAAGTAGAACTGGGGAGCTTTCAAAAGATTAGACATTGCGATCAGTCAGCTAGCCTATCAAAGAAAGGTGAAAGCTTACAACAAGAAAAAGTGGTAGAAGATATGGTGGAAAAAGCCCTTTCTAGAGGAGCACTTCAAGAATACATCAGTAAAAGCAGAGCCATAAGAGTGGGCAATGTTCAAAGATATACACAAAGCCAACTAAATAAGGAGAGAGTAGTAGAGAGAAGAAACAAAGACAACACAAGAAGATAAAAGACGACCACAAGTGGTAAGAAATCAACAGAAAGGCACAAAGACAAAGGCGGTTTACTGACAAAGTAATCTAACAACCCAAAACGCTAAATACTTCAAAGGGAGTATATTCTCTACATTTTCTAAAGAACTCCACACAAGCTTCTAAGAGCTTGTTACTTGAACATATTATCTGTAGTACAATACATGGTTAACAAAGAAGAAATAAGAGCTACAAAGTTTTCTGCATGACTGTGTCGCCGAGGAACAGTAACAATATGATAAAGTAAATGTCTTTTGTTGACAAAGGAAAGTCTCCACAAATGTAAGAAAAAGTGCTTTGAGAAAAAGCCACTCAGTCTTTGTGATACAGAAATCAGTGGCAATATATCTCCTGGCACATCCATATTGCACTCAACACTATTGCAATCATTCCCAAAAAGTGAACCCTGCAAGTATGTGCAGGCATGAACTCCTAACGCCTTATCAATGATGCCTGTGGCATATCATATATAAAATACGGCCCCAGCAAAGAAAAAGGACAGCAAATAGGACTGGCAAAGTTGTAAACATTTTGACACCAGATATCAAATTTTTGAGGTTCCGGATTTTATGATTACAATGTGATCCAACTTGACAAGCTTATCATGAACAAAAGCAATGAAGTGTATAATTTTAAAAACAATGAGGTGTATAATATGCTGCCATTATTATCAAGCATCCTTGGAAACTGCCAATTTCATTACAATGCACGAGGCATACTGGCAGAGTGTCATTTTGGATGTGATGACAGCCTGCAAACAGAATTTTAGAAAAGGATGCCATTAAGTCTGTGCGGAAGACTTAGTACAGCAGCATCTTCAGAGTCTGTGCAGAACACTGACAAGCACATCTCCGTCATACCTGCTTTGCAGTGAGACCACTTTTCTGACAATGTACATAAAGATATCAGCATCATTTCACAAAGAGGCCTCTTCTTCAGGCTTGCAGTATAATACTTGGAATCACTGATCTCTTCACAAGACTGCATTTACAAATTTGAGCTGCCAACAATAAATATAATACAATGCAGCACCAGGCTTTCAGTTTAGTGCTTGAAATGTTACCAAAAGCATCTGCTTAAATCAAAAATTTGTTGCAACTGACTCTTTTTCAGATATTTTGCCATGCATAATAGGAAAACATTTTGAGCTACCGATCTTTCTTTTGATTATGGTGGCATTCAATCCATCTGTGAAATTTAAAGACTCTGTTGTTGGTGACACTATTTGATATGATAGTAATTGCTTTTTTCTCCTTCCTTTTGCGGCGGAACAGCAAGTCCTCTGTATCTAGGACATACGAGACCTTCAACACATCCGAATGCACATATATTACACACATTGGATAACATTGTGGAAACATGAGAAAAGATTTACAAAAGCAGTTGATTACCTTCGAAGTTTTACAGGATATTTTACATTCCAAACCATTAGCAACAAAAACATCATGCATTGCTTTGATCAGTTTAGAGTGGTGATCATCATCAGCACTGCCACCTTTATTTCTGCTTTCAGAAATTTAACGTATCAGTGCTAACTTGCCTAGAACAGAACTTGAAACAAAGGGAGATTACAACTATGAATATGTTTGAGTTCAAACAAGCTCATGCATAAGAATTTTACATATAACATTCACTCATGCTAATAGTTCTGAAGTAGGATGTCAGCAAATTTCATTCACATATCACTTGTCTGACATTCTGCACAGATTTTCCCAGACGCCCAGTTATGTCCCCACTTCCCTAGAATGGGTGCCTAGAATTAAATCCTGCCAGGTGTGGAAAGGACCAGTCAATGTGAACTGACGGGCCTTATGTTCCTATAAATAGAACTGTCCCATCAATGCATATAATTAGGTACACACACGTGGACAACCCCTTCAATGGAGTCACCCATTTACCCATTTTAGTGTAGGTTTGGTGGTTTCGGAGATACCAGTCCTTGTGATGATGGCCCACCTGGGTGTAGTTGCAGGTTTCCAGGCTCAGAGTGAACCTGTTTTGCTCTATGGTTGGATTGTGAGTCTGATGTCCATCCTCATATGTTTTGAGAATAAGACCTGTGCTATGTCTTGTCAGCAGGGAGGATCCTGGAGGGCCCTAACATGCCCCCTCTTCTGTAACAGGGACATTTAAAAGGAACTCATCAATTACTGGGCAAAGCTTGGAGGACATCACTCTTTTGTACAAGGCAATATATCATTCCCAGACTGTGATTGGCCCTGTCTTGCACACATTCACTTTGCAACTCCATATCACTCCGGTTCAATAACAGTAATAACCAATTACTACACATGCTCCACGGCATATGTATTCATGCCTTGCCATGGTCACAGATCTAAAAATGCAGAGCCTAACAGGAGATCTGCTTCTGTGAAACCCTCCTAGATTTAAGAAACTATAAAGCATTTAATGTACATCATAACTTAGGGGGCAATCATTATCACATGAATGCTATCTTTCATGCAAGCCCAACAGTATCTTGATGAAAACTTTCACACAGCCTCAATGTCCCATGATCTACTCCACACATTGATAAGCAATTATTCATTGAACAAGTGGAGGAGCACACCTTTTTAAAAAAATTGGTGCTTGCTGCCTGCGAGCATCAGTAGTAGAAAACAAGAACCTATTTAGATAATTAAAAAATGACAACTCTATAGCATTTGCAGCTGCCTCTAGCTTCTCTGCACCACCTTCCATTAGTTGTATAAAAAGTTGACTAGGATTGGATCTCTGCATATCCGCAAAATATGTGAGAATGTTGAGCTCACAAACAACAATGAAGTAAAGGAAAAGAAAAAAAGAAATCAAGGAGTTACATGCTCAAATCTGTAGACATTCTCATCCTGCAGGAGAGTAGATGCGTTTGCATGATATACTGCATCTACAAAATTGATGGGTGCTCGAGATTTTTCATATGTATGTAAAGTCAATAGCTTGTTTGCCATCTCATCAGATGCAATGGATTGAAGCTGCCATTTAAAATCATTAGTAATGAATTTATAATAACGATAAAGAGGACTGTCAACGACATACAGTCTTCACCTACCTGTTTGACTAACTTGAATATTAGTTTGTCCATAGTAAAAAGTACATAAGACTGAGTTCCAATAAGTGCCCGACAGTCATCTTCAAACTTAGCATTATCGATTGTTCCATCCAGAAGGTTGTATAAAGCTCTCATGAACCTAAAGACACAGATAAAAATGTATCTGAGAAAACATGAAGCTAAACCCCGAAAGATATGCAATACACCTTCAGATTACAAAGTAAGTCTCCATACGCATGTTATGCAGGTATATATGACAAAGATGACAGTTTAAAAAGCTCAAAAAGAATAAAATATGGGATTGTAAAAGAAACCTTACTTGCGATAAAGATCAGAAGAGTGATCCTTTGAGGATTTCTGCTTCTCCTCAGCTGCAAGCGCATGGACCTTGGCAGCATGTATACGTTCATACAGTGCCTGCACAAACAAGCCCCTTCATGTTTTCTATAATAGGAGGAAATCCATTATATTCATGATTAGATAAGAATTTTCATTCATAAAGAGTGAAACTAACCTGGTGAAGTCTAAATAGGACATATAAAGTGTCATTCCCATAGAAAACAGTTGACCCCTTGTGTGACGCAGGATTGGACATTATGGATGGAGCATGCGCAGCAAGAGGCATACATGAGTGTAATAGCTTTTCTGAAGAAGCTAGAGGCATTCCTTCACCCTCTACATCAGCCATTCCCTCAGCTTCACCTTCGCTCTCATTCTTAACTTCCTGTTCATCTTCATCATCTTCACGTGAATCTTCCGCGTTACCAGATTCAGAACCAGATGCCTCTTCACCAGCCTCTGATGGATTTTCACTCTCATCAGATGATTTTGGCGCACTTTCTTCTCCTTCGTCATCTGCATCTGCATCATGTTCACCCTCACCTTTCCTATCGCATTCCATGTCATCATCCTCTTCCACATGGCCACGGAAACCATGACTACGAACACCATCTTGTTTTCCAGATGCTGGCATAGTCTCCATTGAAGGGCCCCGTGTGTTGAAATTTTCACGCAGTCTTCCTTCTGCTTCAGGAGAAGGTGACAGTTCACCTTCTTCTCTTTCCATCCTTCCATTCACAATTATCCGTGAATGATCTCCCCTCATATCCCATGTTTCGCTCTCTCTTTTCACATCAATTGTCCTTCTTGTGTCCTGGAACATGCAGATTGATATATAATAATGAAATCTCTCAAAGCAAGAAAAAATCAAGAGAAAATCAAGAGAAAATCAAGAGAAAATCAAGAGAAAAGAACTACCTACCAGCAAATTATCCTTTTCTTTTGAGGCCTTCTCATTATCAGTACCAGGATGAACTGGATTAGAGAGTGGCCAATTGAAAACATATGAGTTATCAGATATCGCTAGCCTCAGTTCCATAAATATGAAAAGCGTTAACTATTACCTGCTAGATGCATCTGATCAGATTGGGCTCCTAAAGTAGCATCATTTCTAGAGACAGAGCATGGATAATTGTTCATCTTTTGCTCATCTGAGGCCCCTGCCAAACCTACACTTTCATCAATCCTATAGCTAGAAGCATTTGCACTACATTTCTCAGCTCTCATAGTCTCCAATTTATCACTTGATACTGCCCTTTCAATCTCCATATCTGAGACCAGACCTTTATCATCCTTCCTTGCATCAGCCTCATTCTTGCGCGACACAGCTTCTTGAAGTTTTGTCTGCTTACCTTTCGAAACCTCCTCAGTATCTTCAGCAGCATGGGATCGAGAGGGCACACCAAATATAGGTTCAAAGAAAGCCATCCAAAGACGCATGATTTTATCAGACTGCTCCATGGTAGTGCACATTTCATCAGCCGAATGTTTGATAATCTGATATAGATCTTCATTCACATCAGGTTCTGGATACTCAAATCTCAAATCAGGAATCAATGATCTTCTGTTCCCCGCAGCAATTGAGAGGATAAAATCATCGTCTTTTTGCTTCTTCTCATTAATCTCTTTGATTTCTGCTAGAAGTGCTGTTACATGCAACAAAACACACTAAAACCTTATTCCTATGAGGAAAACAAATTAATAAATAAAAAAAGTTGTGATAGACCTGTGATGGCGAATACTTCAACAAGCGTAGGTGATTAGTAAATTATTCAAATGATGCATCACTTTGGAACTTGTGTATGAAAACGCACTTGGCATTAGCAAAGCTCAGACCTTTCAAATTTCTCTTAATCCATTAACATCATAATATAGGCATTTCTATATCTAAGAGACATGCACTAAAACCTCATGAATATAAAAATTTGCAAGCATGACAACCAGTTTTTTACAATCAAGTCTGGTAATTACAGTGTTACAACAGGGGAATATAAAAAGCATTGTATGAAGCCACTAGTCAAAGCAGGCTAAATCAACTAGAAATCTTACCACAAACATAAAGAAAGATGAAATAAATCATGCATCCCACATCCAACCTTTATATGTCTGCTCAAAGATTAGAGATATGCCATTAACTATGTCCAGCTCAACACAGTAAGAGCACACGCAAACACTTTCTCCTGTTCAATGAGAAAACATTGTACTCCATAATGTTGCTTCTTTTTAGCAACTCATTATCACAGTAAAACTTATGAGAAGTCATGTTGAGCATGCACTTTCGGAGCCAAGAGAAATTGATCAATATAAAGTGAAAACCTACTAACAAAATAGAGTCACCTTTCATACTGAGGCTCTTCTTATCTTGTTGCTTAAAATAAAAACTTCGATGATCCAAGGACTTGTGGTAATTTTTGGCATAAACTTCTGCCCAGACTTTGTTCATATCTTCTTTACATTTTGTCCACTCATCCCGCTTTTGCTTTAGTCTGCTAAGAATCACAGGTAGAGCAACAGCAGCATTTTTGCGGAGTAACTCAATGACATCCAGTCCATGATCACCATATATGCGTTCAATACATCTTATATTGATAGCTGAATCACAGAAAGGAACATAAACCTCAGAGCTGTCAGGATTAGACACACATACCAAACAGAATATTCCGTCACAGTAAGTCTACCTGTTAGGTAATCGTCAAGATGAACTTGTCCATCTTGCTTTGTATTTATATCTTGCATCTTCTCAAGAAGCTCCTCCATGCGCTTTGCTGTGACAGCAGTGGACTCGAGCAACATATCCAATTCAAACCTGGTACACAAAATATTCAAGTGAATCTTTATCAAGAAGTGAGACAGTGGCTCATAAGAGTTTGAAAAATTGATCTATACCGATCATCTTCACAGCGAAACAAGCTTTCCTCATACTGGTTTCTTCTCATATGTTTGAATGAATAATCCTCACTCCCAGAAGTCACTGAGACCCAACTATCATTTAAAACCTCGTGTGCTAATGGTTTCCGATGGCTCACAAGAGGCTTTGGATACTACAAACACAATATTGGATAGAAAGATTAAATCCACAAAACCACCTTAAATTTGGTTTTTAACAAATGCATGATAAGGAATCATGCAATATCAAGTATTATCAGCAATAGAAAAAACTGGGAAGGATGTTGAATGTCAATTTCTTACACTCTTAGGTAATAGCCGATAGCTTGGTGTGCACTGCTCACAGTTGGAAAGGTCAAGCTCAGAAATAGGCTTGGTTGCAAACTTTTCCCTGTTACCCCCCAATGAACCTTTGTGACTAGGAACCTCTCGAGAGGTTAAGTGCCTTTCTCTCTCTCTATCCTTCTCTGCAACTTGGACATGCTCAACTCCATCTTCCCTATCTCTATCTCTCTCTCTTTCCCTCTCCCGCTCTACCTTTGGTTTCAGAAGAGGTCCATCCTCAAGCTCTGCATAGAACAAACAAAGATTCACCAAACAAGGGAAGCAACCACAGTGAAGTAAGAAACCTCACATAATTCTTTACAGACAATAAGCTAAAACAAAAGCTCCAGCAGCTCTTACTTTTGCTGACAAGATTGGCAAGGTAACCCTCTAAATATAAAAAGAAGAAAAGAATACCCCTGTTAGCACCTCAATCGACTTATTGCACAAGATAAAGGTAATCACCAACTAGATTGCATTACCATTGCTCTCACAGTGAGCTAGAAAGTCATTAAAGCCTTCCACTAGTTCTGGAAACTTGCCCAAAAGTCCATCCACCTGCAGACAAAGGAAAGCCACTTAGGGCCAAAAGTACAGTAAACTGTAAAAAGAGGCTATAAATGAAGACATGTATATAAGATATGACATGTATATAAGATAGGATATGAAATGACAAAAGTTCCTGCAATCCTAGAAAGTAACAATCATTCAGAGAACCAGGTTACTAGGGTGCCTCCCCCCTTTTTTTGAAGATCACTGAAGAAACCATGCAACCCATACAATCTACTTCCAATTAATGATAAAGGAACTATGAGACGTTCATGACGGCATGAGATCAAATGAGATTTTATTGAAAACACAAGATAGAATGAGATATTAACACATAGTCCTCTGTGACACACAGATATGGTGAGCAAGCAATACCATTACTTGGCATCAACAAAACATTCATACTGGTTTAAAATTAAAAATATAAATCAGCAGAAAGAAAAACATGAGGCATTATATACTTCATCTTCAATCAAGAATGCAAAAATGTGACAGCAAGGAGTTCTGGAAATGTGGGGAAACTCTTGATATTTCAAGACGTGTGAGTAATCTTCCACAAAGTTACCTGAGTACCCGCGTTGTTCACACTTCAGCATCGAATTGTCCAACTTGCAAGAACTTATTACATTCACAGAGCTTATAACAGCTTTTCTTTTTTCTTTTGCTTTTAATCTACTTTCAATTGGTGGTCCATAATTCCAAGGGTGCAATGATGACTCCCTTCTAGAAATACATCACTCCTATTTCAATTATGGATTAAACAAGCCCCTTGTTGCCAATCAGACAAAAAATGAGATATGTATAGATCCTGAGATGTTCCTAGTATGAGTCAAGCAAAAACAAAGTAAGCATGTAATCAGACCCACCAAACTATGAAGCTGCTTGCGTGTTATAATCTCCTCACTGTAGAGATTCAAGCATTTCAAAAATTCTTGATAAGTCTCACGACTTCTCAGTTTACTCTTCACATGCTCAAAGAATGCAGGCTTCCTCTGAAGACCTACACCATGAGTAAGAGATCAAGAATGTAAGAGAACAATATCACATCTTACCACATTCTAAAGCAGAGTCACATGCATACCCTTAGGAATCTTCTTTTCTTCCACTGAAGGAGGAGGAGCAGATGTTCCAGCCATAGCTTCCCCTCCCTCTCCAACCTGAGACTGCTTTCGAATCAATTCATCTGCCCTTCTAGCTGATTTTCTTTTATTTGGCAATCTTTGCTGTGTGTCCGAGTCTTTGTCACCTTCTTGCTCTGAATCCTTTTCTTCCTTTTCAACTTGCCTCTGCTCTTTCTCACATTTCAATTCTCTCTCCTTTTTAATCTGCTCTTTATCTGCCTCCATGGTGGCACGATCAGGGCGTTCCCTGGCAACAACCTTCTCTGAGCTACGATCACATTCAACTGAAGTGCTGAGCACTTTCTCTCTCTGATCAAGAAAACACACAGGAAGTCAAGATCAATCTGTACTGTAGAATTGGAAGGAAACAGGCAAAAATTCATTATAATTGAAGTTCCTATCACCTTCACAGGCTTTTCAACTTGTGTATGCCTTATTGTTGAAGGCTTTTCATCTCTGCGGCCCATCATAGGTGCTGGACCTCTTGCGATAGTATGAGTAACACCACTCGAGTCTGGTAGGAAGCATTTGAATTCCTCCAGGAGATCCTGATGATCATTAAAGAGGGTTGCGACCTGAAAACCATGTGCCCATGATCATTGTTAAAATTATGTAATCCATAAGGGGGTTAAACCTAGAGCACTATGGCACACTGAATATTTAGGTCAACAGGAGTACAGAGTATCAGTGACAGACAATCAAATGCTTTATGAAATGCTGTTGACTGAAAGAAAAAAAGCAATGATAATAATAGGATCTAGGAACTGGTGCTAAAAAAGTGAAAGAAGAGTGTATAAGTTTAAAGCCACTGGCAACCACTTTCGCCTCATTCATGGTAGCCTCTTCAATTTTCATTGAGGCCAAGATGAAAGGAACTGTAAGTTGAAATCCTTCAATGTACATACAATTCAGTTCATCAATTTCAAACAAGCATTGATGTAAAATTACCACAAACATATGCTCAGATTTACATGTAACCACATACTAGAGAACTGCTCGGGCATGAAAACGAAAATATTACTCCATGGACTCTAATTACAGAAAGAGGCTCCATTTAACACAGGTATCATTCCAGATGAAACTGTTATTTTCAACATTAGTAGAATGCTAAGATCTGACCTCCTGATACACTTCATTGATAGACTTGTTCCCTTTCCGATACATATTCAAAATTTCCAAGAATGCCTTGTAAATGTGGTCCTCCCGTTGAAATCTAGTCTGCACATAATAAAGGTCAACACGTGATGAAATCAGAATCTATATATTGAAAAAATAAAAAAAGCCCCAATAGTATATGCCCCTTTTGTAAAGATACCTTGATTCTGTTTACATAACTGATGGCCTGATCAAATTCAACCGGTGGCCTTTTTGGAGGCTCCTCTTCTGGTGGCAGCCTTATCTCATAGCCCTTTGGGAGGAAAGTATTGAATCCTAGTATAAGGTCACGATGGCCTTTAAATAGTTCCTTTACTCTTGCTATAACTCCAGGGGTATTGATCCTGATAAATGAAAAGAGAGAATAGCACTTCAATGCCACCTATTGTAGATTCTAGGAACAGTTTGAAGTTAAGAGATGAGGGGGTAAGTAATTGTTAACCTCTGTGCTTTGAAATCTTTCATAACCTCCAAGAACTCGTCATACTTTCCTTTCCTATCTTTAAATATGTCTTTGACTGCTTGAAGGTACGATAACGCATCATCTGTTGTCAAACGTTGTTGGGACTGAGCGGCAGGGACAGAACTGTATGATTCTCGAACAATAATACAGAAATGATTAGTGTAATAGATGACTTGTATGAATGTAAACCATGTTTAATTAAAACAACGCACATCAACATGGTTCATAATAGGCTAGAAAAGTGCTCACATGTCTCCACGAGAGAAACTATGACGTTTCAATTGCGGCCCTGTTGCGCCATTCTCATCCCTTGAACGCTTCATTGGAAGATAGTTTGCGTATGTGTGAGTGTAATTTCCGAAGATCCAAACCTCTAACTACGTTTACCCTGTGCTTCTTGTTCTTTACATAAAGTTAAGCTTCAAATCGACATCTTGGGGGTGGGGGGGATAACAGGACAGAGGAAAGGAATGAAGCTTTGCTCTCAGACACACTTAAGACCCCATATTCATGAATCCTCTGATCTGAAATTGGCGTTCACTATCTGCAAAACAGACTTCAAAACAAAAAACTTCAAAAGACATTAGATGCACACCGCACAGATATGTGAGCCTCATGAAACAATGTGAATTTCATCAGATGCAGCCACGGTGAAGAGAGCAAAGGCGACGACAATAGGCAAATTGGGATTCCGTGGTATGGAATATCGAAAGTGGTTGTCTACATACCATCAATGAGTAGTGAGATTACAGAGGTCTCGAGGTCATATTATGGGTAGAATTTGCAACTCATGCCTCCACGACACATATAAGAATTGAAAGCGCGTAAAAGAAAACGATGAAGATGATACCGACGATGAAGAAAAATAGCTCCTGTAGAAACGATGGATCAGCATTCTCTGTACAAATTTCATGCCATTGCGCGAACAAAAATCGCATTTTTTACCAAAGCTGAGCAGAACAACCATCACACTTGACGGAAGAACGCACGATTCACGACACCGATGTCTTCTCCCAAAAGGGAAAGATAAAATCCAAAACTAAGAATATAGCTTCTGTCGACGTATCGACTAAGCAGGAAGACGTGAAGGGAAGCAAGAAATTATGAACGACTTAAGGCCCACTGCAACAGGATGAATGACAGCCGAGCAAGAGGAAAAATGAGCAAGCGAAGAAACGCTCACCTGTGCACGTGATCTCTCTTCTGCCTTTGGCAATGAAGAGGAGCTAGGATGGAGAGATCCCAGATAGAATGCCTGAAGGCTCGCCGTACCCCGAGTAGAAAGAAATGAAGCTTTGCTTCTGGTTTCGTAGCTATGGCGATGGTGGCCAACGATACACGAACAAAAATACGAGTATAATAGCGAGGGAATGGGAAGGAGCGAGAGAATGAGAAGAGAGCAGTTTGGCTTGCAAAACTACGCTAAGAGTGTCCTCTCTCTCTCTCGCTCTCTCTTTCTCTCTCTAGGGTGTAGAAATGCAGCTCCATTCGATCAATGCAGTTAAAACGTGTATAGATTTTATTAAAAATGCTTAAGTATGATATAAACACCACTATAATGGCATGGATAGCAACACGATGAGTGTAATGGCATGGACAATGAGTGAGTGTGGTGATCCATAATATTTGTTTTATGCATCAATCCTATCCATTTTTACATCATGTTTTTCACTTCTTCTCATAAAGTTCACTCTATATTTTTAACGCTCCCTTCCTTTGTGAATACCTTAATGCATATTTAAACTCCTTCCTCTTAACATATTATGGATAAGATACGCTAGTAAGTTTAATGGTTAGACTTTTTCATATAGTGATTTTTTATCTTTAGGTTGCTTCATATTCGAAACGTTATCTCTATTTTGGTGGTTAAACTGTTCTCATCACTTTAGGGGTCAAATAAGGGTCAAATAAGGAGTTGATATTCTAAGATAATAAAGTATAGATAGTAGGGGACTTCACAAGTATAGTTTTTTTCGTAGGAAATTTGATCTTTGGTCTACTTTTTTTATAAGTTTGAAATTCGAAAAAAAAAGGGATCTTTTTCTTTTGGAGTTTGAGGTGTACGGAAGCACACGAATAGCATAGCATAAGGCAGAAGAAGAAGCTTGGAGCACAACACAACATTAAATGGATTATCAAGTAATGTACAAAGATAAGTGGTATGTTAGGGCTATAGATGTATATACAAGCTAGGGAAAAAACCTTCTAAAGAGGGAAAAAAGTGCCTTGATGGTCCTAAGTGTCTTCACACGCATCACTACTGAAATACATCAACAAATCCCCCTTGGGAGTGATTCATGTCACGAGGAAGGAGATAAGGAAGAGAGCTCACACACACACTCTCACGATCAAAGAGGATCACACACATAGATTGAGACAAGGAAGAATAATCTTCTTCTTCTTCTTATTCTATTACATAAAAGGAATGTACAAGAATCACCTAAAACAACAATACAACAAGTGCAATATATAATGAATAGTGCATAAGGAAAATCCTAATGTCCGTGAATGAGTGAGTTGGCAAGAAACAAATGTGCCATCACTCTCGGAGATAAATCTAGTAAAGCTCAATGAAGTATCCTTGACATATACGAGCGTGACTACTATACATGTCAAATAAATGGAAAAAGTGATGTGTGTCATCCTGGATCATCACATGTTGATCTTGATATCTCAACACCCCCTCAAGCTCAATGTCATGTCCTATAATCCAAGCATCTTCCAAAACTTTTTCAACTTCTCAATTCCAAGCGCTTTAGTGAAAATATCAGCAACCTACTCATCTGTCCTCACATAAAAAAGGCCAATATCACCTGTTAATACCTTTTTCCTAATGAAAGGATAATGTACCTCGATATGATTTGTTCTAGCATGAAAAATAGGGTTCCATGCTAATTGTATGCGGCTAAGATTATCACAATAGATAGGTGATAGGCTTTTGCACTTCCACACCTAAATCTGCAAGTAGCATCTTTGACTAGGATGCTTCACATACTACCATTGCAGCACCTCTATACACAGGCTCTGTACTTGACAAAGTAACAGTGGGTTGCTTCTTGCTGCTCCATGTAATAGCTGCACTTCCAAGTGAGAATAGAAAGCCACTAGTAGATCCTCTATCTAAATACTACCAGCCCAATCTACATCGGTGTATCCATGAACCTACAAATCTACACTAGCTTCATAAAACAATGCATAATCCAAAGTAGCACTCACATGGCATAGAGTGTACCTTAGAGCATCTAAATGCGGCTTCCTAGGAACTTGCATAAATTAACTTTCAAGTCCAACAGTGTAGCTTAGATCAAGCCTTGTAATTGTGAGATATATCAAACTTCCCACAATTTTCATAAACATAGTAGCACTTTCCAATGTTTCACCTGATGTAGTATCCAACTTCAAATTATGATCTAATGGCATAAAAATTGACTTACGATCAGCCATACCATACTTTTGCAGCATACTCAAGGCATATTGCCTTTGTGATATCCATATACATGTTTCTGTATAACTCAATGCCCAAGAAATAGCGTAGCAAACCAAGACCTTTCATGTCAAAATCTTGCACAAGGAGTTGCTTTACCTCTTTAATGCTTGCTTCGTTGTCACCTCATATAATCAAGTCATCAACATAAATAGACACAATCGTGATGCCATCATCACCTTCCCTTGCATATAATGAATGATTTGCATCACACATAGAAAATCCAATGGTGGTTAGTTAGTCAGCAATCCTTGCATGCCAAGCATGAGGGTCTTGTTTAAGTCCATACAAAGCCTTTTGCAACCTGCAAATATATTATGGGTGCCTTGAATCTTCATATCCTTGTGGTTGGTCCATGTATACTTGTTCTTGTAACTCACCATGTAGGAAAGCATTCTTCACATCCATCTAATGCAAATTTCATCCTTTTGTTGTAGCTAATGCAACAAGTGTTCTAGTAGTAGGCATTTTAGCTATAGGGCTGAACGTTTCTTCATAATCAATGCCATATGTCTATGCATATCCTTTTGCTACCAATCGTGCTTTGTACCTGCTTATGCTACCATCAGCATTGTGCTTTACCTTGTAAACCCACTTGCAACCTATGGGTTTCTTTCCTTGCGACAATGGAACCATCTTCCATATATCGTTTCCATAAAGTGCAGCCATCTCTTCATCCATAGCTTTTTTCCAATCTGCATTTCCAATTGCATCTTCAAAACAAGAGGGTTCAGCATCTTGTATTACCTTTGTCATGTAGGCACAATGATGAGCCATGTAATTGACATATGTCAATCATTGTACTGAATTATGCATCCTCCTGAATCTTCTTGGTCATGGGTCACTTCTCATTGTATCATCTGCATGTGCCTTTCTTACTCTTGGAGTCTTCATAAAGGGCAATCCAAGTTCCTCATCAAGGCTCTTTTTGGAACCGCTTGAATCTCCATCAATGTCTTCAAAACCTACAGATGTCTTACCACTAGTAGAAAGCTTTTCTTTACCTTTCTTGGATGTATTTGATGAATTTGTTGGACTGAAATTTCCATGCAATCTTCCACTCCATGGATTTGAGTCGGAACTATTGCTTGGTGACACATCTCGTCCACTCAAAACTTGAGATTCTCCACTTGCTTTTTCAACATTTTCTTTGTCATTTGTCATTTTCTTTGTCATTTGATTTTCTTTGGCATCTGCATAGAAGCTTAACATTTCATCAAACATCACATCTCTAGTTACCTTCACCTGTCATGTGAGTAGGTTATAACATTTATATCCCTTTTGCTCAACGGAGTATCCAATGAAGATACATTTTTCTACTTTTGGATCGAGCTTTCTCCTCAGCTCATCTATAACATGTACATATGCTATACAACAAAAAACTTTCATATGTGATAAGTTTGGTTCCAAGTTATGTTCATGATGTATACAATAGTGTGCACGGCTTCTGCCCAATAACAATGAGGCATACTCTTTTCAACCATCAAGGCTCTCACTATTTTTGCAATATGTCTATTTTTGTGTTCCGCAATGCCATTCTGTTGTGTCTACCTACATGAAAACTAATGTCAAATTCCATGATTTTTTAGAAAGTTGATGAACTCATTTGACATATATTCACCTCCTCCATCAAATCTCATGTCTAAACATACTTCCCTGTCTGCTTTTCCACCATAGCTTTAAATTTTTGGAAGTGAGTGAACACCTCACTCTTATCTTTCATGAAATATACCCATACTTTTTGTGTATGGTCATCAATGAAAGTAACATAAAACCTACAACCTCCCATAGATGTGGTCTTTGCAGAACCCCTAATGTACTATTATTTCTACAACATTCTCACTAACATGCTTGTCATGCGGAAATGATGCTCTTGATTGTTTACCAAATTGACATGTTGCACATACCTTTTGCATTTCTGCAACTTTGAAAGTTGGTAGTCCATTAACAATCTCCTTTGACTGCATCAATTTCAACCTCTGCAAGTTTGCATGTCCGATTTGTTTGTGCTAGATCTCTAAATTAGCAATAACTCCTACACCTTTTGCAAACATGGTTGCATTCATTTCAAGAATTTTCACATTTAAGGTGAACATCCTACCCACTTTGTTTCCTTTGGCAATCAATCATCCATCCTGTTTGTACTCTTCTACATATAATCCATCAGCATTGAACCTGAATTGTAATCCTTGGTCAACCATTTGTCCAACAAAAACCAGATTCTTTGTTATATTTGGAACATGAACACACCAACAAGATATTTTACCTACCTTTTCCTCCATAAACAGTGTTATGTTTCTTGTATGCCTAATCAGGTGTGATGTGTCATCACCTATCTCAACATATCCAGGAACTGGCAATTTTTGCAAACTAATAAACCATTCCGCATGACTGGTCATGTAATTTGAAGCACTTGAATCAACATACCAGACATTATCATTTGATTTTGAAACATTAGCAAACATTGTATTCATCATGTGATGTTGAACCATGAACAACTTCTCAGAATCATTTGCACTTGTGGATGCATAGTTGTTTTGTTGCCTTGTGTTATTTTGAATCTTCAACCTGCAATCATTTCAAAGTGTTCAGGTTTACCACAATTCCAACATCCTTTACTATCATTACCTGAATCATTTCTTTAGAAATTTTTGCGGCCTCTTTGGCTCCCCCTATCTTGAAGCTATCCTCTACCTCTTGCAAAGAAATGAAAAAGTGATACGTGTCATCTTGGATCATCATATGTTGATCTTGATATCTCAACAATGCGGTGAACAAGGAGTTGGCACTCATGTATAAGGAAGTGCCAAGCTATGTGGAAAGAGATCAATCCAAAAAAGGAAGTAAGCCCAAAGCTTTGTGAAAAGCTTCAAACTTCTCCCTCGAAGAGCCGTTGTGAAAAGGTCTACAATGTTATCATATGTGGGCACATATGCCAAACTAATCTCTCTAAAAAAGAACCTCTTGTTGATATAATGATAATGCACCTCAATGTGCTTTGTGCAAGTATGGAACACAGGGTTCCTCACAACTGCCAATGCACTATGGCTGTCAGTGAAGATGGTGGTGGTAGAAGACTAAGTAGTGCCCAAATCAACAAAGAGGTGTCTGACCCACACACACTCAATAGTCGCTATGAAAGTTGCCCTATACTCAGCCTCACAACTAGAAGTGGGCACAATAGGCTGCTTCTTGCTCAACAAAGATATGTACGAGCTACCAAGCATGAAGCAAAAACCATTGGTGGACACACGAGTGTCATAGCAACCAACCTAGTCTCGGTTAGAAAAAGCATGTAAATTTGGCAATAATGATCCCTTTTGGGATAAAATAATCCAAATAGCTAGGTACCACTCAAGTAGCGAAAGATGCTCTTAACCACCATCAATGCTTGACACCTGAGCAATGCATAAACCTACTCATATGAGAGACAAAAAACTGAATATCAAGCTGAATTATGCATAAGTAAATCAAGCATCCAACAACTTACTCATAGAGAACAACATCAAATGCATCTCCAACATCATATACTCAATTGTAAACCTATTTCCACAGGAGTGCCAATAGGTTTGCAATCTTCAAGGCTAAAACACTACAATAATGTGTCGAAAGATTTTGTTTGATACAAAGTTACTCCCCCCTCAACTTGCATAAATTGAATGCCCAAATAATGATGCAAATGCCCCAAATTTGACATCTCAAAAGAGGCATGGAAATCAACCTTAAATAAAGCAATATGTTTCTCATTAGGACCAGTGAACAACATGTCATCAACATACACAACAACAATCAAAAGTACATCATCTGCACACTTAACATATAAGGTGCTCTGAGTTTGACTATTCTCAAAACCATGTGCAATCAAGTAGGCATGTATATTTTCATACCAAGCATGTGGTGCTTACTTCAAACAATGTAATGCCTTTTTCAACCTGCACACTTTCTTTTCATGCCCTTTCTACACAAATCAAGGGGTTGAAATACATACACTTTTCCATGTAAATCAACATTCAAAAATGCAATTTTAATATCCAACTGATGTACATTCCAACCATGATGTGTTGCAAGTGCACAAATGCTATGAACTGTGGTCATTCAACAAGTGGTTGCAAAGCTCTCATCAAAATCAATGCCTCTCTCTTGAGCCTAACCTTTTGCAACAAGCCTAGTCTTATAACTGTTGTTAGACATTGGTCTATAGAGACCATCACATGTGTGTGTGGGACAAGGGCTACACATAGCCAAGGTCCCTAACTTGGGGGATATCCTAAGGTACCTGAAGGATAATGAGAATGAGTGTGCATGATGGACATATGTCCACACAAGAGCATTCTAGATCATTGTTATTTTAGGTGCAAGAGGATATAAAGGATCGAAAGTGAGTTGCACACACAACATTCACATCTTCTAGTTTTTAAAGTCTTCTATTTGGAGATTTTTAGGAGTGCAAGCTCACACTTGGTATTCAGAGCATTAGATCAAACTAGGGGAGATTTTTTGCAAAATTTTCCCTCTTTGCCACCTTTTAGATCTGTCATCGTCATCTACTTTGTGACCTTTGCATTGCTTGTTGTCCAGAGAAGTGAAGGAAGATCCTTTTACACAAAAAAGAAGAGAGGACAAGAGCCCCCTTTGAGAGGAGCATTAGCCCCGCTAAGGAGGCTCGGCAGGCACAACAATAGCTTGCCAAGAGAAGATCATAGGAATGACCATCATACATTCGACGATCGCCCACATGCAACGCCAAGGTAGATACCTTCTATGCCTCCCCTCTCTTGGAGATGAAAGTCCATGGGCAATAGCACTTAAAAAGAAGGCGCTCTCTACGGGCTCGGCATTTGTGTGTGGGATCTAGGCTCTGACTCGTGTGCTCTCCTCTCAAAAATCTCTAAGTGGAAATCAAAATGGTGCCTTCTTGCTTGAGAAGGACTTCTTCATTTAGCCATATCTAGAGCACATCTACGAGCACTAGCCTCACCATTTTAGAAATAACTCCTTCGATACTTGTCCAAATGGAGTGATTCCACTTGTTGTAGAATCTTGACTCAAACTAGTTATAATGAGTCTGTAGATCATATCATTTGGCGACATTCAGACATCTATATAAAGCTTCAAAGTTGATTGTCCATTATAAAGGAACTTCATTCGAGGAAATTTTTGATGCGAGGATGATCGATGTCGACTTGAAGACTCAAGAGGACTAATTGTTTATCATTTCTAGCACTTGCACCATACCTACAAGTGGATTTATTGATACTAAAGGTAAATTTTATTATGAATACATGAATTTCTACTCTTTTTATGCATAATTTGCCATCTAAGATAAACATCCACACTTCATACATGCATGTATGCTTGTCCCTATGCTTGTTAATCTCTGCACTTTTAGTAAAAGCAGGATGCTAGCATAATTCCTTGTCTCCATAGGAGTGGCAATAGGTTTATAGGTTTCAAGGCCAAAACGCTACAATAATGTGTCAATATATTTTGTTTGACACAAAGCCATTCCACCATCAACATGCATAAAATGAATGCCCAAATGATGATGCAAATGCCCCAAATCAGACATCTCAGATGAGGCATGTAAATCAGCCTTGAAATCAGCAATATGCTTCTCATGAGGACCAATGATCAGCATGTCATCGACATACACCACAATGATCAGAAGTACATCATTAGCACGCTTGACATATAAGGTGCTTTCAGTTGGACTATTCTCAAAACCATGTGCAATCAGCTAGACATGTATCTTTTCATACCAAGCATGTGGTGCTTGTTTCAAACCATATAAAGCCTTTCTAAACCTGCACACCTGGTTTTCATGCCCTTTTTGCATGAAGACATGAGGCTGAAATACATACACTTCTTCATGCAAGTCACCATTCAGAAATGTTGTTTTAATGTCCAACTAATTTACATTCCAACCATGATGAGCTCCAAGTGCACAAATGCTATGAATAGTAGTCATTCGACATGTAGGTGCAAAGGTCTCATCAAAATCAATGCCTCTTTCCTGTGCATAACCCTTTGCAACAAGCCTAGCCTTATACCTATCAACTGTTCCATCAGGTTTATGCTTCAGCTTGTATACCCACTTAATGCCAATGGCCTTCTTGCCAGGAGGCAAGTCACATAAAGACCAGGTACAATTCTTCATGATAGCTATTGGAAGTCAATGTATATATTGGTCCAACAATAGCTTCATAGGAAGCTTTCTCATCAAGTCTCTCAGACAGGTGCAATGCGCATAAATTATTACCTCTATATATTTTAGAGAGGAAAAGTTGACGGGCGTTGTGGTCTAGTTTGAACGATTGTATAAGATTTCTCACCCACCTGGGTTCAATTCCTACCAACGGTGATGCATGGAGGACATGTTCCTTTTTTGAAAAGCAAAAGTATGGCAGCCGTTTTTTTATCATTTTATGATTGTTCTTTTGTTCGTAGCTTTTAGCGATCATAGTTTTTCGTATTTGCTTTTGAGTACTATACAACAACTATATAAAGAGGACAAGGCTCATTGTTATACGCACTCACTCAAGCAATCTCAAGGAGATCGAGGAAGAGTCTCACACTCTTGAGGAGGTGGAGATTTGGTGAAGGAGAGGCTACTCTCTTGGAGCAAGAAGTCTTCTACAAGGTGGTGGTAAGTATCTTTTGTGAGTTAACCTTATATTTTGTTTTTAGGGTTTCTCTACCCTAATCTCAAAATTAGGGTTGGTTGATTCACAATTTTGTTACACTATTTTGTGAGCATAAGAAATTGCAGATTATTCATTCAGATGTGAATGGACCTATGAGAGCAGACTCTATTCAGGGTTTCAGGTATTTTGTTCTATTTGTTGATGATTTTACGAGATGTTCATGGATCTATGGTCTTTAGTTGAAGTCAAAAGTCTTTCCTATGTTCAAGAAGTTTGTATCGATGGTTGAAAATGAAAGTCAGGAAACTATCCAGATTCTCAAAAGTGATAGAGGTGGAGAATACTTGTCAAAAGAGTTCCGCACATTTCTTGATGAGAAAGTATTACTCGAAACCTTACTATTGCTTATACTCCTCAGCAGAATGGTGTTGCAGAAAGAAAGAATAGAGTACTTTACTAATCACATTTTGAACAGGTCATCTACAAAAGCTTTAAAGGTAATCACACCTTATGAAGCTTATTATGGTAGAAAACCTAATGTGAGTTACTTCAGAATGTTTGGATCACTTTCTTATGTACATGTGGAGAAAAAGGACCAAGGAAAACTAGATGTAAAGGACAAGAAAGCCGTTTTCATTGGATATCCTATTAAGAGTAAAGGATACAGTTTTTATGTTCCATAGACTCGTGAAGTTATTCTTTCACGTAATGCTTATATTGCGGAAAATAAGGTTTATGATAAAGAATCAGAAATTCTAGAGTTCATTAGTGAAAATAACTATGGATTTTTTAGAAAGTTTCTAGATATACATGTTCATCCATATCAGGAGGGAGTTAAAATTCTTAGGATTCAAGAAAAATTTGAAGAAAGAGGAATTTCACGACCTTCTACAGATTCAGTTCCACAAGAGACTTTGGTTCCATAAATGGAAGAAGTTAAATTTCCAGAAAGTCCTAGTACCTCGACAGGACAAGTTCCAGAACCTGTGGAAGCTGAAAGTTTAGAAAGAGTTTCACCACTATTTAAGGATACACCTAGGTGGTTGTATCAGACTTGGAAAGATAGTGGTATAAAGACTTTTACTAGAAGAACAAGGAGTCAGACTATAGAACAACAACAAGATCATATAAGAACAAGAAGTCAGACTAGACAACAACAACAAAAAGGTCATGCTGAAGACTTTGAGATTCATGATATTTTGGCACTTACGACTATTGAGGATGAACATTTGTGTGGTGAAGATGCACTTAACATTCCTATTTGGAGAAAAGCTTTGCAAGAAGAGATTGATTCTATTTATAAGAATCAAACTTGGTAGCTATGTGAGTTACTAGAAGGAAGGAAGGCTATAGGTGTAAAATGGATCTTCAAAATCAAAAGGAAAGCAAATGGTACTATTGACATGTACAAAGCAAGATTGGTTGTCAAAGGATATGCACAACAAAAAGGTATTGATTATGATGAGACATTTGCTCCTACATCTATGATGATGGTTATTAGGTCAATACTTGCTTTAGTAGCACATTTTGGTTGTCATATATATCAACTTGACATTAAGACTGCTTTTCTAAATGATGATTTACATGAGGATGTGTATATTCAGCAGCCAGAAGGTTTTGAAGAGACAGGTAAAGAACACTTAGTGTGTAAGCTTGTAAAAGCTTTGTATGGTTTAAAACAGGCACCTAGAGCATGGTATGAAAAGATACATACATATCTTTTATCCATTGGTTTCCATAACTCAGATGCAGCTTCAACTCTTTATGTCAAAGCTGAAACAGGTATGATGATTATAGCAATCATTTATGTGGATGATATTATAGTCACAGGTCCCAGAGATGAAGATTTGCAGAAGTTCAAAGAACAATTGAAGCAAACATTTGATGTGAATGATTTAGGCATTTTACATTATTATCTTGGGATTCAGTTTCCATTTCGAGATGAGTGTATCTATATGACACAACAGAAGTACATTGAGAAACTTTTGGAGGGATTTCATATGGTTGATTCTAAACCTATACACACACCTATGGATCAGAACATGTCTTTATAAATGGTAGCAGATGCAGAGCCATTTGATGCTACTCTATATAGTCAAGCACTTGATTGCTTGATATATCTTTATAATACATGTCCTGATATACAGTTTGTAGTTTCTCAAGTATCAAGGTTCATGCAGCATCCGACAGTGTTACATTGGAAAGCAGGAAAGTGGATCTTTCAATATTTAAAGGGAACTTCAAATTTTGCTATGGTATTTTAGAAATGTACACATTTGTTACTAAAAGGATTTTCAGATTCTGATTGGACAGGTGATAAAGACACAAGAAGTATTAGTGGATTTTGTTTTTATCTTAGAGATTGTGTTATTTCATGGCTTTGGAAAAGACAACCCACTATTGCCACTTCATCGTGTGAAGCTGAATATCGTGCAGCATTTATAGCTACTCTAGAGTCAGTTTGGTTGCAGAAGATTTTTAGTTATCTTGATGTGAGAGTACATGAACCCATTCAGATATTTTCAGATAGCCAGAGCGTTATAGCTATAGCTAAGAATCCAGTGCATCACTCAAGGACAAAGCATATAGAGGTACACTACCACTATATTCAAGAGCAGATAGCTAAGAAGCACATTGAGCTGCTTTATGTTCCTTCTAGTGAGAATGTTGCAGATATTTTTACAAAAGCATTGACTAGAGATAGTCATGAAAAGATTTGCAGGTTACTGAAGCTTGTACCAATATGACATTGAAGGAGGGATTGTTGGAAGTCAATGTATATATTGGTCCAACAATAGCTTCATAGGAAGCTTTCTCATCAAGTCTCTCAGACGGGCGCAATGCACATAAATTATTATCTTTATACATTTTAGAGAAGAAAAGATGATGGGCGTTGTGGTCTTGTCCAAATGATTCTAAAATCTTCCTCACCCACCTGGGTTCGATTCCCACTGATGGTAGTGCATGGAGGACATGTTCCTTTTTTGAAAAGCAAAAGTATGGCGACTATTTTTTTGCCGTTTTGTGATTGTTCTTTTGTTCATAGTTTTTAACGATCATAGTTTTTCGTATTTGCTTTTGAGGACTATACAACAATTATATAAAGAGGACAAGGCTCATTGTTATACTCACTCACTCAAGCAATCTCAAGGAGATCAAGGAGGAAGAGTCTCACACTCTTGAGGAGGTGGAGATTTGGTGAAGGAGAGGCTACTCTCTTGGAGCAAGAAGTCTTCTACATGGTGGTGGTAAGTATCTTTTGTGAGTTAACCTTATATTTTGTTTTTAGGGTTTCTCTACTATAATCTCAAAATTAGGGTTGGTTGATTTACAATTTTGTTACACTATTTTGTGAGAATAAGGTTAGCTTCGTTGCTCATTCACTTCACACACTTAGATTATTTCAACATAATCTAAATTTTGTATCATCATCTTCTTGGATATTCTTCCATTCGTGAGTGCACCACTTTATATGGTTGAGTAGTACTCCCATGTTGTAATTTGGACATCTATTTTTTAGTGAGTAAGCATCCAACTTACGTTCCCTAGTCTTGTCTCAAGATCTCTTTCTTTCTCTATCTCACATATCATCTTGTCAATTAAGTTGTGTATGCTCAAAAGGTTTTAGTTTGGAACAATCCTGGGGCCCCAAATTCCAACAATAGCATCATATTCAGATTGCATTGCAACCATCCAATGTTTAGAATTTTGTGCTTCATCAAATGAAACAGGCTCAATCTCATCACAAAGACTAGATGCAGCCATACCATAGCAATCTGATGCAAAAGAGGCACTATGAGAGCCTGAACAAGTATGGTATGATAGAGGTGCATCTAATTTGTTGTCATGCAAAGTCTGCACTAGCCATTTTGGCATAGTTTTTGCCTCCTCGATATCAACTCTCTCATTAACAAGTGCATCATGCAAATTTGCATCAGAAATGGAATGATCTACATAATCACATGAAACCTGCAATGGCTAAGAAGTTGCCTCATTAGGACCAGCACTAGACTGTCCAGTTGTAAAAAGAGGAAGCAAAGTATCATCCATGTCTTTGGAGCTAACATATGTTTCCTTTGTACATGAAAGTAAGGGCTGAATAACATCTTCCACAAAAACAAGATCACGGCTAACCAGAATGCATTTAGTATGTGGATGGTACAGATGATAGCCTTTGCTTTTAGAACCGTACCCAACAAAAATACATTTTACTGCTTTATCATCCAATTTTATCCGATGTTGTTCATGCACTAATGCATATGCCAAAAAATAAAAAACATGTAGATGAGCAACAGATGGCTTGCAATCATGCCAAGCCTCGTTTGGAGTGATAGACTGCAACACTTTAGTGGGACACTGTTTAGTACATATGTTGCACACATAATTGTTGATATATTTAGGTAGTGATGTGTGTGAACACACTAGGACCGCCAAGGCACTTTTTTCCCTCTTTAGGAGGTTTTTTTCCCCTGACTTGTATATACGCCTATTGCCCTAATGGGCTACTTATCTTTGTACATTCTCTAGTAATACAGTCAGTATTGTGTGTTGTGCTCCAAGCTTCTTCTTCTTCCTTGTGCTGTTCACGTGCTTGAGCAGACGTTTAACTCCAACAATTGGTATCAGAGCAGGTTGTCGCTTCATCTAGGGCGCCGTCGACACTCCTCCGTTTGCAGTCTCAAAATCGTACGAATTTTGGTGAGCATACTCAGGGTGTTTTTGAGATCAAAACTGCTTCGCTTTGTGGTGCCGAAATCGCGATCTGAGCTCATTTCGGCCTCCGAACGCACTATCGCATCGCTTGTGTAGGCTATTTCGTCTTTTTGTGCCAAAGGTATATACCTGTTTCTATTCGCCAGTATAAGCGTCTTGAAGTCTGCTACAGGTTAAGTAGAACTCGTCTGGGCAGTTCCGTTCAACTTTTTGAGATACAATCAATTTTCTGCATCAAGGTATTTTAGTCACCGGCCATGGCTGAAAGTAGTGATGTATTCCGTATGTTGGCTGTTGAGGATAAGTTGGATGGTACCAACTACCCATTATGGGCTTATATGATGCGACATGTATTGGTTGCAAAAGGACTGTGGAACATTGTGCAGGGTGTTGAAAGACGTCCTGTTACACCTGCAACTACAGGTACTGCAAATACAGGTGTTGGGGCTGATGAAGATGGTGTCGAAGATGATATTCCGCAGGTTCTTGTTCGTGTTGTTGTTTCTGTTGCACCTACTGTAGAGCAAATTCGTTGGGATGGCAGAGATGCACAAGCACATGCATTGATAGCTTTGTCTGTCAAACATGCTATTATTCCTCACATTCGCTCTTGCAGAACAGCAAAGGATGCTTGGGATACACTTACCACTTTGTACCAGGCTAGGAATGAGGCTCGTGTTGCTTACCTCCGAAAACAGTTGGAGAGTGAGCACATGAATGAAGGTGATTCTATGGACAGTTTTCTTACAAAGATCAAAGACCTGAAGGAACAATTGATTTCTGTTGATGAGGTTATACTAGATAGCTCACTTGTGCAGACCGTTCTGAATGGTCTTCCTGATTCATATCAAAGTTTTGCCTCTACTCTTCGGTTCATGATGAAAGGCAATTCAAATGCCTTGTCATTTGAGGAGTTAGTCTCTGTTCTGTTGCAGGAAGATCAGTCCAGGCAAAACAGGTCCATTATGCGTGTTGCAGATCAAGCTTTCCTGGCTAGTAAGAAGGGCAAAGGAAAATGGAGCTCTTCTACTAGTAAGCAAAAATCTGCAAATGCTGCACATTCGAAGAACCAGGATAGAGATGAGAAGAAATCAGAAAAGCAGAAATTGTTTTGCAAGTACTGTAAAGGGAATGATCATATCATAAAGAACTGTCCAAAACTGGCTGCAAAAGAGGCAAAGAAAAAGGTGGCTGGAATGGTTGTTGCAGAAGCCTCTACACCAAAAACAGAGTCTGCTAATCTTGTGAAGGAAGAAGAATGGGCGTTTACTACTGTTTGCAGTTTTGACCCATCTTCTCATGAGCAGTGCATGTCTGCAGTGGACTCGGATGTTTGGTACTTTGACAGTGGGGCGACCAAACATATTACCTCGCAGCACAGTTTCTTCTCTTCACTCGAGCCTGCCCCTATAGGGAATACTGTCACATGTGCCAACAACTCCTCTTATCCTGTTATGGGAGTTGGTAAGATCATTCTGACTACTGCTGATGGTAGTTCTTTCACCTTGTCAGATGCTTTATTTGTGCCAGGGATCAAGAAGAATCTGTTATCAGTTTCTACATTAGCCAAGATTGGCTTGGTTGTGAAATTTGTTGATGACAGATGTACAGTTCATGATCTATCAAATGGCGATGTTATTATTGCTTCTGGCATTTTATGTCGTGGGCTGTATCAGCTCATAGACTATGAAAGATCTATGAATGATTCGGCATGTGCATTTCATGATTCTCATGCTATGTCAGATGCAAAGCTTTGGCATGCACGCTTTGGTCATCTGAATTTTGCTAGTTTGCTACGCTTGCAGAAATCTGATATGGTGTCTTCTTTGCCCAAGCTTGAGGCACCTGGAAAACATGTATGTGAAGGCTGTATTTTGGGCAAAATGCAACATTCCTCCTTTCCAAAAGATGGTTCAGTTCGGGCTACATAGAAATTGAAGCTTGTACATAGTGATGTTTGTGGTCCTATGCAGACAGCCTCTTTTGGGAATTACCTTTACTTCGTGACTTTCATTGATGATTTTTCCAGGCATGCATGGGTATATCCACTCAAAGCAAAGTCCGAAGTGTTCATGTGCTTTAAACAGTTTTTGGTTTTGGCTGAAAATCTGTCAGCATGTAAAATGGGCACCCTCCGTTCTGATCGAGGGGGGGAATATTTGTCTTCAGATTTTAATGCATTTCTGGCTGAATGTGGGATAAAACACCAGTGTACAGTGCCGTATACACCTCAATAGAATGGAGTTGCTGAATGGAAGAATAGGTCACTCATGGAGATGGCGAGGTGTATGGTCAAGAGTCAGGCTTTACCACATAGTTTCTGGCTTGAAGCTGTCATGTGTGCAGCATATGTACTTAACAGGTGTCCCACTAAAGCGCTGCAGTCTATCACTCCATATGAGGCTTGGCATGACCGCAAGCCATCTGTTGCTCATCTGCGTGTTTTTGGTTGTCTGGCATATGCACTAGTGCCTGAACAACATCGCAGAAAATTGGATGATAAGGCAGTAAAATGTATTTTTGTTGGGTACAGTTCTGAAAGTAAAGGCTATCGTCTGTATCATCCACAGACTAAACGCATTCTGGTTAGCCGTGATGTTGTCTTTGTGGAAGATGCTATTCAGCCATTGCTTTCATGTACTAAGGAGACATCTATTAGCTCCAAAGACATGTATGATACCTTGATGCCTCTTTTTACAGGTGGACAATCTAGTGCTGGTCCTAATGAGGCAACTTCTCAGCCTTTGCAGGTTTCATATGATGATGCAGATCATTCCATTTTTGATGCAGATTTACATGATGCACTTGTTGATGAGAGAGCTGATATTGAGCAGGCAAAAACTATGCCAAAATGGCTGGTGCAAACTTTGCGTGACAGCAAATTAGATGCACCTTTGTCATATCGTACTCGTTCAGGCTCTCATAGTGCCTCCTTTGCATCAGATTGCTATGCTATGGCTGCATCTAGTCTCTGTGATGAGAATGAGCCTGTTTCTTTTGATGAAGCACAGAATTCAGAAAATTGGATGGCTGCCATGTAATCTGAATATGATGCTATAATGAAGAATGGTACATGGTCTTTATGTGACTTGCCTCATGGCAAGAAGGCCATTGGCACTAAGTGGGTATACAAGCTGAAGCGTAAACCTGATGGTACAGTTGACAGGTATAAGGCTAGGCTTGTTGCAAAGGGTTATGCGCAGGAAAGAGGCATTGATTTTGATGAGACCTTTGCACCTACATGCCGTATGACTACTGTTCGGAGCATTTGTGCACTTGCAGCCCATCATGGTTGGAATGGTACATCAGTTGGACATTAAAACAACATTTCTGAATAGTGACTTGCATGAAGAAGTGTATGTTTTTCAGCCCCGAGGCTTTGTGCAGAAAGGGCATGAAAACCAGGTGTGCAGGTTAAAGAAGGCATTATATGGTTTAAAGCAAGCACCACGTGCTTGGTATGAGAAGATACATGCCTATCTGGTTGCACATGGTTTTGTGAACAGTCCAACTAAAAGCACCTTATATGTTAAGCGTGCTAATGATGTGCTTCTGATCATTGTTGTATATGTTGACGACATGTTGCTCATTGGCTCTATTGAGAAGCATATTGCTGATTTCAAGGCTGATTTGCATGCCTCATTTGAGATGTCTGATTTGGGGCATTTGCATCACTATTTGGGCATTCACTTTATGCAACTTGATGGTGGAATGGCTTTGTGTCAAACGAAATATATTGACACATTATTGCAGCGTTTTGGCCTTGAAGACTGTAAGCCTATTGCCACTCCTATGGAGACAGGTTTACGATTGAGTTTTCATGATGCTGGAGATGCATTTGATGTTATTCTCTATCCGTAGGCTGTTGGATGCTTGATTTACTTATGCATTACTCGGCCAGATATTCAGTTTGTTGTCTCACAGATGAGCAGGTTTATGCATTGCCCAGGAGTCACGCATTGGAAGGCGGTTAAGTGCATCTTTCGCTACTTGAGTGGTACTCGGCTACTTGGGTTGTTTTATCCCAAGGGGGGATCAATACCGCCAGATTTGCATGCTTTTTCTGACTCAAATTGGGCTGGTTGCTATGACACTCGTGTGTCCACCAGTGGTTTTTGCTTCATGCTTGGTAGCTTATGTATATCTTGGTTGAGCAAGAAGCAGCCTACTGTGGCCACGTCCAGTTGTGAGGCTGAGTATAGGGCAGCTTTCACATCGACTGTTGAGTGTGTGTGGCTCAGACGCCTTATGGCTGATTTGGGTGTTGGTCAGTCTTCTGCCACCACCATCTTCACTGACAGTCAGAGCGCATTGGCAGTTGTGAGGAACCCTGTGTTCCATGCTCGCACTAAGCACATTGAGGTGCATTATCACTATGTCAGGGAGAGGTTCTCTGCTCGGGAGATCAGCTTGGCCTATGTGCCCACGGAAGAGAACATTGAAGACCTTTTCACGAAGGCTCTGCCTAGGGAGAAGTTTGAAGCTTTCCGCAAAGCTTTGGGCTTACTTCCTTTTGTGGAGTGATTTCCACATAGCTTGGCACTTCCTTATACATGAGTGCCAGCTCCTTGTTCACCGCATCACTCCTAGGGGGGATTTGTTGATATATTTAGGTAGTGATGTGTGTGAACACACTAGGACCGCCGGGGCACTTTTTTCCCTCTTTAGGAGGTTTTTTTCCCTCGGCTTGTATATATGCCTATTGCCCTAATGGGCTACTTATCTTTGTACATTCTCTAGTAATACAGTCAGTATTGTGTGTTGTGCTCCAAGCTTCTTCTTCTTCCTTCTGCTGTTCGCGTGCTTCCGCAGACGTTTAACTCCAACAATAATAGCCTCAAGCTAGAAACTATGTGGTAATGCCTGGCTCTTGACCATACACCTCGTCGTCTCCATGAGTGATCTGTTCTTTCATTCAACAACTCCATTCAGTTGAGGTGTATAGGACACTATACATTGATGTTTTATTCCACGTTCAGTCAGAAATGCATTAAAGTCAGATGACATATATTCCCCTCCTCGATGTGAATGGAAGTTACCCATTTTACATGCTGATAGATTTTCAGCCAAAACCAAAAACTGTTTGAAGCACATAAGCACTTCAGACTTTGCTTTGAGTGGATATACCCATGCATGCCTAGAAAAACCATCAATGAACGTCACGAAGTAAAGATAGTTTCCAAAAGAAGATGTCTGCATAGGACCACAGACATCACTATGTACAAGCTGCAATTTCTTAAAAGCCTGAACTGAACCATCTTTTGGAAAGGAGGAACGTTGCATTTTGCCCAAAATATAGCCTTTACAAACATGTTTTCTGAGTGCCTCAAGTTTGGGCAAAGAGGACACCATTTTAGATTTCTACATGCATAACAAACTAGCAAAATTCAGATGACCAAAGCATGCATGCCAAAGCTTTGCATCTGACATAGCCTGAGAATCATGTACTGCACATGCCAAATCATTCACAGATCTTTCATAGTCTATGAGCTTATACAACCCACGACATAAAATGCCAGAAGCAATAATGATCTCGTCATTTGACACATCTTGAACTGTACATCTATCATCAAGAAATTTCACAACCAAGCCAATCTTGCATAATGCAAAAATTGATAACATATTTTTCTTCATCCCTGGCACAAATAAAACATTCGACAAAGTGAAAGAACTACCATCAACAGTAGTCAGAATGATCTTAACAACTCCCATGATAGGATAAGAGGAGTTCTTAGCGAATGTGATAAGATTCCTTATAGGGGCAGGCTCAAGTGAAGTGAAGAAACTACGCTGCGAGGTAATATGTTTGATTGCCCCACTATCAAAATACCAAACATCTGAGTCTACTCGAGACATACACTGCTCCTGAGAAAATGGGTCAAAACTACAAACAATAGTAAACGCCCATTCTTCATTCTGCACAAGAATAGCAGACTCTGTTTTCGGTGTAGAGGCCTCTACAACAACCATTCCAGCCCCTTTTTTCTTTGCCTCTATTGCAGCCAGTTTTGGACAATTCTTTATGATATGATCATTTCCTTTACAGTACTTGCAAAATAATTTTTGCTTTCCTAATTTCTTCTCATCTTTTTCTTCCTTCTTCGAATGTGCAACATTTGCAGATTTCTGCTTGCTAGTAGATGAGCTCCATTTACCTTTGCCCTTTTAACTAGCCAAGAAAGCTTGATCTGCAACATGCATGATGGACCTGTTCTGCCTAGACTGATCTTCTTGCAACAGAATAGAGACTAACTCCTCAAATGACAAGGCATTTGGATTGCCTTTCATCATCAAACGAAGAGCAGAGGCAAAACTCTGATATGAATCAGGAAGACCATTCAGAATGGTCTACACAAGTGAGCTATCTGGTATAACTTCATTAGCAAAAATCAACTGTTCTTTTAAATCCTTGATCTTTGTCAGAAAGTTGTCCACAGAATCACCTTCATTCATGTGCTCACTTTCCAACTGTTTTCGGAAGTAAGCAACACAAGCCTCATCCTAGCTTGGTACAATGTGGTAAGTGTATCCCAAGCATGCTTAGTTGTTCTACAAGAGCAAATGTGAGGAATAATGGCACGTTTGATAGACAAAGCTATCAATGCATGTGCCTGAGCATCTCTGACATCCCAACAAATTTGCTTTACAGTAGGTGCAGCAGAAACCACAGCACAAACATGAATCTATAGAATATCAAGATCTTTGACACCATCTCCATCAGCTCCAGTACTTGTATTTGCAGTATCTGTATTCGAAGCTGTAACAAGACGTCTTTCCACACCCTGCACAATGTTCCATAGTCCTTTTGCAACCAATACATGTCACATCATATAAGCCCATAACGGGTAGTTGGTACCATCCAACTTATCCTCAACAGCCAACATATGGAATACATCACTACTTTTAGCCATGGCTAGTGACTAAAATACCTTGATGCAGAAATTTGATTATATCTCAAAAAGTTGAACACAACTACCCAGAAAAATTCTACTAGACCTGTAGCAGACTTTGAGATGCTTATACTGATGAACTGAAACTAGTATATATCTTTGGCACGAAAAGATGAAATAGCCTGCACAAGCACTGTAATAGTGCGTTTGAAGGCCAAAATGAGCTCAGATTGCAATTTCGACATGACACAGCAGAGATGATTTGATCTCTGAAACACCTTGAGTATGCTCACCAAAATTTGTGCGATTTTGAGACTACAATTGAATAGGTGACGATGACCCTAGATGAAGCGGCGACCTACTCTGATACCAATTGTTGGAGTTCGATGTCTACGGAGGCACATGAACAACACCAAGAAGAAGAAGAAGCTTGGAGCACAACACACAATACTGAATGTATTACCACTAGAATGTACAAAGATTAGTAGCCCATTAGGACAATAGGCAACGTATATACAAGCCAAGGGAAAAAGATCTCCTAAAGAGGGAAAAAAGTGCCTTGGTGGTCCTAGTGTGTTCACCCACATCACTACCTAAATATATCAACACAAACTTGCTAAACGAACTATGCACAATGCATAGTATGACAATGAGTAGAGTGAGTACAATGAGCACAGTGAGTATAATGAGTACAGTGAGTATAATGAGCATAGTGAGTACAATGAGTATAGTGAGCAAGTGAGTGCGGTGAGCATAGTGAGTACAGTGAGTATAGTGAACACAATAACAAATAAAAAAAAAATACAAAGAAAACACTAAGGAACCAAATATAACATAAATTGATAAACACTCAAACTTGGACCGGATGACCAAAACGGAGGCTGAATCACGAGAAGACGCTACGAATTATGATCGAAAGACAATATGTTCACCTTTATAGATGCACACAAGCTCTAATACCACTATTGACTGGATCTTGCAAGCACACGTACACATTGTAGTACAGAAATGAAATCTTACAAAAGCATAAACAGAATAGAGAGAGACAAGGGACTCGACACAAGATTGGGTATAATCTCCCCCGACATACTCTGATGGATGGATCTATCAGAGTATGTGTATTTATAGGTATTTCTCATTACATCCTGAATAAAAGATACATGAGGGTAGCACTTTGAAAAGCATGTGTTTACAAAAATATGCTTTATTTACAAAATTTTCTTTCTAACCAATCTACTATTTTTACAAAAACGTTGCTTTCTAAGCGATCTACTATTTTTATAAAAAATATCTGAAATATTATCTTTTAACTATCTTCTAAAATTTCTGAATAAGTCTACATGCATTCAAGCCCTTATGTTTCTTCACCTGCTAAATCAAAACACAATCACATTAAAACCCTCAAGACATTAGAATCCATATAACGTTCCATTACTCCATAAATTATAACACTTTGTAAAGGGACATCCAAAGGGTTTTTGAGGGTATCACACCCCAAGATTTGGCACACTTCCTTTGGCTCTAAGTGCCCAATTTTGGACCATCAAGCAATATAAGGAGAGACTTTGAGTGTGTGTGCATTTGTGGGTTGAGACTATTCTAAGCCCACCCACAAAATCTCTCAAGTTCATAAGCCTACTCTAAGGTTATTTGGTGTGCAATGGGCTACTCTAAGCCCTTACTTAGCATTACATCATCTCAATTTTTGTGCCAAGTGTAGGGCTACTCTAGGCCCCCCCTTCCAAGGAGTCTTTCTCGCATCAAGTGTAGGGCTATTCTAAGCCCCCCCTCCAAGGTGTCTATCTCATTTCTTTGGTGCAAGTGTAGGGCTATTCTAAGCCCCCCCTCCAAGGTGTCTATCTCAATTTTTTGGTGCAAGTCTAGGGCTAATTTTAGCCCCCCACCGAACTCAATGTTGTGAACCAATTTTGAATTCATCTTCACAAGTGTGGTATCTTATTCTCAACAGTGACCATGTCGACAATTTTGAATGCAACATCATGGATTCAATTGTATTGACACTCGTTCATGCCAATCTTTATGCCAAAAGATGAGTGACTCAATGGCACAAAACACAATCTCTAGAAGGGCACCATTAGGGCTTACCTTTATACAAATCTCTTATACAAGGTAGTTGAAGGAACCAAACGAGAGCTAGATAAAGAGAGTGATTTAGGAGCCTGGAATGCATTGAATGTCAAGGATAAGTGAGCCTTAGGACAATTGCTCCTAGCTTGTGATGAGTTAACCAAAGGCCATATTACCTCCTATAAAACACCTCAGAGGTATGGAAGATCCTCCAAGACTCGTATGAAGAGAAAACTCCCTCCAAAATTTACACCCTAGAGGTGAAGTTTCATAACCTATCCATTAGGCCCTAGGATCCCATTTCCAAAGTCATTGCCACATTTGAGGACTTTCAATGTAAACTAGTATTATGTGGCCGCCAAGTTTCTAGTGAAGATATTGCCATCTGCCTTCTCAATAAGCTCCCTAGATCATACGAGAAATTTGTAACCATCCTTTATAATCACGGCCAAGTTCTAACTTGGGAAGAAGTTTGGCGACTTTTGCTCTTCCACAACTCGCGAGCAGAGTTAGTTTCCTCACAAGAGATGGTGATGAAAGCTAAGGGACCCTTCCACAAAGGAAAACATGTTAGTCATAACACTAGAAACACTCCCAACAAGCGTCCTACACATCATCAAATTATTTCACCTATAAGTTATGTGGCAAAATAGGGCACCTTGAAAAAATTTGCTTCAAAAAGAAGAACAAAACAAAGCCTTCTAGCTCAAGGAACCAAGCAAAACCCTCCCAGTATAGGTCTCATTGTTCCTGTGAAGACCTGTTTCTATCTAAGGATTCACTTTCCAGACTTTGGCATCAAAGTTATGGGCACATCTCTTATTTACCAAGAATTTTCACATCCTAGATAGTTAAAGGAATACCCAAGATCGGGCAAGTCAACGATGTCTACCAAGCTTGCTCCCAAGGGAAGCAACATAGGGCTCTGTCACTCAACCTCACACTCCATCCTAGAATGGAGTAGCTGAGAGAAAGATCCAAAGTATGATGGAAATGGCACAAACCATGCTTCACAACAAAGAATTACCCTTCAAGTTTTGGGCAGAAGCAGTGCACATTGCGGTACACATACTCAATTGAGGTTTCACTAGTGCATTGAACAACAAGACACCCTTTGAAGCCTACTATGGAAGAAAGCCTAATGTCGATTACTTTGGAATTTTTGGAGGTGAAGCATTTGTCCATGTGCCAAAAGAAGATCGAAGTAAACTACAGGCCAAGTCCAAGAAGCATATATTCATTAGCTATAGTGAAAAATCAACAACCTATAGATTGTATGATCTTTAAAACCATCCATCACAATTTCAAAAGCTGTAATCTTTAATGAAGCTTCAACATACCCAACTAAAGATCCAAGTACAAGTTTCAGTCCACCCATCTACAATTTAGAGGGGGACACAATCTTTTCCAAACACAAGTTAGAGGAAAGTACTTCAAACCAACCAAGAAGATAAAAAATGCCCATTGAAAAGCAATAGTGAGAACAAAGTCATTATGTAAATTATGCATTGATGCATCAGATCCAACAGATTCCAGAGCCTTCCAACTCCAAAGAAGCTCAAGGACAACCTGAGTGGGAAGAAGCTATGCAAGCTAAAATGGATGTAATCGAGAAGAAAAACACGTGGATATTTATTCTTAAGCCCACAAATCATCAAGTAATAGGAGTTAAGTGGCTCTACAGAGTCAAGTACAAATCAGATGGCATGTTGGACAAGTACAAATCAAGACCTGTAGCTAAGGGATATAAGCAATAACATGGCATTGATTATGAAGAAACCTTTGCCCCTAGTGTAAGGTTTACGACTATAAGAATCATTCTAGCACTAAGTGCACACTTCAAGCGGTCCATCTACCAACTGGACATTAAAAGTGCTTTTCTCAATGATGATCTTCAAGAAGAAGTATATGTTGACCAACTTGAAGGTTTCAAGATCAACAAAAAGGAAGATAAAGTCTACAAACTTTACAAAACACTTTACGGACTTAAGGAAGCTCCCAAGGCCTGGTATGAAAAGAGTTACAAGTTCTTCAAAGATAAAGGATTCCAAAGAATTAGTGCCAGTGCAAACTTATACAACTATCAGAAAGAGTCCTTAGTAGCCACCATCATCCTCTATGTAGATGAATTGACCTTGATAGGTTGAGATGAAGAAAGCATCCAATTCATTATCACACAACTTCACCTTGAGTACTCTATGATAGATCTTGGACTAATTCACTACTTATTACGTATGGAAGTTTGGCAAACAAAAGAAGGCATATGCCTATCAGAGAAGAAGTACTGCAATGATCTTCTTTGCAGATATAACATGGACTAGTGTTGCTTAATATCTACACCACTTGATCCAAACATCAAGCTCACATTGGATGATTCATCATCACTTGTGGATGTGCATAATTATCGATAGCTTGTTGGCTCATTACTCTACCTCGCCAACACTAGACCAGATATTGCCTATGCAATTGGTATTCTCAGTCAATTCGCACATCAGCCTCGTCAGTCACATTGACATGCTGCTCAAAGACTACTTTGATACCTAGCCCTCATCGGACATCATGGTCTTTGGTACAAAGGGGGCATTGAACTTGTCGAATATTTAGATTCAGTCTCGGCTAGTGATCTTGACTCTCAACATTCTACTTCTAGGTACATATTCTTGCTTGGCTTAGGACCTATCTCTTGGGCAAGTAAGAAGCAGCCTACAGTTGCTCTATCATCCACCGAGGTCGAGTATTGAGCATCCAGCTTCACAGCATGCAAGGCCATCTAGATTCGATGATTATTATCGGACATTGGTGTTTTGCAAGTTAGTCGGACATGCATCTGCATGGACAACTAGTCAGCCATCACCAAGAATCCAATGTTCCATGCTCGGATGAAGCACATCAAGATCTAGTATCACTTCATCCACGAGAAGCTCTTATCTCAAGAGGTTACTCTAGAGCATTGTACCTCTCATGAGAACTTGGCGGACATGTTCACAAAGGCTCTACCTCCAGTTCTGCTCCAATGCTTGGTGGATCTTTGCAGCATTCGGCTGCTCCAAAATGGAGTTGTAGAGGGGATGTTGATGACATGATTGTTCCTACATCATCTACATTTGTATCTGCATGAGTGCATGTTCATTTTCTATCTAGGAGGCACTCCATTTCCACTTTATTTCCATTTTATATTGTATTTCTTTTGTATTTGGGTACCTTTCCATTTGCTTCTACCATTGTATTCATTCTCCTTTAAGGGGAATTATCCCACATGAGATGTACTTCGGAGAGCCCCTCCTAAATCTATATAAGAATGGCCTCTCCCCCCATTTGTACTAGGTTAGAAGCTTGAGGATCCTACTCCATGCTCTTTGCAACCTCATTTCTAATCCTTGTGAGTTTACCCATTTCTCGGTCTACTCACTTTGAATCTCTAACGCTCTTTCTTTTGCAAGTAAACTCTTCTTTTCATTTTGTTTTTGTGCATGTACTCTCTACACTTATGAGTTTTATCTGTGCCACAAGCATGTTGATTATTGTATAGGGCATGCAGTGCCCTTTGGTTATTTTGGTTGTATATTGTGTGCCTGCCAGCACACTTATCTTTAAGTCTGTGTAAAGCACCTAATTCAATTTTTTTCAGATTGTCAATTTATTATTTTGATTCTTCAACTTGCAATCACGTTCAAAGTGTCCAGGTTTACCAAAATTCCAACATCCTTTACTATCATTACCTGAATCATTTCTTTGGAAATTTCTGCGACCTCTTTGGCTCCCCCTGCCTCAAAACTTTCCTCTTCCTCCTGCATGATTTTGTTGTTGACCTTGATCTTGGTTACTATTTCCCCTTCCACTTCCGAAACCTCTACCTCTGCCTCTTCCTCTACCAGAGTAGAAAACCTGCTCAAAAATGGGCTTTCCTTGGGAGTTTGAATCCTCACCAAGATTCTTTTCTTCAATAATCAGCATGGATACAAAATCAACAAAATTCAGAATATTTTCTTTGGACTGTATAGAAGTTATGAATTGCTTATATGCAGCTCCTAAACCATGAAGGCACACTCCATCTTATCATCATCATCTACATTCATGCCAATAGATGCAAGCGACTCACATATGCTTTTGATTTTCAGAGTATAGTCACTTACTGACATGCTCTTTTTCTCCAATGTATGCATTTCGTTCTTGAGTTGCAATTTCTGTGCCTTTGTATTGGTCTCGTACAATGTGACCAAACTGTTCCAAGCCTCTTTCGGAGTCTTGGCATCCTGTATGTGCCCAATGATGCTATCCTGTATGCTAACAGATAGCCAGTACATTACCTTTTGTGCTCCTTGATTCCATTCCTCATATGCTCTTAACTGTTCTGCAGTATGATTCCTCTCTGATAACTGCGGAGCATTTTTGTTCTCTCCTTCGATGTACTTCTAGTAGCCTTTTCCCATCAGGCAATTGGTGATGCTAAATCTCTAAGCATGGAAGTTGTTCTTGTCTAGCCTATCGCTCATAAGCTGACTCATTCCATCTGCATTTGCCATTTTTGCAACAATTCACAACACTACAAAAGACTACAAGTAGCACTTCTGCTTGAACACTGTTGCACTATGACGTGACAGTTCGATCTCAGGAAAACACAGTTTTTATGTATCAATAATACACGGAATCTCTTGAAATTCTTGATCCAAAATATATGAGTGTCGCTGAACACGGCACAAGTTACAGTTTCTGCAATTGACCTGGTTTTTGTGTGGGCCCCAACCTGCGGGCTCGAAAGGGAGGCCGAGATGGCTCCAAAACTTTGATCTGACAAAAACAAGTGACCCTAAAGCCTAAAGGGGTAACTCTCGAAAATATTTTGAGGTCTTCTACCTTCACACCAATTTTTGTAACAAATAGAGGTCATTTGTGAATCGCATTTTCTCCACGTCTTGCTGTGTACTCTTTACCGTCACCTTCTCCACGAGCTCTCTACAGCCATGCTGGCCCTGATACCATGTCACGAGGAAGGAGATAAGAAGGAGAGCTCACACACACACTCTCACAATCAAAGAGAAGCACACACTCAGATTGAGGCAAGGAAGAATGATGTTCTTCTTCTTCTTCTTCTATTACATAAAAAGGAATGTACAAGAATGACCTAAAACAAGAATACAAGTGCAATATATAAAGACCAGTACATAAGGAAAAACCTAATGTCCACGTATGAGTGAGTTGGCAAGAAACAAATGTGCCATCACTCTCGGTAGATAAATATAATAAAGCTCAATGAAGTATCCCTGACATATATTAGCGTGACTACTATACATGTCAGAAATGAAAAACTTATAAGTGTCATCCTGGATCATCACATGTTGAGCTTGATATCTCAACATGGGGCACTTTTTTCCCTGTTTAGGAGGTTTTTTTCCCCCAGCTTGTATATACGCCTATAACCCTAATGGCCTATATACCTAACATGTCACTTATATTTGTACATTCTCTTGGTAATACATTCAGTATTGTGTGTTATGCTCCAAGCTTCTTCTTCTTCCTTGTGCTGTTCGCATACTTCTGCAGACCTCAAAATCCAACAATTGGTATCACAACAAGTCCTTGCTTCATCTAGGGCATCATCAACACCCCTCCGATCACAGTCTTAGAATCGCACGAAATTTGCTGAGCATACTCAAGGCGATTAATAGTTCAAAACAACTTCGCTGTGTCAGTGTCAAAATTGCAATTTGAGCTCGTTTCGGCCTCCAAATGCACTATCACACTGCCTGTGTAGGTAATTTTATCTTTTTGTGCCAAAGATATATACAGGTTTTGGTTCGCTAGTATAAGCGCCTCGAAGTCTGCTAGCATCGCCAACACCCCTTCGATCACAATCTCATAATTGCATGAAATTTGGTGAGCATACTCAGGGCAATTAGGAGTTCAAAACAACCTCGCTGTGTGGTGTCAAATCGTGATCTAAGCTCATTTTGGCCTCCAAATGCACTATCACACTGCCTATGTAGGCAATTTTTTCTTTTTATGCCAAAGATATATATAGGTTTTGGTTCGTTAGTATAAGCGCCTTGAAGTGTGCTACAGGTTTAGCAGAACTTGGCAGGGTTATTTTCTTCAACTTTTTGAGATAAAATAATTTTTCTACATCATGGTATTTTAGACAATGGCCATGGCTGAAAGCACTGATGTATTCCGTATGTTGGCTATCGAGGACGAGTTGGATGGGACCAATTACCCATTATGGGCTTATATGATACATCATGTATTGGTTGCAAAAGGATTATGGAATATTGTTGGTGTTGAAAAACCTATTATACCTACGAATATCGTTGCTAAAGGTGATGCGGATGGAGTTGAAGATGGTGATATTCTTCATGTTTGTGTTCGTACTGCGGTTCTTGCTGCACCTACTGTAGAGAAACTTTGTTGGGATGGCAGAGATTCTCAGGCACATGTGTTGATAGCCTTGTCTATCAAATGTTCCATTATTCCTCACATTCGCTTCTGTAAAACAACAAAGGATGCTTGGGGTACACTAACCACTTTATACTAGGCAAGGAATGAGGTTCATGTTGCTTACCTCCAAAAATAGTTAGAGAATGAGCACATGAATGAAGGAGATTCCATGGATAGTTTTTTGAAAAAGATCAAAGATTTGAAGGAGTAGTTGATTTCTGCGGATGAAGTATTGCCTGACAGTTCACTTATGTAGAGTATTCTGAATGGTCTTCTAGATTCATATCAAAGTTCTGCTTCTACTCTTTGATTGATGATGAAAGGAAACCCAAGTGCCTTAACATTTGAGGAGTTAGTCTTTGTTTTATTGCAAGAAGATCATGTCACAAGAAAGGAGATAAGGAAGAGAGCTCTCTCTCACACACACACACACAGGCACACTCTCACAATCAAAGAGAAGCACACATACAAATTGAGGCAAGGAAGAATGATCTTCTTCTTCTTCTTCTATTTACATAAAAGGAATGTACAAAAATGACATAAAAAACAACAATACAACAAGTGCAATATATAAAGAAAAACACATAAGGGAAAGCCCTAATGCCCATGAATGAGTGAGCTAGCAAGAAAACAAATGTGCCATCACTCCCAGTAGATAAATCTAGTAAAGCTCAATGAAGTATCCCTGACATATATTGGTTTGACCACTATACATGTCAGAGAAATGAAAAAGTGATACATGTCATCCTGGATCATCACATGTTGAGCTTGATATCTCAACGCTCCCCCTCAAGCTCAACGTCATGTCCTGTCATCCAAGCATCTTCCAAAACTTCTTCAACTTCTCTCCTCCAAGTGAAAATATCAGCAAGCTACTCATTTGTTCTCACATGAACAAGATCAATATCACCTGCTAATACCTTCTCTCTGATGAAGTGATAATTTACCTCGATTTGCTTTGTTCTAGCATGAAACACATGATTTCATGGTAACTATATGTTGCTAAGATTATCACAATAGATGGTGATAGGATTTTGCACTTCCACACCTAAATCTACAAGTAGCATCTCTCGCCAGGATGCCTCACATGCTGCCATTACAACACCTCTATACTCAACCTCTGTACCCAACAAAGCAACAGTGGGTTGCTTCTTACTGCTCCATGTAATAGCTTCACTCCCAAGTGAGAATAGAAAGCCACTAGTAGATCTTCTATCTGGAATGCTGTTAAATCTCAAGGTCAAGGAAAAAGCATGGAAGCATATCCAAGAAGTGGACACGCAAGAAGAAGGAGCATGTAGGGAGCTCCAAGAAGCACATGTCAAATTTTCAAAAGAAATCCCTATAAAAATAGTGATATTTATCACTAAAAACCATTGTAAATACCATTTTCCATTTCTGTCACTCCAATTTTTTCAAACCGAGGATTCCTTGAGCTTGAGGAGTATTAGAACTATCATCCTACCAATTTTCATAACTTTTAGACTCCATTTGAGCCCCCAAATAAGCCCTAGAACCTAATTTTTAACTAGACCGAATACTAGGTCTGGACAGGGCCAAAACCACTCAAAAACCTATAAAAAGGGCTGGAGAGCTCATTTTTGGTGAAGCTCCTCACGTTGGTACTTACCATGGTGCTAGAGTGACACCAAATTTGGCACCGTTGCTGGGGAGAGAGCTTGGAGGACGAGCGTGTGACGGTAAGACGTAGAGTAGCGACGTTGGAAGGTGAAAAAATCATCATTTTCAGTTCAGTTTTTGATTTTTTTCTCCATCTTCATCCTCATCATCATCACCATCTCCACCCATCTTCATCTTCTCGGTTTTTTCCATTTTCTAGAGTACATTCACCTCGTTTTTCGTTTGTGGCTGCGAGCAAAAAGCTCAGAGGGGGTGCAGGATTGAAATGTTGAAGAAATACACCTCAATATACCCAAAAAGTGAGTGAACTGTTTCAAACATGACACAACCGGCACCAAGTGTCGTAGTGTGGTATCACAGGTTTGAGGATAGATTTTGCATCTACAAGCACATAGGAGTGGCAAGGAGGACACAAGGTACTCATATTTGCAAAAATTTTTGAATTTGGACTCCAAAAAATCCAAGTGTCATGACCGGTTGGGTTCAAGTATCGTGATACTTGAATTCCCGTGTGTCGCGTTATGTGGTAGATATCAATCTGTGACCTCCAAGTATCATAATATTTGAGAAGTGTCGCGACATCTACCAAGTGTCATGTGTCATGATTGCTCAGGTGTCGAGTGTCATTGATATCAAGTGTCACGACATCTCAGCAAGTATCATGTGTCGTTTCCATCAAGTGTCACGATATCTGCCAGGTGTCAAGTGTCGTGACCAACCAGGTGTCGAGTGTCATTGACATCAGGTGTCGTGACATCTCTGCAAGTATCCTGTGTTGCCGGACCTCAAGTGTCACGATATCTGCCAGGTGTCAAGTGTCGTGACCAACCAGGTGTCATGTGTCGTGATATCTGACAAAGTGTCATGACATCTGCCAGGTGTCATGTGGCCAAGAGTCACGACATTCCTCAGGTGTCGAGTGTTGTTTGGCCAAGTGTCGCGACATTCCTCAGGTGTCAAGTGTCCTGTAACAAGTGTCACGACATCTGTCAGATGTCAAGTGTCGTGACCATTTATGTGTCAAGTGTCATGATATCCCTCGGGTGTCATGTGTTGTGACTTCCCAAATATCGTGTGTCGTGGAATTCCAAGTATCATGTCTCGTCTACTTCCAAGTATTGTTGGTGCAGGACAATCACCAATTGATGTTTTGACATGCAAATGAAATCAAGATTTGAAGGAAAGATTCAAAGTTATGAAGCAAGGAAGAAGTATACACTCAGAAGAGGAAGACATATACACATATGTACAGATAGTTCAATTATGTCTTTAAGAAGTCATAAGGTTGTAAATTTTTGTATATATATGCTATGAAAGTGTCGGGGCAAAAAGAGTGAGAGCACGAGAATAGAGAAATTAGAAGTTGTAAGAGTCATTAGACAAATGAGAAGTTAGTTGAACTCTCTCTCATCATTCAGTTGTAAACTCCTTCAGAAATGAAAGATTTTTTTTTTTTGCGCCCGATGTTTCTGAGTTTTCTCTTCCTGTGTTAGATCTTTTGTGAAATGCTTTTGTACAAGTCTAAGTCTATAGGTGATCGACCTCTGTACAAATTTTTAGCTTCCAATTGTGATCAGGCTAAGAGAATTATGTGTAGGAACATTTGTATGTGAAGAAGTGTTCACTAATTCCTGAAACAGGCGCAAAATTTAAAGTCAATGATTTGATCATTTCTCACTCCACAGTTCAAAGTTTTGAGCAAGCAAGCACTCAATCTTTAAGTTGGAAGGTAAGCTACTTGTGGCTAAAAGCATTTGCTTAAACGGGTTATATTCTTGGAGAACCATGTCTTAGAAGTTATAGGTGTCTAAATCAACTTCTCAGAAGTACAGTTTTAGACATAGGTGACTTGTCAAGTTGATTTCTCAAAATCTACTTAATCTTTTGGAGTAATTCAACTTGGAGGAGGTGTGCAATCTTTAGGCAACACCCCGTACAAAGCTTTATAAAAAACTTTACACATTTTCTTAGTCAATGAGAAAGATAAGTGCAACAGACTTTCTATAGAATCATCCTCTTCACAGATTTTCAAAAATCCTTGTAATTGAATGTTGATCCTCTAAATTGGTGAAAATCTTGACTTATTCTTGATATAGAGGTGATCTAATTTCAAGAGTAGGTTATTCTTTTGGAGATTAACACTCTCCATCAGTGGTATCAGAGCAGGAAGCATCAGAATTGAAGGAAGGAGGATCCCGACTGCTGTAGGTGCAAAGAATTCAACATCTGAAAGTTCAAAAGGTGAAAGCTTGAGGATAAAGCTTGAGAAGGAGATCATACGATATCAAGGAACTCAAAAGGAGTGTCATTTGAAGTAAAGGTAACCTTATACTTTATAAAGATTGAAGAATTCAATACACAGGTGAAGGAAAGATGGGAGATTCTCTTCAGATAGAGAAATTGGATAGAGAGAACTATCCTGCATGGTCAATGAGGATGGAAGCTCATCTTATGAGCAAAGACTTGATAGCTTACATTACAGGTGAAGAAGAAAAGCCTCAATTCAGAGATCCTAGTGTTCCAACTAGGGAGGAATTGTCAGATTTGAAGAATTGGATGAAGAGAGATGCTCAAGCTAGGAGCATTATCTATATGGCAGTCAATGATTACTTGCTACCTCACATTAGAGGTCTTGAAAGTGCAAGTGATATATGGAATGCTTTGGAGGAGCATTTCCAAAATACCACAAAGTCAAGGAAGGCATCTTTGTGGGCATAATTTACCACTTTCAAGAAGAAGGCCTCTCAATCCATCTCAGATTATGTAACCAGAATGAAGGACATTGCAGATGCATTAGGAGCTGTTGATGAAGACATTGAGGAGGATAAATTGGTAAGGCAAATACTCACAGGTTTGAGAGGTGATGACAAATGGAAGCCATTTATTTTGTCCACTGAGTTATCACTTGATCATTTTACTCCTGACTTAAATCAGTTGCTAGGACATATGTTAACCTTTGAGCAAGATGTCAAAGGTGAAAGTGACAAGAGTACAGGTCATGCAATGTACTCAAAGGATAAGAAGAAAAATAGCAAAGGAAAGCAACAAGCAAATGAAGATGAAGGCACAACTAGTCAAACCAACTTCCTAAGAGGAAGAGGAGGTGGCAAAGGTAGAGGAAGAGGCAGGAACAACAAAGATGGAGTCAAAGCTTACTGGATTTGTGGTAAGACAAATCATTTAGCTAATGATTGTTGGCATAATAATTAGAGTAATGGTGGATATAATCAGAATTTTAATTCAAGAGGAAGAGGTGGCAGAAATCAAAGAGGTAATTTTAGAGGTAGAAGTAGTAGGGGTTACTTTGGAAGAAATGCAGGTAGAGGATTCCAAAGTCAACAATACAATAATACCTACTACAATTATGCTTCAGATCAGAAGGAGGATTCAACATTGATAATGAATGCAACTTGTGAAAGGCAAAGTGAAGACCAAAGAGTCTTTAACATTGACTCAAGGTGTAGCAATCATCTGAGTGGTAACATAGCATTGATGACTGATTTGGAAAATAAGGTGACTAATCATGTTGTTCAAATAGGAGACAATACAAAGCACAATGTGAAGTCAATTGGATCAGTAAAGGCCAAGGATGGTAACACCTTATTGAGTAAGGTCTTGTATGTTCCTACAATTCCTAAGAATCTGATAAGTGTAGGACAAATTGTTGAAAAAGGTTATGAAGTGAGGTTCAGTAATGAAGGAGTGTTTGTGGAAGACCCTAGCAATGGGTATAAACAAATTGTTTCAGGGAAGAAAGAAGGAAGATTGTTCACATTGAAGATTCAAGGTAATGTTGGTCATGCCTTGTTCACTTATGGAGGACATAAGATCTCTAAGTTAGATCTTTGGCACAAGAGGCTTGGACATTTCAATGAAAGAGGTATCAAAGACATGATTAACAATGGTGTAGTGCTTGGATTGCCTAATGTTGCAGGTCAACATATGACATACAGATGTGAGGCATGTCAATTAGGTAAGGCTCATAAGCAATCTTATTTCAAGCATGGTTTTATGTATTGAGAGAAGCTTGAGTTGGTACACACAGATGTGTGGGGACCATCAAAGGATTTCAGTATCAATGGTTCAAGGTATTATGTGATTTATGTTGATGATGCTACCAGATGGATCACTATCTATGTGATCAAAGATAAGTCAGAAGTATTCAATACATTCAAACATTATCATGTGTATGCAGAAAGAATTACAGGTCATAAGTTGAAGAGACTAAGGTCAGATGGAGGGGGAGAGTATTTCTCTAATGAGTTCAGTGATTACTTGTGGAATGCAGGTATAAAAAGGGAGGTTACTTGCAGGTACTCTCCTCAACAAAATGGTGTAGCAGAAAGGAGGAATAGGACTCTTGTTGAGTTTGCAAGATCCATGATGAAGGAGAAAAATTGCCCAAATTATTTGTGGGCTGAGGCTGTAAATACGGCCACTTATCTGGTCAATAGGCTACCATGTAAAGCCTTGCAGGGTATGACACCATATGAGGCATGGTGGGGTAAGAGACCTACATTAGACCATTGCAAAGTATTTGGATGTTTGGCATATGCATATGTGCCATCACAATTAAGACACAAATTGGAACCTAAAGCTGAAAAGTATGTGTTCATTGGTTATGATGATAAACAAATGGGATATAGGTTGTGGAGTCCATCCACAAAACAATTCATTGTGTCTAAGGATGTTACATTTGATGAGCAAGGTACTTGGTATGCAGGTACTATCAATATTAATACAGGTGATGAAGAAGTTGTGAGTCAAAGGAAAGGTAAATCAAAGGTACAGATATTTGATGAAGAGGAGAATAATGAAGTGCAGGTTGAAGTTGAAGAAATGCCAAGATTTGATCCTGAGTGTGAAGAACCAGAAACCTCAAGGAGTGGAGAACTTAGAAGGTCATCAAGACACAAGTGGCAACCTACAAGGTATAGCTATGATACTTCTTTTTTGGCTACCAAAGATTATGCTTACATGATAAAAGCAGATGAAGACCCTTCTACATATGAAGAGGCAAAGGGTAAAGAAAATTGGGAGAAAGCTATGCAGGAAGAATATGATGCATTGATGGAGAATCAAACATGGGATTTGGTTCCAAAACCAAATAGCCAGAAGATCATTGGATGTAAGTGGGTCTACAAGACAAAAAGGTTTGCAGATGGAAGTGTGTCTAGGTACAAAGCTAGACTTGTTGTGAAAGGGTTTGCTCAAACATATGGTATTGATTATGATGAGACTTATAGTCCGGTGGCAAAGATGACAACCATCAGAACACTCATAGCAATTGCTGCATGTAAAGGTTGGAAATTGTGTTCAATTAGATGTGAAGAATGCTTTTTTGAATGATTATATTTCAAATGATGTTTTCATGGAGCAACCTCAAGGATTCAGAGATGGAAGGTATCCAGATCATGTGTGTAAGCTCAAGAGAGCTTTATATGGCTTGAAGCAGGCCCCAAGGGCATGGAACTATAGGCTTGTAAAGTTCTTAAAGGAATCTGGATTTCAAGTATCTAAGGCAGATAGTAGTTTGCTTGTTAAAGCAAGTGATGATGGGTTCATTTACATGTGCATATATGTTGATGATATAATTCTTACAGGTACAGATGAGAAAGGCATTCAAAGCCTAAAGAAGCAAATGGAGAAAGAGTTCAAAATCAGTGATTTGGGAGATTTGTCATACTTCTTGGGCATGGAGATTTCATACACTCAACATGGAGTGTATGTGACTCAAGAAAGGTATTTGAAGAACTTGTTAATCAAGTTTAAAATGAATAATTGCAGGGTAGCACCTACTCCAATGGAGGTGAATCACAAATTGAGCAGATATGGTGGAGAGGAATTCAAGGATATGAAGTTATATCAGAGTTTGGTTGGTAGTCTTATCTATGCTACATTAACTAGGCCTGATTTATCATATGCAATTGGGGTTTTGTCCCAATTCATGCATTGTCCTAGGAAAGAACATTGGATTGCATGTCAAAGAGTGTTGAGGTACATTAAGGGTACACTCAAAGAGGGTTTGTATTATGGTTCTACATCAGATACAAACATCAAAGTATATAGTGATGCAGATTGGGCAGGTAATCCTGATGATAGAAGGTCAACCTATGGATACATGTGTTATGTGGGAGATAAGTTAATCTCTTGGTGTTCAAAGAAGCAACATACAGTTGCTTTGTCATCTACAGAAGCAGAGTACAAAGGAATGGTTGAAGCTGCAAAGGAAATAATATGGGTTAAGACTCTGATGAAGAGTTTTGACACTATACAGAGTACACCTATCATATATGGAGATAACATGAGTTCATTGTATCTAGCTGCTAACCCTGTTTTTCATGCCAGGACTAAACACATTGAGATTCAATATCATTTTCTGAGAGAGAAGGTGATGGATAAAGAGATTGAAGTCATACATACTTCAACAAAAGATCAGATAGCTAATATGCTTACAAAAAGCTTGGATGGACCAAAGCTACAGAAGTTCAAAGACATGGCAGACATAAAGAAGATAGAGAAAACCTCAATTGATGATTGAGGGGGAGCTGTTGGTGCAGGACAATCACCAATTGATGTTTTGAAATGCAAATGAAATCAAGATTTTGTTGGAGAAACACTCACTAATTAGACATATATTTGAAGGTCAAATCTTAGGAAGAAAACCCCATGCCTATGTGAAGGGACAAATTCACAACTGTATTATACTTGTAAAGTTAGTTCACTTTAGTTCTAGAAGTTTTTTAAAAATCACGGGAATGAGAAAATCTATATAAGTTAGTTAGTATTAACTGACGCGAAGAGAAGAAGAAGGAGGAAGAGAGAGAGAAAGTGAGAAGAACTCATTTTTGTATGACTGAGTATAGTCGGGCTTCTCTGAGTGAGAAAGCATCTGTAAAACTTCTGAGTTTTTTATAGTTATGAGAAGAACTGAGTAAAGTTCTGTGTATGAGTCTCTCTTCATCATCTCCATGTTTGCCTACTGTGTGATGAATTCAAAAGTTCAAGTTTTCTGAGCAATTCGATGCCTGGCATCGAATCTTGGCTGATAAGTCATTTTTTCATTCTCTGTGTGTTAACTATTGTTGAATCTTTTAAAAATATGAAGTTTGTGGAGCAACTCGATGCCTGGCATCGAGTTTGAGCATAAAGTCGATGCCTGGCATCGACTTCTAGCATACAAGTCTTCTTCTTCATGTGTGTGTAAAAGAGAGTATTTCTGGTGCAGAAAAAGGGCCTAAAAAAGCTCAAAGTCGATGCCCGGCATCGACTTGGACTGAAATTCGATGCCAGGCATCGAATTTTTTATTTTTGGACATCAGGAATACTAAAACAGGCAAAAATTTCCAGTTTTGGAAGGTCATACAGGGTCATCTTGTGAAGGCCATAACTTGAGTTCTAGAGATCCGTTTGATGCATATGATAGCTTGTTGGAAAGCTCTACTCTTCTAGTTTTAGCTTATAAAGTTTCATGAAGAAAGCATACTTGAGCTAGGAGAAATTAGCAAAATACTGAAGGTATGTCATTTCGGTGACTAGGAATTTCTGTAGAAGCAAAGTTCTCACTTTAAGCTATCATTTCTCAAAGTTTGGAGTGGCAATGAGTTAATGGTGACCATAGAGGTGTTCTAGTGTCACATTAATTCATTTCTTGTGGTGTTTTATACATCAACAAGTGGTATCAGAGCAGAAAGATTCTCGAGAGCAGAAGACGACAAAGGTACGAGAAGTTTTGTAAAGTTTTCCATTAAAGTTTGAAAGGTGAAGCATTTGAAGACACAAGGCATCAAAAGATTACTTTCGAAGTATCCTCATACACAAAGAACTTCAAAAGGTATTATCCTTTATCCTTTAAGCTCACAGGTTACAGCAGAAGGAAAGAACTATGGCAGATCATATCTCCATTGACAAACTGGACAGAGATAATTACCCCGCATGGGTAATGAGAATGGAAGCCTTACTTATGAGTAAGGATCTCATGGTATATGTAACAGGTGAAGAAGAGAAGCCAGTATTTGAAGATGAAAGCCGACCAAAGAAAGAAGAACTTGATGCTTTAAAGCATTGGCAGAAGAAGGATGCAAGTGCAAAAGCCTACATCTACAATACAATCTCAGATCATTTGCTACCACACATCAGAGGATTGGAATCATCAGAAGATATATGGAATGCATTGGAATATCATTTCCAAAGCACTACTAAAGCACGGAAAGCAAGTCTATGGTCAGAGTTTACAACATTCAAGAAGAAGCCAAGTCAAACCATTAGTGATTATGTCACTAAGATGAAGGATCTAGCAGATAGTCTTGGATCCATAGATGAAGATGTTGAAGATCACAGATTGATTGCTCAACTACTTGCAGGCTTGAGAGGCGATAAAAGGTGGAAACCTTTTGTCTTATCAACAGAACTTTCATTAAATCATTATGTTCCAGATTTGAACTAGTTGCTTGGTTTGATGCTCACATATGAGCAAGACTTGAAGGGAGATGGAGATAAAGGACAAAGTTCTGCAATGTACGTGAAGAATAAGAAGAAAGGAGATAAAGGTAAAGCAAAGGATGAAGAGGAGTCTAATTCTCAAGCTTATTATGCAAGAGGTAAAGGCACTGGCAGAGGAAGAGCAAGAGGTTTTGGAAGAGGAAGAGGTAATCAAAATAACAACAAAAAGGCTTGCTGGATCTGTGGATTGAGTAATCATTTCGCTCATGACTGTTGGCACAACCAACAAGGATCAAACCAGAATCAAAACAACAATAGCAGAGGTCGAGGTGGAAGATATCAAAGTAATTTTCAAAGAGGTAGACAAAGTCAAAGAGGAGGCTATGGTAGAGGTGGAGGAAGAAGTTGGGGACAGAATCAATCCTACAACACCACCTACTACAACTATGCAAATGACACACAGAATGAAAGTCATACATCATTGATGATGAATTCAATCAGCACATCAGACAAAGAAGATCTAAAGGTATTTTACATTGACTCTGGATGTTCTAATCATTTGTCAGGAAACATAGAATTGATGTCAGATTTGGAAAAAGGCATTTCTAGTCACACAGTTCAAACTGGTGATAATACAAGACATAGTGTACATTCAATTGGAAAAGTGAAATGCAAGAGTGGAGCAGATTTGCTAACCAATGTTTTGTATGTTCCTACAATACCTAAAAACTTGATTAGTGTGGGACAGATAGTTGAAAAAGGTTTTCAAGTCAGGTTTACAAATGGAGTATTTGTGGAAGATCCAGAGAATGGATATAAACAGATTGTCTCTGGTAAGAAAGAAGGTAGACTCTTTACTTTAAGAGTGCAAGGAAACATTGGTCAAGCTTTGCTCACACATGGTGAAGGAGTGATTACAGAACTTGATCTCTGGCATAAGAGATTAGGTCACTTTAATGAAAGAGGAATTAAAGCTATGGTTGCTAATCAGTCTGTACTAGGATTACCAAATGTGCAAAGTCAACATATGGTTTATAAATGTGAAGCATGTCAAATGGGTAAAGCACACAGGTTACCATTTCAAAAGAAAGGATTCAAACATGATGGAGTACTTGAGCTCATTCATACAGATGTATGGGGACCAACAAAAGAAGGATCTATCAGTGGCTCAAGGTATTATGTTCTTTTTATTGATGATGCTACAAGATGGATAACATTATATGTTTTGAAGGAAAGATCAGAAGTGTTTGGAGCTTTCAAGCATTTCCATGCATATGCAGAGAGAGTCACAGGTCAAAAGCTTAAGAGACTGAGGTCTGATGGAGGGGGAGAATACTTCTCCCAAGAGTTCAATGATTATCTTTGGAATGCAGGTATTAAGAGAGAAATAACTTGCAGGTATACACCACAACAAAATGGTGTAGCAGAAAGAAGGAACAGGACTTTGGTTGAGTTTGCTAGAGCTATGCTAAAGGAGAAGAACTGTCCAAATTATCTTTGGGCTGAGGCTCTAAATACAGCTACATATCTTGTGAATAGATTACCATGTGCAGCTCTGAATGGAATGACTCCATATGAAGCTTGGTGGGGTAAGAAACCAACACTAGATCATTGTAGAGTGTTTGGATCAATTGCATATGCTTATGTGCCATCACAGCTTAGGCATAAACTTGAACCAAAGGCAGAAAAATATGTGTTCATTGGTTATGATGAAAAGCAAATGGGTTACAGATTGTGGAATCCTCTAACCAAACAATTTATTGTTTCTAGAGATGTTACATTTGATGAACAGAAAAGTTGGTATGCAGATCAAAGTCATACAGCTGAAGAATTTGAAGAAGAGGTAAGAAGATGTGAGAAAGGAAAATCAATTGTGCAGGTGAATAGAGATGAAGACTATATGCAAGCAAGTACATCCAGAAGTGGATTAACAAGAATGAATGAAGAAGCTCCTATATTTGATGAAGAGGTGTATCCAGAAACTTATGAAGAGTGTGAACCAAGAAGGTCAAGCAGGACAAGGAGACAACCAGAAAGGTATTCTTATGATACTTCTTACATAACTCAGAAGAACTATGCATATATGGTCAAAGATGATGAAGAACCTCAGAACTATGATGAAGCTAAAGGTAAAAAGCAATGGGAAGAAGCAATGAAGGAAGAGTTCAATGCACTGGAGGAGAACAAGACATGGGAACTTGTTCCTAAACCAAATGGTAAGAAAGTAATTGGAAATAAATGGGTTTATAAAGTGAAGAAGCTTGCAGATGGAAGTATAGCCAGATACAAAGCTAGATTGGTGGTGAAAGGCTATGCCCAGACCTATGGCATAGATTATGATGAGACATTCAGTCCTGTAGCTAAGATGTCAACTATAAGGACAATCATTGCTATTGCAGCTTCAAAAGGATGGACCCTAAGTCAATTGGATATAAAAAATGCATTCTTGAATGGATACATATCAGATGAGGTATACATGGAACAACCTCAAGGGTTTATAGATTCCAGGTATCCAAATTTTGTTTGCAGGTTGAGAAGAGCATTGTATGGATTGAAGCAAGCTCCAAGAGCTTGGAACTATAGACTGGTGAAGTATCTCAATGATCTTGGATATCAAAGTTCAAAAGCAGATTCAAGTCTACTTATCAAAAGAACAGAGGAAGGTACAATCTACATTTGTATTTATGTAGATGACATTATAATCACAGGTACTTCAGATGAAGGAATCAAGGAGGTAAAGAGATTACTTGAGAAAGAGTTTAAGATCAGTGACCTAGGAAAGTTATCATACTTTCTTGGAATGGAAGTTACTTATACAGATCATGGCATATATGTGTCACAAGAAAGGTATCTTCTGAACTTGTTGAAGAAGTTTGATATGGAAAATTGCAGAGAAGCTTCAACTCCACTTGAAGTTAATCACAAGCTCAGTAAATATGATGGTGCAGACTACAAAGATATGAGGAAGTATCAATCTCTTGTGGGTAGTTTGATTTATGCTACACTAACAAGACCTGATCTTAGTTATGCAGTGGGAGTTTTGTCACAATTCATGCATTGTCCAAAGGACCCACATTGGATTGCAGGTCAAAGAGTTCTCAGATATATCAAAGGAACTATAAAGGAAGGATTATATTATCCTTTTACATCAGATTTGAAGTTGAGAGCCTACAGTGACTCAGACTGGGCAGGTAATCAAGATGACAGGAGATCAACTCATGGTTACATGATATACATTGGTGATAAGCTTGTAAGTTGGTGTTCCAAGAAACAACATACAGTAGCATTATCATCAACTGAAGCAGAGTACAAAGGACTTGTGGAAGCAGCTAAGGAAGTCATATGGATGCAGACATTGTTCAAGAGCTTAGGCATTGATCAAGGTACACCTACAATACATGGAGATAATATGAGTTCACTTTATCTTGCAGCAAATCCAGTATTTCATGCAAGAACAAAGCACATAGAGATACAGTATCATTTTCTCAGAGAAAAGGTAATGGAGAAGGAGATTGAAGTGGAATACATTTCTACTAAAGATCAGTTAGCAGACATAATGACAAAGAGCTTGGATGGTGTGAAGACCAGCAGATTTAAAAGCATGGCAGGAGTAAAAGAAAAGAAGAAGATATGAAGAAACAGGGAATGTCAATTAGTGATTGAGGGGGAGCTGTTGGAGAAACACTCACTAATTAGACATATATTTGAAGGTCAAATCTTAGGAAGAAAACCCCATGCCTATGTGAAGGGACAAATTCACAACTGTATTATACTTGTAAAGTTAGTTCACTTTAGTTCTAGAAGTTTTTTAAAAATCACGGGAATGAGAAAATCTATATAAGTTAGTTAGTATTAACTGACGCGAAGAGAAGAAGAAGGAGGAAGAGAGAGAGAAAGTGAGAAGAACTCATTTTTGTATGACTGAGTATAGTCGGGCTTCTCTGAGTGAGAAAGCATCTGTAAAACTTCTGAGTTTTTTATAGTTATGAGAAGAACTGAGTAAAGTTCTGTGTATGAGTCTCTCTTCATCATCTCCATGTTTGCCTACTGTGTGATGAATTCAAAAGTTCAAGTTTTCTGAGCAATTCGATGCCTGGCATCGAATCTTGGCTGATAAGTCATTTTTTCATTCTCTGTGTGTTAACTATTGTTGAATCTTTTAAAAATATGAAGTTTGTGGAGCAACTCGATGCCTGGCATCGAGTTTGAGCATAAAGTCGATGCCTGGCATCGACTTCTAGCATACAAGTCTTCTTCTTCATGTGTGTGTAAAAGAGAGTATTTCTGGTGCAGAAAAAGGGCCTAAAAAAGCTCAAAGTCGATGCCCGGCATCGACTTGGACTGAAATTCGATGCCAGGCATCGAATTTTTTATTTTTGGACATCAGGAATACTAAAACAGGCAAAAATTTCCAGTTTTGGAAGGTCATACAGGGTCATCTTGTGAAGGCCATAACTTGAGTTCTAGAGATCCGTTTGATGCATATGATAGCTTGTTGGAAAGCTCTACTCTTCTAGTTTTAGCCTATAAAGTTTCATGAAGAAAGCATACTTGAGCTAGGAGAAATTAGCAAAATACTGAAGGTATGTCATTTCGGTGACTAGGAATTTCTGTAGAAGCAAAGTTCTCACTTTAAGCTATCATTTCTCAAAGTTTGGAGTGGCAATGAGTTAATGGTGACCATAGAGGTGTTCTAGTGTCACATTAATTCATTTCTTGTGGTGTTTTATACATCAACAGATTTGAAGGAAAGATTCAAAGTTATGAAGCAAGGAAGAAGTATACACTCAGAAGAGGAAGACATATACACATATGTACAGATAGTTCAATTATGTCTTTAAGAAGTCATAAGGTTGTAAATTTTTGTATATATATGCTATGAAAGTGTCGGGGCAAAAAGAGTGAGAGCACGAGAATAGAGAAATTAGAAGTTGTAAGAGTCATTAGACAAATGAGAAGTTAGTTGAACTCTCTCTCATCATTCAGTTGTAAACTCCTTCAGAAATGAAAGATTTTTTTTTTTGCACCCGATGTTTCTGAGTTTTCTCTTCCTATGTTAGATCTTTTGTGAAATGCTTCTGTACAAGTCTAAGTCTATAGGTGATCGACCTCTGTACAAATTTTTAGCTTCCAATTGTGATCAGGCTAAGAGAATTATGTGTAGGAACATTTGTATGTGAAGAAGTGTTCACTAATTCCTGAAACAGGCGCAAAATTTGAAGTCAATGATTTGATCATTTCTCACTCCACAGTTTAAAGTTTTGAGCAAGCAAGCACTCAATCTTTAAGTTGGAAGGTAAGCTACTTGTGGCTAAAAGCATTTGCTTAAACAGGTTCTATTCTTGGAGAACCATGTCTTAGAAGTTATAGGTGTCTAAATCGACTTCTCAGAAGTACAGTTTTAGACATAGGTGACTTGTCAAGTTGATTTCTCAAAATCTACTTAATCTTTTGGAGTAATTCAACTTGGAGGAGGTGCGCAATATTTAGGCGACACCCCGTACACAGTTTTATAAAAAACTTTACACATTTGCTTAGTCAATGAGAAAGATAAGTGCAGCAGACTTTCTGTAGAATCATCCTCTTCACAGATTTTCAAAAATCCTTGTAATTGAATGTTGATCCTCTAAATTGGTGAAAATTTTGACTTACTCTTGATATAGAGGTGATCTAATTTCAAGAGTAGGTTATTCTTTTGGAGATTAACACTCTCCATCAAGTATTGCCAATACTTACTAAGTGTCGTGTGTCACCTGTTTTGAAGCAATCCCAGAGAGGTCCTGTTTCCCTGTTTTAAACCCCATAACCCTGAAGTGGCATAACTTTCTCATACGAAATCCGTTTGTTGTGATCTTGGGTTCGTTGGAAAGCTCATGAGGGAGTACAAGAAAAACATCGTGGCAAAACTAATATATGGATTATTAGATATACTATTTTGAAGTTGACCCTCAAATGGACTAGGAAACCAAGAAGTCCCAAAGGATTTTGAGCAATACAAGGGGAAATTTTGGATTTGTAGACAAAGCTTATGAACCTAAGATCTGGCAGAAACTTAGACAAGGATAGGAAAAAGCATTAGATCATCTGAGGCTAGTGTCAACTATACAGCTAAGTCTTGGGCACAACAACTAAGTGGTTATCCCTACACACTAAGTTAAAAAACCAGTGACTCAAAAATGTCCTTCAACATGGAGAGATCCACATGTGGCTCAGGTACTTCCTATTTACAGACACCAGAAGGTCCCTATAAGACACAACTGGAATATATCAGGAGCAACCAATTAGGTGCTCACATCTATGAGGATGGCCTGAAGCGATCAGTGGTCCAACTCAAAAATCCAGATGAGCCCTTTGGATTGGAACACCCAGTGGTCAAGTTCGAAGAGGGGTCATACATTGATAAGGAAGGAACCATGTATGTGGTTACCAACTTACCAGACACGATAGATGAGTTTGGAAATATCATTCCTGAGAATGAGATAGGAGACCTAGAGCAAGGAGACCGAGGAGAAGAACCCAAGACTCCTAGATGTTGGAGCAAGTCTATGAAAAGCCTAAGTATTGGCTTGAGTCTCACAACGTCTTAGAAGAAGCTTCAAAATGAAGACTATTTAAAGTTCACTTGTGAACTACCTCTTGTAATTTTTGAAGAGTTTACTTAATGTAAAAGTGAAAGAATCTTAAGTGGTTGAGTCCACTTGATCAAGAATGGAACGAGGAGCCACGAATTCGTGATTTGTGGTAGGTAGACAATCAAATCAATCATTGATTGATTGGAGAGTGATTGAGGGAAGTTAGCCTCCCAAACTCAACTATAAATAGATGGCAGTTTTAGTCGTGGTTAGAGAGACCTATGTGAAGACCTCCAAGAGCTGAGCTTTATGCCATATCAAGGTGTGATTACAAGGCACACATATGTATCAGTAAGTCCATTGTATTGTACAAGCAATATACTTTCATTTTCATGATCATTTGGGTTCATATTTCCATGTTCTTGTGAAGTGTACTACTCACTGCCATTACTCTCAGTTTTCTCAGTCAGATTGCAGAGATGGTTTCTCTGCGCTTGGTGCATCATTTTCAGTAATTTAACTTGGTGAAATTAGCTCTACAAGTCTATTATATGCTCAAAAATTTTCATGTCATTTGGATGTTGCAATCTTCAGTTATATTCATTTGAAGTCAACAGGGTCTGTTCATCTTCACTTCTCTGTCAGGTACCCGATTTTTTCACTCACCTTGTCAGAGCCATTTCTCAGTGGTTACTTATCGACATTCAATGCTTTAAAGCTTGTTGGATTTAGCTTACTGTCTAGTATAATCATATAAATTTTCATAATCATTGGATTCCTATAATTTGAGTTATGTTCATTTTTCTCCTCACTAGTCTCAAACTGTAGCAACCCGTGAAAATCGGGATGATGTCATCACTTGCTAAACATCATTCTCAGTTTGTGGTTCATTATTTTTGATGATATTACTCTTGAAAGTTAGATCTTTAATTTATCTAGACTTTCCCAAGAGGAATTAAGTTAATTGCTGCTGTGCTCAAAGAATTATGTAAAACACTGGACAGGTGTATGAACCAAGAATAGCAAGTTTTCACCTCTCAGCTAACTCCAACTTATCTGTTTTGATCTATCCTTTTGAGAGTGATCTTCCAAGGTACATAGGGTGTTTAATACATCCATTGGAAAGCTAAAAGGGCCCATCATATACTCGTGGAGTTCATTTGGATGGTGTAGAGCAAGGATTTTGCAACACCTCTTCATCTTCAAGATTGTAAGATTGTAGGTACTCCAATGGAGGTCAATCACAAATTGAGCTCACATGAAGGTGAACTCATAGAGGACATCACATCATATCAAAGTCTAGTGGGTAGTCTCAACTATGCCACATTGACAAGAGTAGATATATGTTACAGTGTGAGTGTGCTAAGTCAATTTATGCACACATTAAGGAAACCACATATGGATGCTGCCAAAAGGATTCTCAAGTATCTCAAAGGAACCATAAATGAAGGACTTTATTAGCCTTATGTATCTGATTTAGGGTTGAAGCTATTTTCTGATGCAGATTGGGCTGGCTCCAAGGAAGATAGAAGGAGCACTTGAGGTTATCTTACCTTTGCAGGTTTAAAGCTTATTTCATGGTCATCCAAGAAGCAACCCACAGTTGCTCTCTCTTCTACTGAAGCTGAATATAGAGGTCTTGCCATAGCTACTCAGGAAGCTATGTGGATGAAGACATTGTTCAAAGATCTTGGATTGGAGTTTGGAACTCCAATTATTTTTGGTGACAATATGAGTTCTATTCATTTGGCTGCTAATCCTATTTTTCATGCAAGGACTAAACATATTGAAGTTCATTATCACTATGTATGCGAGAAGGTTCTAAGCAAAGAGATTCAAATATCATATGTGTCCATTCATCAACAATGTGCATATATTCTAACCAAAGCATTGGATGGTACAAAGCTTTACAAATTCAAGGCTATGATTGGTTTGCAGGTAATCTTGGAAGATTGAAGACCTCAAGCATACTTGGCTTGAGGGGGAGCTGTTGGAGCAAGTCTATGACAAGCCTAAGTATTGGCTTGAGTCTCACAAAGTCTTAGAAGAAGCTTCAAAATGAAGACTATTTAAAGTTCACTTGTGAACTACCTCTTGTACTTTTTGAAGAGTTTACTTAATGTAAAAGTGAAAGAATCTTAAGTGGTTGAGTCCACTTGATCAAGAATGGAAAGAGGAGCCACGAATTTGTGATTTGTGGTAGGTAAAGAATCAAATCAATCATTGATTGATTGGAGAGTGATTCAGGGAAGTTAGCCTCCCAAACTCAACTATAAATAGATGGCAGTTTTAGTCGTGGTTAGAGGGACCTATGTGAAGACCTCCAAGAGCTGAGGTTTATGCCATATCAAGGTGTGATTACAAGGCACACATATGTATCAGTAAGTCCATTGTATTGTACAAGCAATATACTTTCATTTTCATGATCATTCGGGTTCATATTTCCATGTTCTTGTGAAGTGTACTACTCACTTCCATTACTCTCAGTTTTCTGAGTCAGATTGCAGAGATGGTTTCATGTCATTTGGATGTTGCAATCTTCAGTTATATTCATTTGAAGTCAACAGGGTCTGTTCATCTTCACTTCTCTGTCAGGTACCCGATTTTTTCACTCACCTTGTCAGAGCCATTTCGCAGTGGTTACTTATCCAAATTCAATGATTTAAAGTTGGTTGGATTCAGCGTACTGTATAGTATAACCATGTAAATTTTCATAATCATTGGATTCCTATATTTTGAGTTATGTTTATTTTTCTGCTCACTGGTCTCAAACTGTAGCAGCCCGTGAAAATCGAGATGATGTCATCACTTGCTAAACATCATTCTCAGTTTGTGGTTCATTATTTTTGATGAGATTACTCTTGAAAGTTAGCTCTTTAAGTTGTCTAGACTTCCCCAAGAGGAATTAAGTTAATTGCTGCTGGGCTCAGAGAATTATGTAAAACACTGGACAGGTGTATGAACCAAGAATAGCAAGTTTTCACCTATGAGCTAACTCCAACTTATCTGTTTTGATCTATCCTTCTGAAAGTGATCTTCCAAGGTACATAGGGTGTCTAATACATCCATTGGCAAGCTAAAAGGGCCCACCATATACTCCTGGAGTTCATTTGGCTGGTGTAGAGCAAGGATTTTGCAACACCTCTTCATCTTCAAGCACATACCTATCCTTCTCTTCACACTAGAGGTAAGTCAGTCTTGACTAGAGTAATCACTCCAGATTGGATCCCTCAAGACAACAAAAGCATATAACTATTCTTAAATAGAGAAACAGAGGAGGCCTTTTGGAGATTCAAGCCAGACCAACCCAGCCCAGTAGTCACCATCTATGAATTCAAGGATCCGGAGACACTAGGGAAAGTTTTCTATCTAGATCACACATCTGAGAAAATGTTCTTGGTAACAGAGCAAGATAGGCATGCATACACTTGGCAAGGTGAATCAATTTTCCCTCCACAAAGATCTAATGTTTCCCATGGCCTCCAAGGAGCAGGATCATCCAAGGCTCATGAAACCCAGAGGGAAAGAATCAGAGAGAGACCTGAGGTAAGCTTTGCAAACACTGTGGGCAGAGACAGATCAGGACATGAAGGTGAAACACCTGAAAGGGAAAGACATAGATTACATAGGCATCAGAGACATGAACATGATTTTCCATTGCCTAGACCACGAGATCACTCAAGAACCCTTAGACCCTCTCAAGTGGTTAAGACAATGAAGAACTACTTTGATGGTTCAGGAGATCCTTATGATCATGTGGCCGAGTTCAAACGTGTTAAGAGCTGAACAGGTCGAGGACTTGTTCACTCAGTTCGAGGCATTTGGTTTGACTCTTAAGGGTACTGCCTTAGCTTGGTTTCAACCCCTAAATAGTCGCAACTATCGAGACAGGCCAATTGCTAGAAGCATTCACTGTAGAATTTTCCAAGAGTGGTATCAGGCATAACACATCATCCTTGATCCACAGCTTCAAGCAGACACCCCAAGAAATAGTGCGACTTGCAGGAAGACGATTTAGACAATACTTAGAAAGATGCCCTATTCTAGAGTTACCCACACTAGCCAAACAAGTGGCCTTGTTTTTAGATGGCTTGCTAAGCACCAAGTTAAGATCATATGTGTACTTGAAAGAGCCTACATCCGTAGAAGAGTGTGTGCGGATGTGCATTGACATAGAAGACAATTTTGGTGAGTTAGGACTATCCAAACTCTATAAGGACTCTGACAGTTCTACCAGTCATACCTCTAGAACCTCCATGGAGATAGATGAGATAGCTGAGCAAGTTGCCAAGAAGCTAGGAGTTCAAAATAGACAACCACCAAGGGTCACCCCATTGAAGCGATGTTATAGATGCAGAGGAGATCACATGGCTAATGTCTGCCCAATGATGGCTCAACCCCAAGGAAACTCTAATGCTCCATATTGCACTATTTATTGGGAGAGATGGTAGGATGCACTCAAGAGATTGAGTTGAAGCTGCTTGACCTGCTTTGCTCCAGCCCTCCTTTGCTTCAGATATGCTTAGTACACTTGATTAGCTTCCAAATGATACCAAGAAAGCATATATGTACTTTGCAAATGATATGTGTAATGATCAAATCAAAACAGACTACTTGAGACTTCAAGAATCCAAGAAAACTTGCTAATTTGGTATTGACACCTGCTCAGTCTTTCACTCAGTATGACCAGCACACTTATAATTGGCAAAATTCCTTCTAGAGATATTCTATTAGCTTAGTAAGCTACCATTTGCAAGTGGAATGAGAAGAAATGATAAACTACACACTGAGAAATCACTTTAGCAAAATTATATGTACCCTGACTTTTTAGGAGCTCTACAGAAAAATACCAGAGGTCACTTCGAGCGAGATTTCTCCGAGATGGCTGATCCTTTGACCTTGAGATTTTGTAGGCGTGTAGTATGCTTGGAGCTGGTTCCAATGTGCTTTGAATCACTTGATTTGGTTCAGTAGATCCTGAGATACGCCCCTTTGAAGTTGACAGACTTGGAGATGATGACTCAGAGAAAAAAACAGAGATAATGAATGTAATGATATGTATTAATTCACATTGATGTACATTCCCATTGACATGATAAACATTGTCAAATGGTACTCAGAGGTGTAGACTATGAAAGAGTCCTCACACACTCAAGTGTTGGTACAAAATTGCCTCGGGATATGAGCTGAAGTGCCTGCGACTTTTGCATTACATCTTTTATAGAAGTTGAGTTGAGATTTGAATTTGAATTCAAATTCAAATCTCCTATAATCACTCCTCTAAAATTAGGGAGATATTCTTTCTACTAAACTATCCACTTTTCCACGACTAATCAAGTAGGTAAGTGATTACATGTAAATACCAAGTCATATAGACTTTTACAATGAGTAAAATGTAATAAGTCATAAGACTAAGTTCCTATGGTTTTTGCTTCTCATAGTGATATCCTTCAAGGGTTCCAAGCCAAAAGTGAAGGCTTGATTTGCACCAACAGCTCCCCCTCAAGCCAAACGCTTTGGCTTAAGTCTTCATCTTTAGTCTTCAATCACATCCTGCAATCCAATCATGGATTTGAATCTGCATAACTTGTTTCCATCCAATGCTTTAGTGAGTAAATCTGCACATTGCATATTAGTAGACACATAAGCCAATTGAATGTCTTTACTAAGCAACTTTTCTCTCACATAGTGGTAATGAACCTCTATGTGTTTGGTTCTAGCATGATATATTGGATTAGCTGCAAGGTGAAGAGAGCTTGTGTTATCTCCAAAGATGATTGGAGGCCTAGTGTATAGACCTAGCTCTGTATACAAAAGTTTTAACCAGGTAGCTTCTTGAGTGGCATTGGCAAGCCCTCTATACTCTGCTTCAGTGGATGACAATGCCACTATAGGTTGCTTCTTGGCTGACCAAGAAATAGGCTTATCTCCTGCAAAACAAATGTAACCTGATGTGCTCCTCCTGTCATCCTTGCAACCTGCCCAATCTGCATCTGAATATACTTTAATGTCAATATCTGATGTATAAGGAAAGTACAAACCATGGTTCTGAGTTCCCTTCAAATACTTCAAGATCTTCTTTGCTGCCTCTAGGTGAGGTGCCCTTGGTTTGTGCATGAATTGACTAAGTACACTGACTCCATATGCTATGTCAATTCTTGTCAAGGTAGCATAATTCAAACTACCTACCATGCTTTGATATCCTGTAATGTCTTGTATTTCATCCCCTTCATGAGCACTTAGCTTTAGGTTGACCTCCATTGGAGTAGTTGAGACTTTAGCATCCTGCAAGCCAAACTTCTTGACCATATCCTGTACATACTTCTTTTGAGTGATATATATACCTGAGTTGGTGTAGACTAACTCAAGACCTAAGAAGTACTTCAATAATCCAAGATCATTGATCTTGAATTCTTTCATCATCTGTCCTTTGATGTGTCTAATCCCATTGACATCGTTACCTGTAATGATGATGTCATCAACATAAACACACAAGTATATTACCTCTGTACTACTCCTCTTTATGAATAGAGAAGTGTCTGCTTTACTCATCACAAATCCTTGGTCTTGGAGGTAGGTTGTCAACCTGTAATTCCATGCTCTAGGTGCCTGCTTCAATCCATATAGAGCCTTCTTCAATTTACAAACATAATTTACCTTCTTGGGATCTTCATAGCCAGGTGGTTGTGACATGTAGACTTCTTCAGATATCCATCCATTCAAGAAAGCATTCTTGACATCTAATTGGTACATGTTCCAATTCTTGGATGCAGCTACACTCACAAATATTCTGATAGTTGGCATCTTAGCCACAGGAGAAAATGTCTCCTCATAATCAATGCCTTGGGTTTGTGCAAAACCCTTGGCAACCAACCTAGCTTTGTACCTGTTTATTGTTCCATCAGAATTCCTCTTTAGCTTGTAGATCCATCTGGATCCTATCACCTTCATATTGTCCTTCTTGGGTACCAAGTCCCAAGTATCACTCTCCTTGAGAGCTTCCATTTCTTCATCCATAGCTCTTTTCCATTCTGGTTTGGTGATAGCTTCTTCATAGGTACCTGGTTCTTCATTCAACAAATCCTTTGCAAGATATACAGAATGTTTAGTTACAAGTGATGTGTCATACCCAAATCTGATAGGCTTCTTCTTTTCTCTCTGAGATCTCCTCATTGCTTGAGTTGAGGATTGTAGAGCCCCAACAGGTTGAAACTAAAGGTACAAAGTATTTTTCCTCTTAAGGTTCAAAGGTTGAATCTAAATCTTAAGGTGCAAAAGTAAAAGAATTAAAAGGAAAAGTGAAAAAGGAAGGCCGCGTACGAAAAGGTGGAAATAGGCCGCCCAATCAAAATTTTATTTTAAAAGTCACTCTTGTTCTAAAGACACTACAAGACAAAGTAGCGAATCGTTGAGGACCAGTCAAAAAGACAATCTTGGGACATTGAAAAGACACCAAGATTGTATTGCAGTTAGAGTGCGCGAACCGGCGGACTCTCAAACAAAAGGAAGGACAAAGGCTATTCTTAGACATGGAGAGTTGGGAGCAAGAGAGAGCTTCGGAGGAGCAAGAAGGGAAGCAAGAAGAGCCTCCAGTGTAGTGTGCTGACGACATTCAAGAGTGCAAGAGGTGCCAAGAGGAAAGTGTGCAGAGAAGAGAGAAGGCGGGCTGGATTCCAAGAGTTCCAAGGGCTATTGCGTGCGTGTGCAGTGATACCAATTCCTTAGCTTGGCGGAAGCTTAGTGCAAGGTGTGCACAAGGGAAGCGGGAAGCAAGTGAAGGATTGGTGCACGGCCGCTGGAAGACTTGAGATAATTGGTCTTCAGTAATTGATGCTCTCTGAAGTGGTATTTAGTCATTGATTAGACTGTGCGCAGTCATTGTAATTGTTGAAGGATAATTAATATTCAAGGTTTCCAAGAGTATTTCTTTGCAGAAGTTCTCACTGTTATTCCATTTTCATCATCTCTTTTTTTCTCCTACAAACCCTCAAACTCCTTCTTGTCCCCGAATCCCCAACAAATTTGGCACGCCCGGTGGGACTTCCAAGGAGCTTTGAGCATAGGAGAATATATATTGCCATTGGAGGACAACATTCCAGTGTCGACAACATTACTCTAGTGGGCCAAAAGGTACATCCTTCTATCAAGATCTCATTTTAAGTACACTATGAATAGCTCATGACCGCGACCCGGTCACAAACCTTGAGAATCAAGTGCAAGCAGACAAGAAGAAAGACAAACAGAAGATCATCGAGTCCACTTTCATCGACTTCGTCGGTAGGAAGCATGGCAGGACAGGTGGACCTAGAAATCTTGCTCTCCAGGTTAAACATAAAATTCCCCTCCTTCAGAGGTTTAGCCCATGAGGACCCAGATGAGCACATTCGACGATTTCTTTCATTATGTAAGACTAGGGGACTAATGGGTAGGGAAGATGCTTTCTTGATACTCTTCCCCGCCACATTGGAAGGTCTGGCAGACAAGTGGTTTAGTCAGTTTGCCGAAAACCACTTTACCTCTTGGGATTTGATGAAAGAGGCCTTTAAGAACCAATTTCAGCAGGGCAACACGGCTGAGATCATTATAGAAGAATTGGAAAACTTGAAGTTGGGTCCAGGAGAGAAGTTCCCCGAATTCGTGACCAGGGCAAAAGCATTAATGGCTAAATTACCGGATCCACCACACGACTTCTTTGTCAAGAAGTGGTTGGCCAAACCTTTACCTGTGGTCACCCAATGCAAAATAAAAGTGTTGGTGCTACCTACTGCCTCTGTTGAGGAATTCATCAATACGGCCACCCGCTTGGAACAAATAAGGCACCAGTATGGTACAACGTCTTCCCAACTATCATATGGTACAGAACTGGAGGACCCAGTGAGCCAGTTAAGAAGGGAACTGGAAGGCTTGAAGAGGAATAAGCCCTATACAGAGGAGGAGACTACTGTAGCCCAGCTGAGAAGAGAGATTGAAGCCCTCAAGCTCCAAAAGGAAGAGGAAGCCCAAGCAGAGGAACTAGCTCAGCTGAGGCAGGAGTTGCAAGAACTAAAAGGAGGCGGCATTAAGAACGGACTATGGTGCTCCATGTGCAGTAAGCAAGGACATATAGTAAGTGAATGTCCTTTGCTAAATGTGACTTGCCAATTATGCAGAAAGATTGGGCATGAGGCCCATGAATGCCAATCAAGGGGAATACCGACAACGACATACTGGACACAAGGCGGGCTCTTGCCACCAGCAAATGTAATGGCAGCAGCAACAAACCAAGGTAATAACTATAATCCTAGACCAAGAACTAACCTTGCAAATGGGCCTAGAAGGCCAATTATTTGCTTCAGGTGTCGAGAATGTGGGCACTACCAAAGTAGGTGCACCCTACCAGAGAATGCACCTCCTTGCAGGAACTTCCCTGAGGCCAGAGACCATTATACAAATTGTTGTCCTAAGAATCAAGCCTCTTCATCAGGGCCCCATATCCAAATGATTTCAGTGCAGGAAGAAGAAATGGCAAATCAAGTTAAGGTGCCGTCACCATCTACCAGGGTGGTGCAGTTAGAGGAAATTGACTCTTTTACTGTGCAGACAAGAAGCAAGGGGAAGGCTCCAGTGGACGTGGGTCAAGAATCATTGATTAATGGAGTAAACAGAGACAAAGGTGTGTCCGAAGACCTAGCCACCACAATTGCAGACACAAGGAAAAAGGAAAATTGCACAGGTACCAGTGATGCCATTGGACAGGCATTCAGCAGGGCTCATGAGGAGTTGGATAAGTCAAATGGAGCCCAAGCTCTTAAGGAATCAGAAGCCTCCAGACTGCTCAAGTCCATGAAAAAGGAGGTTAGTATTCTTGATTTAATAAAGATGGATGGGAAATTCAGGTCAGAATTATTACAGATAATTGATGAAGCTTCTACGAGAAGCTTAGTAGCTAAGACTGCTATCTCACATCAAGGGATAATCAGGGGGGAAGCACCCCTTACAGATTATAAAAGCCCTCGGCTCACAATATCAATCAAGGGCCATGAATTTCAAGGTGTTATTGTAGATGGTGGTTCTGGCATTAATTTGATGCCTGAACATACCATGAAAAGGATTGGACTCCACCCTTCAAGACCTGCAAACTTCACGGTCACTTTGGCAGATCAGAGCAAAGTAAGGCCCTTAGGGGTAATCCCAAAGGTTCCACTTGAAGTACAAGGTAATCTATTTATCCTAGATTTTGTGGTTTTAAGATTGCCCCAAGTTGAAGGAGGATTTCCCCTCTTAATTGGAAGACCTTGGCTGAGGCATGCCAGTGTCATTCATGATTGGGGTAAGGACACCATGTGGGTACAAAAGAAAGGGCAGGAGCTGACACAAATTCATTTAGAAGAAGGCCCAGACAATCAAGGAAATACTAGTATGATGCAAACAGTGAGCATTTGCATGGAAACAGAAGCGGAGGATCAACCCCAAATAGATTTTGAGGAAGAAGAGGATATTTTAAGTTGGCTTCATGCCGGAAACTCTTCTTCTTGCTTTGGAATTTTTCTTGATAATCCTGATACATTTGGAGGCTATGATGAAGACAAAGGAAAGGTCCAGGTTGATGGATTGGGAGAGCCCATCACTGACCACAGAAGGGGCAGGAAGATACCCCTCAAATACAAATTGGAGGAGGATGTGTCAACATTAGATAACGAAGTTTCCCAAGCTAAAAGCAAGGTAAAAAACTCTGAGGTTGAATGTTCTTTCCCAATTCAAGAAATCCCTGCAGGATGGATGCAGGACAAGGAGGAAAACATCGAAGTTCAAAATACACCTGCTTATGAAGCAATGCAAGAAAAGCTAGTAGAAGAAGACAAAGAAGCAGATGCACAAGAAGATAATCTGGTAACAAGAAACCCGGTTCAAGAAGTACATTTATGCAACCAAAACAATAATCAACCAGTTCTAGTGGCCACTTGGTTGTGGAGCCACCCAAAGCTTCTAGAAAAGGTAAAATCATTCTTAACCCAGTATGCAGATGTTTTTGCCTGGCATTATAAAGACTTAGAAGGAGTGCCTGCATCCTATGGAGAGCACAGGATTCCTCTGGTGGAGGGAGCCAGACCCATCAGAGGAAGGAGTTATAGACTCAATCCAAAGTATGCCGAAGCTGTCTATGGGGAAATCCAAAAGATGGAAGATGCAGGAATCATCATTCCTGTGGAACACTCAGAGTGGCTCTCACCTATGGTTATAGTACCAAAGAAGAATACTAATAAAATCAGGATTTGTGTGGACTTTAGAGCTCTCAACAAGGTGACCATTCCAGACGGGTTCCCTATGCCTTTTGCAGAACAGGTCATTGAAGAAGTGGCGGGGCATGCACTATATAGTTTTATGGATGGCTTCAGTGGCTATAATCAAATATCAATACACCCAGAGGATCGTGAAAAGACTGCTTTTATCACACCGTGGGGAACGTATGTGTATGTAAAAATGCCATTTGGGCTAAGAAATGCTCCAGCCACATTCAACAGAACGGTCAATCTCATTTTTGGACCCTTATTGCTGGAATCACTTAGAATCTTCATGGATGATTTCTCTTCATTTTCAGGATCTCACAAAGAAACCCATCTAGATTGTTTGGACCAGCACCTGAGACAGCTGCAGAATATCTTCCAAAGATGCAGAGAAACCAAGTTAAAGCTCAATCCAAATAAATGTCATTTCCTTGTGACAGAAGGAACCCTCTTAGGACATGTGGTATCCGCTAAAGGTATGGCCCCAGATCCTGACAAAATTCTCTCTATACTAAAGTTACCTAAACCCAAAACTCCTAAAGAGATCCAGAGTTTTTTGGGGCATACCGGTTATCATAGAAGGTTTATAAAAATGTATGCAGAGATAGCTAGACCTCTGACTAGACTCACAGGTAAAGAAGTACCTTTCAAATGGGAAGAAGAAGAGGAAAAAGCATATCAGACATTAAGGTCACGGCTCGTGTGTGCTCCTATCTTGGTCACCCCGGAGTGGTCAAAAATCTTTCATATACATGTCGATGCCAGTGCATATGCAGTGGGAGCAGTTCTAACTCAACCCAGTGAAGAATTTAAAATGGACAGGCCAATTCAATATGCCAGTAGAATCTTGACCAAAGCTGAAAGAAATTACAGTACTACCGAAAGGGAAGCACTAGCAATGGTCTTTGCAGTTCAAAAATTCCGCCACTACTTATTGGGGGTAAAATTTATTATTATATCAGATCACCAACCTCTCAAGTACTTACTCAACAAACCACATGCTACTGGTAGAATATGGAGGTGGTTACTGTTATTCCAAGAGTTCGATTTCTCGGTAATCCATAAGCCAGGAAGAGAAAATGTGATGGCAGATCACTTATCCAGAATCAATAGGAGGGATCAAACCAGTGGTATCAATGATGATTTCCCTGATGCACACTTGTTTGCTATACAACCTAAAGGATGGTATGATGATATCAAGCAGTTCATTAATACGGGATTGTATCCAGAAAGTGCTAATGCTGTACTAAGAAAGAGGCTACTTATCAAAAGTAGACCATATACTTTCATTGAGGGCAAACTCTACAGACAGGGCAAGGATGACAGGATGAGGAAATGCTTAGAGGAAGATGAAGTGAGGGAAATACTGCAATTTGCACATGAATGAACAGGTGGTGGGCACCTTCCAGGGCATATCATGAGCCAGAGAATACTAGATGCTGGTCTATGGTGGCCTACACTCTTTAGGGATGCAGATAATTGGAGAAAAACATGTGATGTGTGCCAGAGGTGTGGACCTAAACCCACCAAGCAAAGACATCACCCTTTGGTAGTTTCCACTTCTTGGCAGCCCTTTGAGAAGTGGGGATTAGACTTTGTTGGGCCTATATACCCTCCGGCACTTCCAAAGAGGGAAAAGTACTTACTGATAGCCACGGACTACGCAACAAAATGGGCTGAAGCCATTGCATCAACGGATTGCTCTGCACAAACAGTGGCTGACTTTGTGTATTGTAACATCATTTGTAGATTTGGATGCCCGCTGGAAATCTGTACCGATCAGGGTACTCATTTTGTTAACAAAATATTGCAGGAAATTTCCAACAGGTATCGCATTTTACACAGAACTTCTTGTGCATACTACCCACGAGCTAATGGACAAGCCGAGTCAACAAACAAACTATTAATTTCAATGTTACGAAAAGAATGCATGTTGCAGCCGACCTCTTGGGGACGGGCCTATCTGGGTACATTATGGGCATACAGACTGGCCTATAAAGAGACTGGGTATTCCCCCTTTCAATTAGTTTATGGCTTGGTTCCTATTGAACCATTTGAATTTATCAGAGGCTCTATAAGAACGGAAAGACTAGAGAAAAATGGGATGGAAGTTTCAGCAAGACTTACTGCTTTGCATAAACTAGAAGAATCGAGAATTCTAGCATCCAAACGGTTAGAGAAGCAGCAATTACACAGGAAGGAGACTCATGACAAAAATCTATGGCAAAACAAATTGAAGCCTGGAGATTTAGCACTGCTGCACAGACCACAAATTTCTAATCAAACCAAAGGGAAATGGATCCCTCACTGGGAAGGCCCTTTTCACATTACGAAGATGCTGCAATGGGGGGCAGTGCAATTGGAAACACTCGATGGCAACACCCTACCTTTAGTTAACATTTCCAGACTCAAGGCTTATTATCAAGCATCATAAACATTGCATTTTCCTTTATTTTGTTGGTTTTGCATTGTTTTAATAAGTAGCAATAATCAAAATTTTGGGCGTAGTTTTTTTTTTTAATGAAAATCAAAAAATTCTTTTCTTTTCTTTATCATTGAAAATGAAAAACTTTGGCGCAAGTTTTCTTCTCCATCAAAAATTCAAGAAATTCATCAATTCAAAAAAAAAAGAAATTCATCACTTGAATGGCTCATAGTTTTGCTAAGTAACTTTCATTTTTGCCCTTTCCTTTGTTTGTCTCTCGGATGGATGAGATTAACATTGTCATCTCCTCTCTTTTTGATCACCTTTTTATGCTAGTCCGCTCCTTCTTGAGAGGTGCTCCCTCATTCGAACCAGCTATATAATATGGCCTCTTTTTTCATTCTTGCTTCACCATCCTCAGGAATCCGTCTTATTTTCAGTGTCAAGTTGTGCTAAGGAAGAAAGAGGAGAGCATTTCACACCCCCTCACCCTCAATCCCCCTCAACAATCTCCACAACCCAAACCCCCGGCGGAAACAACCAATCCTCTACATCCCCCCCCTCTCAAACCCACGCCCCACCCCCTCCCGACCCCCCTCGGCGCAGCACCCCCCAGCCCCCCCTCTCCACTACTCTCTCCACAACCCCCCCCTCTCAAACCCACGCCTCACCCCCTCCCAACCCCCCTCGGCGCAGCACCCCCAGCCCCCCCTCTCCAATCCTCTACATCCCCCCCCCTCTCAAACTCACGCCCCCCCCTCCCACTTCCGCTCGGCGCAGCACCCCCCAGCCCCCCCCCTCTCCAATATCCTCTCTCCACACCCCCCCTATCAAACCCACGCCCCCCCTCCCACCTCCGCTCGGTGCAGCACCCCCCAGCCCCCCCCCCTCTCCAATATCCTCTCTCCACACCCCCCCTATCAAACCCACGCCCCCCCCTCCCACCTCCGCTCGGCGCAGCACCCCCCAGCCCCCCCCTCTCCAATATCGTCTCTCCACACCCCCCCTATCAAACCCACGCCCCCCCCTCCCACCTCCGCTCGGCGCAGCACCCCCCAGCCCCCCCCTCTCCAATATCCTCTCTCCACACCCCCCCTCTCAAACTCACGCCCCCCCCCTCCCACCTCCGCTCGGCGCAGCACCCCCCAGCCCCCCCCTCTCCAATATCCTCTCTCCACACCCCCCCTATCAAACCCACGCCCCCCCTCCCACTTCCGCTCGGCGCAGCACCCCCCAGCCCCCCTCTCCACTACTCTCTCCACCCCCCCCCCCTCTCAAACCCACGCCCCCCCCCTCCCAACCCCCCTCGGCGCAGCACCCCCAGACCCCCTCTCCAATCCTCTACATCCCCCCCTCTCAAACCCACGCCCCACCCCCTCCCAACCCCCCTCGGCGCAGCACCCCCCAGCCCCCCCCCCTCTCCACTACTCTCTCCACACCCCCCCTCTCAAACCCACGCCTCACCCCCTCCCAACCCCCCTCGGCGCAGCACCCCCAGCCCCCCCTCTCCAATCCTCTACATCCCCCCCCCTCTCAAACTCACGCCCCCCCCTCCCACCTCCGCTCGGCGCAGCACCCCCCAGCCCCCCCCCCTCTCCAATATCCTCTCTCCACACCCCCCCTATCAAACCCACGCCTCCCCTCCCACTTCCGCTCGGCGCAGCACCCCCCAGCCCCCCCCCTCTCCAATATCCTCTCTCCACACCCCCCCTATCAAACCCACGCCCCCCCTCCCACCTCCGCTCGGCGCAGCACCCCCCAGCCCCCCCCCTCTCCAATATCCTCTCTCCACACCCCCCCTATCAAACCCCCTATCAAACCCACGCCCCCCCTCCCACCTCCGCTCGGCGCAGCACCCCCCAGCCCCCCCCTCTCCAATATCCTCTCTCCACACCCCCCCTATCAAACCCACGCCCCCCCCTCCCACCTCCGCTCGGCGCAGCACCCCCCAGCCCCCCCCTCTCCATTATCCTCTCCACACCCCCCCTATCAAACCCACGCCCCCCCTCCCACTTCCGCTCGGCGCAGCACCCCCCAGCCCCCCCCCTCTCCAATATCCTCTCTCCACACCCCCCCTATCAAACCCACGCCCCCCCTCCCACCTCCGCTCGGCGCAGCACCCCCCAGCCCCCCCCTCTCCAATATCCTCTCTCCACACCCCCCCTATCAAACCCACGCCCCCCCCTCCCACCTCCGCTCGGCGCAGCACCCCCAGCCCCCCCCCTCTCCAATATGCTCTCTCCACACCCCCCTATCAAACCCACGCCCCCCCTCCCACCTCCGCTCGACGCAGCACCCCCCAGCCCCCCCCCCTCTCCAATATCCTCTCTCCACACCCCCCCTATCAAAACCCACGCCCCCCCCTCCCACCTCCGCTCGGCGCAGCACCCCCAGCCCCCCCCCTCTCCAATATCCTCTCTCCACACCCCCCCTATCAAACCCACCCCCCCCCCTCCCACCTCCGCTCGGCGCAGCACCCCCCAGCCCCCCCCCCTCTCCAATATCCTCTCTCCACACCCCCCCTATCAAACCCATGCCCCCCCCTCCCACCTCCGCTCGGCGCAGCACCCCCCAGCCCCCCCCTCTCCAATATCCTCTCTCCACACCCCCCCTATCAAACCCACGTCCCCCCCTCCCACCTCCGCTCGGCGCAGCACCCCCCAGCCCCCCCCTCTCCAATATCCTCTCTCCACACCCCCCCTATCAAACCCACGCCCCCCCTTCCCCCAGTTTCATCCATGGCGGACCCCGCTCCGGGTGATAGTTCTGCTCCTGCCTCAACAATTGCTTCTGCACATCCCAATCCCCCTCCTCCTTCATCGGCAGACCCATCTGTTCAAGCGACTCAAACCGCACCAACCCTGGATCTTCCCCTTTATTCCATAGACTCAGATTCCAGCTACCTGTATTCCCCACCTCCCCTCCCGCAACCTCCTTCTCCTTCCCCATCTATATCTCATTCATCCCACCCATCTTCGCCAACAGGGGATTATATGCGCCTGTTTCTACCACCTGACATAAACCTGCAAATCCGAATGTATCTCTCCATTCCTACCATTGCCCTTTGTCAAATGTTTTCTATTGAGGATCTTCAACAGGCGGGCTTGTGGGGCTTGGCTAATGTTTTCTTCAACCCCGCCAATTTTACCCAGGTTTATGAAGCCATCCGCCTTTTCCCTCATTTTCGAACGGGCACTCTCTTCATCCCCGACATTGCCGCAAGTATTGGGTCTTCCCTAATAGATTTTCGTGCTCCCCCTTTCCTATACTCTGGACTGTCCGCCTCCGCCACTATTGCCTTTTGTAACACACATTTTCAAAGTAATGCTAGGTTTTTGCTCCGCATGACCACCCTTCTCAATGCGTTCATCTTTTTCTTCTTACTCCGCAGCCAAACCTCTTCCCTTCCGTGGTCTGATATTCGCATCGCTGATCCGCTCTTTTGCTTTCTCCATAGCCGCCCCTACCCCTACGCCCACCTCATTTATAGTTCCTTGATGTTGCGCTCACGTCGCCTACGCCAGGCTATCTCTAGAGGCTCTCATGCATTTTCCATCTATTCTGCACCCTTCTTATCTTGGCTATATCAGATTCCAGCACATTCTGCACACAATGCGGCTTATCTCCCCTCCCAACTTGGCCCTTCCATTGCCCCATCTCCCTCCCCCCCTCTAATCTCTATTGACTCGGCTTCCGCCTCGACACCCACCTCCGCGCCACCTGATGTAACTTCCTGCCCTCCCCAATCTTCTTCACTCCTCCCTCCTGCATCTAGCACCTCTCCATTCATACCTAACCCCCCTGATGTAACCTCCATCCCTCCCCATTCTTCTCCCACTATCCCTCCTGCATCTACCACTTCTCCGTTCTTAACTCCTCCCCCTGATGTGCCCTCCTTCCCTCCCCAACCTTCTTCACCTATCCCGCCTACAGCCACCTCCTCTCCATTCATGACTTCCACCCCTCACGTCCACTCCTTCACTACCCAATCTTCTTCCCCTTTCCCTCCTGTATCTACAAATTCTCCATCCATGCCTACCCCTCCTATTATCCCCATACCTCCCCTCTCTTCCGATTTCACCCCACTTATTCAAACCCAGCTCAACCCTCAAAACCCCACCTGTATGCCACCCATTCACCCGAATTTCACATCCCCCTCTACCAGTAACCTTCCTGTCAGTCAACATCTCCCTTCCACCAATCTTTCACTTCCCACTCCATCGACCACTCCAACCCTTCATTCTCCTCCGCCGTATATTCCCCCTCCCCCTCCTGCTCCACCGGCCAATCCCACTCCGCCTTTTGACCTACCATCAACACCTTCATTTTTGCAATTACTCCAGGACGCGAGTGTAGTCGCTATCGGCAATGCTCAGGCCTCTCAGATTTCCTTGGATTCGGTTTCCGCAGCAGCTTCGGTTCATCAACAGTATATCTCAACAATAGAAAACATCAATCGCATGGCAACCTCTCAATGGCACTCCCTCAACGAATCGGCCCGATTGCTCAAAGAAGAGCGAGATCATTATCGTGATATGGCCGACTCTGCGATGAAAGCCTTAGAAGATCTTCAGAATCGCTCCAACTTAGGGCTTTGTGCTAATGCTGCATGCCGACGTATCCGCAGGGAAAGGGATCACCTTAGACAATGCCTTAGTTCGCTACAGCTTACGATCGAACAAGCTTCTGCTCCTTTGCCCCCTTCTCCATCATCCTCGGCTGACAACCTCAATCACCCTCCACAATAAATTACATTCCTCAGTCTAAATAAATTGCTCATCCCAGTCATAAAATATTGCTCTTAGGTCCCAGTATCCCTCTGCCAATAATTACCTCATAATTTTGATTTCTCTCATTCTTGTCGGGTGCATTATACTTTTTCTTCTCCATAAGATACACATCCTTTATTTTTTGTGCCTACGTCATCCTCATCTCTGTGTCTTTGCAATTTCTCAGTTGGTATCGCTGTTGTCTCTCCGGGACGGAGAGATCTTTAGGTGGTGGGCATCTGTAGAGCCCCAACAGGTTGAAACTAAAGGTACAAAGTATTTTTCCTCTTAAGGTTCAAAGGTTGAATCTAAATCTTAAGGTGCAAAAGTAAAAGAATTAAAAGGAAAAGTGAAAAAGGAAGGCCGCGTACGAAAAGGTGGAAATAGGCCGCCCAATCAAAATTTTATTTTAAAAGTCACTCTTGTTCTAAAGACACTACAAGACAAAGTAGCGAATCGTTGAGGACCAGTCAAAAAGACAATCTTGGGACATTGAAAAGACACCAAGATTGTATTGCAGTTAGAGTGCGCGAACCGGCGGACTCTCAAACAAAAGGAAGGACAAAGGCTATTCTTAGACATGGAGAGTTGGGAGCAAGAGAGAGCTTCGGAGGAGCAAGAAGGGAAGCAAGAAGAGCCTCCAGTGTAGTGTGCTGACGACATTCAAGAGTGCAAGAGGTGCCAAGAGGAAAGTGTGCAGAGAAGAGAGAAGGCGGGCTGGATTCCAAGAGTTCCAAGGGCTATTGCGTGCGTGTGCAGTGATACCAATTCCTTAGCTTGGCGGAAGCTTAGTGCAAGGTGTGCACAAGGGAAGCGGGAAGCAAGTGAAGGATTGGTGCACGGCCGCTGGAAGACTTGAGATAATTGGTCTTCAGTAATTGATGCTCTCTGAAGTGGTATTTAGTCATTGATTAGACTGTGCGCAGTCATTGTAATTGTTGAAGGATAATTAATATTCAAGGTTTCCAAGAGTATTTCTTTGCAGAAGTTCTCACTGTTATTCCATTTTCATCATCTCTTTTTTTCTCCTACAAACCCTCAAACTCCTTCTTGTCCCCGAATCCCCAACAAGGATTCTGGTGTATCCTCTAGCTTCTTCATCTTCATCTTTCCTTTGGACTTCCATGCCTTGAATTCCTCAAGGTTAATTGTATCATCATCATCTGAGCTTGAGTCTTCTTTCTGGATTGGTTCCTCCTTGGTGAGCCTTGGGAAGTCTTCTTCCATATCATAGGGTAGACTAACCTTCCTGCATTCATTCTCATACCAAGAGTCATTCTCATCAAAGATGACATCTCTGCTTACCTTGAAGCCTTTGTTTGTTGGGTTGTAGAATCTGTATCCCTTTTGGTTCAAATCATAACCAATGAAGATACATTTTTCAGCTTTAGGGTCTAGCTTTCCCCTTACCTGTGAGGGAATATGCACATATGCTACACAACCAAAGATTTTGCAATGATCCAGAGAAGGTCTCTTACCATGCCAAGCTTCATATGGTGTCATGCCATCAAGTGATTTGGATGGCAACCTGTTGATAAGGTAGGTGGCAGTAGATACACTTTCTGCCCAAAGATAATTTGGAAACTTCTTTTCATTAAGCATAGACCTAGCTGTTTCTACTATGAGTCTATTCCTTCTTTCAGCTACCCCATTTTGTTCAGGTGAGTACCTTGTAGTTATCTCCCTCTTGATGCCTCTTTCCTGCAAGAAATCTTCAAACTCATTTGAGAAGTATTCTCCTCCACCATCTGACCTTAGCCTCTTCAAGCTTCTTCCTGTTTGGTTTTCAACAAGTGCAAGATACCTCTTGAAACAATTAAACACTTCATCTTTATGTTTCATAAAGTATAAGATGGTCCACCTGCTATAGTCATCAATGAAGGACACATAGTACCTTGAACCTGAAATGGAAGGGTCCTTGCTAGGTCCCCAAACATTTGTGTGTACCAAGTCTAGGTAGTCTTCATGCATGAAACCTTTCCTTGAATAGGGCAACCTGTGAGACTTACCAAACTGACATGCTCCACACTTATAAATCATGTGTTGCTTGGATACATTAGGTATCCCAAGCACACATTGATCCCTGCACATTTGCTTTAGGGTTCTTTCACCTATGTGCCCTAACCTCTTGTGCCATATTTCTAACTCTGAAAGTGTTTGATCCTTGTAATTATATAAAGCAATGTTCTTGGTGTCTTCTAGCTCAAAAGTAAACAATCTACCTGATTTCTCCCCCTTGGCAATTCTTTTGAAACCATGTCTTGGGTCCTCCACATATGCTCCATGTTGAGTGAACCTGACCTGCAAACCTTTCTCCACAATCTGACCAACACTCATTAGATTCTTGGTGATGGTTGGTACATAAAGTACCCTGCTCAATAGATTCTGGTTACCATCACATGTCTTTACATTTCCAATTTTTACAACAGAATGTTTAGTATCATCACCTGTCTGTACCTGATGTTTGCCCTTGGGTTCTTCCAAATCAGAGAGTAGTGCCACATTACCAGCTACATGGTTAGAACACCCTGAATCAATATAAAATAAATGATCATCATTTGTACCTGCCTTGGAGGTCATATTCATGATCAATAGGGAGTCATCTTGCTCCTCTGTGTAGTTGTTGTAATCCCTTCTGTTTCTGAATCCACCTTGGTAGTTACCATTGTGGTTGTGATTGTAATTGTTATTGTACTGATTGTTGTATCCATTGTAGCCTTGGTGTTGGTTGAACCTGCCTCTCCCTTGAGAGTATCCACCTCTTGAATAGCCTCTTCCTTTCTGATTCTTGTAGTTCTTGTAGCATTCATCTGTGGTATGATTGGACAACCCACAAATGTTGCATGGTGATGAGTTGTAGGGTCTCCCCCTACCTGACTTACCTCCTCTGCCTCTTCCTCTTGAGGATCTACCTCTCCCTGCATAGTTTGCTTGGGAGGTAGAACCTTCTTCATCAACCTTCTTACTTTTACCTTTATCTTTAACCTTCTTATCAGTATATAGAGTAGAGGGGTTGTTACCTTTTGATTGATCTCCTGCCTTTGTAAACTTTGCTTCATGTGTGAATAGTTGGCCCATGAGTGTTGTGAGATCTGGGGTATGCATGTCCATATAGAGGTCCATTGCAGTGGTGAAGCTTTCCCACTTATCATCTGCCTTGAGTCCATTTGTTATTTGCCTGACTATTTGCTCCTCTTCAATCTCCTCTCCAATGCTTGCTAATTGGTCTGCCACATCTTTAATCTTGGTCACATAATCTGAGACTGATTGCTTGGGCTGCTTCCTAAGGGTTGTGAATTCAATCCACAGTTGATTCTTCCTGGCCCTTGTGTTGGAAGAGAAATATGTTGACAGAGTTTCCCAAGTCTCTTGGGAAGTCTTATAGTTCCTTACATGAGGTAAAAGGAAATTAGATATAGAGTTAAGAAGGTAAGACCTTGCCAAAGCATCTTTTGCACACCATTGGTTGAGTCTCTCTTGTTCATCCTTGGTGGGTAATCCTCTAGCTTTGAATGAGGGCAATTCCTCATCTCCTGATATGTATCCAAACAAGCTTCTTCCTTGCAGATAGGTCTTCATCCTTAGAGACCAAGCTTGGTAGTTGTTCCTATCCAATTTTTCAATGAATGAAGGAAAACCATCTCCCATGTTTACCTTATTTGCTCTGATACCACTATTGGGAGAGATGGTAGGATGCACTCAAGAGATTGAGTTGAAGCTGCTAGACCTGCTTTGCTCCAGCCCTCCTTTGCTTCAGATATGCTTAGTACACTTGATTAGCTTCCAAATGATACCAAGAAAGCATATATGTACTTTGCAAATGATATGTGTAATGATCAAATCAAAACAGACTACTTGAGACTTCAAGAATCCAAGAAAACTTGCTAATTTGGTATTGACACCTGCTCAGTCTTTCACTCAGTATGACCAGCACACTTATAATTGGCAAAATTCCTTCTAGAGATATTCTATTAGCTTAGTAAGCTACCATTTGCAAGTGGAATGAGAAGAAATGATAAACTACACACTGAGAAATCACTTTAGCAAAATTATATGTACCCCGACTTTTTAGGAGCTCTGCAGAAAAATACCAGAGGTCACTTCGAGTGAGATTTATCCGAGATGGCTGATCCTTTGACCTTGAGATTTTTTAGGCGTGTAGTATGCTTGGAGCTGGTTCCAATGTGCTTTGAATCACTTGATTTGGTTCAGTAGATCCTGAGATACGCCCCTTTGAAGTTGACAGACTTGGAGATGATGACTCAGAGAAAAAAACAGAGATAATGAATGTAATGATATGTATTAATTCACATTGATGTACATTCCCATTGACATGATAAACATTGTCAAATGGTACTAAGAGGTGTAGACTATGAAAGAGTCCTCACACACTCAAGTGTTGATACAAAATTGCCTCGGGATATGAGCTGAAGTGCCCGCGACTTTTGCATTACATCTTTTATAGAAGTTGAGTTGAGATTTGAATTTGAATTCAAATTCAAATCTCCTATAATCACTCCTCTAAAATTAGGGAGATATTCTTTCTACTAAACTATCCACTTTTCCACGACTAATCAAGTAGGTAAGTGATTACATGTAAATACCAAGTCATATAGACTTTTACAATGAGTAAAATGTAATAAGTCATAAGACTAAGTTCCTATGGTTCTTGCTTCTCATAGTGATATCCTTCAAGGGTTCCAAGCCAAAAGTGAAGGCTTGATTTGCACCAACACTATTGAGAGAAAATACACGAACCATATGGCTCAAGATTGTCCATACAATAGGAAGGCTATTAGACAAACACATCAGCAACCTTACCAACATGGTAGGTATTAGAACCAATACCAACATCCATATTATAGGCCACAACAACAATATCAACTTCAATACCCACAACAATATCAGGCACCATACAAGCCACAACCAGTCCTAGGAAACCAATCACCAACTCTTGCGAATGTGATTTTAGTCAAGTATACAGTGGCAGAGGAAAACCCTGTTGGAGCAAGTCTATGACAAGCCTAAGTATTGGCTTGAGTCCCACAAAGTCATAGAAGAGGCCTTAAAATGAAGACTATGTAAAGTTCACTTGTGAACTACCTCTTGTAACTTTTGAAGACTTTACTTAATGTAAAAGTGAAAGAATCTTAAGTGGTTGAGTCCACTTGATCAAAAAGGGAAAGAGGAGCCACGAATTCGTGATTTGTGGTAGGTAGAGAATCAAATCAATCACTAATTGATTAGAGAGTGATTGAGGGAAGTTAGCCTCCCAAACTCAACTATAAATAGATGGCAGTTTTAGTCGTGGTTAGAGAGACCTATGTGAAGACCTCCAAGAGCTGAGCTTTATGCCATATCAAGGTGTGATTACAAGGCACACATATGTATCATTTTCTCAGTCAGATTGCAGATAGCAGCCCATGAAAATCGGGATGATGTCATCACTTGTTAAAACTCATTCTCAGTGTGTGGTTTATTTTTTTTGATGAGATTACTCTTGAAAGTTAGCTCCTTAAGTTAACTAGACTTCCCCAAGAGTAATTAAGCTAATTGCTGCTGTGCTCAGAGAATTATGCAAAACGCTGGACAGGTGTATGAACAAAAAATAGCAAGTTCTTCACCTCTGAGCGAACTCCAACTTATCTATTTTGATCTATCTTTTTGTGAGTGATCTTCCAAGGTACATAGGGTGTCTAATACATCCATTGGCAAGCTAAAAGGGCCCACCTTATACTCCTAGAGTTCATTTGGCTGGTGTAGATCATGGATTTTGCAACACCTCTTCATCTTCAAGCACATACATATCCATCTCTTCACAGTGGTATCACAGTAAGGTTGGACAACATGGCATATGGATTTCCTTCATCAATTGACAAATTGGACAGAGGTAACTACTCAGCTTGGTCATTAAGAATGGAAGCTTATCTCCAAGGTAGAAGTTTATATGGTTATGTGGCTGGAGATGAAGTTATGCCAAGTTTTAGGAACAAAAGTCAACCAACACAAGAAGAGCAAGAGAGATTGAGCACATGGTGCTCCAAGGATGCACTTGCAAGGTCTTATCTCCTCAACTCTATCTTAGATTTTTTGTTGCCTCACATTAGAAGTTGTAAGACATCTCAGGAAGTGTGGGATGCACTTGAAGCCTTCTTCTCTTCAAGTACCAAAGCTAGGAAGCATCAACTATGGCTGGATTTCACAACTCTCAAGAAGGCTCCCAAACAAAATGTGACTGATTTTGTCACAAAGCTCAAGGACATAGCGGATTAGTTGGGAAGCATTGGAGAGGTAATAGATGAAGAGCAAATTGTAAGGCATGTCATCAATGGCTTGAAGGCAGATGACAAGTGGGACGCATTCACCACAGCTATGGATTTGTACATGGACATGCATGTACCTGATTTCAATACACTCATTGGACAACTACTTACTCAAGAGGCAAAGCTTATAAAAAATAGAGAAAGCTCTAAAGGTACTCAATCTTCAGCTTTATACATTGATAAAAGCAAGTCCAAAGATAGCAAAGGAAAGGCAAAGAAAGTGGATGATGAAGCAGGTACATATCAAGCTATGTAGGTAGAGGAAGACATGGCAGAGGTAGAGGAAGAGGAGGTAGACAAGGCAGGGGGAGATCCCAAGACTCCAACTCATGTTCTATTTGTGGATTAACTAATCATACAACTGAAAATTGCTTTGGAATTCTAGGAATCAAAGAGGCAGAGGATACAATAGAGGAAGTTATGGCTACTCAAGAGGAAGATTCAACAATTATCATGGCAACTACAACAACTACAATCATTCAAACTATCAAGGAGATTACAAAGGAAGGAGAGACTACAATAACTGAAATTTTGCAGGCATAAACTAGACTTTAAGAGCTTTCAAATGAGAGTGAAATCACTCCATTTGGATACTGGATGATGCATCAACCAGCTGCAACAAAACAGATAACTTGATCTCTTCACAGAGTATGAGCTAACTGGACAGACACTGTTCTGGACATTTCTCTGCACATGTGTAGGCACTGAACCTGAGACTTATACCAGACAAAGTAGAACTTATAAGCTTTCCAACAAGACAAAAATCATTGCAAATGGATTCCGGATGAAGGAGAAACAACAATTACAAGACCGGGGGGTCTGCCAAAAACATCTAGATAGATAGAGTGTGTAAGAGTGAAATTTCTGCAAAATATGCAGAGAACAGCTAGTAGGGGGTGTGCTTAAGCAAGGGGGCAGCTTGGGCACGTATTTCCACGACTCGTAGTCATAATACAACTCATTAGAGGTTTTAAAGACCTCATACTAACCTCTTTAACCAATCAAAAGCATATACATGTCAAAAGTGAGGTCCAATCACATCAAGAGGTGAGCTAAATCTTCTCTAATCAAATTCTTTCCATTATGGGCATGATTTGATGCCTCCAACTCGTGGAAATCAGCCTCCTTTGATTGTGGATGATGTGGAAGGTTCAATTTGGGGCATGTTCCCACACTCTTGAGCTTGAAAAACTTTCAACACTCCCCCTCAAGCTCAAGTCTTTTCCTTTGTTGCTTCAGCCTATGTCTCTTATGTTGATAGCTTCCTTGAATCCTCCAAGCTTTGTACCTTCAAGAAACTTTGTCATCATGTCTGCAACCTGCATTTTAGTGTTCACATACCTTATATCTAGCTCTTTTGCCATCACCTTTTCTCTAACGAAGTGGTAATGAACCTCTATGTGCTTGCTCCTTGCATGAAACATGGGATTGTTAGCTAGATAGATGCTTGAAATGTTGTCTCCATAAAGAGGAAACTCCTGCACTTCCACTTCCAAGTCCTTAAGTAGCTTCTTAAGCCATAATAGTTCACATGTAGCCAATGCTAAACCTCTGTACTCAGCCTCTGTGGATGAAAGAGCAACAGTGGGTTGCTTCTTAGAGCTCCAAGAGATCACTTTTGTACCTATCATGAAAACATAACCCGATGTACTCCTTCGATCATCCTTGCTACCTGCCCAATCAGCATCACTATATCCTTTGACACTTAGATCAGCATCATATGAGTAAAATAGACCTTGGTTGATGGTGTGCTTGATGTAACGAAGCACCTTTCTTGCCGCCATAAGATGATCATGAGTAGGTGTATGCAAAAATTGAGAGAGAACACCTACTACATATGCAAGATCAGGTCTAGTGAATGTAGCATAAATTAATGAACCAATTATGCTTCTATATAGTGTAATATCTTGTATAGCCTCTCCTTGACCTGCAACCAACTTTGTATTGGGCTCCATGGGCTGAGAAAGTGGCTTACAACCACTCATACCAAACCTTTATAGCACATCCAACAAGTATTTTCTTTGAATCAAGAAGATGCCATTGTGTGCATAGATTACCTCTATTCCCAAGAAGTATTTTAGTGTTCCAAGATCAGATATCTTGAACTCCTTTCCTAGCTTTGATTTGATATCTTTAATACCTGCAATATCACTTCCTGTGATGATCAAATCGTCCACATAGATGCATATATATACCGTCTTGTCTCCTTGCTTCTTCATGTAAAGTGATGGATCTGCAACACTTTCTTTGTATCCACAACTTGATAAATAAACCACTAATCTCTGATTCCAGGCCCTTGGGGCTTGCTTTAGTCCATATAGTGCTTTCCTTAGCTTGCAAACATGATTTGGGTACCTCATACTAGCAAATCCTTGAGGTTGGCTCATGTAGACTACTTCTTCAAGCTCTCCATTGAGGAAGGCATTCTTCACATCCAACTGATATAAGCTCCATTTCCTTGATGTGGCCACTGCAATCAAAGTCCTAATTGTTGGCATCTTGGCTACGGGGCTGAAAGTTTCATCATAATCTATCCCGTAGCTTTGGGAGAAGCCTTTCGCCACCAACCTTGCTTTGTACCTAGCAATGGAACCATCTGAATTTCTTTTAATTTTGTAAACCCACTTATTACCTATCACCTTCATGCCTTCTTGAGCTGGTACCAAGCTCCAAGTATGGTTCTCATCAAGTGCTTTGAGCTCTTCCTTCATTGCCTCTTGCCATTCCTTGCAATCCTTAGCTTCTTCATAACTAGTTGGTTCTTTGTCCTTGATTACCTGAGTCATGTATGCATAATGCTTTGCAATGAAATTATCATATGTTAACCTTTGTACTGGATATCTTACTCTTGAAGACCTTCTTTCACTTCCTTTTGGTGTGGTTGCCATCTTCTTTCTTTGTTTAGCCACTCCTGGAGTTTGAACTTCTTCTATCTCTTCATCTTCCAACATGCTCTCATCCACATAGCTTCCTTCTTCAACTGAAATCTTCTCTTTGCCTTTGACTTTGCTTTCTTCAGAGCTGTTCTCTCTTTCCCTAAGCCTTCCACTCCATGGTGAGGGTGTCCTTGTGTTGCATGAGTTGCTTGGACCACTCAAATCCATGCTTTCTTGAACTCTATCATCATTCTTCAAATCTGTCTCACCTATGTCTTCAACCTGCAATGGACTTGTGCATGCATACCAAGGCTTCAACTCATCAAAGACAACATCCCTACTTACCTTCAGCTCCTTGGTGATGGGATTATAGCATTTATACCCCTTTTGTTCCATAGAATATCCCAAAAAAATACACCTTTCAGATTTGGCATCTAACTTTGACCTCAACTCTTGAGGTACATGTACATAGCATATACAACCAAAGATTCTAAGATGTGAAATGCAAGGTTTTCTTCCACTCCATGCTTCCTCAGGGGTTAGATGATGTATACCTGATGTAGGACATCTATTCATGATGTATGTGGCTGTATATGTAGCCTCTCCCCAATAACAATGCGGCATATTCATTTCATTGAGCATACACCTTGCTACCTCTGCTATGTGTCTGTTCTTTCTCTCTGCTACCCCATTTTGTTGAGGGGTATACCTGCATGTAAATTGTCTTTTGATGCCATTGACCTGCAAAAATTCAAAAAATTCATGGGAGAAGTACTCTCCCTGCAATAGAACAAAGATTACGACCACCACATGCTAGAGAGATGACCCTCCTCCCAACCAAATGCCTCTATATATAGCTCTCTCCAAGGGACTACCTTCTTGGGCAGGTGAATGCTAATCATCCAAGTGTCAGCCATGTAGCTACATGTGCGCCAAGTGTCCAGTGGATGCTTCTAGAAGGTTCTAGAGCTCTTTGGGCAAAATACTCTTCCCATGTACCTCATGGGGATTGAACCCAAGACCTCGTCCTTCACACCCTTGAGTCTTAACCATTAGGCTAAGTGGATTACTTGGTTACAAGAGTAAATGACCTCCTAGTAAGTCTAAACTCGAGATCTTTGGTCATACACACGGATGACCAAAAGGTGTCCGATTTCAGATCTGTCTGAACCGGCTAGACCCTTGGATCATAGACTTACTTTATTACATTCTTTCCCCCTTGGAAAATATTTTCGTCCTCGAAAATAGAGATATATACATACTGTAGGCAACCCCCGAGCCTCATGTTCTAAGACTGGAAGAACATGGTCATGTTCTAGAACTGGAAGAACATGTCTCATCTCTGTGGTGGCATCCTTGCCCAAATGATTCAAAACACTATCTGTTTTTGTACTTTGATGAACGAGACAAAGTACAAACTAGTGAAGAATAATGAGGGTGGATCTAATGACATCCCTGGCTAATTCACAGTTTCTGGATGTGCGATCTAGGCACAAACATGTGAACTAGGTGGATTCAAATTACTAGTCCATTTCTAGGCATAACTGGTGCATGGGCTTAGTAATGAAGGTGGGATTCTTATCCCTCGCAAGACTTTGAGAATTCTTGATTCACTTGAATTTGTTTTGGAGAACTTGAAGTTTGGTTGTCCCATACATCTAACTTTAGATGTCTGTACAATGGTTTACTTTTATCTAACAGTTACTTGATTTTTTCACCCGACTAGAGGACTACTTTGTCCCAATGAGTTGAAAAAATCCTATGTAAACTGTAGGAGAAAGTTTACCATTTCGGTGGAATCAACCATACTAACTTCACCAATTCAAATTCAAAATGAAAATTGTCCAACTTAGGACACTTTTCTCAAAGACTTTTAACTGAAAGTTCTTGGGAATTGTCAATCTGATGAGCAATTCCTAACTTCACTATTCTAGAGTATACTGGACTCCAGGAAATCATTTATGCTATAACTTGAAGCAAACTCAAATGAATAAGTCCACTTAGACTTATCATCTTTTGAAGATTGAAAAGGTTCTTGTACATAACATCTATCTAGGATGTTCAAGTTAGTTATTTTATTCTAACCGGCTAACCCTGGTCTTTTGCAAAAGGAATCAGATACTATATCTGAGTCAATTTCAAAAGATTTGGAAAGCGGAAAGAAATAACTAAGACTCTGTACAACCAATTCAAACTTCGAATATACATAAACTTGCTATGAGTCAAAGTCTAGTTGACTCAGGACTTTAACTTTTCAAAGATCTATTTCAACAAGATATTGAAGCATTGTTTTTATCTTTAAGAGAAATAAGCTAGTTTCTCAAAAAGATTCAAAACAAATCAAAAACATCATCCAACCACAAGATACTAGTGTGGTAACCAACATCAGTGTGTCGACCCACTGAGGTTCTGTCGATGAGTTTCGTATTCAAATAATGCTTCACTTGAGACTAAGTTCAGGTCACATTCAGTCTTTTTGACTCCTAATCGTGAATGCAATTCTTGTGCATTTCTTTGAGTCGAAAGAGTGAATTTATCAAGTTACACTAGGAATTTGATGCTTGACTTAGTCAATTAAATCTTTAGTTTGAAAAGATCAACTTCAAAATCAAAGTCCAACTTCTTTCAGAAATTTATCAAATATTTCTGATCAATAACACTTAAACTTGAAGTGTTCTTAGAAGATCTTGGAAGTTCCTTACTTCATATCTTCAATTTCCTTGATCTTGAAGTCATCTTGAAGTATCGTAAGATACTACTTTCATCCTTTACGAATTAAACTTTTCTTGAAGTCTTAATTCCCTTGAGGATGAAACCTAACTTCAAAATCCAAACTAGGACTAAAAGATAATTATCATCCCACGGTCCGATGTCCCATACCATCTTTCCTATATCAATCTGAGTATAAAATCTGGTGTCCCATACCACCCTATTTTATATTCACATTAATGTGTGGGTGATTCTTATCCTAAAGTCTAAACATCTCTTGATAGAGTACCTTATCTCTTCAATTCTTTTACGAGAATTTAGAAGTTCCAGGTATTACCTCTAACTAGATTTTTCTAGGTTTTGATTCCTTCACATGATCGTCTCACAATCATGTGCTTTACCTTGGGAACTTGAAAACCTTTAATAGAATATCTCCAATCTTTTTTGCTAGGGTTTTCAAATGAAAACCAATCAGAATTCCAAGTACTTGAATTTTCTTGAATTCAAGTTCAATTGGTTTATCCTTGACCAATTTCGTAGTGACAAGAGCTTTTAGCTTCTTGTCTTTAGATTCCTTTCTACTTATGCTTTTAGGTACCTATCCTGGCCAGGACTTTTATAGGAATCTCTCTACTGCATAAGTCTGAGCATCCGCTCATGCTTCTGGATTTGTACCAAAATCCCTTTAAGGATAGGCAAACACTTATGTTTTACCTTCCATAGACTTAAGTACCGTCTTCACGGTTGCAGACTACATACTTGGAATTACTTCACTCTGTTCAGACTGGGAACAGCTTACTTTTTCACAATTTTCCATTTAATAAATGGAACTTGAGTGAATCATTCCTAATGGAATTTTTACTGCCAATACTTGGGCAATCTATAGAGTAGTTCTAGTCGCACATTCTTGGACAATCATGGTCAAGTTTGATCAATCTGGTTGATACTTGCGACAAAAATAAAGACTTAGTCTTTATCTTTAAGATCTCTTAGATTATCTTAAGCTTCTTTGCTTACCTGCAGGATTTTAGAGATCTTTCCCTCAACTTAAGTCCAAGCATTTTCTAGTGCTTTTCAAATTCCAAAGCTAAGAATCTTTGATATACCTTAATGTTATATCACTTATTTGGACTTAAATACTAAAACTAGTGGTTAGGGATTTGCTGGGAACTACTTGCTATAAAACTTCTCTTGAAAGATGCTAGTCTCACATCTGGGGAGATTTTTCTTTCAAGAACTTTTTTGATTCCTAACAAGGAATCAAGTAATACTAAGCTAGTGATTCACCTTGGAATCTTTTGCTTTCCAATCTAATGATTCATCTTGGAATCTTCTGGAAAGTGATTCATCTTGGAATCTTCTCCTTTACTGGAAAGATCTTCAAATGGAATTCTAGACTTTTGGATAAGACCAGACTTAAGGCTTTGCTAAGCTAGTGATTCACCTTGGAATCTTTTGCTTTCCAATCTAATGATTCATCTTGGAATCTTCTGGAAAGTGATTCATCTTGGAATCTTCTCCTTTACTGGAAAGATCTTCAAATGGAATTCTAGACTTTTGGATAAGACCAGACTTAAGGCTTTGCTTGTCCAAAAGACAATTCTCAATTAACTAATGAAATAGTTAATTAGACTCTTTCATTAGCTTATCTTTAGGAAATAGCTTAATTTCCAAAGATTACTTGGCTTGAATCTCTTGTTTAAGCTTTTCTTATCTTAAAGACCACCAAACATACTTTTCTTATCTTTAGAAAAGTGCTTTAATAAAGTCTCCATGTTTGAAAACTTTGCACAAGCAAATAATGTTGGAATTGTTTACTTAATCTTATAAAAGATATTCTTGATTTTTATAAGATTCAAGGCTTTACCACTTGAAGCTTATCTTTTAGGAAAGAACTTGTTTCCTAAATTGTCTTTAGGAAATATCGTGATTTCCTAAGCTATATCTGTTTTAGAAATGAAAATAATTTGAATCATTTCATTAATTGTCATGACTTTAGGAAATTACTTGATACCTAAAGATCAATTAATATTTTTCTTTCCTTTCTAAGCCTTGAATTAGCTTAAATAGAATCAAAAGTTTCCTTGAAAAGTTTCCGCGTCGATTGAAGACCTTGCATCATACCTTGAGATGCATTTCTGGAAACTAACATCTATGAACACTAGAGTTCCAGTGATTCTAGAAGTTCAATACTTCTACTTATTTTCATCAATATTTGATGAATAATAAAGTATTAAATCTCCTAAAAATATTTTGGAACTTACAAGTTTCAACAGAAACTATCTTACTTGGATGCATGAACATGATCATCCAAAAACAACTAAATCCTCGTTTAGTTGCTAAGAATGTCTAGGTTTCTTCCCAAACTTAGACTAAGCATGCATGTTGGAAAGTAGCTCTAGGTTTCTTCCCAAACTTAGACTAAGCATGCATGTTGGAAAGTAGCTCTAGGTTTCTTCCCAAACTTAGACTAAGCATGCATGTTGGAAAGTAGCTCTATGAATACTTACTTTCAACTTGCTTTCTTTTCCTTAAAAAGACTCCTACTAAGTGGTACCTATGTATCACTTTTTGGAAAACAAATAGACTAGATACTTAGTTGCATGATGGTCAAGATCATTGCAACTAGGTAATTTTCTATTTTCTCCACCTAGCTAAGTCAGTTAGAAAAAGAAAGAAACGAAAGTATACATGTTCAGCTACTTACCAAAAGAACATGCGTATGCTCATGCATCTTTCCTCTCGTTTAAAGTAGTGTTTGTTTCCCCTTTTCTCGCAGAATCCTCAACGTCTAATGCTACAGTCGCTGATTCTATTTTAGATGCATCAGACGCATGACTAGTATTTGAAACCATAGGTGCAGATGAATGCAATGCACGTGCAACTATTGGTGGTCTAGTCATGAATGAGGATGTTACTAACATAGGAATGGAAACATACATGGACGCACTAGTAGTACTTGTAAGCGAAACGTGGCTAGAAGTCCCCTCCATCGCACACAAAGCGTTATTAAACTTACTAAGTATTCCTAACGCAGGTGGTGTGTGCAACAAAATCAAAAGAGCTATGCAAGAATATCATAAGAAATCGTCCCTGATGATTTGGTCCGTCGAGGTCGACTTGATTCTAGCCGAAAGTGCTAGAATTATGACGAAGATAGGCCTCCGGATCTTCACTCCACAGCTCCACTTCTGTTGAACTTTGCTCGAACTTTTAGCTTTGTACAGCTTTGACCACCACAGACATGCACTCGGGTTCGGTTGGGGTAATAAGCAAACTCCAAAGATTAGTCCAAATGAGAAGATCTCGGCTCTGGATTAGCAGAGCAGAGATACGATTGGAACTGAATAAAATATGCAAAGAGAGTAATCACCAAAAACCTCTACTTTAGTGGATAAGGCACTGTAGTCTCTCTGCAAGGTTGCGGGGTCGATTCCCGGTGCCAACTCCTTTTGTATCTCTGCACAGAAATCAAATCAAAGTGGTGTCTTATCTGCCAATTACAGAGTTTGATCTTTTCTTCGTGGATAGACGAGCGCTTCCCAAGGGAGAGGATCCAAGTTCGAATCCTCGGCTCACAGCAGAGGTTGAAAATGCTTTTGCTCCTTCATAAGGCCTTCTTCTGCGCCAAAAGTATGTACAGAGCTGGTACCGCTTCAAATTCTAAGTCACGAACAAGAATTTGCTCTGTGGTTAAGAGAGCTTCCTCCCACCGGGAGGAGCAGGGTTCGAATTCGCCGATCGCACAGCAGAGTTGTTCTTCTTGTCTATTTCTTTTGCTCCTTATTGAAGTCTTGTACAGCAAAATGACAATAAGTAATGCTCTGGCGGGTAATAGATCGCACGAACAACTGCTGTCTTCGTGGATAGAACAGCGTTCCCTTAGCGGGAGGATGGGAGTTCGAATCCCACGGCTTACAACAGAGATGACCTTCTTCTTTTGGTACTCTTAGCTCCTAAGCTTCGCAATGAAGATAATTGCGGCACGCATCTCTAGACAACCGGGAGCAGAATTTGGAAAAGAGGTTATGCACGCCAAGAATTCACGAGCAAGATGATGAAGATGAGAGCTATGGAGAGACGGCTCTGATACCAATGCAATAGAACAAAGATTACGACCACCACATGCTAGAGAGATGACCCTCCTCCCAACCAAATGCCTCTATATATAGCTCTCTCCAAGGGACTACCTTCTTGGGCAGGTGAATGCTAATCATCCAAGTGTCAGCCATGTAGCTACATGTGCGCCAAGTGTCCAGTGGATGCTTCTAGAAGATTCTAGAGCTCTTTGGGCAAAATACTCTTCCCATGTACCTCATGGGGATTGAACCCAAGACCTCGTCCTTCACACCCTTGAGTCTTAACCATTAGGCTAAGTGGATTACTTGGTTACAAGAGTAAATGACCTCCTAGTAAGTCTAAACTCGAGATCTTTGGTCATACACACGGATGACCAAACGGTGTCCGATTTCAGATCTGTCTGAACCGGCTAGACCCTTGGATCATAGACTTACTTTATTACACTCCCCCTCCATCGGATCTCAAAGTTTTGATAAACTTGCCAGATTCCTTCTCCACCTGTGCTTTGAATTTCTTGAAGTAGTGGAACACATTTGATTTGTTTCTAATGCAATACAACCACACTTTCCTTGAAAAGTCATCAATGAAGGTTACAAAATACCTATTTCCGGCAAGGGATGCTTCTCTTGTTGGACCCCAAACATCCGTGTGAATGAGGTCTAAAACATTTGCACTTACATAGGTACTCTTCTTGAAGGGCAGCGTTGATTGTTTTCCTTGTTGGCAAGCTACACAAATTTCATGCAACATTTTAGATGTAAAATTTGGTAGGCCTCTTACCAAGCTCCTCCTTTGCATGTCCTTGAGCTTTTTTAGGTTGATGTGACCTATTCGTTTATGCCATAGATCCAAATCTGCTATCCTCTTGTCTCCATATGTGACATACATTGAATGGTGTGGCTGATTTATGTCCATTGTGAACATTCTCCCTTGCTTTTTTCCTTTTGCTATGAGCTTGAAACATGCCCTTGGATCCTCAACAAAACATCCTCCTTCATTGAACCTAACTTGATAGCCTTTTTCTACCATTTGGCCTACCGAAATCAAGTTTTTGGTAATAGTAGGGACATGTAATACCTCTTATAAGCACTTTGCTCTTTGATTTCCTTCCAAACTGATATCTCCCACATGTTGAATGATATGCTCTGAGTTATCACCTGTTTCCACATGCCCTTGATGCTTTGGGACCTGCAAATTACTAAAAAACTCCTTTCGACATGACATATGATTGCTACATCCACTGTCTACATACCATACATCTTCACTATCTTGAGTTGTATCTTCACCATACCTCATGGCAAGTAAATAATCATTCCCTTGGCTGGATGATGTGTTTGCATAATTACCTTGCCCTCTATAAATGTTGTTGTTGTTGCTTTGATTCCCTTGTCTTTGAGCTCTATGATAGCATTCATTTGCAAAATGACCGGGCTTACCGCATACAAAGCATCCATTTGAAGTGGCTTGTCCTCTTCCACCAAATCTTGCACCTCTTCCTCTATTTGTGGCTCTTCCACCTCTTTGACCTGCATTTTCTTGTTGTCCTTGACCTCCTTGGTTGCTTTGATATCTTCCTCTTCCTCTTGAAGCGCCTCGGTTGTGTCTTCCTCTTCCTCTACCTGCATACAACAATTGCCCTTGGCTATCCTTGGCGTTATGACCACCAAGGTTGATCTCCTCTGTCACCATGAGAGTGATTAGTTGATCAAAATCAGGAAGAGAGTCCCTTACATACACTGAAGTTGTGAAAGCCCTCCATTTTTCATCATCCCTAAGTCCATTTAGGGTGTGGGCGACAAGATCGTCATCATCTAGGGCACAACCGATTGACCCTAGTGCATCTGCAAGCTCTTTAACCTTTAATATGTAATCATTAGCACCTTGAGAGGGGCTTTTCCTAAGATTATTTAGCTCATTCTTGAGCTGAATTTTTCTAGCTTTTGTGGAGGTTGAATACAATCTCTCCAAGCACTCCCACACCTTCTTCGATGTATCCAAATCTTGAATATGCCCTACCATAGAGTTGCTAATATGCTGAGATAAAATGAAAATGACCCTTTTGTCCCTTTCATCCCACTCTCTTACTGCTCTTCTCTGGTCATTGGTTGGATTTACCTCATCTATGTAGGGTTCCAAGTCCCCACAAACCTTTCCCCATCAAAAAATTGCTTATTCTAAATCGCCATGGTTGGTAGTTTCCTTTTTCGAGCTTCTCAATCTGAGCATTGAGATCAGCCATGGTGCCTCCTAACTCTTTTGAACCTCCCCCTTGATGCAATGAAGTTGAAAAGGATGGCTTTTACCTCAAAAAATAGAGCTACTCCTCTTGATGAAGCTTCGTCTTTGATTTGATGATGTATTTGCTTCCCCTTGTTGTTGACGTGCCCGTTCTTTGCTTCCTTCCTTCAAAATTTGATGAAGTCTTCACTTCAATTCAGTAGCTCCTTCTTCTCTCTTTGATACTCCACTTATAGCTCTGATACCACTGTTGGAGGATAAACACTCCTATGTGCACAACAAAAGCAAATGAACCCTCCTAGGATCCTGAAATTTTTCAGACATAGGCTCTGTATTTTCTGAGTTTCTCTGAGTATATGCAGAGACTGAAAATGAAATTTTTCAGGCATAAACTAGACTTTAAGAGCTTTCAAATGAGAGTGAAATCACTCCATTTGGATACTGGATGATGCCTCAACCAGCTGCAACAAAACAGATAACTTGATCTCTTCACAGAGTATGAGCTAACTGGACAGACACTGTTCTGGACATTTCTCTGCACATGTGCAGGCACTGAACCTGAGACTTATACCAGACAAAGTAGAACTTATAAGATTTCCAACAAGACAAAAATCATTGCAAATGGATTCCGGATGAAGGAGAAACAACAATTACAAGACCGGGGGGTCTGCCAAAAACATCTAGATAGATAGAGTGTGTAAAAGTGAAATTTCTGCAAAATATGCAGAGAACAGCTAGTAGGGGGTGTGCTTAAGCAAAGGGGCAGCTTGGGCACATATTTCCACGACTCTTAGTCATAATACAACCCAATAGAGGTTTTAAAGACCTCATACTAACCTCTTTAACCAATCAAAAGCATATACATGTCAAAAGTGAGGTCCAATCACATCAAGAGGTGAGCTAAATCTTCTCTAATCAAATTCTTTCCATTATGGGCATGATTTGATGCCTCCAACTCGTGGAAATCAGCCTCCTTTGATTGTGGATGATGTGGAAGGTTCAATTTGGGGCATGTTCCCACACTCTTGAGCTTGAAAAACTTTCAACAATAACTACACAAAAGACTCAAACAAAGAGGATTCATTATTGATCATGAACATGGCTATGCCACAAGGTAAATCTGATGAGCATGTTTTCTACATAGATTCAGGTTGTTCAAGTCATGTGGCATGAAATGTGGCACTCCTATCAGATTTAGAAGATCCAAGGAATAAGCATGAGGTACAAACATGAGATGACACAAGACATCCTGTGGAGAAAATAGGCAATGTCAAAGCACCTGATGGAAACATCAACCTACTCAGTAAGGTACTCTATGTCCCTACCATTACAAAGAATTTGATAAGTGTTGGGCAGATAGTAGAGAAAGGGTTGCAAGTCAGGTTCACAAAAGCAGGAGCATTTGTTGAAGATCCAAGTCAAGGATTCAGAAGAATTGCAAAAGGTGAAAAGGCAGGTAGATTGTTCACATTTGAATTACAAGACACTAGAAACATTTCTCTCTTTACTTATGGTAGTCAGACACTCACAGAATTGGAAGTATGGCACAAAAGGTTAGCACATATTGGTGAAAGGTCATTAAAGAAAATTTGCAGGGACCAAAGTGTACTTGGACTCCCTAATTTGTCAAAACAACATATGATTTATAAGTGTAGTGCATGTCAATTTGGAAAGTCTCACAGGTTACCATTCATGAAGAAAGGTTATATGCATGGAGATCTCTTGGAGTTGGTTCATACAGATGTATGGCGACCTAGCAAGGAAGCTTCAATATCCGGATCAAGGTATTATGTCTCCTTTATTGATGATTGCAACAGATGGACTATCCTATTCTTTACGAAACACAAAGATGAAGTTTTTTCATGTTTCAAAAGATAGTTGGCTCTTGTGGAGAATCAAACAGGTAAATCACTAAAAAGGCTAAGGTCAGATGGAGGGGGAGAATACTTCTCCCATGATTTTGATTCTTTTCTTCAAGAAAGAGGAATCAAAAGAGAGGTAACTACAAGGTACACTCCTGAGCAAAATGGAGTGGTAGAAAGGAGGAATAGGACAATTGTTGAAGCTGCACAGTCCATGTTAAATGAAAAGCATTTGCCTAATTATCTATGGGCTGAGGCTGTATCTATAGCCACTTACTTGATTAACAGGTTGCCTTCAAAATCCCTTGATGGGATGACTCCATATGAGGCTTGGAATGGAAGAAGACCAAGCTTAGATCACTGTAAAATTTTTGGATGTATTGCTTTTGCTCATGTTCCTTCACAGGTTAGAGGCAAGATGGATCCAAAGGCAGAAAGGTGTGTATTTATTGGATATGACAACAATCAAAAGGGTTACAGGTTATACAACCCTACCAACAAAGGATTCTTGGTAAGCAGAGATGTAGTTTTTGATGAAAACAATTCATGGTATGAAGATTCATGCAGGAAGGTCAATTTACCATATGATCTTGAAGAAGATTTTCCAAAGCTTGGTAGAGAACAATCAAAGATTTAAGAACAAGACACCTCGGAGGATGATGAAGAATCTCAGATGGAAAAGATCAAAGCATGGAAGTCTAAAGGTAAAGCAGAATCACAGGAACTTGGACATGAGGCAGAATCATCACATCATGGGCTAAGAAGATCTATGAGGGAAAAGAAAAAACTAGAAAGGTATGGGTTTGACACCTCATTAGTAACTAAACATTCTATCTACATAGCACAGGACATAAACCAAGAGGAGCCATCATCATTTGAAGAGGCCAAAGCAAAATCAGAATGGAAGCATGCAATGAAGGAAGAGATTGAAGCACTTGAGGAAAACAACACTTGGGATTTGGTGCCCAAGACTTCATCCATGAAGGTAATAGGCTCAAGATGGGTCTATAAGCTCAAGAAGAATTCTGATGGTTCCATTAAGAGGTATAAGGCAAGGCTTGTAGCAAAAGGCTTTGCACAAACTCAAGGAATTGATTATGAGGAGACCTTCTCTCCTGTGGCAAAGATGCCTACTATTAGTGTTTTGCTTAGTATTGCCTCTTCCAAGAATTGGAAGATACTTCAACTAGATGTAAAGAATGCATTCTTGAATGGTTGGATAACAGAAGAGGTATATATGGCACAACCACCTGGTTTTGAGAATCAAGTTTATCCTGATTATGTGTGTAAACTTAACAAAGCATTGTATGGTCTCAAGCAAGCTCCAAGAGATTGGAATTTCAGGCTTGTTTCGTTCGTGTAGGATAAAGGCTTTCCACCAAGCAAGGCAGCTCCTTCAATCTTTATTAAAAAGAGTAATTTTGAGATCATCTACTTATGTGTATATGTAGATGATATTATATTGATAGGAAATGATGCAGATGGTATGAAGAAGATCAAAGATCAGATGAGAGAAGAGTTCAAGATAAGTGATTTGGGTTCACTTACCTACTTCCTAGGTTTGGAAGTTTTCTACAAAGATCATGGTTTGTTTCTCACTCAAAGAAAGTACATTAAGGACATGTTGGCAAAATTCAAGATGCAAGATTGTAAGATTGCAGGTACTCCAATGGAGGTCAATCACAAATTGAGCTCACATGAAGGTGAACTCATAGAGGACATCACATCATATCAAAGTCTAGTGGGTAGCCTCAACTATGCCACATTGACAAGAGTATATATATGTTACAATGTGAGTGTGCTAAGTCAATTTATGCACACACCAAGGAAACCACATATGGATGCTGCCAAAAGGATTTTCAAGTATCTCAAAGGAACCATAAATGAAGGACTTTATTATCCTTATGTATCTGATTTAGGGTTGAAGCTATTTTCTGATGCAGATTGGGCTGGCTCCAAAGAAGATAGAAGGAGCACTTCATGTTATCTTACCTTTGTAGGGTCAAAGCTTATTTCATGGTCATCCAAGAAGCAACCCATAGTTGCTCTCTCTTCTACTGAAGCTGAATATAGAGGTCTTGCCATAGCTACACAAGAAGCTATGTGGATGAAGACATTATTCAAAGATCTTGTATTGGAGTTTGGAACTCCAACTATTTATGGTGACAATATGAGTTATATTCATTTGGCTGCTAATCCTATTTTTCATGCAAGGACTAAACATATTGAAGTTCATTATCACTATGTACGAGAGAAGATTCTAAGCAAAGAGATTCAAATATCATATGTGTCCACTCATCAACAATGTGCAGATATTTTAACCAAAGCATTGGGTGGTACAAAGCTTTGCAAATTCAAGGCTATGATTGGTTTACAGGTAATCTTGGAAGATTGAAGACCTCAAGCATACTTGGCTTGAGGGGGAGCTATTGGAGCAAGTCTATGACAAGCCTAAGTATTGGCTTGAGTCCCACAAAGTCATAGAAGAGGCCTTAAAATGAAGACTATGTAAAGTTCACTTGTGAAGTACCTCTTGTAACTTTTGAAGACTTTACTTAATGTAAAAGTGAAAGAATCTTAAGTGGTTGAGTCCACTTGATCAAAAAGGGAAAGAGGAGCCACGTATTCATGATTTGTGGTAGGTAGAGAATCAAATCAATCACTAATTGATTGGAGAGTGATTGAGGGAAGTTAGCCTCCCAAACTCAACTATAAATAGATGGCAGTTTTAGACTACTCCCATGAAGGTAGTCCACATGGTTATTACATAGAGTCACCAGAGCATAGTGAGGCTTATTCCTATCAATACGAGGCACCAATGGAACAAAATTGGGAGCCAAAGTACTCCAATGTCATGTATACAAATCCTAACCCTAGGCCCCTATGGAGACAAGTCAAACCACAAGCCCCTAGAGGACCATGTTTTAAATGTCAGGGCGACCATTTCATTCGTGAATGTCCCCACTCACTCACTCCAAGACAAGGACAAAACATCACAATACAAGGCTTTTGTCGTAAGTGCAGCAAGGAACATCTCCTGAGAGAATGCCCCAGGAATCCCTCTAGTGCACCCAAGGTTATACCCCATCAATCTGGTAGGCTTAGTGATGGATTCAAGTTCAAGTAGCAGTAATGTGGCTCCTGTACAGGCAGTTACTAGGGCACAAACATTAAAACAGGATAAACCAGCTGAGCAATCAGACCCAAGTGAATCAGGAGAGCCTAATAAGAGGAAAACAAGAACATGGAAGGATACTAGGGAGAAAGCTAATCGCATGTGGAATAAAAAACTATCTGAACTTGAAGAAAGTTTGAAGGACACAAAAACAAAAATAGAAGATATCACATCTCAAAGCCCCACGCATGCCAAAGCTCCACCCACTTCACCTCATCCCACCCCACCACCCATTGTAAATAAACCACAACTAGGTTCTATTCTTGCAGATCCAACCCCAGAAGGCTTGGACATGATGTTCAAGGCCTACCAGGCTCAACTTTAAGAAGGGCTGATAGCTGCAAACCTAGGCAAGAGTTATCCTAGAGCAAATTTAGAGATTTAATGGACAAAAATGTGCATGAAAATGGTAGAAGTAGCTCAACCTATGCTCGAGACTAGTCAAAAGTTCAATCAGACAAATTTTATCAAGCCGGATTTGCATTTCCAAGGCTTACTAGAAAGCTTAGAGCAGTTGGTAAACAAGCCGTAGGTTTCTTTACCTCTACAGGCTCGATTGATTGTTGAAAGAGAGATTTCACCACAAATGAAAACGTATGTTCCTGATTCCATAGATGAGGGAGCACCTCTTTCAATTGAGCAATACTCTCAAGAGTTCTTGCAGGAAATACAAGAGGAAAAATGGGCCAAGGAGAAGGGTAATTCCCCTCCTATTCCTGAAATCGATGACCTTCATGATCAATTTCCCCAAGACATTCCATCTATCTATGGAGATCAAATAGAGCAACAAGAAGATGAAAGACTAGATTTTGAATCTAATTCTTTACAAGAGTTGCCACAATTCACAGCCCCATGGGAATCTGAATCTCTTTAGATCAGAGCTCCCACAATATTGGTAAGAAATGAAGAATTAGTGGTTCCAAGAAACACTGATGTCGTGAAAAACACTAAGGTTCAATGTCATCTCATTGTAGAAGAGCTATTCAAGGCAAAACCTGAGCTATGGACAGGTTCCAGAACTTGATTCCAATATGCCAAAGCAGGCTCTAAGCAGAAAGTACCAGAGATACCTGTAGACAAAAATAGGGGACATGAGTGAAGGTGAAGAAGGTAATACTTATCTTCCAATCACCTACCAAGGTTACACAACCAAAGTGATCATAGATTCAGTTGCTGGTGTTGTTATTACGACCACATCCCTGTGGAAGCGATGGGGAACACCCACATTAAGACCAACTAGAATGAAGATTCAAATGGAAGATGGTCATTTTGAAAGACCTCTAAGATTGCTAGAAGGGATAACTCTAACCACTTGTGGTGTAGAGCTTGAACACACATTTGCTATATGTGACTTTGAAAAAAATAACATCTATGAGATGATCCTAGGAAGACCCTTCCTAAGATAGTTGCAAATAGTGCAGGATTGGGGAACCAACTCCTTGTACTTACAACACTTAGGGGTCACCACCAAGGTCAATTTGAAGGATTATACCGTCAGAGATGTACCACCCCTATAGTGGAATCCTATCCACAAAGCAAAATAAGATTCAATCTTTGTGCATTCTAGAAGTTCCCCTGATCCATCATGGCTGCATGAAGATACTCACTTGTGGATGTGCAAGGTCGCAGAGGAAGAAGAAAAGTTCCTAAAATCAAGAGAAGAAGGAACTTCTCCGGGAGATAGACCCATTAAAGACCCAGCCTATACACCGATGATATTTCCAGATGAGGAATTTGAGCCTCATGGTTGGGCAGAAATCTTGGCCACCATGGACATTGCTATCAATGAAGAACAATGGACACTTCATTGTGATGAGGAGAGTTACGATATTTCAGTGTTCATGTGTCAGCCCTTGTTAGAAGAATGTGACCCTAGTGATATAGAAGAAGAGGAAAACGATGATGATCTAGAGTCCATTGTAATGGACAATTGCTTTAATTCAAAAAAGCATTATCTAGAAGATGTAGGCGTATTTAACCAACAAGAAGAAGAACCTCTCACAAGCATTAAAACATTAAATTTAAAGGATGGAAGTGAAGGTAGTGAAAATAAAAAGAAAAGAAAAGCAGTGAAACAAGAAGAGGATGAATCATTGTTTGAAGTACCAGAAAACTTCATGAAATATGAAGTGGAAGACCGAAAAATTTTGGTACGAATGCGTGAGAGAGAGGCCATTTTAGGAGAAGCATATGATAATAAAGAAAAGACCAAAAAAATTGTTGTAACCATTGAAGAGAACGAAGAGCGATGTACGTAGTAGGAGATGACCTAAGTGCAAAAGAAGAAGCAGAGTTGGTAGCTTTATTAAGGGAATATAGGGATGTGTTTGCATGGCACTATAGAGATTTGAAGGGAGTAGATCCAAAAATTTGCTCTCATATGATCCCCATGACCGCTGATGCCAAGCCCACCAAACAGAAGCCCTACACCTATAATGACACTTATGCAGCTAAAATAAAAGAAGAGATTGGCAGGTTGATTGAAGCTGGATTTATCTATGAGATTGAGCATACTGAGTGGGTGTCCCCCATTGTAGTGGTGTGCAAGAAGAATGGAAAGTTGCGAGTGTGTATTAACCTTAAAAAAGTTAATGCTACTACGATCAGAGATAGTTATCCGCTTCCAATCACTGAACATTTAATTGGAGCGTGTTGCAAGCAAGGAAGTTTATAGCTTCCTTGATGGATTTTCAGGTTACAACCAAGTAGCCATTGCCCTAGAAGATCAACACAAAACGGCTTTTGCCACAGAGTGGGGAATCTTTGCATTTCGTTTGATGCCATTTGGGCTCACAAATGCACTTGCAACTTTCCAAAGGCTCATGTGTCATGTCTTCAAAGAGTTCTTGCAAAATAGCTTAGAAGTATATGTGGACGATTTATGTGCTCATTCCCAAGAAAGAAGATATCACATCCCTAAGCTCAGGGAGATCTTCAACAAGTGTAGAGAATATCGAGTGTGTCTGAACCCAGAGAAGTGTGTGTTCATGGTACAACAAGGTAAAATCTTAGGTCACATTGTTTCTAAGAATGGAATATCAATAGACGAGGACAAAGTCAAAGCCATAGCAGAGTTGCCAAGGTCAAGGAATGTTAAAGAGGTACGAGCCTTTATGGGCCATTGTGGATATTATCGCAGGTTTATCCACATGTAAGCAATCATAGCCAAACCTCTTTATGCCTTGCTAACAAACTTTGAGTGGAACGATGAATGCAAAAATTCCTTCAATGAGTTGAAGAGACGTTTGTGCACAGCACCAATATTGACCACTCCTGATTGGAATAAACCATTCCATGTCCATGTAGATGCATCCAATCATGCAATAGGATGTGTGCTATCACAACCAACAAGTGAAGGAAATCTAGATTTACCTATAGCATACGCTAGCAGGCGATTGAACACTGTCGAATGAAATTATACCACAACTGAGCGAGAAGGTTTAGGCATGGTATATGCTGTGAAGAAGTTTAGACCCTATCTATTGGCCAACAAGTTCAAGTTTTTCACTGATCATCAAGCTTTATTGTATTTGGTCTATAAACCTTGCAATACAGGCCACTTAGTAAGATGGTTTCTCTTACTAATGGAATATGACTTTGAAGTTGTTGTAAGGAAAGGTAGGACCCACCTCAGAGCGAATCACCTTTCTTGCATAACTTTAGGAGAGTCACCACAAGGAGTGTCTGACGAACTACGTGGCGCTTATCTTTTCAATTTAGAAATGGGAAAATAAGTTAGTACCTGTCCTAACCTTTGGACCCGCAAATAAGAATGTAAAAACAAACAAAGATGAAATTGTAAAATCACAAAAATATCAAATATTAGCATGAAGCATGTACAAACAAGACACAGAGGGTGTATTAGCTTGTTGTGTCGAGGATGATGAACATAGTAGTTGGTTGCAACAAGCCCATGAAGGATTGATAGGAAGTCACTATTCTAATCAACAAACATTGCAAAATCTAAAACGTTTAGGAGTGTATTGGCCTAGCATGGACAAAGAAATTCATGAGTGGATCAAGAATTGTCCAGTATCTCAGGTGAGAACCCCAGTGGAGCATGCCACCCTTTATCACGTGTCACTAATTCCAGACTGGAGTGCTCCATTGGTAGAGTTCATGAGATTGGGAACATTACCCAATGAGGCTAGTCTAGCAAGAAGATGAAGCATGGAGCAAGAGGCTCAAGACTACGCCTTAGTAGGAGATAACCTATATCGGAGGGGCAAGGATGGTTACTTAAGACTATGTGTTCATGAATCAGACTATTTGAAAGTTTTAGAAACTGCACATAGCGGTGTTGCAGGTGGACACTTTGGGCCTGACAGAGTAATCAAGACCATTCTATTCTCAAGATTTTGGTGGCCCACTCTTCATATGGATGCACATACTTATGTGAAGAAATGTGACACATGCCAACATGCACAATATCCGATTAGAAAAGACGAGATGCCTTTGAGGCCAATGATGGGAGGACGTGCATTCTCAAAGTGGGGTATCAACTTTGTAGGTCCTATTAACTGCCCAACTAGAAACTCCCATGCAGAAAACATTATTGTAGCCATAGAATACCTTACAAAATGGGTAGAAGTCAAAGACACAATGAAGAATGATGCTCAAACAATGACTAAAATTTTATTCAAGAATGTGTTCAGCAGATATGGATTACCGATAGAGCTAGTAAGTGATAGAGGTACGCATTCCCTGAACGAGGTCATTGAAAACCTTCTCCAAGAATTCTTGGTAATACATAAGAAGTCTGCCCCCTATCATCCACAAGCTAATGGACAAGCTGAGAGCACAAATAAGATCCTATGTAACATATTGACAAAACTGGTAAATAATAAATGCTCTGATTGGGACAAACAACTTCATCATGTTGTTTGGGCATATCGAGTTGCCTATAAAACAATACTCAATGCCACCCCATTTCAGATGGTCTTCGGACAGAATGCAGTGCTACCATTGGACTTCCTAATCCCAACTTTAAAGGTAGCACAAGAGCACGAATGGAATGTCGTCCTCTAGGATCTTTGATTTAGAACGGTTAGGTGAGACAAGGCTACGAGCGGAAGCAGGCATCTATGCTGCAAAGAAAAGACAAAAGGCATACTTCGACGCACACATCAAGGATAAAGGACTGAAAGAGGGAGACTTAGTGCTGGTTTATACACTAAAGCAACATGCTCGAAAATTGGAGAAACGAGGCTATGGACCCATGATCATTAATAGAACCTCCACTAGTGGTGCGGTTTAATCGGCCACTCTAGAAGGTGACATCTTGCCAAACTATATTAGTGGATGCCGAGTTAAGCTATATCAAGAACCTCTTACAGAGGATATGCTAATGAGACTCAACACTGCTAAGATGCAAAAAGAAGAGGAGTTCAGGGTTAGAGAAGAAGCACAGGTAGAGGCTAGAGCTTCATAAGGTGAAATAAGTTAAGACGACTAGGCCTAGATGTCAACACAAAAGGCCCAAAATATCACATGGACATGTGCCAAAAATCGGGCATAATTACTTCTCAAATAATTGAATGACACCCCTTTGTGACTGTGGAGGTAGGACGAGGAAAGAGTGTAAGGATTGTGAGAGCCTTGGTTGACTCAGGTGCAGCAACTAGTGCCGTTAGACTTTCATACTGCCAAGATTTAGAATTGAACATCAAGCGTATAGAAGCCTATCTCATCGGATTGGGAGGTGTGGAAACCCCTTGCTTGGGCGAGGTGGAACTTCCCATCTACCTTCAAGATGTTCCAATGAAAGTCAAAATGCTATTGTGTCAAGATGAGGACATTACAGAACCACTTGTCTTGGGTCAAGATTGGATCTATGACCATGCAGTTAACTTGAACCTAATAAGCCAACTTCTTCAAGTTTGGGTACATGAACAATACATTACATTAGAATTAGAGAATTGCATGCTCACAAATCTAGGTGTCACACATTCTCTTAGTTCTTCTAGCACTAATCTTAGCAAAAAAGATGTTGTATGTGTCAAAAGCTCTATGTTCTAGAAGAACTCAATCATGGAAGTCATGCTCAAAGACAAGCAGACTCCTCCTCTTGCTCAAAGACTAAAGCAGTCACAACAACTCAACCAAAGAAGAAAGTAAAACAGCCCAAGAGAACCGCTATATCAAATAGAAAGACAAAATTCAAGAAGAAAGAAACTCCATGCACGAAGTAGATCTGGGTTAGAAAAGGAGAGCAACCACTAGCTTTGCTGCAACAATTTCCATCCAAGCAGGCTAATCACGCCAAAAGAAGCAGCACGAAACAAGGACAAGCTCAACCACAAGGTCTCCGACAAATGTGGGTACCGAAGGAATTGATGAAGGCCGACCACAATGATGTACAAATTTGGGTACCTAAGAAATTAGTGGCAGCTCAACAAGGGCAATTACACATGTGGGTTCTCAAAGAACTCTTACATGCACAAAGGTCTATGCTCTCCATCATGCGAAAGGTCTCAACAAAGAAGCCAAGGAGAGAAAAGGGTAAGAACCGAGTACAGAGTCCAAAAGAAGACAAACTCACCTCTTTGGCAAAAATAAGCAGGCAGTCATCAAGGATATGGGTTTGGAAGCCAAAAGCACCAGCAACATCCACAAAACCAAAGAGCCAACCAAAGAGCCAGAGGTGATCTGTATAAGGCCAACTACTATTCTAAAATGGATTGCTATAGGGAGGATTACATCATTTCAAGATCCAATCACCACCTCCAAACAAACATTGCATCAAGTCTGCAAGTAACATCAGATGCCTTGACCAACAACAACCATGTGCCTTTGGCATAACCTTGTCTATTGCACCATTTAGGTCATGCATTTCCAAAGTATGCATTAATATAGGGCCACATTACACGGTCGTGCATAGACACCATTGAGAAATCCCAGGCACATGAAACACACTTGACATATGTAAAATATTTTATTGTAACTAACCATTGTCTTCTTGTTGTGACATTGTTCCTCAAAAAAAAAAGGGAGAGAGAGATGAGAAGAAGAAACAGGACTAGGTGCTCCAAGAATCTCATCAGTGGATCAACAACAAGGACATCCATCGGCAACAAAGGACAAGCCCGTGGTCAATCACCATGATGGGAGCACAATACGAAGAGATGACTATTGATAGACCTTTTACCATGGTAAGAATTGTATGCTCCAACAATATAACCATGATAGATTAGGAAACCTCTTTGTCAGCTTACCCTTGAGCACTTTGCTCAAGACCCCATTTGTTGCACCATACTTCTTTTAATGCATTTCCCAAGTACGCATACATAGGGCCACATTACAAGGCCGTGCACAAGGCACATATTTTGTTCAACCCATGCACTAATGCACTTACCCATCATCCATTATGGGTTACGAGTACTTGGCATAAACATTGTAAAAGCCATGATTGGAAGATCCAAGGGACATGCAAGCTACAACAACAATACCTATGGCGTAATTCACAGTTGATGCCCTGACAGACAGACTCGAGAGGGGGGGGAGTGTTGAAGCTCAAGGTCAAGGACAAAGCATGGAAGCACATCCAAGAAATGGACACACAAGAATAAGGAGCATGTAGGGAGCTCCAAGAAGCACATGTCAAATTTTCAGAAGAAATCCCTATAAAAATAGTGATATTTATCACTAAAAACCATTGTAAATACCATTTTCCATTTCTGTCACTCCACTTTGTTCAAGCCGAGGAGTCCTCAAGCTTGAGGAGTATTAGAGCTATCATCCTACCAATTTTCGTAATTTTTAGACTCCGTTTGAGCCCCCAAATAAGCCCTGGAACCTAATTTTTAACTAGGCCAGACACTAGGTCTGGAGAGGGCCAAAACCACTCAAAAACCTATAGAAAGGGCTGGAGAGCTCATTTTTGGGCTAGCTTGTTGTAGATTTGAGCTTTGTAAGAGATTTCTTTTGTAATCAAAGCTTTCCATTGTTCCACTCTTTGCTTTTACGTTGTGCGCGTGTGCGTGTGTGTATGTGTGTGCATGCTTTTGTGCTTTCACTCATGGACTTGTGCCATCACTTTCTCATAGTCTTCATACTAGTCCTCACATCTCCGCGGATTGACATTTATGAGGTGAAGCTCTTCACGTTGGTACTTGCCATTGTGCTAGAGTGACAAATGCTACTAGCCCAAGTTGCATCGATGTATCCATGAACGTGCAAATCTACACCAGCTTCCTAAAACAATGCATAATCTAAAGTAGTATTCACATAACGTAGAGTGCACCTCAGAATATCTAAATGTGGCTTCCTAGTGCCCTTCATAAATTGACTTTCAAGTCCAACAGTGTAGCTTAGATCAGGCCTTGTAATTGTGAGATATATCAAACTTCCTACAATTTTCCTGTACATAGTAGCATTTTTCAATGCCTAACTTGATGTAGTATCCAAATTCAAATTCTAATCTAATGGCATAAAAATTGGCTTACAATCAACCATACCATACTTTTGCAGCATATTCAAGGCATATTTCCTTTGCGACATCCATATATATGTGTTTTTGTATGTATAAACTCAATGTTCAAGAAATAGCACAACACACCAAGATCTTTCATGTCAAATTCGTGCATAAGGAGTTGCTTTACCTCTTTAATGCTTGCTTCTTTGTCACCTCCTACAATCAAGTCATCAACATAAATAGCCACAATTGTGATGCCATCATCACCCTTCCTTGCATATAGTGAATGATCTGCATCACGCATAGAAAACCCAATGGTGGTTAAGTAGTCAACAATCCTTGCATGCTAAGCACGAGGGGCTTGTTTAAGCCCATTTGCAACTTGCAAACATATTCTAGGTGCTTTGAATCTTCATATCCTTCTAGCTGGTCCATGTATACTTCTTCCTATAACTCACCATGTAGGAAAGCATTCTTTACATCCATCTGATGCAAAGTCCAAACTTTTGTTGTAGCTAATGCAACAAGTGTTCTGACAGTACACATTTTAGCTACGGGGCTAAATGTTTTCTCATAATCAATGCCATATGCATGTGCATATCCTTTTTCTACCAATCATGCTTTGTACCTACTTATGCTAACATCAGCATTGTGCTTTACCTTGTAAACGTGCTTGGAGCCTATGGATTTCTTTCCTTGCGGCAATGGAACTATCTTCCATGTATCATTTCCATAAAGGGCAGCCATCTCCTCATCCATAGCTTTTTCCCAATCCGCATTTCCAATTGCATCTTCAAAACAAGAAGGTTCAACATCTTGTATTACCTTGGTCATGTAGGCACAATGATGAGCCATATGACTATCATACGTCAATCATTGCATAGGATTCTACATCCTCCCGGATATTCTTGGTCCTGGGTCACTTCTCCTTGTATCATGTACATGTGCCTTTCTAACTCCAGGAGTCTTCATAGAGGGCAATCCAGGTTCCTTATCAAGGCTCTTCTCTGAACCACTTGAATATCCATCAATGTCTTCAAAACTTGTCGATGTTTTACTACCAGCAAAAAGTTTTTCTTTACCTTTCTTTGGTGTAGTTGAAGAATTTGATGGACTGAAATTTCCATGCAATCATTTGAGTTGGAACTATTACTTGGTGATTTATTTGATCCACTTAAAGCTCTAGATTTTGCACTTGATTTTTTAGCATTTTCTTTTTCATTTGGTTCAAGATCAAGTCCATCTTTGGCATCTTTATAGAAGGTTGATATTTCATCAAACAACACATCTCTGCTTACCTTCAGCTATTGTGTGAGTAGGTTATAACATTTATACCCCTTTTGCTCAAGGGAGTATCCAATGAAGATACATTTTTTTGCTTTTGGGTAAAACTTATCACATATGAAAGTATTTGGTTGTATTGCATATGTACATGTTCCTGATGAGTTGAGAATGAAGCTTGTATGCACAACTTGTGCTCAATAACAATGAGGCATATTCTTTTCAGCCATCAAAGCTCTTGCTATTTTTGCAATATGTCTATTTTTGTGTTCAACAATGCCATTATGTTGTGGTGTGTACCTGCATGAAAACTGATGTTGAATTCCATGACTTTTAAGAAAGTTGTTGAACTCATTTGACATGTATTCACCTCCTCCATCAAACCTTAATATCTGAATATAATTTCTTTTCTGCTTTTCCACTATGGCCTTAAAATTTTGGAAGTGAGTGAACACCTCAATCTTCTCTTTCATGAAATATACCCATACTTCCCGTGTATGGTCATCCGTGAAAGTAACATAAAACCTACAACCACCCATAGATGTGGTCTTTGCAGAGCCCCAAACATCTATATGTACTATTTCTAGTACATTCTCACTAACATGCTTGTCATGTGAAAATGATGCTCTTGACTGTTTACCAAATGGACATGCTGCACATACCTTTTGCATTTCTGCAACTTTGAAGTTTGGTAGTCCATTGACAATCTCCTTGGATTGCATCAATTTCAGCCTCTGCAAATTTGCACGTCCAATTTATTTATGCAAGATCTCTATATCAACAATAACTCTTGCACCTTTTGCAAACATGGTTGCATTCAGTTTAGGAATTTTCACATCTAAGGTGAACATCCTACTCACTTTGTTTCCTTTGGAAATCAATCGCCCAGCGTGTTTGTACTCTTCTACATATAACCCATTAGCATTGAACCTAAATTGTAATCCCTGGTCAACCATTTGTTCAACAAAAACTAGATTCTTTATTATATTTGGAACATGCAACATATCAACAAGATGTTTTACCTTCCTGTCATCCATAGACAGTGCTATGATTCCTATATGCTCGATAGGATGTGATGTGTCATCACCTATTTCAACATATCCAAGAACTCGCATTTTCAGCAAACTAGTAAACCATTCCAAATGATTGGTCATGTGATTTGAAGCACCTTAATCAACATACCACACATTACCGTTTGATTTTGAAACATCAATAGACATCCTATTCATCATATGATGTTGAACCACACAATTCTAGCATCCTTTACTGTTATTACTTGAATCATTTCTTTGGAAATTTTTGTGGCCTCTTTGGCTCCCCCTGCCTTGAAATTGTCCTCTACCTCCTACATGATTCTAATGTTGACCTTGGTCTTCGTTACTGTTTCCTCTGTTGGAGAACCAATCACAAATTGGACATTAATTTGAAGGTCAAAGTCTAAAAAGAAAAGCACATGCCTATGTGAAGGGACAATTTCACACATGTACTATATTTGTAAAGTTAAACTTTAACTTTAGTTATAGAATTTCAAAAGTCATCAGATTGAGAAAATCTATATAAGTTAGTTTGTATCAACAGACGCAAAGAGATTCACAGAGAGAAAGAGAGTGAGAGAATGTGAGAAAAAGTTCATTTTGTATGAGAAATGGTCGGGCTTCTCTGAGTAAGAAAACACTTGTAAATTAAAGTTTTTCATAGCTATGACAAGAACTAGTTAAAGTTCTCTATATGAGACTCTCTCCGCCATCTCCTCCATCTTCGAGTTTTCCAAGAAAGTCGATGCATGGCATTGAGATTGAGATGATAAGTCATTAGTTTATCTATCTACTTCAAGTACTATTGTAAAGTCTTTCAGAAATAGAAGATTGTTGAACCAACTCGATGTCTGGCATCGAGTTGTAGTTGATAACTTCTTATTTTCTATGCCTATGATTCACTTGATGATTTTGTGCTTGAAAAAGTGAGGTTTTATGCGGGAAGTCGATGCCTAGCAATTGAATTATTGCTAAAAAGTGGACTTTTATGCACCAAGTTGTTGCTAGGCATCGAACTTGTAGTATAGGGACATGTTTTTTACTTTAAAAAGAAAGGTTTTCTATTTTGGTAGCTCATATATGGTCAACTTGTGAAGATCATAACTTGGTATGTAGTTCAAGATTTTTAGCAATTAATAGCTTCTTGGAAAGCTCTTGTCCTCTTAACTCATCCACCAAAAGAGCTTGGCAAAATAACATTTGTGTTAAGAGAAATAAGAAAAAGAGTGCAGGTATGTCATTTTAGTGACTAGAAATTTTTGAAGAAGTAAACCTCTCAGTTTTGGCTATCATTTTTCAAAGTTTGGAGAAGCATTGAGTTAATGGTGACCATAGAGGTTGTCTAGTTTCACATTAATTCATTTCTTGTGATGTTTCATACATCAACAATGGGTATCAGAATAGAAAGGTTCTAGAGAGCAGAAGGCATCAAAGCTACGATAAGTTTTGGAAAGTTCTCATTAAAGTTTCAAAGATGAAGCATTCAAAGACACAAGGCATCAAAAGATTACCTCAAAAGTATCTTCATACATAAAGGAATCCAAAAGGTATTATTCTTTATCCTTTAAACTCACATGTTGAAGCAAAGCAAAGAATTATGGCAGATCATATCTCCATTGACAAACTCGACAAAGATAATTATCCTGCATGGGTAATGAGAATGGAAGCCTTACTTATGAGTAAGGATCTCATGGTGTACATAATAGGTGAAGAAGAGAAGCCAGTATTTGAAGATGAAAGCTGACCAAAGAAAGAGGAACTTGATGCTTTAAAGCATTGGCACAAGAAGGATGCAAGTGCAAAGGCCTATATCTATAATAGAATTTCAGATAATTTGCTACCACACATCAGAGGATTGGAATAAGCTGAAGATATATGGAATGCATTGGAGTATAATTGTTAGTATATGATCAATGTCTACCCCTCATGATTGTATGCACATTTTGTAAGGCCCCCTTTATGAGGAGAAGCCAAGCGTGCATTACCCAATTGATGGGAATCCCAACTTGAATGTTGGATGAAGGTCATATTGGACCATGTAAGGTATTATAAGGAAAGGGAGTTACCAGGGTCCCCAATTGTGGGGTCCGGGGCAGCGGTGAGCAGCCCCGGCTGGGGGGTCCAAGGGGGCCAGCGGGCCCCCTGGCTGGGGGGTCCCAGGGGGCCAGCGGGCCCCCTGGTGGGGGTCCGGGGGCAGCGCCCCCGACGCGACGGTAAAGGGAATATTCCATGGAATATTCCCTATCGAAGTCAGAAATCATTTATATTTGTTAGGTCGGTTCAACCAGTCTAAGCCGTGTATGGCAATTACGCGGGCGGTGGCCGCCCACGCTCTACCGCCCATGTATAGCCGTCCATGGCAGGCCACCCATGATCCTATACATACATGACTTCTGCACTACCTAAGACATTGAGTTGAGCCAGCATACCTCTACCTTGTATCTCCCTATCTAGAGTTGTCTAGTTCACCATTTAAGCTCTACCTTGAGAGCGCACGGGTGGACAACGCCATCATCTTTGTACTTGCTGCTAGTAGAAAATTGTTGAGATTCTCCTATATCTGTTATCTTCTCTGCTACTGCTCCTGTGTTATATTGCGTAACTATTGTCTTACATGGTATCAGAGCTGTAAGGTTCGAATAGCTTGAGAAGTATCATTATTTTAGCCTACTAGCAGACTAGAATATCAGTAGATTATTCGAGTGATTACATGATGGCTTCATCGTCGAACACTAGTCTTGGTGCTTCAGCTAATGTTAATGCTGCACCTATTCGAATTCGTCCACCTGCATTCACTGAAGGGAAGCTGGATGGAACCAACTATACACTCTGGAAGTTCAAAATTTCTGCAATTTTGGACTCCTATGAATTACTTGACACTGTCATGGGACCGATGGGATTGGATCCAGAGCCTATACCAGTTGAAGATCCAGCAAATTCAAGATTGATGATTCAGCCAGATCCAGATCTTCTACGAGCTTGGAAGAGGCGGAATGCTGATGCATTATGTGCGATTGTCACTAGTGTAAGTGATTCTGTGCTTACTTTAGTTCAACATACTACTAAAGCACATGAGGCTTGGGGCATATTGGCTCGACAATATGAGACCAAGAACCACACTAGGATACAGAATTTAGAAAATCAGTTGGCAAATGAAAAGCATTCTGATTCTGAAAAGGCTGAAGATTTTATCAAACGGATAAAGCATCTTCAAGATCAATTGGCTGCAGTTGGTGTTGTTATAACACCAGAAGAGCTGGCTCGAAGATCTGTACGTGTTCTTCCAGCAAAGTATGATGGATTAGTAACAGCCCTTAACACTCAGGTAAGGCCAACTCCTCTTACATTTGAAGAGTTTTGTGCCATGCTTTTAGAAGAAGAGATGCGGCTGAAGAATCGGCAAAGTACAACTGATGCTGCATTCTCAGCAAATGCAAAAGGTAAAGGCTCTTCAGAGGGATCAAAGAAGAAGCCAAAGAAGAAAAAGTTCACAGGAAGTTGCTTCTATTGTGAAAAGAAAGGCCATGCCATCAAGGATTGCAGAAAGAAGCAAGCTGATGAACGGAATGGGACTGTAAAATCATCATGGAAGAACAAAGAGTCTGCAAACAACACAGAGCTGGAACTTTGGGTAGCTATTGAAGAGGTATGTTCATCTGCTCAAGCTCGTGTTGATGAGCCATGGATTTTAGATAGTGGAGCTTCTCGCCATATGACTAGTAAAAAGGATTGGTATAGTTCCCTAGTGCCTCTGCGGGAATCCATCAATGTAGTGGTGGGAAATGACTCCAAGTGTCCAGCTGAAGGAACTGGAACCATCTCTTTTATCACTTCTCCAGGTGTTGAGAAAAAGTTATCCGATGTTCTCTATGTACCTACACTCAAAAGAAATTTGTTGTCAGTTTCTGCAATAACAGATCGTGGACTCAAAGTTCACTTCAATAAGAGTGGTGCAGAAATCATGGATTCATCAGGTAATGTTGTAGGTAAAGGCATACGACGGGATAACTTGTATGAGTTAAGTGCTTTAACTGCTACAGAAGATAAAGATGTAAGCAGGTTATGGCACCAACGATTTGGGCATCTCGGATTTGCAGTTTTGAAGGAGATGCAACGAACAGGGATGGTTGCTCATTTGCCTGCATTTTCAGAGTTGCAGGAACCTTGTGAAGCTTGTATGATGGGCAAGCAACAACGAAAGGCATTTCTAAGAGAGACCAGCAATCGATCTCAAGCTCCTCTAGAGTTGGTACATGCTGATCTCTGCGGTAAAATGTCTACACCTGCTTTAGGAGGATCTTTCTACTTCTTGCTGTTAGTCGACGATTATAGTAGAAAGATGTGGGTTTATTTCATTCGAGAGAAGGCTGATGCTTTTGAAAAATTTAAAACGTGGCATAAGTATGTAGAAAATGAATCAGGAAGGAAACTGAAGAAATTTAGAACAGATAGAGGAGGTGAATTCTTGTCAACAGAATTCAACAATCACTGTAAGGAGCATGGTGTGAAAAGGCAACTTACCACAGCTCATACACCCCAACAAAATGGCGTTGTTGAGCGCAGGAACAGGACAGTAGTTGAAATGGCTCGTTGTATGTTGAAGGCTCAAGACATGCCTGATTCATTCTGGGCAGAAGCAGTCAATACAGCAGTCTACATCCTCAATCGAAGCTACACAAAAGCACTGAAGGGGATGACTCCTCAAGAAGCATATTCTGGTAAAAAGCCTTCAGTTTTGCATTTCAGAATTTTTGGTTGTTTCTGTTATGCACATATTCCTGATTCAACAAGATCAAAGTTGGATTCAAAAAGCAAAAAGTGTGTCTTCCTAGGATATAGTGAAGAGTCTAAAGCATACAGGTTATGGGATCCTGAGGCAAGGAAGATTTTTGTCAGCCGAGATGTGGTGTTTGATGAACGACCACACTTAGTAGAAGATAAAGGTAAATCTACTATCTCATCAAACGGAGAAATATCTCACCTTGTGCCTATCAAAAGACAGGTTAAAGTTGAGGAGGAGGAAACATCTGATGGAGAAATTTCCTCAATAAAAAGCCAACCAGTTGTAGCTGCACAGCGTAAGCCACTACCGAAGTGGGCACAACAGCTCTTTGATGATCACAATCCACATGTAGATGTACCAGAATCATCATCGGATGGATTACGAAGATCAAAGAGAATAGAGGAGCAAAGAAGAGCCTCAGAACACATTGTTAACATGGCTCTAATGGCAGATATAATGGGTTCGATAAAGGAACCTACCACCATTGAAGAAGCCATTGATGATCCAGGTTGGAGAGCGGCAATGCAGTCTGAGTATGATAGTATACTCAAAAATGATACATGGGATCTAGTCGACTTGCCGCCAAAGAAGAAGGTAATAGGTACTAAATGGATTTGGAAAGCTAAGTATAAAGCTGATGGAACATTAGAAAAGTATAAGGCACGATTAGTTGCACAGGGTTTTTCACAGATTGAAGGATTTGACGTTTAAGAAACTTTTGCACCAACAGCACACATGACAACTATTCGGACGGTACTTGCAGTAGCTGCACAAAAGTCCTGGCCTATTTTCCAGATGGATGTCAAATCTGCATTTTTGAATGGTCACCTCAAGGAGGAGGTATATGTATCTCAACCACCAGGTTTTGAGGTGCCCAATTCAGAAAATAAAGTTTGCAGGTTGAAGAAAGCTTTGTATGGACTTAAGCAAGCTCCACGGGCTTGGTACCAACGAATAGATCATTTTTTCAAAAATATGGGTTTTGAAAGAAGTACTTCTGATGCTAACTTGTATGTAACGAAAAGGGATAGCAAGCTAGTTGTTGTCATTGTATATGTAGATGATTTGATCATTACAGGAGATCATCAGGAACTCATCAATCAAACTCGGATCAGCTTGGGAACTGAGTTTGAAATGACAGACTTAGGTCTACTCCATTTTTGTCTAGGAATTGAAGTATGGCAAAGGAAGGATGGCATTTTCATCTCACAACAAAAATATTCCAAAGAAATTCTCAAGGCATTTGGAATGATGGACAGCAAACCAACTAGCACACCTATGGAGGTAAATCATAAGCTATCTATGGATGATAACATGCCTGATGTAGATGCTAAGAAGTATAGGAAGCTCGTTGGAAGTCTTATTTTTCTGTGCAACACTAGACCAGACATTTGCTATGCTGTTGGAGTGTTAAGCAGGTTTTCCAACAAACCTAAGGAGAGTCACTGGAATGCTGGAATGCGAATTCTAAGGTACATTGCAGGAACCTTGGATTTTGGTATTTTGTATACCACATGTGATACACTCCAAGGATATTGTGATTCAGATTGGGCTGGAGATTGTGATTCTAGAAAATCAGTTTCTGGATATTGTTTCTCACTTGGTTCAGGAATATTTTCTTGGGTAAGTAGGAAGCAACCAACTCTCGCACTCTCCTCCACTGAAGCAGAGTACAAAGCAGCTTGTTTTGCTTCTTGTGAGGCAGTCTGGTTAAGGAGAATTCTTGCAGATCTTGGCTTTCCATCAAATATGCCAACTGTACTCAAGTGTGATAATCAAAGTTGTATGGCTATTGCAAAGAACCCAGTATTTCATGCTCGCACCAAGCACATAGAAGTACAGTACCATTACATTCGTGAGCTAATTGAAGATGAAATTGTGGAGCTAGAATATTGCCCAACAGAGGCAAATTGTGCTGACATATTCACTAAAGCACTTGGAAGAGAGCAGCTCAACAAGCATCTTCAACAGATGGGCATAGGACCGAGACCTACTTGATTTATCATCGGTAAACATTGAGGGGGGGTGTTAGTATATGATCAATGTCTACCCCTCATGATTGTATGCACATTTTGTAAGGCCCCCTTTATGAGGAGAAGCCAAGCGTGCATTACCCAATTGATGGGAATCCCAACTTGAATGTTGGATGAAGGTCATATTGGACCATGTAAGGTATTATAAGGAAAGGGAGTTACCAGGGTCCCCAATTGTGGGGTCCGGGGCAGCGGTGAGCAGCCCCGGCTGGGGGGTCCAAGGGGGCCAGCGGGCCCCCTGGCTGGGGGGTCCTAGGGGGCCAGCGGGCCCCCTGGTGGGGGTCCGGGGGCAGCGCCCCCGGCGCGACGGTAAAGGGAATATTCCATGGAATATTCCCTATCGAAGTCAGAAATCATTTATATTTGTTAGGTCGGTTCAACCAGTCTAAGCCGTGTATGGCAATTACGCGAGCGGTGGCCGCCCACGCTCTACCGCCCATGTATAGCCGTCCATGGCAGGCCACCCATGATCCTATACATACATGACTTCTGCACTACCTAAGACATTGAGTTGAGCCAGCATACCTCTACCTTGTATCTCCCTATCTAGAGTTGTCTAGATCACCATTTAAGCTCTACCTTGAGAGCGCACGGGTGGACAACGCCATCATCTTTGTACTTGCTGCTAGTAGAAAATTGTTGAGATTCTCCTATATCTGTTATCTTCTCTGATACTGCTCCTGTGTTATATTGCGTAACTAGTGTCTTACAATAATTTCCAAATTACTACCAAAGCAAGGAAAGCAAGTCATGGTGAGATTCTACTACATTCAAGAAGAAGCCAAGTCAAAGTATTAGTGATTATGTCACTAAGATGAAGGATCTAGCAGATAGTCTTGGATCCATACATGAAGATGTTGAAGATCATAGATTGATTTCTCAATTTCTTGCAAGTTTGAGAGGAGATGAAAGGTGGAAACCTTTTCTCTTATCAACATAACTTTCTTTGAATCATTATGTTCTAGATATGAATCAATTGCTTGGTTTGAGCAAGACTTGAAGGGAGATGGAGATAAAGAACAAAGTTCTGCAATGTACATGAAGAACAAAAAGAAAGGAGATAAAGGTAAAGCAAAGGATGAAGAGGAATCAACTTCTCAAGTTTATTATGCAAGAGGTAGAGGCACTAGCAAAGGAAGAGCAAGAGATTTTGGAAGAGGAAGAGGTAATGAGAATAACCATAAGAAGGCTTGCTGGATCTGTGGATTGAGTAATCATTTAGCTCATGACTGTTGGCATAATCAACAAGGATCAAGTCAAAATGAGAATAACAATAGCAGAGGCAGAGGTGGAGGATATCAAAGTCATCCTCAGAGAGGTAGACAAAAGCAAAGAGGAGGCTATGGTAGAGGTGGAAGGAAGTTGGGGACATAATCAATCCTACACAACCACCTACTACAATTATGAAACTGACACACAAAATGAAAGTCATGCATCATTGATGATTAATTCAATCAACACATCAGAAAAAGAAGATCTAAAGGTATTTTACATTGACTATGGATGTTCTAATCATTTGTCAAGAAACATAGAATTGACGTCAGAATCGGAAAAATGCATTTCTATTCATACCGTTCAAATGGGTGATAATACAAAACATAATGTACATTCAATTGGAAAAGTGAAATGCAAGAGTGGAGCAAATTTACTAACCAATGCTTTGTATGTTCCCACGATGCCTAGAAACTTGATTAGTGTGGGGCAGATAGCTGAAAAAGGTTTTCAAGTCAGGTTTACAAATGAAGGAGTATTTGTTGAAGATCCAGAGAATGGATATAATCAGATTGTTTGTGGTAAGAAAGAAGGTAGAACCTTTACTTTAAGAGTGCAAGGGAACATTGGTATAGCTTTTCTCACACATGGTGAAGGAGTGATTATAGAACTTGATCCCTGGCATAAGAGATTATGTCATTTCAATGAAAGAGGAATTAAAGCTATGGTTGCAAATCAATATGTACTAGGATTACCAAATGTCGAGATTCAACATATGATTTATAAATTTGAAGCATGTTGGATGGGAAAAGCACAAAGGTTACCATTTCAGAAGAAAGGATTCAAACATGATGGAGTACTATAGCTCATTCATACATATGTATGGGGACCAACAAAAGAAGGATCTATCAGTGGCTCAAGGTATTATGTTCTTTTCATTGATGATGCTACAAGATGGATAACTATATGTTTTGAAGGAAATATCAAAAGTGTTTGGAGCTTTCAAGCATTTTCATGCATATGGAGAGAGAGTCACAAGTCAAAAGCTTAAGAGATTGAGGTCTGATGGAGGGGAAGAATACTTCTCCCAAGAGTTCAATGATTATCTTTGGAATGTAGGTATTAAGAGAGAAATAACTTGCAGGTATATGCCACAACAAAATTGTGTAGCTAAAGAAGACATGACTTAGCTTGAGTTTTCTAGAGCTATGATGAAGGAGGAGAATTGTCCAAATTATCTTTGGGCTGAGGCTGTAAATATAGCTACATATCTTGTGAATAGATTACCATGTACAAGTCTAAATGTAATGACTCCATATGAAGCATGGTGGGGTAAGAAACCAAGACTAGATCATTGTAAAGTGTTTGGATCAATTGCATATGCTTATGTGCCATCACAACTTAGACATAAACTTGAACCAAAGGCAAAAAAATATGTGTTAATTGGTTATGATGAAAAGCAGATGGGTTATAGGTTGTGGAATCCCTTAACCAAACAATTTCTTGTTTCTAGAGATGTTACCTTTGATGAACAGAAAAGTTGGTATGCAGATCAAAGTCATATAGTTGAAGAATTTGAAGAAAAGGTAAGAAGATGTGAGAAAGGAAAATCAAGTGTGCAGGTAAATGAAGATGAAGAGTATATGCAAGCAAGTACATCAAGAAGTGGATTAATAAGAAGAAATGAAGAATCTCCTACATTTGATGAAGAAGTGTATCCAGATACACATGAAGAATGTGAACCAAGGAGGTCAAGTAGGACAAGAAGGCAACCAGAAAGGTATTCTTATGATACTTCTTACATAACTATGATGAAGTAGAAGGTAAGAAGCAGTGGGAAGAAGCAATGAAGGAAGAATTCAATGCAATAGAGGAGAACAAGACTTGGGAACTTGTTTCTAAACCAAATGGTAAGAGGGTAATTGCAAATAAATGGGTTTATGAACGAAGAAGCTTGCATATGGAAGTATAGTTAGATATAAAGTTAGAATGGTGGTGAAAGGCTATGCCCAAACTTATGGCATAGATTATGATGAGACATTCGGTCCTATAGCTAAGATGTCAACTCTAAGGACAATCATTGCTATTGCAACTTCGAAAGGATGGACTCTGAGTCAACTAGATATAAAGAATGCATTCTTGAATGGATACATATCAGATGAGGTATACATGGAACAACCTCAAGGGTTTATAGATTCTAGGTATCTAAATTTTTTCTGCAGATTGAGAAGAACACTCTATGGATTGAAGCAAGCTCCAAGAGCATGGAACTATAGATTGGTGAAGTATCTTAATGATCTTGGATATCAAAGTTCAAAAGCAGATCCAATTCTACTCATCAAAAGAATAGAGGAAGGTAGAATCTACTTTTGTATTTATGTAGATGTCATTATAATCACAGGTACTTCAGACGAAGGAATTATTGAGGTAAAGAGATTACTTGAGAAAGAGTTTAAGATCAGTGACCTAGGAAAGTTATCATACTTTCTTGGTATGGAAGTCACTTATACAAATCATGGCATATATATATCAGAAGAAAGGTATCTTCTGAACTTGTTGAAGAAGTTTGGTATGGAAAATTGCAGAGAAGCTTCAACTCCACTTGAAGTTAATCACAAGCTCAATAAATATGATGGTGCAGAATACAAAGATATGAGGAAGTATCAATCTCTTATGGGTATTTTGATTTATGCTACACTACCAAGACCTGATCTTAGTTATGCAGTGGGAGTTCTGTCCAACTCATGCATTGTCCGAAGGATCCACATTGGATTGCAGGTCAAAGAGTTCTCATATATATCAAAGGAACTATGAAGGAAGAATCATATTATCCTTTTACTTCAGATTTGAAGTTGAGAGCCTATAGTGACGATAGAAGATCAACTCATGGCTACATGATATACATTGGTGATAAGCTTGTAAGTTGGTGTTAGCTAAGGAGGTCATATGTATGCAGACATTATTCAAAAGCTTGGGCATTAATCAAGGTATACCTACAATACATGGAGATAACATGAATTCACTTTTTCTTGCACCAAATCTAGTATTTCATACAAGAACAAAACATATAGAGATACAATATCATTTCTTGAGAGGAAAGGTAATGGAGAAAGAAATTGAAGTGGAGTACATTTCAACAAAGAATCAGATAGCAAATATAATTACAAAGAGCTTGGATGATGTGAAGACCAGTAGATTCAAAAGTATGGCAGGAGTAAAAAGAACGAAGAAGATATAAAGAAACAGAGAATGTCAATTAGTGATTGAGGGGGAGCTGTTGGAGAACCAATCACAAATTGCACATTAATTTGAAGGTCAAAGTCTAAGAAGAAAAGCACATCCCTATGTGAAGGGACAATTTCACACATGTACTATATTTGTAAAGTTAGACTTAACTTTAGTTCTAGAATTCGTGTTGATATATTTAGGTAGTGATGTGTGTGAACACACTAGGATCGTCGGGGCACTTCTTTCCCTCTTTAGGAGGTTTTTTCCCTGGCTTGTATATACGCCTATTGCCCTAACCGGCTACTTATCTTTGTACATTCTCTAGTAATACATTCAGTATTGTGTGTTGAGCTCCAAGCTTCTTCTTCTTCCTTGTGCTATTCGCGTGCTTCCATAGATGTCTAACTCCAACAATTGGTATCAGAGCAGGTCGTCGCTTCATCTAGGGCTTCGTCGACACCTCTCCGGTTGCAGTCTCCGAATCGCACGAATTTTGGTGAGCATACTCAGTGTGTTTTGCTTACCTCTGAAAACAGTTGGAGAGTGAGCACATGAATGAAGGTGATTCTATGGACAGTTTTCGAACAAAGATCAAAGACTTGAAGGAGCAATTGATTTTTGTTGATGAGGGTATACGAGATAAATCATGTGCAGAGCGTTCTGAATGGTCTTCTTGATTCATATAAGAGTTTCGCTTCTACTCTTCGGTTGATGATGAAAGGCAATCCAAATGCCTTGTCATTTGAGGAGTTAGTCTCTGTTCTATTGCAGGAGGATCAATCCAGGCAGAACAGGTCTATTATGCATGTTGCAAATCAAGCTTTCTTGGCTAGTCAGAAGGGCAAAGGAAAATGGAGCTCTTCAACTAGTAAGTAGAAATTTGCTAATTCTGCACAATTGAAGAATGAAGACAAAGATGAAAAGAAATAAAAAAAGCAAAAATTGTTTTGCAAGTATTGTCAAGGAAATGATCATATCATAAAGAACTGTCCAAAACTGGCTGCTAAAGAGGCAAAGAAGAAAGAGGCTGGAATGGTTGTTGCAGAGGCCTATACACCAAAAATAGAGCCTGCTAATCTTGTACAGGAAGAAGAATGTGCATTTACTACTGTTTGCAGTTTTGAACCATCTTCTTATGGGCATTGCATGTCTGCAGTAGACTCAAATGTTTGGTACTTTGACAGTGGGGCAACCAACCATATTACCTCGCATCGCAATTTCTTCTCTTCACTTGAGCCTGCCCCTACAGGGAATACTGTTACATGTGCCAACAACTCCTCTTATCCTATTATGGGAGTTGGTAAGATCATTTTAACTATTGCTGATGGTAGTTCTTTCACTTTGTCAGATGCTTTGTTTGTGCCAAGGATCAAGAAAAAATTTTTATCAGTTTCTGCATTAGCCAAGATTGACTTGGTTGTGAAATTTGTTGATGAAAAATGTACAGTTCATGATCTATCAAATGGCAATGTGGTTATTGCTTCTGGTATTTTATGTCGTGGGATGTATAATCTCATAGACTATGAAAGATCTGCAAATGATTCGGCATGTGCAGTACATGATTCTCAAGCTATGTCAGATGCAAAGCTTTGGCATGCACGCTTTGGTCATATGAATTTTGCTAGTTTGCTATGCCTATAGAAATCTGAAATGGTGTCCTCTTTGCCCAAATTTGAGGCACATGGAAAACATGTTTGTGAAGACTATATTTTGGCAAAATGCAGTGTTCCTCCTTTCCAAAAGATGGTTCAGTTCGGGCTACTCAGAAATTGCAGCCTGTACATAGTGATGTTTGTGGTCCTATGCAGACACCTTCTTTTGGAAATTATCTTTACTTTGTGAATTTTATCAATGATTTTTCCAGGCATGCATGGGTATATCCATTGAAAGCAAAGCCCGAAGTGTTCATGTGCTCCAAATAGTTTTTGGTTTTGGCTGAAAATCTGTTAGCATGTAAAATGGGAACCCTCCATTCTGATCGAGGGGGGGAATATATGTCTTCTGATTTTAATGCATTTATGGCTGAACGTGGGATAAAACACTAGTGTACAGTGCCATATACACCTCAACAAAATGGCATTGTTGAATGGAAGAACATGTCACTCATGGAGATGGCGAGGTGTATGGTCAAGAGTCAAGCCTTACCACATAGTTTTTGGTTTGAGGCTGTTATGTGTGCAACATATGTACTTAATAGGTGTCCCACTAAAGTGATGCAGTCTATCACTCCATATGAGGCTTGGCATGATGGCAAGCCATCTATTGCTCATCTACGTGTTTTTGGTTGTTTGGCATATGCATTAGTGCCTGAAGAACATCGCAGAAAATTAGGTGATAAAGCAGTAAAACGTATTTTTGTTGGGTACATTTTTGAAAGTAAAGGCTATCGTCTGTATCATCCAAAGACTAAATGCGTTCTGGTTAGCTATGATGTTGTTTTTGTGGAAGATGCTATTCAACCATTGCTTTCATGTACCAAGGAGACATCTGTTAGCTCCAAAGACATGTATTATACTTTGCTGCTCTTTTTACAGGTGGACAGTCTAGTGCTGGTCCTAATGAGGCAACTTCTCAGCCTTTGCAGGTTTCATGTCATGATGTAGATCATTCCATTTCTGATGCAGATTTACATGATGCACTTCTTGATCAGAGAGCTGATATCGAGGAGGCAAAAACTATGCCAAAATGGCTGGTGCAGACTTTGCATGACAGCAAATTAGATGCACCTCTATCATATTGTACTCAATCAGGCTCTCATAGTGCCTCTTTTGCATTAGATTGCTATGCTATGGCTGCCTCTAGTCTTTGTGATGAGACTGAACCTGTTTCGTTTGATGAAGCACAAAATTTTGAACATTGGATGGCTGCAATGCATTCTGAATATGATGCTATAATGAAGAATGGTACTTGGTCTTTATGTGACTTGCCTCCTGGCAAGAAGGCCATTGGCACAAAGTGGGTATACAAGCTGAAGTGTAAACCTGATGGAACAATTGATAGGTATAAGGCTAGGCTTGTTGCAAAGGGTTATGCACAGGAAAGAGGCATTGATTTTGATGAGACCTTTGCACCTACTTGTCGAATGACTACTGTTCATAGCATCTGTGCACTTACAGCTGATCATGGTTGGAATGTACATCAGTTGGATATCAAAACAACATTTCTGAATGGTGACTTTCATGAAGAAGTGTATGTTTTTCAGCCCTGTGGCTTTGTGTAGAAAGGGAATGAGAACCAGGTATGCAGGTTAAAGAAGGCATTATATGGTTTAAAGCAAGCACCACGTGCTTGGTATGAAAAGATACATGCCCATCTGATTAGACACGGTTTTGAGAACAGTCCAACTGAAAGCACCTTATATGTTAAGCCTGCTAATGATGTACTTCTGATCATTGTGGTTTATGTTGATGACATCCTGCTCACTGGTCCTCATGAGAGGCATATTGCTGATTTTAAGGCTGATTTGCATGCCTCATTGGAGATGTCTGATTTGGGGCATTTGCATCACTATTTGGGCATTCAGTTTATGCATGTTGATGGTGGAATGGCTTTGTGTCAAACGAAATATATTGACAAATTATTGCAACATTTTGGCCTTTAAGACTGTAAACCTATTGCCACTCCTATGGAGATAGGTTTATCACTGAGTCTTCATGATGTCGGAGATGCATTTGATGCTTTTCTCTATCAGCACGATGTTGGATGCTTGATTTACATTACTCGACCAGATATTCAGTTTGCTGTCTCATAGATGAGCAAGTTTATGCATTCCCCAAGAGTCAAGCATTGGTAGGCCGTTAAGCGCGTCTTTTGCTACTTGAGTGGTACTCGGCTACTTGGGTTGTTTTATCCCAAGGGGGGATCACTGCCGCCAGGTTTGCATGCTTTTTCTGACTCTGATGGGCTGGTTGCTATGACACCGATGTGTCCACTAGTGGCTTTTGCTTCATGCTTGGTAGCTCATGTATATCTTGGTTGAGCAAGAAGCAACCTATTGTAGCCACTTCCAATTGTGAAGGTGAGTATAGGGCAACTTTTGTAGCGACTATCGAGTGTGTGTGGCTCAGATGCCTTATGGCTGATTTGGGTGTTGGTCAGTCTTTTGCCACCACCATCTTCACTTACAGTCAGAGCGCATTGACACTTGCGAGGAACCCTGTGTCCCATGCTCGCACTAAGCACATTGAGTTGCATTATCATTATGTCAGGGAGAGGTTCTCTGCAGGGGAGATCAGCTTGTCATATGTGCCCACACAGGAGAACATTAGAGACCTTTTCACAAAGGCTCTGCCTAGGGAGAAGTTTGAAGCTTTTCGCCATCTCCTTCTTCACCGCATCACTCCCAGGGGGTATTTGTTGATATATTTAGGTAGTGATGTGTGTGAACATAGTAGGACCGCCGAGCACTTTTTTCCCTCTTTATGAGGTTTTTTCCACCCGGCTTGTATATACGCCTATTGCCCTAACATGCTACTTATCTTTGTACATTCTCTTGTAATACATTTAGTATTGTGTGTTGAGCTCCAAGCTTCTTCTTCTTCCCTGTGCTGTTTGCATGCTTCTGTAGACGTCTAACTCCAACAATTTCAAAAGTCACGAGATTGAGAAAATCTATGTAGGTTAGTTTGTATCAATAGATGCAGAGAGATTTAGAGAGAGAGAGAGAGAGAGAGAGAGAGAGAGAGAGGGGAGAGAGAGAGAGAGAATGTGAGAAAAAGTTCATTTTGTATGACTGAGAAATAGTCACGCTTCTTTGAGTAAGAAAGCACCTATAAATTAAAGCTTTTCATAGCTATGAGAAGAACTAATTAAAGTTATGTGTATAAGACTTTCTCCTCCATCTCCTCCATCTTCAAGTTTTCTAGCAAGTTGATGCGTGGCATCAATACTGAGATGATAAGTCATTATTTATCTATTTGCTTCAACTACTGCTGTCAATTTTTTCAAAAATAGGAGATTGTTGAACCAACTTGATGCCTGGCATCGAGTTGTAGTTGATAACTTCTTATTTTCTATGCCTATGATTCACCTGATGATTTTGTGCTTGAAAAAGTGAGGTTTTATGTGGGAAGTCGATGCTCGACATCGAATTCTTGTTGAAAAGTGGACTTTTATGCACGAAGTCGATGCTAGGCATCGAATTTGCAGTATAGGGACATGTTTTTTTCTTAAACAAGAAAGGTTTCCTATTTTGGCAGCTCATATAGGGTCAACTTGTGAAGTTCATAATTTGGTGTGTAGTGCAAAGTTTTGAACAACTAATAGCTTCTTGGAAATCTCTTCTCTGCTACTTTCATCCACCAATAGATCTTGGAAAAATAATATTTGTGCTAAGAGAAATAAGCAAAAGAGTGAAGCTATGTCATTTTAGTGACTAGAAATTTCTGAAGAAGTAAAGTTCTCAGTTTTAGCTATCATTTTTCAAAGTTTGGAGAAGCATTGAGTTAATGGTGACCATAGAGGTTGTCTAGTGTCACATTAATTCATTTCTTGTGATGTTTCATACATCAACAAGTGGTATCAGAGCAGAAAGGTTCTAGAGAGCAGAAGGCATCAAAGGTACGAGAAGTTTTGGAAAGTTTTCATTAAAGTTTGAAAGCTGAAGCATTCAAAGACACAAAGCATCAAAAGATTACTTCAAAAGTATCTTCATACATAAAGAACTCCAAAAGGTATTATTCATTATCCTTTAAACTCATAAGTTGAACCAAAAGCAAAGAATTATGGCAGATCATATCTCCATTAACAAACTGGATAGAGATAATTATCCTGCATGGGTAATGAGAATGGAAGCCTTACTTTGGTATATGTAATAGGTGAAGAAAAGAATCCAGTATTTGAAGATGAACACTTACCAAAGAAAGAGGAACTTGATGCTTTAAAGCATTGGAAGAAGAAGGATGCAATTGCAAAGGCCTACATCTATAATACAATTTAAGATCATTTGCTACCACACATCAGAGGATTGGAATTAGCTGAAGATATATGGAATGCATTGAAATATTGTTTCCAGATTACTACCAAAGCAAGGAAAGCAAGTCTATGGTCATATTTTACTACATTCAAGAAGAAGCCAAGCCAAAGTATTAGTGATTATGTCACTAACATGAAGGATCTAGCAGATAGTCTTGGATCCATAGATGAAGATGTTGAAGGTCATAGATTGATTGCTCAATTGCTTGCAGGTTTGAGAGGAGATGAAAGGTGGAAACCTTTTGTCTTGTCAACAGAACTTTCTTTGCATCATTGTGGATTGAGTAATCATTTAGCTCATTAATGTTGGCATGATCAACAAGGATCAAATCAAAATCAGAATAACAATAGCAGAGGTAGAGGTGGAAGATATCAAATTCATTCTCCAAGAGGTAGACAAAATGAAGGAGGAGGCTATGGTAGAGGTGGAGGAAGAAGTTGGGGACATAATCAATCCTACAATACCACCTACTACAATTATGAAAATGACACACAAAGTGAAAGTCATGCATCATTGATGATGAATTCAATCAACACATCAGACAAAGAAGATCTAAAGGTATTTTACATTTACTCTGGATGTTCTAATCATTTGTCACGAAACATAGAATTGATGATAGAATTGGAGAACGGCATTTCTAGTCATACCGTTCAAATGGGTGATAATACAAAACATAGTGTACATTAAATTGGAAAAGTGAGATGCAAGGATGGAGCATATTTACTAACCAATGTTTTTTTTGTACCCACAATACCTAAAAACTTGAGTAGTGTGGGAAAGATAGTTGAAAAAGATTTTCAAGTCATGTTTACAAAGGAAGGAGTATTCGTTGAAGATCCACAAAATGGATATAATCGGATTGTTTGTGGTAAGAAAGAAGGTAGAATCTTTACTTTAAGAGTGCAAGGGAACATTGGTCAAGCAATGGTCACACATGGTGAAGGAGTGATTACAAAACTTGATCTCTGGCATAAGAGATTAGGTTTATGCAGTGGGGGTCTGTCACAATTCATGCATTGTCCTAAGGATCCACATTGGATTGCACGTCAAAGAGTTCTCAGATATATCAAAGGAACTATGAAGTAAGGATTATATTATTCTTGTACTTCAGATTTGAAGTTGAGAGCCTATAGTGACTCAGACTGGGCAGGTAATGAAGATGACAAAAGATCAACTCATGGCTACATGATATACATTGGTGATAAGCTTGTAAGTTGGTGTTCAAAGAAATAACATACAATAGCATTTGTTTGTTATCCTATGGATTTGTCCTCTCCAATCATGATAGCATAAAATATTAACTTTCAGATCTTAAATTTGTCAATCAGGGAGTATACTAAGACCACAACTCCTTCTAGTTAATGGAATCCAAGAAGATGTAAAAACAGTTCTGATTTCTGAGAAGGATTTGAAAAAGAAGTAGGAAAAATAGGGTTTCTTGTATTTAGAGCTAATCAATAGCTTTTTCAATGATTCTTAAGTTTGGCATTTTTCCTATAGATTAGAAATATGAATTAAAAAATAATTTTGAGTACCTATATCATTTAGATGAGACAATCACGATTCTGATAAAACTTAGAATTTCCATTTCTAGTAATGATCTCATGCACATAATCGCTCAAGATACTGATAATCAATTCTCCTTACAAACTCCACTTAGTAATACACAAGTTAAACCAATAAATTCCATGGATAACACATGAAAAAGACTCAAGAATCAATCATGAACACTCAAATAAAAGAGAGACATGTTTTTCTAGTTGAAGCTCTTCATTCACATGTCACATGAGTACAAAATGATAGGAACCCTTGCAAAATATAAGATTTTGTCCTTTATACTTTTTCAAGTGTCCCTTTTCACACTTGAAATTTGGTCCTTTTAACTTCTACTCTAAAAATATGTGCTTGAAGAGCTTCTAAAAATTCTCTAAAAAATACATATGGTTTCTTCTATCTATGAGGAAGACTCTTCGTCATTTTTACAACATTCTGATAAATATTTTAGAAAATAATTGTTTTTTTACAACAAAAATCGTATTCTAACATTTTCTTCAACCTTTCATGAATAAAATCTAACAAAAATTGTAGCTTCCTTCAATTGTTCATGACTATAAGGAGTCATATCCATTACTCCAAAAGGTTTAATTTTATCTTTCTTATTCAGCACAATGAGAGTAAATGGTTTATGAGGCATGGTGTATCTAGGCAACTTAGGAAAGCAAAAGAATTGTAGAAACATTATTGTGGCAAATTCTTCATTCTCTTTGCCTTTGAAATCAGGAAATTTGGAAAATTCAGCATAAGTAGCTACAATATTTTTGACAAAACGGCCATCCAATTTAGTTCCCATGGAATAAAACTTCAGAGCTTCTCTGATATGCTCTGCCTTGATTGTGATTTGTACATCCTTGCCCTCTTTGTCTTTCACTGAACACCTAAAATAGGCTTCATTTCCTTTCCCTAGCTCTACCAGACTAGACATTACTTGAGACACCCTTTCAAAATCTATGAGCTCCATTCATAAATTTTTTCTGCTGCGAATGCTTTGCAGCTTCCCTCAACTGTTCATGAATATAAGGAGTCACATCCATTACTCCAAAAGGTTTAGTTTTATCTTTATTATTCGGCATGATGAGAGTAACTGGTTTATGAGGCATGGTGTATCTAGGAAACTTAGGAAAGCAAAAGAATTGTAGAAACATTCTTGTGGAAAATTCTTCATTCTCTTTGCCTTTGAAATCAGCAAATTTGGAAAATCGAGCATAAGTAGCTGCATTCTTTTTAACAAAACTGCCATCCAATTTAGTTCCCATAGAATAAAACTTCAGATCTTCTCTCATATGCTCTGCCTTGATTGTGATTTGTACATCCTTGCTCTCTTTATCTTTCATGGAACACCTAAAATAGGCTTCATTTCCTTTCCCTAGCTCTACCAGACTAGACATTACTTGAGACACCCTTTCAAAATCTATGAAAAAAATTGGTTCTTCCAAAATTTTGTGAAGTCCCACTGCCTTCTAGCTCTTGTAATTGGCATTCACCCTCTGTAAGTTATAGAATTCTTGGCATAACATTGTGTATTTGTTGCCTCCCACCTTCACCGTGAATATGTGTTGACCAATTATCCTGATAGTCTCCTTAAGTTCTTTAATTATATGCTCTTCCTCAAGAAGATCTTGCTCTACATCAGATTCCAATTCAAGAACTTCCTCAACTACTTCACTATCCAGGAACCAATGTCCCCTAGATACCACCATTGATTCAACTTTGAAGTCATGAATAGTAAGTTCCTTTGTGTTCACCATCCTCTAAAGTCAGAAGAAAATACACCACACACACACTTCTCCACCATGAGTCATATTAAGAGGAAAAGAAAAGAAATACTTCAAAACAACTTGAGATAAAAGATTTTCTTCAAACCTCAAATAATAAGTGATTTCCAAGACTCAAAATAGGTGATCATCATAGGTGATGCAATATTTCTATTGTTTCTTGTGCTTGTTTGGGAAAGAACTTAATTAATTAATCAACCAAAAAAATAAAAAATATTTAATAAATCAAAAGATTTTTCAACTTCCTAATTCTAGCCTAGGTCTTGCTTGTGCTTCATAATTTGCTAAGGAAAATAAAATGACAAAAATAAAACTAAAAACTTGATGTCTTATCTTTTTCTAAAAATTGCACCTGATTTTTTCTTTTTGTTTTCTTTTTTTTAAATATATATCTTCTTCATTCATTTTTTTCCTATTATTTTTGTAATTTTTTTCTGATTTTTTTACTTTTTTTCATATATTTCCCTAAATATTTTTCTATCAGATATTTACATCTATTGATCATCTTGGACTTGATCTGTTGGCAAATAATTGAGGAAACTCTCTTTCCGTCCTACTCTTTTTCCAAGGAAAAGAATTATGACAAGTGCATGGGAAAGTTCTCATGTGCTTGATGAATGCACAACATTGTAGTGTTGCCCTATTCATGCATACGTTGGAAATGCATTTCTCCCCATAATGCAAAAATGAGGTCTTAGGCAAGAGACTGTTAAACGGGTTATCGTTTAATCGTTACTCTACTTCCGATTCAAACACTTCAAGTTCAACCGGTTCCAAATCTTCCTAACCGCAATCGTTCTCTTAGCCACGTGGGTCCTTGGGAGTGGTAGGGGTCTGTTAGACAGAGGCCCTGTACTATTTTCCCATTTTAACACACAATCTTAATGTCATCCCGTCCTTAGCTCAGTATCCATCCCTGAACAACGGAAGACTGTTCAGTGTATTGGAATTAGAACTTCAGGACTGAGGGTAGCAATCCGGTTACGTAATTTACGCGCAAAAGATACTTCAATAACAAAGTCACCTAATCCGTACTTTGTCAGGGCAGATAGGTATACCAACTAGACACTATATCTTAAAGTTACGCGGACTCGAACAATCAACCTCCTCGTAATAAACAGCTAACCATAAACCGACGATGTTCTACTCACATTCAGACCATTACAGCTACTAGTCTTCCCGTAGTTGGAGTAAACAGCAAATATAAGATACAGTAACGAATTCGATCGCTTACAGAAACTTTACAGACAATTAGTTCGAGATTACTCTTCGCGCTACCTGCTTCGCCGAAGAACTGCCAAATAACATACCACACTTGTTCACACTCAGAGTCACACTCAACCATCACCGAACAGATTCGCCACACAATACAACTGATTCATCATTCTGTACTAAGGAGAGAATAATCGACTAGCCGGAGTACAGACGGAACAGAACATAGCAGAACTTATCCTTTCAACAACATATACGCGCACACAATGCGTTACAACACTCTCAAACGAGACTTAATCAAACAACACGCTGCAATTCCCACAAATACGGGCTGCTGCCGCTCTTTTTCTCATTGCCTTAAATAGAGGATTTTTTTACAATGGTGCACACTTCTGCAGTTACCTTCGCGTTTCCTGAAAGATTCTTTTTGCATTTAAGCTCCCTGTCCTCGTACTTTTGTCCTTGTTCGGCGGCCGTCCAGCACTTTTACATTTAAGGCACCTGTCCGGGTTCATTTGTCCTGGTTCGGCGGCCCTCTAACATTGGCACGCACGGTGGACTCGAACCCGCAGGTGCATTACTGTCTTCAACATCCTTTTGCATTGCCTGTAGGTCTATTCCAGAGTTTGGCTCCCGAATCATTTCTGACCGTACTTGTTCAAGTGGAGGAACAAGTATAGCCAACTATCTCCTGCGAAAAAGTGTCCAAATATTTTGAACACGACTATCCAATTGCTGTTTTAATAAGTCTATGTCCACATTTGTCATTAATGTGGCATTCAGTTCTACGCCCTCATCTTTTAATATCTGTCTTTCGAACTCCTGCAAAACCTGTATTCTTGACTGCAAAATTTCATTTTCGGCTTGCAGGTTAGCATTCAGGGTAGAAAAACTTGACATTTCGGCTTGAATCTGTGTTTGGATAGTTTGCTGCCACTGATTAAATTCTTGAAAACACTTTTTTGCGTTGATCAATTCTACTGTTAGTTGCCGGTTGTTACTTTGTAACGCTTGTAGTAAAGCTTCTTTGTCGTCCAATTCCTTTTGCATCTGTGTCATTCTATCTAGTAATGAATTGGACTTAGTCATCATAGCGAATAGTAATTCGTTTTTGTGCTGAAGCGCTTGTTCTTGTTGCCGCAAGTATTGAGAAACCTCTTGTAGTTTGTTTTGCATCCCTATCACAAAATCTGGTTGGAGATCGTCCGGTAATTGCTCTGGACTGGCGGTTGGCAAGTTGTCTGCCATCCTTCGTTTAATTGACAGCCGAAACGGCGTCCCTACGGTCTGGTTCTGTGCGCTATTACCTGTGTGGAAGAAATGTGCAGACGAGGTGGAGACTTGGTCTGCTTCCTCAGGCTCTGTTTGGTGTCCTGTATCTATCCTATCATGTTCACCGGAATAAAAATAGGGGGACCAGTGTAGCTTCTCATCCTTTACTCATTGGACAAAATTAAATATAGCAGCTAAATAGGCTGCTAGTCTGCTGTTGGTGTGGGATCTTTGCTTATCCCCGACAATGATTTGTGTGTAGAGGCGGTTACTGAGGTAGGTGATGAGCACGGATGCAGAATGCACGAGGGCTCAGAATACTAGCATGCAACACAATAGCTTATTTCGGCGTCGTCGACAGAGTTTAAATAGAAACACTACGGTGGGGGAAAGGGGTGGGATATCATTGTGCGGTGCGGGAATAGTACTGGTTTTCATGCAGGTGTGCATACTCGAGTGACTGTTAAGAGGGCGGCTGGTTATATCAAGATCGTACAAAACGCGGCTATTTATAAAAAGCAAAAAAGAAGAACAAGAAAAGTTTAAACAAAACGCGGTCCATCGTCGAAAACTTAATGCGGGCTAGTGGTGTGATGATATGGCCGTAACTTCGACCCATTAATTACCTTGGGGAGTGGATTTCCAGTCAACGTAGTCAACCGAAAAGTTGCCGGACCGACTTGTTCTGAAATCTTAAAGGGACCGAACCAGCGTAGTTTGAACTTTCCTGCTGCTCTATCGGATTTTGCGTTATAGAAAAGTACAAGCTGGCCTACCGAAAAGATTGGGGTCTTCAAATATCGATCGTGTGTCTTGGCTTGCCTTAGTTGTACTTCGCGCATGGTTAAAAAACTGAGCCATCGGTGCTCATCAAGTTCCTTGAGTGCGTCCATTCGTGCTGTCAGCGACTCTTCTGGTAGCATTTTCTGGGTGATTGCTACACGCAGGCTTGGGATAACTATTTCCATGGGTGCTATTGCTTCTAAACCATAAGCTAGTTTGAAAGGTGTCAAACCTGTTGTTACCTTATATGTAGTTCGGTATGCCCATAATACTGCAGGTAGTAGTTGATCCCATCTTTCCGGTGCTTCCATGATCAGTTTCCGGAGGATATTCAATAGTGATTTGTTTGTGCTTTCGGCCAGACCATTGGCGCGAGGGTAATATGGAGAGCTAAGTTTATGTGTCACCTGGAATGATTGGGTTAGTACCTTCATTACTTGATTTACAAAGTGAGTACCTTGATCTGTCACTAATTCGAGTGGTAAGCCAAATCGTGGGAAGACATCATTTAACAGACATTTCGCTACTACAACTGCTGTAGCAGACCGTAAAGCCCAGGCTTCTGCCCATCTCATTGCATAGTCTGTACAAGTTAGTATGTATCTGTTGTTACTGAAGACTGCCGGAGGTGTGATTGGACCGATAAAATCTAATCCCCATTTCTGAAATGGTTCGAGTGGCATAATAGGCTGCAAGGGAAAGAAGTGTCGTTGCAGTGGTTATCCAGACCTTTGACAGTTATCACAATTTTTGACGAATTGGGCCACATCTCGGTACATAGTAGGCCACCAGAGACCTCCTTGCAGAATTTTCCGGTGAGTTAGATCTGTGGCAAAATGACCACCAGTAGGGGTTGAATGAGCCATCGTGATGACCGAGTTAATTTTGTGCGGAGGAACACATCGAAGTAAGATTCCGGTGTGATCTACATAATATAGTTCTCCTGCCACTAGCCGGAATCGGCGGCTAAAGACTGCCAATTTCCTTCGAACTGCCTTGGCCGTCTCAGATGGAAAGCATCCTTCAGTGAGAAAAGTTAAAATCTGATCATAATATGTAGGTGTTGCTTGTAATTCGGCAGTCTCATCGGTCAGTGGCTCAGAACTATAAATTGCTGGAGTCGTGTCATCTATGCCTATCGGAGCTTCACCCGAATCTAGGCGAGATAAGAAATCTACTAAGGCATGTGCATTTCCGGGTCGGTGAATGACTTCATAATCAAATTCCTGCAAGAGTAGCACCCATCGGGCTAATCGTCCGCCTAGATGTTGTTGTCTCACTAGATAGACAAGGGAAGCATGATCCACATGAAAGGTAAATTTCCGGTCTAATAAATAATGTCTGAACTTTTTGATGGAGTAAATTAATCCTAGACATTCTCTTTCAGTGGTAGAATAGTTCTTCTCTGCTGGTGCAAGCCTTCTGCTGGCGTAGTAGACAGGGCGAAACCACTTATGTGTTTGCTGCATCAGAATACTGCCGATCGCAATATCTGAGGCGTCGACAAAAACATGGAACGGATTGTCCCAGTCCGGTGGTTGTAGGATTGGTGCCTGCGTCAATAGATACTTGAGTCGATCAAATGTAGCTTGGCATTCTTGAGTCCATTCGAACTGTCGTGGAGTTTTGGTGATTAGTCTATTCAGAGGTACAGCCAGATGAGCAAGCCACCGTAAGTGCCTGCCGTGCCACCGTACTTGACCCATAAAACGCATTACTTCTTTCGGAGTGGCGGGTACTGGGGCTTCTAAAATTGCCGAAATCTTATCTGGGTCTACTCGGATACCCTGGGCAGATACAATATGACCAAGTAGTTTGCCACATGAAACGGCAAACACAGATTTGCTTGGGTTAAGGCAGAGTCGGTAATCTCGACACTTTTGTAAACAGCATCGTAGATGAAGCAAATGTGCCATCATTTTACCGAAAATTGAGAAATCATCGAGATATACTTGCATAAACGAATTGAGATAAGGAGAGAAAATCTCCTGCATACATCGCTGAAAGGTGCTTGGTGCATTTCTCAATCCAAACCACATTACCGTATAAGCAAAGACACCCCAATTGGTAATGAAGGCGGTTTTTGGGATATCTACTTCAGCCATTCTAACCTGATTGTAACCGCTGTATCCGTCTAAGAATGAATACATTTCGTGGCCTGCTACCCTATCAAGCATGGTATCCAGAAAGGGGATCGGGAAAGGATCTGGTACTGTTGCTGCGTTTAATTTCCAGTAGTCTACACAGATTCGTAATTGCTTATTTTTCTTTGGCACGATCACAATTGGTGAAATCCATTCAGCATGTTCTACTGGTACGATGAATCCAACCTTTAATAATCTGTCAAGTTCGGCTTTTACCTGAGATGCATAATTGGGATTCATCCGATAGCTGGGCTGCCTATTCGGTTTAGCTTCAGGCTTCAGCATGACTCGGTGCTGATATATGCGCAGATCTAATCCTTTCATATCTTTGTAATCCCAGGCAAAGACGTCTGAGAATTCGCGAAGTAGTCGAATCAGATCAGCTTTAAATAATTCCGGTAAGTTTTGCCTTATCTTTACAGGTCGTGGATGATCTTCGTCTCCTAGATTGTACGAGGTCAACTGGTCTTTGGAGACATAAAATTGTTGCGGTTTCTCTGTGTCGTCTGTCGACCAGAATAGTGAATGTAATTCATTGTCATGTGTTGGCACCCTATCTTCCTGCTTGGTTTCTTGGGTGATTGGTGTAGCTGTACATACTGAAGTACTCCAGTTATCTATTACAGACTGTAGATCAACAGTCCCTAAGGTCATTAAGTCAGTGTTACTCTTCAGAAATTCCTCCTCTTCATCATCTGATAGTCCATCTAACATGTGGACAGGTTCAGCAAAATATGGTCTGGCATGCAGTTCGCAAGGTTGTATAGCATCTAATTTTACTACATATCTACGGCTGGCATCTTTGAACGTAAGCTCTTGTGCAGACCAGTCTTGTATTACCTTCGCATGCTTCAGCCAAGGTCGACCAAAAAGAAGGTTGTAATCCAAAGTGGATTCCGGCAAATCTAGTATGACAAAATTCATTTTGAAGGTCGTACCTTGTAAAGTAATGGGTACATTTCGCACAAGTCCTACAGGATGGACTCTAGATTGATCTGCCATTCTGACAAAAAATTGAACTGGTTCGATTTCGGTCCATCCTAACCTATTGCATAAGGCTGTAGTTGCAATGTTGACACCAGAGCCTCCATCAATCAATACCTGTGTAATTTTATGATTCTTATACCATACTGTAATCAAGGGGACTGAATGATCAACCATAGAATCAGGTTCTGGTTGAACTGCTGCTGTCGCCGGAATACAAGAAGGTACCGGACTGAACTGTTGCTGGAACTGTTGTCGAACACCAGGTACTAATGCCAGTAGTTGGCCGAGAGGCAGAGTGATAGATGCCTTGGATAAAATTTCCCAGGCCTGCTGAGATTGGTTATCCTGCTCTTTTGAACTTGAGGTCTCTGCTGATGCCGAAGTATCTGCTGTTATGTCTACTGCTAATGGTAGTTTCGCTGCTGCTTCCTTTTGTTGTGTTCCTTCCTTTGTCGACGAGGTCTGAGTCACCGGAGTGGGTTCTGGGAACACTGGTGGTTCTGTGGCGGTCCAATGGCTAGCTTTGTTATACATCCTATGTTGTTCTCGTATCCCTGGTTCAAATACTTCTGCTGCTGACTGCAGCTGTTTACCTGATCGGGTCTCGACTGTAGCGGTTTGCGTTTCTACTGGTGTAATTTGTACCATGTTGGCCATTGGGTTTTGCCGCTCCTTCTTCCTTTGATCATACTCAGCTGCGTCCTTGCAATATCTTCTAATGTGTCCGAATTCACCACAAAAATGACAGCGTGGCGGTGGTAAATTGGGATTTTCCGGTGGTGGTTCGTTCTGCCAGCGGTTTGCATTATAGTTATTGTTTCTCTGTCCCCTGTAGTTTCGATACCCTTGCGGTTGATTGTTTCTCAATTGCGGAGGTACATAATGATTTGCTGCCTGTCCATGTTCTTGAATAACAGCATTGACTATTGCTGTTCCCTGTAATCTGGCATTGTAGACACAATTTCCGGTGGTGTGTCCGGCAATGTTGCAGATAGCACAGAATGTTTGATTTAACGCACAGTTGGCACTAGTATGACCTGAATTTTTGCATGTGATACAGTACACTTGTCTGGTTATATCTTCAATCATACTTTTGTTCGCTTTTAACCACTCTAGATCTTCTGTAAATCCACCAACTTTGGATTCCAGTTGCAGAGCCATGGCGATGACTGCATCCAATGTCATTGCTCCGACACATCTGATAATCATGATCTGCTTCAATTGTGGGTTTAACCCATTGATAAACCACTGAGTGATGACGTCATCCGGTAAGTTGGCGTGGGCCTGTGGTATCTGTCGCAAGTGTGTTCTAAAAAGTGTAGCATATTCTTGGACAGTCTGATTCGCCTTCTGTCGGTTGTTCTGTAAATAATCAAAGATTTCGGCGGGATTCTTCTTTAGCCTAAATCGTTGCAAAAAAGCATCTCGTACTGCATCATAGGTACCGAAATGATTAATGTCGTATTCCGTAAGCCATCTAGCCGCTTCATTGACCAATGTAGATTGAAAAACAATGGCTTTGTATGCCTGATCCGGTGGATGGTTGAGGACTGCATAACTGATCTCGAAAGTGCGTACGTGAGCATCCGGGTCATCTCCTGGGAATCCACCAAATTTCGTGTATGTTACTCCTGTTGGAGGCGGCCTTGGTTGGCCTAACTGTTGTTGCTGTTGTTGTCCATTCATCGTGAGTGTATCCGGTCCTTCTTCTGTATCTTGAGGTTGATTAGTTGAACTATCAAAATCTAGATCGCCGGATGGCGTGCCTTCCGGTGTGCTGTTTTTGCGTAGGATACTTCGGATCTCTGCTTCGAATAGCTCTCCTTCCTTCTGGATGTCCAAGATCCGAAATCTTTCTTCTAAGCATGCGGGTCGGGCTGAGGACTCCGCAAAAAGTGCTAATTCTTGGCCGCCAGTTGGTGTTTCTATTACCGGAATATCACCGGAATGAACTGACAGTGTACCAGACTGTAGTGTTTTTCCGCTTTTACCGATTTCTTTTCCTAGAGTTTGTCTAATCGTGGATAACTCTGAATCTTTATCCAAGATTGTTAAACTGGTTTCCAGCGGCGTCTTGGTAGATTCTGGAATTACTGTATTTTGGTTAGGCTGGGTCGAAATGACACCAGAATGTACCAAAGGCGTTGATCGTTCCACCGGAATATGACCGGAATTAATTCTAACGTCCTTAACTTGCTTGACCACTGGGTCAGGCCGCGTTATACCTTCTTCTCCTAGGGTTGTCTTTAGTACTTTTTGTGTTCCAGTCGTATGGTTCCTAGGATACGTTTCGCCGGACCGAGTAACCGACATGTATCATTGCTTTAGTAGTACTGTCTGAGCAGTTGGCAACAATCTGGCTCTGTTGCTACCATTAGTCAATCGAACGATAAACGTAGTGTTTGATTCTGCAAAACAGTCGACACGCTACTGCCACTTTTCACAGATAACTGGCAACCTGATGCCACCTTCCCATAGACGGCGCCAAATGTTAAACGGGTTATCGTTTAATCGTTACTCTACTTTCGATTCAAACACTTCAAGTTCAACCGGTTCCAAATCTTCCTAACCGCAATCGTTCTCTTAGCCACGTGGGTCCTTGGGAGTGGTAGGGGTCTGTTAGACAGAGGCCCTGTACTATTTTCCCATTTTAACACACAATCTTAATGTCATCCCGTCCTTAGCTCAGTATCCATCCTTGAACAACGGAAGACTGTTCAGTGTATTGGAATTAGAACTTCAGGACTGAGGGTAGCAATCCGGTTACGTAATTTACGCGCAAAAGATACTTCAATAACAAAGTCACCTAATCCGTACTTTGTCAGGGCAGATAGGTATACCAACTAGACACTATATCTTAAAGTTACGCGGACTCGAACAATCAACCTCCTCGTAATAAACAGCTAACCATAAACCGACGATGTTCTACTCACATTCAGACCATTACAGCTACTAGCCTTCCCGTAGTTGGAGTAAACAGCAAATATAAGATACAGTAACGAATTCGGTCGCTTACAGAAACTTTACAGACAATTAGTTCGAGATTACTCTTCGCGCTACCTGCTTCGCCGAAGAACTGCCAAAATAACATACCACACTTGTTCACACTCAGAGTCACACTCAACCATCACCGAACAGATTCGCCACACAATACAACTGATTCATCATTCTGTACTAAGGAGAGAATAATCGACTAGCCGGAGTACAGACGGAACAGAACATAGCAGAACTTATCCTTTCAACAACATATACGCGCACACAATGCGTTACAACACTCTCAAACGAGACTTAATCAAACAACACGCTGCAATTCCCACAAATACGGGCTGCTGCCGCTCTTTTTCTCATTGCCTTAAATAGAGGATTTTTTTACAATGGTGCGCACTTCTGCAGTTACCTTCGCGTTTCCTGAAAGATTCTTTTTGCATTTAAGCTCCCTGTCCTCGTACTTTTGTCCTTGTTCGGCGGCCGTCCAGCACTTTTACATTTAAGGCACCTGTCCGGGTTCATTTGTCCTAGTTCGGTGGCCCTCTAACAAGACCTAAGTGGTTATCTGATGAAGAGGTTTCCCTACAACTAGTCCTAGAGAACTTATGTGGCTGTATATGATTATGATTTTCACTTGTGTTTTGTGCTACTGGTACCAGGTTAGTCTTCTTAATCCAACATGTTCTATGTTGTGTCTTGAACTTCCTTGAATCTTTGATATATGCTTCTTCAAAGTACTACTTCATCTCTCTAGGTCTCCTACCCACTTAGTCTTTTGACTGTAGGTTTTTGATATCTTATCTTTTATGGCATCTGGAGCATGTATTCCTTCTAAGAATTGAGTTTTTTTACAAACTTGGAGTAAAGGTTCACTTTGAGAGTTTTCCAACTGTGACAGACTCACCATTCTTACTCCTACATGAAATACATCATATCCCTCTTCATCTTGACATTTGATTCCCACATATTCATTATTTGCTACATCTAATGTAGACAATATTTGATTCCAGCCATAGGGCTCAAACTCCTCATCATCAAACTTTTGTGGAATATAGCTCTCATCTTCAACCTTTCTTTCTCCCTTACAGTCTTCTCTGTTCAACAAGACTTTTTTGTAACTTTCATTTCTTATAAAAAAGCACTTCCAAAGTGATGACTCCTCATCACTTTGACTCTCATTTCCGGATTCCTCAGTCGATTCTTGATTTTGATGTACTTTAAACCACTCTTGAGGGGGTATGTCACAAAAGTGCCCATTTTTCAAGTTTACTTTGGTGATTTTCCCTTGGCTTTGAAGGTATAAACAATCTCTTCCCCAATCTTGGACTATCTGCATTTGTCTCATGAAATGTCTTCCTAATATAATTTCATAGGAGGTTGGTTGTGGGAATTCAACTATAGCAAAGGTATGCTCTATTTCTATTCCACATATTTCCACAATAACTTTTTCCCAAATTTCCCAAGGTACTTCTATGTGCTCATCTGCAAGTTGTAGTCTCATCTTGGTAGATGTTAATTTTTTTGCTCCCCATTGTTGCCAAATTTCTTTTGCCATGATTGCCACTCCTGATCCACTATCTAGAATTGCATTTGCATAATAGTTACCATATTGCACCTTTAAGATTGAGTTTCCTTCCTCACACTCACAATATCCTCATATCCTATCAATAGGTATGTACATCAATTCTTCTATATCTTGAGGTTTTGTATGTTTCCAATGTGAGTTTCATACCCAATTAGTCATATTGTGATGCAACTATGGGTTTTGATTTACTAACTCCTTCCATTTTGTTTGGCAATGAATTTTACAATGTTCTGCTAAATTAAATTTGTTGTTCTGGTCCTTCTCTGCCATATACCCTTATATCTATTTTTCCTCTCTTTTAGAGATTGGGTTTTATTGTTGTCCAAAGGATGTGTATCAAAGATAATGCCCTGCTCCTTAGCCTGAGCTCTACTTATTGCATGTAATGTTATTGTCTCACTTCCATTCAAATCTTCTTGTTCCATTATATTTATTGCTTTTAATGGTATGTTATTAGATGTGCTCTGTTGTTTCTGGGGATTTCCTAGACAATCTTTGATTAGATGTTCTTTACCACAATCCTTACAAAAAGCTCCTTCTATTCTCAATGTTGGAGGTTGTGGACACTCCCGAATGAAATGTTCTCCCCCCTTCTATAACATGCTATCTTTTGACTACCCTTAAATTGGGATTTCTGATTGGACATATAATGATTGGTTATATACATGAATGTAGCTGTATCCATTTCAATTCTTCCATTACCCAAGTCTACGGCTTGTAATTCTGGTTCTCTTGAATCACTATCTTCCCTTGCTTCTTGATATCCTTTAGAAGAGTGATATTCATCTCTGTAAGTTGGTCTAGGTCTTGGATTTTCTTCTTCCACAAGAGTGTATTTTACCGGCACTACATTTGTTGGTAATGGTGGTTGTTGTCTTAACACAAGTCTAGGTTGTTCAATAAACCCTAACTCTCATTGTGTATTGTACTAGTTTGTATACTCCTCTCTGATAGGTTGCTTGTTATAAAAATACTCATCCCTAGTGTGATTAGTCCATTCTCTCTAGGGTATAGTATTTAAGTGTTTTTCTGTCTTGCGAATGTTGAGGTTTTTGATATGGGCATTGATATACTTGATGGTTTTCCCCACAATTAAAACATTTCTTATTTGGTGTAAGTCTTGTATTTATCAAATTTGTTTTTGTACTGCCTTCTAAAGCTTTTGCAATAGCTTGTGCTAATTCTTCTGTTGGAGGTATCCTATCTTCATTTGTTCTTGGCTAGTCAAATGCCATAAAATCTCGTCCCCTATTATCCTCTAGGTCTATGGCCTTTTTGACACAGGCTTCTAGATCAGGACATCTTCTGTAATATACCAAAGTTCTTAATTATACACTTCTCAATCCTTCAATAAACAAGGAAACTTTCCTAGCCATTGAGGGTACTTCATCTTTTGGACACCTATCAATGTATTGCTTAAATCTTCTAGCAACCTATCGCACATCTTCATCTTTTTGTTGCTTGAAACTCTGTATCAAAAATGCTGTACTATGCTTGATTCTAGTTTTGGAAAATTACCCTATAAAAGATTCAAGAAATGTTTCTATGTCAGAGTACATTTCTTTTCTCAGTGGAATAAACTAAGACAATGATGGACCTGTTAAGGTTAGACCAAAAGCTTCAAATTGAACTTTATAGTCTTATACCTCTTCAGCCCTTATCAATTGTATGAACTCAACAACATGTGCATGAGGATCCGAATAACCCTCATACTGGTTTTTCATGCACTTAGCCACCTGATAGGGTCTGATCATCCTACCTTGGTTTTGCAATTGTGGCCTCCTTCTTATTGGAAATTCATGCATCTCATCTCCTTCCTTTTCAAAAGGATTAGGAGAGGTATATTCTGTTCTTTCCTTTTGTGTCTCAATGGGAGTGTGATTCCTACTTGGTCTTGGTATATCTGTTTGCCTTAGGTCTTGATCCCAAGGTCTCTTATCTGCACATTGACCAAGATCATTGGAATTTCTGGATCATGTGCAAATATGTAGACACATCCTTGTCTATCCTCATACGTGCCATCTCTGAATTGTGCCATTGGCATCAGGTTCAGAGGAATCTCTAAGTTTCTCAACCTAATGAGAGACTTATGCATGCCATCTTGGTACACATAGGATCCAAACCTATACATGTATTTGAGGATATTCCTCTAGTCATCTATGTCTATATTCTCGCTTTCCATGTTTTGGGTTTCCATGTTGACTGTGTTATCTAACTCTTCCTCTTGATAATCACTCTGATCTATGTTCCTTTTTAGCTGCAACTTTGTTTGAATATGTGATTTAGTGCCTGATCTCAAAATCATTCAAAGTCTTCATAATTTCACCAATTGATCTATTTCCCAAATTCCTCCAAGTCCAACCCTAATTTGTTTACTCTAAGAGCTTTCAATGTTTTTGCAACTTCTTCCACTTTTCCTTTGTTCTCTAAATGGACTCTCCTTTGCATATGCACTTATTTTCTAATTGAGTTTCTCTTCTTTCTTTTTTAATGACATCATGTTTTTTATTTAAAACCACAATTTCCAATATGTGTCTGAGCCCTATAACTTATTATCTAAAATGTGTGAAATTATTTTTTGTTTATGTGGAGTTACCACAAAATCATTTAAAAATTTGAAGTTTTTGATATAATTTGAGCAAAATCGTGTTTCTATTTGAAATCACAATATTGGTGATTTATGTGTTGATCAAGGTTTTTATTTCAGAAGCTATATATTTGTAACACCTTAGGCTTGTTGATATATTTAGGTAGTGATGTGTGTGAACACTCTAGGACCGCCGGGGCACTTTTTTCCCTCTTTAGGAGGTTTTTTTTCCCCCGGCTTGTATATACGCCTATTGCCCTAATGGGCTACTTATCTTTGTACATTCTCTAGTAATACATTCAGTCTTGTGTGTTGTGCTCCAAGCTTCTTCTTCTTCCTTGTGCTGTTCGCATGCTTCCGTAGACGTCTAACTCCAACAATTGGTATCCGAGCAGGTCGTTGCTTCTTCTAGGGCGCCGTCGACACTCCTCCGTTTGCAGTCTCAGATTCGCACAAAATTTGGTGAGCATACTCAGGGTGTTTCCGAGATCAAAACGGCTTCGCTTTGTGGTGCCGAAATCGCGATCTGAGCTCGTTTCGGCCTCCGAACGCACTATCACAGTGCTTGTGCAGGCTATTTTGTCCTTTTGTGCCAAAGGTATATACCAGTTTCTGTTCGCCAGTTTAAGCGTCTCGAAGTCTGCTACAGGTCTAGCAGAACTCGTCTGGGCAGTTCTGTTCAACTTTTTGAGATACAGTCAATTTTCTGCATCAAGGTATTTTAGTCACCGGCCATGGCTGAAAGCAGTGATGTATTCCGTATGTTGGCTGTTGAGGATAAGTTGGATGGTACCAACTACCCATTATGGGCTTATATGATGCGACATGTACTGGTTGCAAAAGGATTGTGGAACATTGTGCAGGGTGTTGAAAGACGTCCTGTTACACCTGTAACGACAGGTACTGCAAATACAGGTGTTGGAGCTGATGAAGATGGTGTCGAAGATGATATTCCGCAGATTCCTGTTCGTGCTGCTGTTTCTGTTGCACCTACTGCAGAGCAGATTCGTTGGGATGGCAGAGATGCCCAGGCACATGCATTGATAGCTTTGTCTGTCAAACGTGCCATTATTCCTCACATTCGCTCTTGCAGAACAGCAAAGGATGCTTGGGATACACTTACCACTTTGTACCAGGCTAGGAATGAGGCTCGTGTTGCTTACCTCCGAAAACAGTTGGAGAGTGAGCACATGAATGAAGGTGATTCGATGGACAATTTTCTTACAAAGATCAAAGACCTGAAGGAACAATTGATTTCTGCTGATGAGGTTATACCAGATAGCTCACTTGTGCAGACCGTTCTGAATGGCCTTCCTGATTCATATCAGAGTTTTGCCTCTACTCTTCGATTGATGATGAAAGGAAATCCGAATGCCTTGTCATTTGAGGAATTAGTCTCTGTTCTGTTGCAGGAAGATCAGTCCAGGCAAAACAGGTCCATTATGCGTGTTGCAGATCAAGCTTTCCTGGCTAGTCAGAAGGGCAAAGGAAAATGGAGCTCTTCTACTAGTAAGCAGAAATCTGCAAATGCTGCACAATCGAAGAACCAGGATAAAGATGAGAAGAAATCAGAAAAGCAGAAATTGTTCTGCAAGTACTGTAAAGGAAATGATCATATTATAAAGAACTGTCCAAAACTGGCTGCTAAAGAGGCAAAGAAGAAAGAGGCTGGAATGGTTGTTGCAGAGGCCTCTACACCAAAAACAGAGTCTGCAAATCTTGTGCAGGAAGAAGAATGGGCGTTTACTACTGTCTACAGTTTTAACCCATCTTCTCATGATCAGTGCATGTCTGCAGTAGACTCAGATGTTTGGTACTTTGACAGTGGGGCGACCAAACATATTACCTCGCAGCGCAGTTTCTTCTCTTCACTCGAGCCTGCCCCTACAGGGAATACTGTCACATGCGCCAATAACTCCTCTTATCCTATTATGGGAGTTGGTAAGATCATTCTGATTACTGCTGATGGTAGTTCTTTCACTTTGTCAGATGCTTTATTTGTGCCAGGGATCAAAAAGAACCTGTTATCAGTTTCTGCATTAGCCAAGATTGGCTTGGTTGTGAAATTCGTTGATGACAGGTGTACAGTCCATGATCTCTCAAATGGCGATGTGATTATTGCTTCTGGCATTTTATGTCGTGGGCTGTATAAGCTCATAGACTATGAAAGATCTGTGAATGATTCGGCATGTGCAGTTCATGATTCTCAGGCTATGTCAGATGCAAAGCTTTGGCATGCACGCTTTGGTCATCTGAATTTTGCTAGTTTGTTACGCCTGCAGAAATCTGAAATGGTGTCCTCTTTGCCCAAACTTGAGGCACCTGGAAAACATGTTTGTGAAGGCTGTATTTTGGGCAAAATGTAGCGTTCTTCCTTTCCAAAAGATGGTTCAGTTCGGGCTATGCAGAAATTGCAGCTTGTACATAGTGATGTCTGTGGTCCTATGCAGACACCCTCTTTTGGAAATTACCTTTACTTCGTGACTTTCATTGATGATTTTTCCAGGCATGCATGGGTATATCCACTCAAAGCAAAGTCCGAAGTGTTCATGTGCTTCAAACAGTTTTTGGTTTTGGCTGAAAATCTATCAGCATGTAAAATGGGCACCCTCCGTTTTGATCGAGGGGGGGAATATATGTCTTCAGATTTTAATGCATTTCTGGCTGAACGTGGGATAAAACACCAGTGTACAGTGCCGTATACACCTCAACAGAATGGAGTTGCTGAACGAAAGAACAGGTCACTCATGGAGATGGCGAGGTGCATGGTCAAAAGTCAGGCTTTACCACATAGTTTCTGGCTTGAGGCTGTCATGTGTGCAGCATATGTACTGAACAGGTGTCCCACCAAAGCGTTGCAGTCTATCACTCCATATGAGGCTTGGCATGACCGCAAGCCATCTGTTGCTCATCTGCGTGTTTTTGGTTGTTTGGCATATGAATTAGTGCCTGAACAACATCGCAAAAAATTGGATGATAAGGTAGTAAAATGTATTTTTGTTGGGTACAGTTCTGAAAGTAAAGGCTATCGTCTGTATCATCCACAGACTAAACGCATTTTGGTTAGCCGTGATGTTGTCTTTGTGGAAGATGCTATTCAGCCATTGCTTTCATGTACTAAGGAGACATCTGTTAGCTCCAAAGACATGTATGATACTTTGATGCCTCTTTTTACAGGTGGACAGGCTAGCGCTGGTCCCAATGAGGCAACTTCTCAGCCTTTGCAGGTTTCATATGATGATGCAGATCATTCCATTTCTGATGCAGATTTACATGATGCACTTGTTGATGAGAGAGCTGGCATTGAACAGACAAAAACTATGCCAAAATGGCTGGTGCAGACTTTGCGTGACAGCAAATTAGATGCACCTTTGTCATATCGTACTCGTTCAGGCTCTCATAGTACCTCCTTTGCATCAGATTGCTATGCTATGGCTGCATCTAGTCTCTGTGATGAGAATGAGCCTGTTTCTTTTGATGAAGCACAAAATTCAGAAAATTGGATGGCTGCTATGCAATCTGAATATGATGCTATAATGAAGAATGGTACATGGTCTTTATGTGACTTGCCTCCTGGCAAGAAGGCCATTGGCACTAAGTGGGTATACAAGCTGAAGCGTAAACCTGATGGTACAGTTGACAGGTATAAGGCTAGGCTTGTTGCAAAGGGTTATGCACAGGAAAGAGGCATTGATTTTGATGAGACCTTTGCACCTACATGCCGTATGACTACTGTTCGGAGCATTTGTGCACTTGCAGCCTATCATGGTTGGAATGTACATCAGTTGGACATTAAAACAACATTTCTGAATGGTGACTTGCATGAAGAAGTGTATGTTTTTCAGCCCCGTGGCTTTGTGCAGAAAGGGCATGAAAACTAGGTGTGCAGGTTAAAGAAGGCGTTATATGGTTTAAAGCAAGCACCACGTGCTTGGTATGAGAAAATACATGCCTATCTGATTGCACATGGTTTTGAGAACAGTCCAATTGAAAGCACCTTATATGTTAAGCGTGCTAATGATGTGCTTTTGATCATTGTTGTCTATGTAGACGACATGCTGCTCACTGGTCCTCTTGAGAAGCATATTGCTGATTTCAAGGCTGATTTGCATGCCTCATTTGAGATGTCTGATTTGGAGCATTTGCATCACTATTTGGGCATTCAGTTTATGCAAGTTGATGGTGGAATGGCTTTGTGTCAAACGAAATATATTGACACATTATTGCAGCGTTTTGGCCTTGAAGACTGTAAGCCTATTGCCACTCCTATGGAGACATGTTTACGATTGAGTCTTCATGATGCTGGAGATGCATTTGATGCTGTTCTCTATCAGCAGGCTGTTGGATGCTTGATTTACTTATGCATTACTCGGCCATATATTCAGTTTGCTGTCTCACAGATGAGCAGGTTTATGCATTGCCCAGGAGTCACGCATTGGAAAGCGGTTAAGTGCATCTTTCGCTACTTGAGTGGTACTCGGCTACTTGGGTTGTTTTATCCCAAGGGGGGATCACTACCGCCAGATTTGCATGTTTTTTCTGACTCAGATTGGGCTAGTTGCTATGACACTCGTGTGTCCACCAGTGGTTTTTGCTTCATGCTTGGTAGCTCATGTATATCTTGGTTGAGCAAGAAGCAGCCTACTGTGGCCACTTCCAGTTGTGAGGCTGAGTATAGGGCAGCTTTCACAGCGACTGTTGAGTGTGTGTGGCTCAGACGCCTTATGGCTGATTTGGGTGTTGGCCAGTCTTTTGCCACCACCATCTTCACTGACAGTCAGAGCGCATTGGCAGTTGCGAGGAACCCTGTGTTCCATGCTCGCACTAAGCACATTGAGGTGCATTATCACTACGTCAGGGAGAGGTTCTCTGCTGGGGAGATCAGCTTGGCATATGTGCCCACGCAGGAGAACATTGCAGACCTTTTCACGAAGGCTCTGCCTAGGGAGAAGTTTGAAGCTTTCCGCAAAGCTTTGGGCTTACTTCCTTTTGTGGAGTGATTTCCACATAGCTCGGCACTTCCTTATACATGAGTGCCAGCTCCTTGTTCACCGCATCACTCCCAGGGGGGATTTGTTGATATATTTAGGTAGTGATGTGTGTGAACACTCTAGGACCGCCGGGGCACTTTTTTCCCTCTTTAAGAGGTCTTTTTCCCCCGGCTTGTATATACGCCTATTGCCCTAATGGGCTACTTATCTTTGTACATTCTCTAGTAATACATTCAGTCTTGTGTGTTGTGCTCCAAGCTTCTTCTTCTTCCTTGTGTTGTTCGCGTGCTTCCGCAGACGTCTAACTCCAACAAGGCTTACTCAAAGTATGCACCTTATTGTTTTTAAGTAAAAAGAAGGTCTTGTCAAAATCACAATTTTCTGATGAACATCATGATTTTTTGATGAAAATCACGATTTTTTGATGAAAACCATGATTTTTTGATGAAAATCACGATTTTTTGATGAAAATCACGATTTTCTAATCAAAATTGTGTTCATCTTGATTTGTAAAAAATCATGACTTTGGTGTGTGTATTTTTCACGATTTCGATCCAAAATCGCGTTTCTCACGATTTTGGTTCAAAATCACAGTTTTCACGATTTTGGTCTAAAATCGTGTTTTTCACAATTCTCATCCAAAATCGTTTTTTTCACGATTCTGGTTGTTTTTCGTGATTCTTGTCCAAAATCGTGTTTTTCACTATTTTGGTCCAAAATCATCTTTCTCATGATTCTGATCCAAAATCTTCTTTCTCATGATTTTGGTTGTTTTTCATGATTCTTGTCCAAAATGGTGTTTCTCACAATTTTGGTCCAAAATCATGTTTCTCACGATTTTGGTCCAAAATTGTGTTTCTCACGATTCTGGTCCAAAATCGTGTTTTTCACGATTTTGGTCCAAAATCGAGTTTTTCACGATTCTAATCCAAAATCGTGTTTCCTCACGATTTTGGTCCAAAATCGTATTTTTCATGATTTTGGTCCAAAATCGTATTTTTCACGATTTTGATCCAAAATCATGTTTTTCAAGATTTTGGATTTCCAGACAATCATGATTGCTTGCAATCGTATAAAACACGATTTTCTGTTGAAAATCCGATTTTCTGTTGAAAATCCGATTTTCTGTTGAAAATCGCGTTTGTGGAAATCGCAATTTTGGTCTCTTGCACATAATCGTGATTTTTGTGCAAGATGATGTTATTTTTTGACTTTGGTTTTTTTATACTTTTTTCACATAAAATGGAGGCGCTAGTTATAAAAACAACATGCAATAAAGAAAATCTAGAAAATCTACAAGAGGTAGTGAGAAAACACTCAAAAATTGAAAATTGCGATTCTGTGCTTTTAGTGTTTTTTATGAATGTTTTGTTGCAAAACATGATTTTCTAACTTTGATTAATACAAAAAGAAATCATACAATGACATACCTTACATCTTGATAGGTCAAGTCCAGATTTTTCTTTGTTTGCTGAAAATCTCAATTCTTCTGCACTCTCTCTCTCACTTTCTCACACTCACAGTCACTCAAAATGACTTTTTTCAATTGATTTTGTGCTTTTATAGTATGAAAATTGTGATTTTGAATGAATTCAATGATTTGCACTTCAAATTTTGACATTATCATAACCATGCATATTCATTAACAATTTTATGTCACATCATCCACTTTTAATCAAATTCGCATATTCACCTCTCATGATGAAAATCATGATTCTGTGTCAATTGTTAAGATTTTCAATTTTCAATCCTATAGGCTCAAACTAGATTTTCTCCATTCTCATGTATTTGACTTCATTTTATTACTCACTTGGATGCCAAGAAGCACCATTGAAGCAAGTTTACCATTCTATAGAAAATCGCGATTCTAATGTGAAAATCATGATTTCTGATTTTTTGTGCAAATTGTATTTTTTGCTTCCTTTTCCAACTTGGTCTCTACTAGTGTGTTTCAACAAATCTTATTCCAAGTGTCACCTACAAAACATAAAAAATTCATATATTTTTGAAAGAAAATTCAAGAAAATCAGCAATTGTGATTTTTCATGAAATATCTCTCGTTTTTTGAGTTCTCCTTCATATTTCTCTCATTCACCCCATTTTACACACCTCCTCTCTCACTCCATTACAAAAAAGAAATTTTTTTGCAATCCAATTTTTATGATTTTTTGGTATTTTTTGTCCTAAATAAAATGAAACCAATTTACCTAGGGTTTTCTTTTTAAGATCCACTGATCTTAGGAAATGAATTTGGCTACAAAAGCTATATTCTCAGTTTGACTATGCAAAAGATTTCTTCAAGAAAAGCGTATAATGGCAAGTGCAACTATCAATTTGTGCAAAGATGTGATCGCATCTTTGATTGGAGTACGTGCAAAGGTCATCTACGTATACTTCCATGCTTTTTTTCAAAAATTCCTTGAAAACATGACACATCAATCGTTGGAAAGTAGCAGGTGCATTAGTGAGTCCAAAAGGCATCACTCGGAAAGCATAAACTCCCCATTCGGTTGCGAATGCGGTCTTATGTTGATCCTCAGTTGCAATAGCTACTTGATTGTATCCGGAGAATCCATCCAAGAAACTATAGACCTCCTTTCCGGCTACCCTCTCCAATAGCTGGTCTGTGATGGGTAATGGGTAGCTGTCACGTATGGTGGCTGCATTCACCTTCTTCAAATTTATGCACACTCTCAATTTTCCATTTTTCTTAGGCACAACTACTAATGGCGATACCCACTCGGTATGTTCTATCTCATATATGAATCCTGCCGCTAGTAGTTTGTCTATTTCTTCCTTAATTTTTGCTGCATAAACCTCATTATACGTATAAGGGCGTTGTTTGGATGGTTTTGCGTCTGCCGTCATTGGTATTCGATAGGAACAAATAGTGGGTTCTACGCCTTTGAGATCCTTGTAGGTCCATGCGAATATGTCTCGGTACTCTCAGATAAGGTGTATGAGTTCCTCTTCCTCCTCTTCAGATACATCTTTTCCAATATATGTGCACCGCTCTTCTCCGTCTTCCACTGTTACAACAATTTTTTTGGTTTGTTCTTTGTTGTCGTACGCTTCTCCGTCTCGTGCCTCTTGTCTAGGCATTTGAATGGCTACTTTTCTCTCTTCTACTTCGTATAAAATGTTCAGGAACTTCAAAAAGATCTGGGTCCGGCTCTACCTTACTCATGTCTTCCCTCTGCCTGTGTATTGCCGGAGCAGCTTCAATTGCTAAGATTTTTGTTGGTTCCTGTTCCTTATTGTTCTAAATAGTGTTTAGATAGCTTTCTTCGGAGTCAAATTCTGGTTCCATTTCTATGCTTTCATATTCCTCTTTCCATTCTTTTTCCAAGATTTCCCCTTCTTCTACTTCTTGAAGAACAACCATATAGAGATTTACATCATAGCCTTCCTCATCTATGCATTCGTTCATTGTCAAAACTTCTTCATTTACACACACATCTAAGGTTGCTAAAATTTCCATCCATCCATGCGGCTCGAAGATCTCATCAAGAAAGATTTGAGGCATGTAATCTGGGTCTTCTACTGATCGATAGTTAGGGTGTCCTATCGGCCACATTTGTTTTTTACTCTCCTCTCTCTTCGCTTCTTTACACATCCATAACTGGGCATCTTCATGTGTCCAAGATTGATCACTTGATCCAGCACTGTGAATGGATAGGTCATCTTCTTCCTTGTGTACTGGATTCCATTGTAGTGGAGGGACATCTCGATAGGCAAACGTGTGCAAATTTATCTTGGTGGTGTTTCCTTGATGTTGCAGGTATAACAAATCTCTTCCCCAATCTTGTACTACCCGCATTTGTCTCATGAAGGGTCGCCCTAATATCATTTCATAGTTGTTCGCTTTCTCGAACTTACAAATGGCTAATGTATGTTCAAATTCTACTCCATAGGTGGTTAATTTGATTCTTTCCAATATTCCTAAGGGTCTTTCCACATGACCGTCTGCTAATTGGAGTTTCATGCGTGTGGGTCGTAAGGCAGGTTTTCCCCACTTTTCCCATATCTCCTTGGTGGCAATTCCTACCCCGGCTCCTGTATCTAGAATAGCCTTGGTCATGTACCCATTGTGGGTGACAGGTAGACATGTATTACCTTCGTCTCCTTCACTAAATTCCCCCACTTTATCAACTGGAATTTGTATCGTTGATTTGCTTTCCTTTTCGTTTCCTTTTGTTTCTCCTTTCTTTGGTTGTAGTTCTAATTGGTTTGCTAACTGCCTCCATAATTGTGGTTTAAGTTGAAGCAACTCTTCCACCGTCAATTTGCATTGCACCTTTGTTTTCTTTAGTTCTATTAGATTGTGTGAACTCTCTTCTGAATTTCCTTTTCCCTTCCCATGTACTGTGGGTGCTCGTATTATTATAGAGTCCCTTTCGTATTCTCCCATGTAATTAGGCAAAGTTGAGATGCTCAGGGTTTCCTCTCTACCTCTATCGAGTCTTGATACCTCCTCATATACTTCCTCCAGGTTGGGATGGGGTTGACAATCTTCTACATCTATTTCATCAAAAGGGGGCGGACTGACTCCATTCTTCTTCCATTGCTCTTCTCGGATTCTATTCCACAAGTCTTTTGACCAATCTGCCTCTAGGTCTGGTATCGTTGACACAGGTTCATCTTGTGCTTTTATTCGTTCACCTTGGTCATCTTCCTTTCTAGGTTCCTTATCCTTGGATTTGATGCATTCTTTGTATAGACTACGTGCAATCCTAGTCTCTGGTAAAATTGGGATAGTCTTTTCTAGAGTTGCGTGTGCTACCTCTATAAGTTTCCTACATATTGCCAATCTTTCTTTTTCTAATTCCCCTTGAGGGTAGAGTTTTTCATGTTGCTCTATATTTGGGCCCATTTTGATTCTAGCTTGGTAAGCTTTCAACCACATGTCTAAGTCATTTGGCTTTGGGTCAGCTAGCATTGATCCTGGCTTCTCCTTCTCTGAGCTAAGCTGTGATGGCTCAGGGATCTCCTTTCGAGTCCTTTGTTCTTTATGCACCTTCAAGTCCTTGGTTTGTTTCTTACTATCTTGACTCTTATTTCTTGCCCATTTCTCTTTGAGTTTCTGACGTCTTTCCTTCCATTTTTGTACTTTTGTGTTCTGGGAATTTTCACATGGATCCTCAGAATCTTCAACTACCTAAATTTTAGATCTTACCGTTTTATTGCTCTCTGGGTTCTCTTCTGGTTGTTTTCCTTTTTGTTGCTTCGTTTGGGCTCTAGTAATGGCCTTTAGCGGCACCGTGTACTCCTTATCACTTCCAGATCCTTTTATGACCTCAATCACGTTGATTGGTGCAGTATCTTGGGTTTTTGTTGGATTCTTGGGGCAGTCTCTAAAAAGATGTTCCTTTCCGCAATCACTACAATATCCTTCCCAAATCCTAGGTGGTGGAGGGTTATAAGGTCGCGGACACTCTCTAATTAAATGGTCCCCTCCGCATCTATAGCATGGTCCTCTTTGCACAGGTGGTCTAATGGGTGGTCTCATGGTTGGTTGTACTTTTGGAGCCGTATACAATAAGGTGGCTGTCTCTGCTCCATAAGTCTAATCATAGCCCTCATATCCATAATAAGCAGCATCATATGCAGATTCGTATTCTAACATGTTGGCTTCGTATGGGTGGTAATCTCCTGGTGACGGTTCATATCCAGGGTTTGTGGGTTCTACATGGGTTATTGTCGATGCTGGTACTATAGCTCTTTCTAAGTTTTCTTCTAGTTGAGCATACTTCACCGATACTACTTGTTGAGGTTTCGACAGTTGGGGTCCTAGCACTGGTTGTGGTGGTAGATATGGTGCCTACTTGTATGGCCTTGATGCTCCTGTTGGTGTAGGATACGGGTTGTATCTTGGTATCTCTCTGCCTGGCTCCCTAGGAGGGTATCCATATGGTCGATACTGCGGTGGTTGAAAAGGGCATGCTTGCCTATTGAAGGGATAGTTCTCAGTAGTGTGGTTGGTGTATTTTTGTTCTATGTGGTAGTACCAAGAAGTCCCTTGTTGTTGCTGCCTGTGGTATGGATACATAGGTTGTGCACCAGCCCCTCCTCGGACACACAAGTGTGTGGGGTGCTCTCCTCCACATAAGTTACATCTCCGTAGCATAGGCACTCTTTGAGCTGGGTTTTGGTAAGCTCTTTGCCCCTGGACTCCTAGTTTCTTTGCTAATAATTCTGCTAATTCTTCCATGTTACTGGAGTTGGATGTGATGGTGCTCCTTGAATCTTCTGATTTAGTGAGGTTGGATGTACTTTTCACGTCCTCGACTAGGTTATCTTCCAAATCAATGCACTCTTGAAGGCACTCACTCAATGTTTGTAGCCTCTTCACATACACTAGTGTTCTTAGAGTTCCGTTAGTGAGTCCATCTAAAAATAATGAAATCATTTTTTGTTGAGTGGGTCTCTCAGCCATTGGGCATCTATCCACATATTGATTGAATCTTCCGGCAGCAGTCTTCACAGTTTCATTAGGGTTTTGTTTAAAGCTATGGATTAAAGATGCAGAATTGTGTTTAATCCCTCTCTTTGTGAACTCCCCAATAAATTCTTGAAAGAATTGTTCCATGTTTCCAAATTGATTGGGATCTAAGGGTTGGAACCAGGTTAGAGCTGTCTCTGTGAGGGTGAGTCCAAAAGACTCAAAGTGCACAAAGAAGTCATCCACTTGCTCAGCCCTTAGAACTTGTTTGAATTCTGCAATGTGATCATAGGGTTCCCCCATTCCATCATAATGGTTTCTCACACACTTTTCCACTTGGATAGGTCTCAGTCTTCTCATTGGTTCAGGCGGTCTGGGCATTATAGGGAAGACTGGGACAACTGGTCTTATTGGAGGTATTCCAGGCTGTCCTCCTACCGGTGGTCGTGGTCTGACTGGTGGTCGGCACTGATTACCTATCCTTGCGTGGGTCTGATTGTGTGTTTGCACTCCTGGAGTTGCAAATTGTACGTGAGTACGATTGGGCACACTTTGTTGGCTGGTCTGTCGTGATGTGGTATGTTCCATCTCTTGTTGATTCCCAAAAGGATTTTGTGAGGTAGTTGCCTGATCTCTCTGAGGAAATACAAGGGCACCCATATATCAGCCGAGCCCTGTCTAAGGCACTCACATGCCAATATCTCCTTTGATCCTTATCCAAGTATGTGAGTCTAGTTTCATCATCTGGGTCTTTCAGCTCATAGAATGTCATGGGGCTTTCTTCTCTCCCTGGAGCAGGTAAGTCTGTTTGAAGCAACAAGTCTCATCCGTGGATCATATAGACCTCCAACAAGTAGTCATCTTGAGGTATCAAATCTCCTCTCAAGACTCGTGATACTCGAGACCTGCCCCTAGGGGTAGTCACTAACTCTTCAGGGTGTGTTCTTTCGAAGTTGTCTGGGTCCGCAAACTCTCCCCTTTCATTGATCCTCTGAGGAAATTCAGTCACAATGTAGATATGACCAAGTTTGTCTACATACGCTCCTCCCTCGTACTTGACAGCAGGTCGGGGTACAATCGTGGCATTCATGGAAGTTACCATCCTAGCCATAGATCTATTTAAGCCATCCAGGTAGATGGGGATCTCCTGGGCATTGGTAGACACATACTATAATGAAGTACGGTAATCTCCCTCAACAGTAGACATGAAATTCCTATTTGGTGTTGGACCCTGCATGTCTTCCAAAGCCATGGGTATTTCCTCCTCTGAATCACTAGAAGTCTCTGAGTAGATGGAGTGATGACTAACCTGGGCAGCACTTCCCACAGAAGATATGACGCTTCTTCGACTACTTAGCACTCTTCCTGACCTCAGGTTCATTCACCCTCCTCAATCTCTCTATAAGTCCCAGAGATTCTGCTTGAGTGGCTCTCCCAATGCCCCAAATTGCCTGACAAAATGCTAGTGTCAATCTAGACGATACCACTTCCAGGCGATACTGCACTAGGCGATACTGCCTTGGCCGCGATACGATACCAGAAGACAATGCGATACGATACTGTCTGCAGCAGACGATACGATACTGGAGAACTGATACGATACGATACCAACTATCTTCCTGATACGATACGAATTTAATATCGCGATACGATCCCTGATAGGGGGCGATACGATACTACTACTGATCACGATACGATACTTGATCAATGCCCGATACGATACCAACTTCCTCACATGATACGATATCACCTGCGAAGGCTGATATGATACCAACTTGGTATCGCGATATACCTCTTGAAAATAAGGCGATACGATACCAGGTATGGTGTCGTGATACTTCACTAGGTAATACAGCGATACGATACTTGCAAGGGTCACCAATACGATAGTAAAATAAGAGGCGATACGATATCCTGGTCCTCACGATACGATATCGGAGAACCAAAGCGATACGATACTTACGATGGTATCGCGATACTAACCAGACAAGCGGACGATACGATACTGAAATGGTGTCGCGATACGAGCTGACAATTGGGCGATACGATACTGGGTGTGTCGATGATACGATACCACAATAGGTAACGATACGATACCACTGTAGTAAAGTGTGATCGCGATACCAATCTGGCGACACGATACCAAAATGGTATCGCGATACCAGGACTGATACCGACGATACGATACTACGGCGAGTATCGCAATACAAGGGAGTTTTGGTATTGCGATACCAAATCTCAACCGATCGCGATACTCAAGCCAAAAAGCATGAAATTTCCAAAAATTTTGCACCCCCTTGCTCCTCACACACACCTCTTCACTCCTAGGTCACTGTCCTTCACAAAGAAATTGTTATGACACTAGTTTTCCTTTCTCACGATACTGTGCATACTTTTAATCACTTGTTTATGCATGTTTAGCGTGTTTTAGTAAATGATCTTTGTAGAACCTCACCTTGGTGTAGTCTTGCTTGCACCTTGGGCACACAAGCTAGCTTTGAAGGCCTGCTCAGCACGATACCCTGCACACGATACCACACACTGCTCTCAGACGATACCAGGACACTCTGAAGTGTCAAATGAGTCCATTTTCTTGGTTTTTATACTTTTTTTTACAGAATTTGGATCTTACTATTTTTAGAAGATTTTTTGGGACTTTTTTGGTGGTCTTGGCCTACTCCTACTTCACCTCTCTTCACTTCTCCTCTCCATCTAACCTAACCCTATCTCCTCCTTCTCTCCCTACCTCCTAACCCTAAACCTAAAAATTATCACACACACCTCTGAGATGTGAAGTAACAAGTGCTGAAGTGATTGACTACTTGCCACCGGACGTATTCACTTCTACAAGTACGATTCTATCACATTCGATCTATAACCATCACGAAGGCACCTCGGCAGAGTGTTCCCCGGCAATGGCACCAAAAATGTGTGTACTTGAGTCAAGAAGACTCAAGGACTTGTGCCAATGAGACTGTACCTCAATTGCAACACAAGTGCATATAGTGGGAAATTAACATACATTTAAATGTCAATCCGATCGAACGACCTAACCAAGTGTATGGGACATGTGCACACATGATGGAAAATGAAGTGGTGAAGCTTGCATGCATAAGGAAAGACTAATCCACCTCTCACACTCTCTGAAGTGCTGAAAGTGTCTGCCGCGATACCTCTTACAGCAGTTTTCAGAAAATCAAGGATTTCTCCCAGCTCCAAACTTTGAATATAGGCAATAGGGTACTCTTTTGAAGCTCTCGACGAGACGCATCTATTGGAAGTGGTTTCACTCAATTCTGATAACTCTGCTTCAAGTTATGGCCAAAATGGATGGCGGGAAGCACCCACACTCACACCACAACTCCTACTAGTTCGCACACACACTACAGTAGCTCAAAAACAATGGGGAGGGGTAGACCACAGTCCTACACACACATTCCAAGCAATACACACACATACAAGATCAAACAGAAGATAGAAATCTGCATGAAAGAGGCAAATTCGAAATTTCAGAAGAGTCACAAAGTGACTTATATACATGTGTCCTAAGTTTGCTCCTCTTCACAATGGCAAAAAAAAAGTGTCTACCAAGAGTCACAAAGTGACTTATATACATGTGTCCTAAGTTTGGTCCTTTCACACAAGAGACCGGCACTTTATTCCAAAAAAAGTAAATCTCCTACTAATTTACAAAGGGTATTTTACAACAAGTTGGGGTTATGCGACTAGAGGACTCCTCTAGTGCATTCACATGGGTTTCAGGGACTTCTCTAAGACCTTGAAGAAGAAAAATTGTGCCCATTAATTTGAAAATTTTGGGGCTCTTCACATGTGCTCCTTTGCTCTGCAACAAAGATGTAAAAATAGTTTTGATTTCTGAGAAGGATTTGAAAAAGAAGTAGGAAAACTAGGGTTTCTTGTATCTAGACCTAATCAATAGCTTTTTCAATGATTCTTGTGCCTAAAATGTGGAATTTTTCCTGTAGATTACAAATATGAATTCAAAAATATATTTCAATAGCTGTATCATCCAGAGGAGACAATCACAATTCTAATAAAATTGAGAATTTCCATTTCTAGAAATGATCTCATGCACATAATCACTCAATATACTGATAATCAACTCTCCTTACAAACTCCACTGAGTAATACACAAGTTAAAAAATTCCATGGATAACACATGAAAAAGACTCAAGAATCAATCACGAACACACAAAGAAAAGAGAGACATGTTTTTCTAATTGAAGCTCTTCATTCACATGTCACATGAGTACAAAATGATAGCAACCCCTGCAAAATACAAGATTTTTTCCTTTATACTTTTTCAAGTGTCCCTTTTCACACTTGAAATTTGGTTCTTTTAACTTCTAATCTAAAAATATGTGCTTGAAGAGCTTCTAAAAATTCTCTAAAAAATACATATGGCTTCTTCCATCTATGAGGAAGATTCTTCCTCATTTTTACAATATTTTGATAAATAATGGTTTTTTTACAACAAAGATCCAATTCTAATAGCATTATCATCAACTGAAGCTAAGTACAAAGGACTTGTAGAAGCAACTAAGGAGGTCATATGGATGCAGACATTATTCAAAAGCCTGGGCATTAATCAAGGTATACCTACAATACATGGAGATAACATGAGTTCACTTTATCTTGCAGCAAATCCAGTATTTCATGCAAGAACAAAACATATAGAGATACAATATCATTTCTTGAGAGAAAAGATAATGGAGAAAGAAATTGAAGTGGAGTACCTTTCTATAAAGGATCAGATAGCAGATATAATGACAAATAGCTTGGATGGTGTGAAGACTAGCAGATTCAAAAGTATGGCAAGAGTAAAAGGGTCTCTCCTGGCACACTGGACAATTTTGAATCTACTCATGTATTTGTCTATCCATACTAGGCCAATACACTCCTAAACGTTTTAGATTTTGCAATGTTCAATGTTTAGAATAGTGATTTCCTAGCAATCCTTCATGGGCTTGTTGCAACCAACTGCTATGTTCATCATCTTTGACACAACAAGCTAATACACCCTGTAATGCTCTTCAGCCCAAGGAAAAGATGATTGTGAAAGCCTTTATTTTGCTCAAACCCCTCGCAATCGGTCCACTTGGATTACCTAGAGCCCACAATTATCTCACAATGGATTCTTCTTATGGCTATGCACTAGCTCATATGCTTCCCGGCAAACGCACCAAAATGTTTAGTTCTAAACCCAAGTGAAAATACATCCAATTTTAATGCGACATTGCATGCCGAAGCTCCTGCAAACCTGAAATCAAACATATTTTCCTGCCAAATAGAACCGCATTAGTGCATAAAAACCAACCATTTTGTGAGCTAACATACTCCCCTCTTCTTATTTGTGAAGTCGTCCTCGAGGAGCCACTCTATGCTGCAATATAATCCAAACAGCCATGAACATGTCAGTTTATAACTTGGTTGCATACCTTTCCATCGAGCCATCATTCCAAGTGGACCTGCACTCATTGAAGCTATTAGTGCTAAAAAATCATTCATGAATACATACAAATCAGTCACTTCCAAATGATCCAAGGACATGCACATATATGCAACTCCCATTCCAACATACATCAAATTGCTCATGCATACCATTATGGACATAGTCTCAACCAAAATAACTCATGCATACCTTTCCATGTTTTACACATTCAACTATCATTGCGAACAAACAGAAATGGAAATACCGAAATAAACAACAATAACTGAAATGAATTCAACAGGAGATGCAACATACCCAAAATGCATACACCTTTTATTGACCTACTATTCGCTATGTACACATATTCCATGACCAGACACTCTTGAAGAATCCCCATCGTCGTCCTACAAAAGCCATCGAGACTCGAGTACAAGTCAAGACCTACATAAAAACCCGAGAGTGCCCCCACACACTGGAAAACCTTCTGATAAAGCACACAAGTTATAAAGCAACCCCGTTGCATTACCTCGCTAGAGCCTCATCCATAAGTACATATAGAGTCTCCGTGCCTTCAAGAATGTTGATTCAAAGTGAGCTGATCTGTCGCAAACCATCACATACCAATCACACAAGCAAATAACGTTTCCTTCCAGGCGATCATCGCCCTCTCCTCTCTCTCTCTCTCCCCCTCAGGAGTGGGGAATAACTTCATATGAAAATTTTATTTATATTCACACGTTGGCCTACATTGACACTGGATGCGATTCGTGGACCTGGCCACCCGATCAGGTTGATTCCACCCATCTACCAACGCAATCCAGCGCACAACATACAAACACACAATGATAACACATAACATATATCAGCTAGCCCATAACGAAGCTGGATACGGCTCGTGGTCGTGACTACCCAGCCACGATGGCTCCACCTACCTACCAACCCGTTATGGCACGTAGCTAAGACACAAACATATACATCCCAAGCCTATGGCGAAACTAGCTGCGGCTCGTGGTCCTAACCACCCGGCTAAGATAAATCCACCCACCTACTAGCCCACCATAGCGCATTGGTATGATCACAGCAACACAAATTTTTTTCTTTTCTTTTCTTTTTCTCTTTTTTTTCATAGTGAATTAATCTACCCAAGTCTTGAGAATTAGGGAGAGGAAGAAAGGAATTTTCCCACTTTTCCCACACATGCATGCAAAACATATACACACTAGCCTTTGACAGATCAACCACCTCTTCACTCCATTCTCTCAATTACAGACACTACATATGTATTCATCGATTTGACTTTCCACTAGGTAACTACAGCCGGCTATGCCTTAGTCCCTCGTATACCTATCCTTAGGTGTCCTAGAATGTGAGTCTCCGGGATGTCTCATGTAGTCTCACATCGTACTCGCATCCCGACAACTTCCCTAGGGCGAGCCATGCTCAACTTCAGGAGCTCCGTCATCACTTCCTATTGTTAGCACATCTGCCCAAGCCCAAGTGATATCGTTTTCCTCATTAGGCATTTCCCTAGAAGGGTCGAAATAGTAATATCGATCTCCCGCCCATCCTACATGTCGAGTCAGGTATTCCTCAAAACACTCAATGTAAAATGCAACACCCAAACCCTGGTTTATAAAGCATACCAGCCAATGCGCTTCCTCTACATCATATTCCGTCTCAAAGTCGTCGACATCTATGTCCATGCGGGCGAATGTTTGGTCCGAGAAATATATCCTTAGCTCGTACAAATAGAGTTGCGTTATTTGGTCCGCCATTTTGTTACTTAGCTCCTAACAGTCTCTGCATAACACAAAAATTTTAGAAGTCCAAAATTCTTGAACTAGCAAGGAAGAATATTTATGACACACAAATCATAGCTTACATATGCGCATATATATATATATATATATATATAACTATACATGTATGTACAAGGAGTCTACTTCGTCATTCCGTTTGGATCTCGTCTGGCTTCTCCCGTCCTAATATCACTTGAAATATGGTTTAACTCGAAGCGCGTTAACCTTCACGGGAGCATATTCTTCTCCTAAATCTTGAATTTGCATGGAACCATTGGAGTTGCTAACTTCCCCGGGAATTTATAATATTTACTATCATAAACTAGCACCAAATCCCCTTTTTGAATCGCATAGGTCTTGAGATTCTTATCATGCCTCTCCTTACGTCTCTTCTGAATAGCTTCCAAACTTTGCTGTGCAATGAGTCTCTTTTCTTCTAGCTTGACCAGTTGTATGTACCTCTCCTTTAATGACTCTTCCTCTCCCAGCCTAGCCTCGACGGCCACTCTTAATGTCGGCACTTCTTTTTCGATGGGAAAGATGGCTTCCTCACCATATACTAGGGAGAACGGAGTGCTCTTTGTCGTCACTCGGTAGGATGTTCGATACGCCCACAAAGCTTCCAAAAGTCTCTCATCCCAGTCTCTCCTATGCACAACTACTGTCTTTGTTAGAATCTGTTCAAGAACTTTGTTGGTGACCTCCACTTGTCCATTCGCTCTCGGGTAATATGGAGTGCTCTTCCGGTGTTTGATCTTATACAATTCCATTAACTCCTCGATCAACTCGTTTTCAAATAGTTATGAAGTTCAAAGCTACTTGCTGGGAGAAGCGATCGGCTGCTCCGCGACTCTCTAGAACGCCATCAGAGGGGAGGTCCTATGGAAAATCTGGCGGGAAAGATGTGCTTTCAACTTCGGTGACTCCCCCAAGGAGTGGTCAATTGAGAAATCGCTGTTCCTCCTTGGCAAAAGGATTGTCAACTGTAAAAAATCCCCCCCCTTTAGGCATCATCAAGTACTCCTTTTGATCGATAACAAGCTTAAACCCAAGTGGGCCCCACATGAGGGCGATGAGAGGGTAATTAGCCTTCTTTGTAATGTCATCTAAGCTCTGTAAACGCTTCCCCTGCTTTGTGGGATTTGGGGGGTCCCGTGGGCACTAGTCCCCTTCTCTTGTACTTTTCTTTATTTAATTCAAGTCCGGGAGAGTAGGCTATTGCCGAACTTCCTTTATATTAAAAAAAAAAAGACCAAAGGTCAAAAAGTAACTTAAAATTCTAAACACAAGGGCAAGAAGAAGTTTACGTACAACTGTTGTGGCAAGCTTAGACACATAGAAAAGTATTGTTTCAAGACGAAACAACAAGGACAAGTCCAAGTCTACTCTAAAGATAGAACATTAAACTCATTGCACAAGTGAAGAACTTTTTATTAAAATTGAATAAAAGGCACTTGTTGCATGCAATCCTAGCAAAAAATGGATTTTTGATGGTGGAGCGTCATCACACGTGCAATGAAAAACAAGACTTTCATGAGTTTCAAGAGCACAAAGGCCAAATTTATCTTGGTGATAATAAGTGTGTTGAGATCAAAGGAAGAGGAAACGTTCATGTCACAAACTCAAAAGGTGAGACTAAGTCAGTCAAAGATGTTCTTTATGTACCAAGCCTTTGTAAGAACATTTTGCAGTGAAGACCATTACTCAGTGCAAAATGATAGTGTGATTTGATAATGAAAAATTTCAAGTCATCGATCGAGCATCCAAAGAAGTCATAGATCAAGGATTGAAAGACTAATTTCTCTACAAAATTTCAAGTTAAATGGCAAAGGATTCAAGCTAAAGCTTGTGGCATTTCAAATTTGGATACATCTCTTAGTTAGCAAAGATCTCGTCAAGCCATTTTGTCAAGGGTTTACCTATGATGGCACAAGTAGAATTGAACTGCCAAGCATGTGCTAAGCAAAAATGTTCCCCTTTGCTTATGGAAGCATCTATTTCCTCATCTAAACCCTTAACATTAGTCCATGTGGATCTTTATGGACCTATGCATACACCATCACTTAGTGGGTCACTTTACTTCTTCTTGATAGTATATGAGTCGACTAAGTATACGAGTTTATTCATTAAAATACAAAGAGGATGTACTTTCCAAGTTCTAGGAGTGGACAGAGATAGCTCCATCAAATCTTATGGAGTGGACACAAATAATTTTTCGAAGTACTTGAAGAAGAAAGGTATTCAATATCAAGCAAAGAAGGAAAATTTGCAAGGTATTTCTATCTAAAGGATTCAAAGTGTGTTAGAGATAGCCAAGACTATGCTTCATTGGAAGCAACTTCCACAAACATTTTGGGAAGGAGCACTATATATTTTCAACAGAGGGTTCTCACATGTTTTGACCAAACTCCATTTTAGGCTTATTTTCAGAGAAAACCGTGTGAGCTATTTTAAATTCCTTGGTAGTGATGCTTATGTGCAAGGACCTGATGTTGATAGACCTAAAAAATACATTTTCATTAGTTATACTGACTCTAAGATGACCCTAAGAGTTGTTGGTGCAATTAGCAATCCTAAGTGCTTTGCTAATGACTTAGGACTACACATCCATTTATTACCCCACATGAAGAACCACATATGAACACTTGCTTGTCAATTTGATAGTATTTACTTTGGACTCCAAGAGAATAAGGAATATCATGAGGTAAGGAGCTAAACCCATGACTCATGTGGTAGAAAGAATCAATGCAAATCATCCCTAAAGTGTAGGATCACTTTTAGATGAGAGAAAATTCAAATTCAAACTTCAAACATGTATACATACACACACTTTTAGTCATGGGATAGTGTTGCAGAGCCAAGAGCGCACAAAGCAGAGAAAAAGACGGGCCCCAAAATTTTTCCGATTTGGGCCAGATATTTTTGTAACATATTCATTTCTGTAATATATTTCCCTTGTAAAGGCACTAGAGGAGTCCTCTAGATGCATTCCCATAGAAGAATAGAAGCTTATCCATGTAAAATAGTAGGAAATTAGCTCTTAGGGAATAAAGTGCCGGTCACTTATGTGAAAGGACCATTTTTAGGGCACTAGTATATAAGTCAAATGTGACTCTTTGTAAAAGACTTTTGGCCATTGTGAGAATAGAGAGCACAGAAATTCGAATTTGTGTCTTCTTCCCTCTTCATCTTCTTCTTCGTGAGCTTGTATGCATGTGTATTGCTTGGAAAGAGTGCTTGTGAGTGTGATTTATCCTTGAGAGTGTTTCTTTGCTGTAGGAGAGGTGTGTGCGAGGTGTAGGAAGTGCTGAAGTGTAGGAAAGTATTCCCGCGACTCAGTATTTCTGTCATAACTTGAAGTAGGAGTGTCGGAATTGCGTGAAACCACTGCCATTGGATGCGTCTTCTCGAGAGCTTCGAAACGCATATGCTATTCGCTATGTTTGGAGCTCGGAGCTAGGAGAAAAGTCCAAAATACTGACGGCTGCTGCACCAAGTATCGTTTCGTCTTGACCTACTGTTGAAGCTTGTTAGGATACGTATTTTCCTCACTTTCACTCTTGAGTAATTCATTTGCATTGACCATTACACGTTTGCATGTCTTCATACACTCGGCTAGGTTAGCATACTCTTCGGATTGATAAATTAAAAGCGTGTATCCCCACTATATGCACTTGTGAGGGGATTGAGGTACAGTCTCTTTCTCCGCAAGTCCCTAAGTTGAAGCTTAGGTCAACACACTTTTTGGCGCCGTTGCCGGGGAGTGACGAATCAAACCGAGGCATTCGTGTGATGGTAAGTAGCTTTTTTGCTTTGAAGAACTTGGAGGAGCGGAAATCTTCTCTTCTTTGGTAAGTCGAATTCAGCCGCACTTGCTACTTCTCATTCTTGGAGTGTGTGTAGTGAGTTGATAGATTAGGGAAGTGAGTAGAAGAAGTAGAATAGGAGTGAGTGGAGAGTAGAGTAGCCTTAGGTTTGTTCAAGAATCTTCATTTTTCTGTAAGCTAGGAATTCCAAAGTATAAAAGCCAAAAATTTTTCATTATTCAAGTTACTTGTTGAACAAGTATCGTGGAGAGCTGTGTCGAGTGTCGTGTGAGCCCAGCGATCGTTTCGAGGGAAGCAAGCTATAGGGGAGATTACTGAGCAAAGGAGTTGGACCAAGAGATCATGGGAGCTTCCAAGGTAAACTAAACCACCTCCTTGCTCAAAAATTTCAGCATTTCAACCTAGGAAAAGGAAAAAACGACCTGCGCTGAGTGTCGTTTGGGCTTGCAGGGGGTTAAAAGTAGTTTGTTGATTGATACAGTGGGTAGGGATAAGAGAGAGAACCTAGGAGAGAAAGGGGGAAACATCCAAATCTCAAAAAACAACACAAAAATTTGAAAAAGGGTCAAGTATCGCTTTGCTCCTGCGGTCGAGTATCGTTTTACTCCTGCGGTTGAGTATCGCGATATTTCCCAGCGGTCGTAGATCGTTTTAGACAGAGGTCGTAGATCGTTTTGTTAGAAATCGTCTCGTTAGAGATCGTTTCAGGCAGCGGTCGTAGATCGTTTCAGATAGAGATCGTTTTGATCAAAGGTCGTCGGTCGTGTATCGTTTGCCAAGTATCGTGATCCAGAGATCGCGACACTTGTCAAAGGTCGGTATCGTTTCAGATAGGTATCGTCGATCGTTTCTAGTGAAGGTCGTAGATCGTTTCTATCCGAGTATCGTGTATCGTCTAGTGAGAGATCGTGTATCGTTTCAACGAAGTATCGCCGATCGTTTCTACTAGAGATCGTCGGTCGTGTATCGCTTTCTACTAGAGATCGTCGGTCGTGTATCGCTTTCTGCCAGAGATCGTCGGTCGTCTCGTTAGAGATCGTTTCAGGCAGCGGTCGTAGATCGTTTCAGATAGAGATCGTTTTGCTAGAGATCGTTTGGTCAAAGATCGTTTTCCAGCGATCGTTTTGATCAAGTATCGTTAGACCCAAGTGTCGATTTCGGGCGATCGTTTTGTTGAAGTATCGTTTGTGAGCGGTCGTTTTCGGTCAGAGGTCGTAGATCGTTCCATTGAAGGATCGTGTATCGTTTCCAGTCAGAGATCGCTTGGGAAAGATCGTTTTTCAGCGATCGTTTCTCTCAAAGGTCGTTTTTCAGCGATCGTTTCATTCAAGGGTCGTCTGTCAGCGATCGTTTTCTCAGAGATCGTGAGAGTCAAGTATCGTGATCGGGATTTCTCTATCAGTCACTTTCCAGCCTAAGTTCTCCCTGGACTTCTGAGCCATAACTTAGAACTCTAGAGGTTAAAGGTGGACAAGACTTGTTTAGAGCTCTTAAGTGAATGAACTTGAGATCAGGAAGAACCCTAGGAAGCCGAAGAAGTGTAATTTCTTCCGTAGGGAGTGTTGCCGAACCAAGTAACCGTTCACACTATTCTGAGACCTCCAGTGAGTCAGAAGGAGAAATCCCCATGGCTTCCGAGGATATGCAAAACACTGTGCCCATGATTGGCCAGATGTCCATCATTGAGGGCGAATACAAAACTTCCTTAGAATATGTGAGCACTAACCACCATGAGATCCCTATCTATTTGGATGGTCTAAACAGATCAGTGGCCAGACTGAGGAAGGCTTCAGAAGCCTACATAGTGCCAAGACCAGCAGTTAAGTACATAGGAGGACTGTACATGGATAAACAAGACATTCAATACATGGTCACTGAACATCCGGAAATCATTAATGAACGTGGCGAGGAAAATAATACTTCAAGTTTAAATGGACATGGAACTGAAGAACAAGTAACAACTCCTAGAGGGAGATCGACAATTACTAAGCTTTGGAGAGGAGACTTAGTTCCTCAGGATGACACTCTAATAGATGTGTATTTGATCAACGGGATGGAGCAACTGCTCAGAGCCCATTCTTCTATTTGGGAAGCTGCTCCTAATCCAGTTACCATCTATGAGTTACAAGATCCTGAATTCCCCACCATCATTACATATTTGGACAAAGACCACAGAAGATATTGGCCAGTCACTGAATTAGAGAGAGCTGAGCTGAAATATCAGAACATTCCAGTGTTCCCCCCAAGGGACCAAGCAACCACTTCACAGAACCCACATGGAACTTCTCAATATGACTCAAGTCAACATTCGGGACAAACACAACAAACTCAACAAACCCAGATCCCCATCAGACCTCATGTGCAATTTGCAATACCTGCCACTAATCCTAATTACTGGCCACAACCAGCTATGGACCCAAGACAAGGAGTTCGTGCTCCAGTCAGACCACAGGTAGTACGAGGACCAGGCATACCTATAGGAAGACCAAATTACCCTGTAATGCCGAGACAACCTGAAGTAGGAAGGAGACTAAGACCGATTCAAGTGGCCAAATGCATGAGAAATCATTATGATGGCTCGAGTGAACCCTATAATCATATAGCAGAATTTAAACAAGTAGTTAGAGCCGAGCAGGTAGATGACTTCATGATTCAATATGAATCCTTTGGCCTCACCTTGTCAGACACAGCCCTGGCCTGGTTTCAGCCATTGGATCCAAATACCTTTCAGAACATGGATCAAGTGTATCAAGAAATGATTGAAGAATTTACCAAGTCTGGAATCAAGAACAATTCTTCGTCATTAATCCACAGCTTCAAGCAAGCTCCAACTGAGTCAGTCAGATTGGCTGCCAGGAGATTCAAGCAGTATGTGGATAGATGCCCCGTAGAGGAGAGACCAACACAAAACAAGATGGTATCATTGTTCTTAGAAGGACTATTGAACGGAACCTTGAGGTCATTAGTGTACGTGAAGAGAGTTCAAACTCTGCAAGAGTGTATGAAGGAATGTATAGACCTAGAGGATAACCTTGCAGGAGACTTGAAAATACCCCAAGGAAGTGTGAAAAGTGAAGAGTCATCAAATAGCACATCGAACCCTAAAAACAACATTGAGGAAATTGCTGACTTGCTAGCAAAAAAACTGAATATGCAAGGACAGAGGAATTATCCCACCAATCCTATGAGAACGCCTATGCTTAGAAGATGTATGCAGTGCGGAGGGGATCATCCTTCTCACTTGTGTACTAGGGGAGTAGTCCCACCACCTGTCTATGCTCCTCATAGACCCTCGGTTCCCGGGCCACTACAGTATTGCAGTATAGAGCAGAGGTACACAAACCATAGCACCGAGAACTGCCCTTACACTAGGCAAACCAGACCCACCCAACCCTATGTGAGACCATATGGATATCCGCAGAACCAGCAGGGAGGAGAAGCCTTCAGATATCCCTCATATCAACCACAGGCACCAATAGCACGACCATACACATACCAAGGATATACACAGCCTCAGCCAGTGCTAGGACAACAACCGCCCCACCCTCAGAATGTTGTCCCAGTTAAGATAGCGCAACCAGATGAAAACTTAGAAAGGGCTATAGTGCCAGCCACACCCTTGACTAGTAGTGAACCATGTGACTCATTTTACGAACCTAGTCAAGGAATATACTCAGGGTATGAGAGGTCAATAATGGATTATGGGCAACAATATGACCCATATGCTTATGGCATGGAGACGTCGGAGAGTTCATATAACTACGAGCAAGATTATGTACCATTAATGTACACAACTCCTAGAGCAACCATGCCACCTCGACCAATGAATAGACCGCCTGTACCTAGAGGACCATGCTACAGGTGTGGAGGTGACCACTATATTAGAGAATGTACATTGCCAAACCCACCACCACCACAACGAATTTGGGAAGGTTATTGTAGCGATTGTGGGAAGGAACATCTTTTTAGAGATTGTCCTAAGAACCCAAACAAAGTCACCTCTAATGTACAGATCAACGTAATAGAAGTAATTGAGTCGTCAGGGAGTGATAAAGAGTACACTATACCATTAAAAGCCATAACAAGAGCAAGGGCTAGAGAAGACCCTGATAAAACCACAGAAAATAATCAAAGTGACAAAGAGGGGAATACACCCATCCCTCACAGAGTAGAAGACTCAGAAGAACCAGAAAAAAGTATCATCAGTAAACGATCCCAAAAATGGAAGCAAAGGAGAGACAGGATAAAAGAAAAAAAGTTAGTGCAAAGGAAGGAAAAGGAAAAGAGTGAACAGAAATCAACAGAGGAATCACAAGTGGAAGAAGACAATAAAAAGGAGAATAAAAAGGAGGAGTTAGAGTCGGTATTAGCAGACCCAATGCCTGAAGATTTAGCGATGTGGATTCAGGCATACAAAGAGAGAATTAAAGCCGGACCTACCATGGAACAACATGAGAGAGAATATCCGAGAGGTGACCTAGAGAAAGAAAGATTGGAAATCTGCAGAAAATTGATAGAAGTTGCCCAACAAACATTAGAAAAACCCACATCACCATTACCAAACAACCGAATTTGCGAAGAAAAATTCCAAGAGTGTCTAAATAATCAGGAAAAGCCTAACGTAAATAGACCTCTGGATAATGAAATTGGTGTTGAAAGAAAGGAAGGATCCATAGTCCCTGAAACAGAAGGAGACTGGACTAAGGATTTATGGGCGAGAGTTCAAGAGGACAAGTGGAAAAAAGTAGAAGGAATGGAACCGCCCTTTGAAGAACTGAAAGCAGAAAACGAAATGGAAGATTCAATACCTGAACTTAATTCAGAAGAAATTTTTCCAATGGATGCAAGTGACAAAGAAGTGGAAGACGATGTAAAGGAGCTACCTAATTACACCGGGGAATACGAGCACAACTCAGAATTGTATCGCATTCCATCAATACAAAGACGGGAAACGAATCCATCAGTTCAAACATTGGAGATCATACAACGCCTTAGAGAGGTGAAAATCCCATGTACCTTAACATTCGAGGAATTGTTAAAGGTGAAACCACATCTAAAAGACAAACTGATTAATCAGTGGGAAGCCAAGGAAGAAAAAAAGGAGGTAGATGACGAAGTGAAAACAATGAGAATTCCAGTGGATAAAGTAGGAGATTTTAGTGAAGGAGATGAAGGAAATACATGTCTACCAATCACTTACAAGGGTTACACAACCAAAGCCATATTAGATTCAGGAGCTGGTGTAGGCATTGCTACCAAAGAAATTTGGGAGAAATGGGGAAAACCAGCATTGAGACCAACACGTATGAAAATTCAGATGGCCGATGGACATACAGAAAGACCCTTAGGATTGTTGGAACGAGTAGTCTTCACTACGTGCGGAGTGGAATTCGAGCATACCTTAGCGATTTGTCACTTTGAAAGGCCGAGCAACTATGAGATGATCTTGGGAAGGCCATTCATGAGACAGCTAAAGGTAGTACAAGATTGGGGAAAGGATGCAGTGTACCTACAACACACAGGAGTCACCACTAGGATCAACCTACATACGTATGCATATCAAGATGTACCACCTCTGCAATGGAATCAAGTCCATAAAGAGGAAGACGATCAATCGATTCATAGTGCAGGTTCTCGTGACCAATCCTGGATGAACGAGGACACTCATCTATGGATCTGCCAAGCTGCTAAAAAGGAAGAAGAGAGAAGAAAAAGTTGGCAGCAGAAACAAGGTGTAGTGAGATCGGTACAAGATCCAGCTTATATGCCACAAGTATTTCCAGACGAAGAATTCGAACCTCATGGTTGGATGGAAATCTTAGCTACCCTCGATGTTTGTGTAAACGAAGAAGTGGTAACTATGAACTAATGTATTGACGAGGAGGGTTATGACATTAGCCTGTATATGGTAGTCCTTCAGGAGGCAGAAGAAGGAGAAGTATTTGAGCAAAACTGGAAGGAGGACTACGAGAGCATTGAAATGGAACAAGAACCCATGGATTTAGGAATTAGTACCACCAACATGGACTTCACTGCCAATGAACAACAGGAGGATCTCGCACAAAAGGAAAAATTAGAAGTTGAAAGGGAGTTAGAAGATGGAGATAATAAGCTTCAAGACCAATTTGAGGTACCAGCTCATTTCAAAAAATATGAAATAGAAGAGAGGAAGATTGCTATTCAAATGCCTAAAAGAGAGGCACAACCGGGAATAGCATATGATAATAAAGAGCAGACCAAGAAAATAGTGGTAACCATGGAAGGAGGAGAGGAACGATGTACTTTCATAGGACAGGATGTCTCAGTGGAAGAGGAGCAAGAGCTAATTCGACTCATAAGAGAATACCGGGATGTCTTTGCTTGGACCTATAAGGATTTAAAAGGAGTAGATCCATCTATATGTGCGCATAGAATCCCCATGACTTCCGAGGCCAAACCTTCCAAACAGAGACCTTATACTTATAATGATGTATATTCAGCCAAGATAAAAGAAGAAATAGATAAGTTGTTAGACGCTGGATTCATCTACGAAATTGAGCACACGGAATGGGTATCACCCTTGGTAGTTGTACCAAAGAAAAATGGGAAGTTAAGAGTGTGCATCAATTTGAAAAAAGTGAACTCCGCCACCATAAGGGATAGCTATCCCTTACCGATCACTGACCATCTCTTGGAAAGGGTAGCAGGGAAGGAAGTTTATAGTTTTTTGGATGGCTTTTCAGGGTATAATCAGGTAGCCATTGCTCCTGAGGACCAACATAAGACTGCATTTGCAACTGAATGGGGAGTATACGCCTTTAGAGTCATGCCTTTTGGTTTAACGAATGCCCCAGCTACGTTCCAAAGACTGATGTGTCATGTGTTCAAGGAATTTTTGCGAAAGAGCATGGAGGTATATGTGGATGATCTGTGTACATATTCAGCTATACGATCAGAGCACATCCCTGAACTAGAAAAGATTTTTGCCAAATGTCGACAATATCGAGTATGCCTCAATCCAGAAAAATGTGTCTTCATGGTGCGACAAGGGAAAATCTTAGGACATATTGTTTCTAAGAATGGAATTTCCACGGATGAAGACAAAATCAAAGTTATCTTGGATTTACCAAGACCGAAAACTGCTAAAGAAGTTCAAGCATTTATGGGACATTGTGGTTACTATCGAAGATTCATACATATGTATGCCATAATTGCTAGACCTCTTTATGCATTATTAACTCAATTCAATTGGACCGAAGAATGCGAAAAATCTTTTAATGAGTTGAAGAATCGATTGAGTTCAGCACCCATTCTTCGAGTCCCTAACTGGAATAAACCGTTTCATATTCATGTTGATGCTTCCAAGTTTGCCATTGGTTGCATCTTAGCTCAACCAGCGGATACAGGTAAATTAGACCACCCGATAGCCTATGCCAGTAGACAGTTAAATCAAGCTGAACGCAATTATACTACTACGGAGAGAGAAGGCCTAGGAATGGTTTATGCCGTCAAGAAGTTTAGACATTACTTATTGGCAAACAAATTCAAATTTTTCATTGATCATCAAGCTCTATTGTACTTAGTCAACAAGCCTTGCAATACAGGACGTCTAGTACGATGGTTTTTATTGCTAATGGAATTTGATTTTGAAGTAATAGTCAAGAAAGGAAACACACACATAAGGGCAGATCATTTATCTCGCATGACCCATGGAGAATCACCTATAGGAGTTCCTGATGATCTGCCAGACACTTATCTCTTTAACCTGGAAGTATGTCCTCAGTGGGCAGAAAAGTTGATCCCGATACTCACCCATGGACCTAAAGATGGGATCACGCCAAACCGAAAGCAAGATCTCTGGAAGACTAAGAACCTTCACATTATTGCTGGAAGTTTGTACCACCAGGATTCAAGCGGACTTTTGATGAGATGCGTGGAGGAAGGGGAACAAGAAATGTGGCTTCAGAAAGCACACATAAACCAATGGAACACTCATTTGGATGCAAATGGAACATGGCAAACACTCAAGAGATTCGGCATATATTGGCCAACCATGCAACGAGATGCACATCATTATGTGTCAAACTGTCAAACCTGTCAAGAACAAATCCCAGGAGAGAACTCTACGTTATGCTATTCTACAATAGCACCTAGGTGGAGCATGCCTTTAGTAAAGTTCTTGAAAACTCGAGAGTACCCTGACGGAGCTACCCTAGCAAGAAAACGTGCTCTTGAAGAACAGAGCAAAGATTACGTCATCCTAGGAAAACAACTCTTTAAACGCGGAAAGGATAACCAGCTAAGATTGTGCATTCATGAGAATGAATATCTCTCTGTGTTAGAAATGGCACACGCAGGAGCTGCGGGAGGACATTTCTCAGCAGATAGAACAGTCAAGATGATTCTCTTTGCAGGCCTGTGGTGGCCAACTCTACATATGGACGCAGAGACCTATGTAAAAAGTTGCGAAACATGCCAGAGAGCAAAATATCCTATTAGAAGAGATGACATGCCTTTAAGACCCATGGTTTGTGCGAGAGCATTTACCAAATGGGGAATTGACTTCATAGGACCTATCAATCCACCTGCGAAAGGATCACATGCGGAATACATCATAGTAGCCACTGATTACTTGACTAAGTGGGTAGAAGCAAAAGCCACTAGAAAGAATGATGCTCAAACTACAGCAAAATTTCTCTTTGAGCACATATTCACACGCTTTGGACTACCGATTGAGATAGTAAGTGATCGAGGAACGCATTTCTTAAACGAAGTCATTGAATCGCTAATGAATGAATTCTTAGTGATTCATAAAAAGTCAGCCCCATACCACCCTCAAGCTAATGGGCAGGCTGAAAGTTCCAACAAAGTACTATGTACTGTTTTGACAAAAATTATCAATAATGGAAGGACAGATTGGGACAAGCAATTGCATCACGCAATTTGGGCCTTCCGAGTGGCATATAAAACGGCCATTGGAACTACACCTTTCAATTTAGTGTATGGGCAAAATGCAATTTTGCCAATTGACTTCTTAGTGCCTACATTAAAAGTAGCCCAGCAATATGAGTGGAACGGTCATGAATTGTCTCAGCAATTAGATCAAATTGAAAAGCTGCATGAGACTAGATTGCAAGCGGTAGCAGGCATCTATGCCGCTAAACGGAGACAAAAGGCATATTATGATGCACACATAAAAGACAAGGGACTGAAAGAAGGCGATTTAGTCCTAGTATACACTCTCAAACAGCATGCAAAGAAACTACAGAAACGTGGATATGGACCTATGATCATAAATCGAATCTCCACCAGTGGTGCAGTCAATCTCGCCACACTAGACGGAAATATTCTTCCCAACTACATCAGTGGTTGCAGAGTGAAAAGATTTATGGAGCCTCTAACGGATCAAATGTTAGCACGACTCTTAGGAGCTCAGAGTAGAAAAAAGGAAGAAGAACGCATACGCGAAGAAGCGAGGCAAGAAGCCCTAGAACGTATCAGAAAACGGAAAGAGTGGATGAGAGAAAGAGACGAGAGATATCGAGTAGGAGAAGAACTCATCCCTATGGCTAATTTTAGAGCCACAGAGAACTCTGGACAACAAAGAAGACAGCCTTATTTGAATCTGGGAGCAGGACGAAAAGAGTACCACTTAGTGGATGCTCTTATAGACACAGGAGCAGCAATAAGTTGCATTCGATTCTCTTTGTCTCAGAGACTTAAAGAGGAGATACGCCCATCGAAGGCACAGCTAATTGGAATAGGAGGAAAAGTCACTCAATGCATAGGAGCGATAACCTTACCTCTACATATGGGCAACAACACTATGGAGCAGAAACTCTTAGTGTGTCAGGACCAAGATCTGCTTGAAGATGTGGTGTTAGGACAAGACTGGATCTATGAATATGAGGTAACCATTCAATTGGCTTTAGGATACATCTCGGCCAGAATAGGACCTCGTGAAGTATTTAGTTTGCTAGACGAACGACCACCCAAAGCTGCTATTATAGAGCCAGAAGTTCACCCTAATAAACACAGTCATGATTGTATGTTCAATAGCAATATAGGAACCCCATCGTCAAGTACTTCATGTGAAAATACTGTGAGTCCTGTGTGCACTCCATCCTTGAGTTTAGAGAGTCACAAGAGTGCACAAGAACATGAAATCAAGCACAGAGAACCACAAAGCCCAAGAAAAAATATTCCTCTGCAAGAGGTGAAGCCTACACCCGTGAAAGTGTACCCCATTCCACATTCTACACTAGCTTGGATAAGAAAGGACCAAAAGAAGGCCTATCTTCAGCAACAGAAAAGTCTTCGACAACAGTGTGAGCAATTGCGTAAGAGGACAAAGAATTTCAAACACTTCAGTCAACCACGAATAAATAGCATATGGGTCTCAAAGAAACTGATAACTGCACAACCTGATCGAACAAAAATATGGATCCCAAAGTCAAGTACTCCAAGGACAACCCTCCCAAGCAAGGAGCAACATCGAAAGGGCTATCATACTCAACAGGGTCAACAGGCACATCAAACGAGAAAGAGGACATATTGGAGGAAGAAGGAATCTCCAAATGCAATACAAACTGACTTGAGATTCCCAAAACAGAATCAGAAGACATACAGCCGAAAACGAACAGCATTCATCAAGAAGGTGGAGAATACAGTACGTCGCACCCAAGTGAAGCAAATATGGATGCCGAAAGACAAGACAACCTGCATACAGCATGCAACTACTTCCAATTGCACACAAGAGGAGTTGCCAAGATCCAAAGTATGCATTATAGGGCCACATTACAAGGCCAAGCATTCGGCACGTCCTTCTTCTACTTTCAGATAGTATCGCACATTTTCCCTTGGAAATAGGAGAGCACTTGTACATACTTAAAATATTACTCCAATAACATTTCACTAACCGCTTCGGCTATGTACTAACTTTTATGTTTTCTTTCAGCAAAAAAATATATAAAAATACATGAAAAATTCAGGTATTACCTTTCTCACACCCACGGGGAAGGGACGGCACCATGCACCCGGAGCAACATCGAATTATTAATCAACAGATGGAGGAGGATTTCTGATAAAAGATATGGATACTAACTCATCCTCTATATTGAGTGCAGATGACATCTTCGGACTCAGAAGCTACACAGCAGGAAGAGGAACTACTTCTTCCATTGGGGTCAATAACCAAGGTCAGAGGACATTGGTTTCGAGATGACCAACCTATCTCGGAACTCTTATTCATGGCAACTATCAAGATCATGGACAGAGACCACTGTTTCCCTATTATGTCACAAGATTTCAAGACCATAATACAAGGGTTACCACATATCGAAGAAGTATGGACTCAAGCTGGTATCGAAGCATTTTTGAAGATACCTATATGTGTACCAGACTTCCAAAGATGTACTCAAGTAATGAATACCATGCAGCCTGCTGCCACAAAGATTTCAGTCCCAGAAGCCACGGTTTTGGACAAGGTAGGCACATGGAAAACCATTCAATTCACTCATGAATTGATCAATAAGGCCTTTGGATGGAATCAGGAAGGAATTACTAATGTCAAGGACGAATGCCATGACCCCAAGAAAAGATCATTCCTGGAGATTAACAGAGTAGATATCGAAGATGCAGTACGTCTGGTACACCAACACTTTTGTTTTCCTGGCATGAACAAATACTGCACCTCAGAAGATTGTAGTTCAGTTACTCTCCCATGCCATGAGACAGATAGGAAACAAAGTGAATCTCACAGGCTACATACAAGAGCGATTGTTTGAAGCTCAGAAGAAATGGGGGCAAAAGAAGTTCCTGAACGGTGGTTCAGCTTTGACCTTATTGATATATGAAGCCCTAGACATGAGACACTGCTTACGAGAGATGCCGACAGCAGAAGGGCTAGCGAGGTATGCAAAATCCGCTTCTGTCCCTAAGAAAAAGAAAGCAGCAGTTGTAGTGGAAGAGGCCGGAACCAGCACACAGAAGCCCATGAGGGGTACAAAACGCTTGCGAGAAGAGGAAGCCCAAGCAACACCTCAGTCTAAGAGAACGCATCTCTTGCCTAAGGTCACGACGGCTCAAATGCCGATTTCAAAAAGAGACTTGTCTGCTGCCCTCGAGCAAACACACCAGTATATGCAAGGGCAGGTAAATCTAAATGTCCAAGGACATCATTATAGACAAGCGAGTCAAATTCAGCAAAAACAGAGTACAGAAACACCTCCAAAGCAACCTGGAAGATACCAAGAATTGGGCATTGATGACTCAAGTACGAATACGGAATCCAGTCCTGAGAAAGATACGCTAGATACTGATATCAGGACAGAAACTTATGAAGACGAAGGACCAGAGGTCAATCAAATGGAAGTAACACCAGACAGCCAGAAGGAAAAAGAAAAGAAGGTGAATGATGCTCAGGAACAGGAGCACGTCATTCAATTAAATGACACTACCAAAGTAAGTATCAAGGAAGACACAACTACTGGGGTTACACATGTCAAGATACCTATTAAAGAGGAAGAACAAACCCCAAAGAATATGGAGGCGGGAGAGATCCCACAAAAAGAACAAACAATCATCGAGGTGCCTGAGGACACACCTCAAGCACAGGATGAAAACATGAGGGCTGAGCCACGGATACAGCTTCAAATCAGGCAGCCCCATGATACCACTTTACACATTGCTCAAGGCAAAGACGTGACTACCGGAGCAGAACCTTCCATACCGAAAACTTGGCTCAATGTGGATGTAACTCAACTAAAACCTGTGGTAAAGCAAATGATCCAGACAGCCATGGATACGCAACAGCAAATGATGGATATAGATGCAGACTATGACAAAGCCATGAAAGAAAAGAATCAGTTTCAAGTTATGAGTGAACAGTTGTCTGCACAACTGATTCAGGTACAAAAAGAGATAGCCTCCAAAAACACTGAGCTGTTAGAAACACAAACACAATACGAGTCACTAAGCACTCAGTATCATCAACTGCGAAACCAGCTCGAGGATCTACAGAAAGTGTATGACGCCACAGCAGCAGAAAAAGAAAGATTGAAGACCAGAAGCACTCTACTAGAAACACAACTGAAGTTATATCTGGACGAGAATGATACTTTACGGAACAGAAACAAAGAATTGATGAAATCATTGTTATATGACCAACCAATAAAGCAACAGGATTCAACTGAAAGTAAAGAAGATGAATTAAGAGATCAGCTCGCACAATATGAAGCCCTGCTAAAACAAGAGCGTGCGGTAAGGGAAGAAGTAGAACTTAAGCACAATCAGGAAATAAGTGAGCTAAAAAGGCAGCTGAATTCAGCACAGGCCAAACTGGTACAGAGCTATAGTGAAAACATGGATCATGTAGCCGACATAGGTAAGGGATAACCGCCAAACGATGGATCATGTAGCCGACATAGGTAAGCTTCTTCGCCGATCACCGACAACCGCCAAACGATGGAGTCAAAGCAGAACAATGGAAACAGATCATGATACGTGAAGCCAATCTGCTAAACGATACAGAGCAACAAATATACAGAACATATGCCCGGCGCTTATCAAAGCCTGTCGGGGACGACAGAGTTCAGGAGGGGGGCAGTGTTGAGGGCGAAACGAGTAAGAAAAGGAAAAAAAGAAAGCAACGAAAGAAACAGCTTCACTAAAAGGGCAAATTTGAAGATAGACAAATGTAAAGACACATCTCTGCAGGAAGCCCTGCAGGGGCGCAACACCCATCTCTGCACAGAGCCCCGCAGGGGCACGCACCAGGCTACAAAGCTTAACCCCGGGGTCCAGAGGAGTGGATTTTTCAAACATCAGAGTAGGACCAAAAGTTAGAAAGGGGTAGAGGCTGAAAAGTTGAAGAGGGTGACTAAGAATAGCACATTCCTAGTCACTGGTGGCGTGCGTGGCAACCCAAGTCAACAGGCAAGACAACTACATCAGGCTCTCGAGTAGTAGAGCTTGAATCAAGAAGGCCATCGAATCTGCATGTCTGTTTAACAGCAGACAATATTGACCACAGGGCGCGTGCGCGAAGCAAAGTCTGTCAAAGGAAGCGAAGTCTGTCAAGGGACGACAGAGGCGAAGAGGGGGAGAGTGTTGCAGAGCCAAGAGCGCACAAAGCAGAGAAAAAGACGGGCCCCAAAATTTTTCCGATTTGGGCCAGATATTTTTGTAACATATTCATTTCTGTAATATATTTCCCTTGTAAAGGCACTAGAGGAGTCCTCTAGATGCATTCCCATAGAAGAATAGAAGCTTATCCATGTAAAATAGTAGGAAATTAGCTCTTAGGGAATAAAGTGCCGGTCACTTATGTGAAAGGACCATTTTTAGGGCACTAGTATATAAGTCAAATGTGACTCTTTGTAAAAGACTTTTGGCCATTGTGAGAATAGAGAGCACAGAAATTCGAATTTGTGTCTTCTTCCCTCTTCATCTTCTTCTTCGTGAGCTTGTATGCATGTGTATTGCTTGGAAAGAGTGCTTGTGAGTGTGATTTATCCTTGAGAGTGTTTCTTTGCTGTAGGAGAGGTGTGTGCGAGGTGTAGGAAGTGCTGAAGTGTAGGAAGGTATTCCCGCGACTCAGTATTTCTGTCATAACTTGAAGTAGGAGTGTCGGAATTGCGTGAAACCACTGCCATTGGATGCGTCTTCTCGAGAGCTTCGAAACGCATATGCTATTCGCTATGTTTGGAGCTCGGAGCTAAGAGAAAAGTCCAAAATACTGACGGCTGCTGCACCAAGTATCGTTTCGTCTTGACCTACTGTTGAAGCTTGTTAGGATACGTATTTTCCTCACTTTCACTCTTGAGTAATTCATTTGCATTGACCATTACACGTTTGCATGTCTTCATACACTCGGCTAGGTTAGCATACTCTTCGGATTGATAAATTAAAAGCGTGTATCCCCACTATATGCACTTGTGAGGGGATTGAGGTACAGTCTCTTTCTCCGCAAGTCCCTAAGTTGAAGCTTAGGTCAACAGATAGGTCAGTCTTTTTGAGAGCCATTGAGCTACAAAATTGAGCATACCTTGCACTCACACTACCCATGTGTAGTCCACTATGCTTCCCTTGTATCATATGCTCAATAGGGTTTATAGTTTGATACATTTCTTCAAGCACATTTTTGTCTACTATCCATTGCATCTTCATCATTATAGTGATCTTGTGGAATCAATTTCTCTATGTATACATAATCATTCCCTATATTCTAACTTCAAATAGTTAGATTACAATATCTAATGTTCACATATCAATTTTCATCAAGTTTGGTTCAGCAAAGTGTGCGATGTAAAGTGAGGAATATGATTGTGTCTTCACACCTTCTAGATCTTGAAAAGTCGGGATGACCCCCTTGGCTTGTTAGATTCATTTCTCAATTTATGGTATAGCTAAATTGATGAAATAAGTTGATTTAGTTAGCTATACACTCTAATTAGATTTGTGCAAAAGCTCTTTGGTCAATTCATACCAAACTGTGAGCTTTCAGCATAATACTGAGACCTTATATTCCCAAAATAAAAGATTCTTCACATTTCTTGCATATTCTAGTTATATATTTTGATGCAAACAATTTCAATGGATGCTCCAAAGGCGTTTATGGTTCTAAAGTGAAGCTTAAACAGTATATTATGCATCCCTAAAGCTAGATTGGTAGGTCTAGAGAAGGTTTTGTGCAGCACAAGCTCATCTCTAGAACCTATCTCTCTAACACCTCACCATGGTATCAAAGCAACTAGTCAACATGGGAGATGGATTACCTTCATCCATGGAAAAAATGGATCTAGGTAACTACTCAGCTTGGTCACTTATAATGGAAGCTTACCTTCAAGGGAGCAATCTCTATGGTTACATATGTGGAGATGAATTGATTCCCCTTAGAAGCAAAAGTCAACCAACACAAGTAGAGGTTAATCACATGGTGTTCAAAGGATGCTCTAGCAAGGTCATATATTCTAAACTCAATCCTAAGAAGAAAAGGTCACCCAACACAAGAGAGGTTAGACACGTTGTTCAAAGGATGCTCTAATAAAGTCATATATTCTAAACTCAATCTCTAATTTTTTACTTCCACACATCAAGAGTTGCAAGACTTCGCAAGAGACTTGGAATGCTTTTGAAGCATTCTTCTCATCAAATACCAAGGCAAGGAAGAATCAGTTGTGGATGGAATTCACCACACTCAAGAAGATGCCCAAGCAAAGCATGACTAATGTTTTCACCAAGATGAAGGATATATCATATCAACTTGGATGCATTTCATTGATGAAGAGCAAATAGTAAGGCAAGTGATCAATGTCATAAAGGAAAATGACAAATGGGAAGCTTTCACCACAGTCATGGATCTCTACATGGATATGCAGGTTCTTGATTTCAACACGTTCATTGGGACAATTTTTCACACATGAGGCAAAGCTTATGAAGAATGGAGACAAATCAAAAGGTAATGAATCCCCTACTCTCTATATAGATTAAAAAAAAAAAAAGAACAAGGATAGCAAAGGCAAAGGTAAAAAGTATAATGATGAAGGTAGTACCTCTCAATCAAAATTTGTAGGTAGAGGTAGAGGATCAAGAGGAAGAAGTAGAGGAGGAAGAAAAGGTAGGGGGAGATTTCAAAGCTCATCTCCATGTTCCATATGTACCCTAACTAATCACATTAGTGAGAATTGTTTGAGGAATCCTAGAAACCAAAGAGGAAGAGGTTACAACAAAAGAGACTATGGAAGCTCAAAATGCACAGGGGGAAGACAAGGCATAGGGAGAGCTCAAAACTTATCTCCATGTGCCTAATGTGACCTAACTAATCACAATACTGAAAATCATTTCAAGAATCATAGAAACCAAAGAGGAAGAGGTCACAAGAGAGGAGGCTATGGAAGCTAAGAGGAAGATTCAACAATAACAATGGTTACAATAACAACTCATACAATGGAAGGAGATACTACAACAATTATGTAGATGATCAAACCCGAGAGTATTCACTACTTTTGATGAACATGACCATGAAGCAAGGTAAAGTAGATGAACATGTATTCTATATAGAATTAGGTTGTTGAAATCATGGAGCAGGGAATGTAGCTCTACTCTCAGACTTGGAGGATCCAAGGAATAGACATGAAGTCCAAACAGGAGATGATAGAAGGCATCAATGGGAGAAAATAGGAAATGTGAAGACTTCTGATGGTAATATGAACCTATTGAGCAAGGTATTGTATGTGCCAACTATCACCAAAAACATAATAAGTATAGGTCAGATTGTTGAAAAAGGATTGCAGATCTTGATTCACAAAGAATGGAGCATTTGTTGAGGATCCTCATCAAGGATTCAAAAGGATAGCAAGAGGAGAAAAATTCAGTAGATTATTTACATTTGAACTCCAAGATACTAGAAACATTGCATTGTTCAATTATGGAATTCAAACTCTATTAGAGTTAGAAATTTTGCACAAGAGGTTAGCTCACATAGGTGAAAGGGCTCTGAAGTAAATCAATAGGGATCAAAGTGTACTTGGTCTACCAAATATCTCCAAACAACACATGATCCAAAAATGTAGTTCTTGTCACTTTGGTAAGTCACACAGGCAACCATTCACAAAGAAGGTATACATTCATGGAGACCTATTAGAGCTAGTTGTAAGACAATAGTTATGCAATATAACATAGGAGCAGTAGCAGAGAAGATAACAGATATAGGAGAATCTCAACAATTTTCTACTATTAGCAAGTACAAAGATGATGGCGTTGTCCACCCGTGCGCTCTCAAGGTAGAGCTTAAATGGTGATCTAGACAACTCTAGATAGGGAGATACAAGGTAGAGGTATGCTGGCTCAGGTAGTGCTCTCATGTAGTGCAGTAGATAGGGAGATACAAGGTGATCTCAGGTAGTGCAGTAGTCATGTATATATAATATCATGGGTGGCCTTTCGTGGATAGCTATACATGGGCGGTAGAGCATGGGTGGATACTGCTCGCGTAATTTCCATACACGGCTTAGGTCGGTTGAACCAACCTAACAAATCTAAATGATTTCTGACTCTGATAAGGAATATTCCATGGAATATTCTCTTTAGCATTGCGTCGGGGGCGCTGCCTTGAGACCCCCCAGCTAGAGGGCCCACTGGCCCCCTTGGACCCCGCAGCCGGGGCTACTGATCGCTGCCCCGGACCCCACAATTGGGGACCTTGGTAACTCCATTTCCTTACAATACCTTACATGGTCCAATATGACCTTCATCCAATATGCAAGTTGGGTAATGCACGCTTGGCTTCTCCTCATAATGGGGGCCTTACAAAATGTGCATACAATCATGAGGGGTAGACATTGATCATATACTAACACCCCCCCTCAATGTTTACCAATGCTAAATCAAGTAGGTCTCGGTCCTATGCCCATCTATTGAAGATTCCTATTGAGTTTCTCTCTTCCAAGTGCTTTAGTGAATATGTCAGCACAATTCACCTCTGTTGGGCAATATTCTAGCTCCACAATTTCATCTTCAATTAGCTCACGAATGTAATGGTACTGTACTTCTATGTGCTTGGTGCGAGCATGAAATATTGGGTTCTTTGCAATAGCCATACAACTTTGATTATCACACTTGAGTACAGTCACCATATCTTGTGGAAAGCCTAGATCTGCAAGAATGCTTCTTAACCAGACTGCCTCACAAAAAGCAAAACAAGATGCTTTGTACTCTGCTTCAGTAGAGGAGAGTGCAAGAGTTGGTTGCTTCCTACTTACCCAAGAAAATATTCCTGAAACAAGTGAGAAACAATACCTAGAAACTCATTTTCTAGAATCACAATCTCTAGCCCAATCTGAATCACAATATCCTTGAAGTGTATCACCTGTGGTACAAAAAATACCAAAATTCAAGGTTCGTGCAATGTACCTTACAATTCGCATTCCAACATTCCAGTGACTCTCATTAGGTTTGTTGGAAAACTTGCTTAACACTCCAACAACATAGCAAATGTCTAGTCTAGTGCTGCATAGAAAAATAAGACTTCCAATGAGCTTCCTATACTTCTTAGCATCTACATCAAGCATGTTATCATCCATAGATAGCTTATGATTTACCTCCATAGGTGTGCAAAAATGGAGTAGACCTAACTCTGTCATTTTGAATTCAGTTCCCAAGCTGATCTGAGTTTGATTGATGACTTCTTGATGATCTCCTGTAATGATCAAATCATCTACATATACAATGATGTTGGCAGTAGCCAGAGGCACAGACGACAAGGAAGTATGTGAAGGCAGATCACAACGAAGTAGTGGGGAGCCAAGAGGATTATTGTTTCAAAGAAATATGTTTTATAATATTTTTCAAAAGCTCCGAACAATGATTTTCATCACTCTTGTACCATATGTAACATAAAACAACCATTTTTGTAATTAGTAGCTCCATTTTGTGCAAGCCAAGGAGTCCTCAAGCTTGAGGAGTTTAGGTAGAATGAGCCTACCAATTTTGGCTATTTTTAGACTCTGGTTAGATCTTCAAATAGCACTTAGAACCTATTTTTTAACTAGACCGGTCACTAGATGTCAAACTGGTCAAAACTAGTCAAGAAACTATAAAGAGAGCTAGAGAGTTCATTTTTGAGGGTGGTTAGTGTTGGCTAGTGTGAGCTTAGAGCTAGTTGAGCTTGTAATTGAGATCTTGAGAATAGACTCTATTTTCCTACCTTCCATTGTGTCTTGCTTGTCTCTTACATGTGTGTGTGTATGTGTGTGTGCATCTCTATGCTTCTCACCTTCACTCTCACTACATCTCGCGTTCACAATCTTCATATCACTCCTATCTCTTCTATGGATTGACATTAAGGAGGTGGAGCTTCTTACGTGGTACTTACCATTGTGCTAGAGTAACACCAAATTTGGCGCCATTGGCGGGATCGAATCTAGGACAAATGTGTGATGGTAAGAGTATAGCAAGAAGTAGCGTTGGAAGGTAAAAATTTCAGTTTTTGTTGTTGTTTTTAAGTATTTTTTTGTGTTTTTCATCTCGCCTACACTCCTTCTTCAGCACCGCATCATCTTCTTCCACTCCGAAAAATTAGAAAATTCACCATATCCACCCATTCTCCTCATTTCCCCTCATTTGCGCATGCGAGAGAGAGAGAGATTTTGTGCTTGAATGTGCATGTGTGTTTTTGAGTTTTCTTGCAGGTACAGTGCTCAATAGCAGCAGGAAAGCTTCCAAAAGGTAAGAAATTCACTTTCTCTCAGATTGTGCCAGTTGACCATCCATCGCGCCCCGTGACCATCGCGACAGGCTCACGCCATCGCGATGGTTGCATTGATCATTGACCATCATGATGGGCCCATGCCATCATGATTGCTCACAATACAAACCATCGCAATACCTGAACCATCACGACGGTCCCAGACCATCCCGATTGTCTCAGACCATCGCGATTGTCCATCCAAAATGCCAAATTTAGGGTTTGATTTTTTGGCGCAAATTCGAGGCTATTTTAAGAGAAGTTTTGGGTGATTAAGCTTATTGGAGAACCCTTCGCTCATAATTGAAGAAAAACCTAATTGTCAGTTTTCACCTTCGAGGGCCTGAAGGTTCATATCTTTGTCATACGAAGTCTGATTTTGAGCTATATAGCTCATTAGAACATGTTGAGTTTTAGATAGGATAATTTGAGGTTGACCCATTTGTGGGACTAGAAAAGAAAGGGGGCATCTAGAAAATTTTGCCAAAGAAGAAGGGACATAAAAGGTCTATATATCCAAAGTGCTTGATCATTACTTTAAGAAGTTGTCTAAACATTGGATTTTACAAGTCTAGCAAGGGCTATCAAAGGCAATCAAAAGCAAGGCAGTGAAGAACGCATGGCTTGGGAAGTGCGACTTCTTGGGCATTAGAGCAATCAACGAAGCTGACTCGAGGTTGGAAGAATACTCAACCCCCTCAGTCAATTATTAGCTTAGGCTAAACTTCTAGCATTGTGGATTAAACTAGAACAACAATAGGAATGCATCAAGTCCAAGAGACTTAATTTTTCAAGTATAAGACTAGGATAAAAGTGTGTGATACGAAAACCTAAAGGAAAGAACTTAAGTATAACAAAATGAGAACTCAAAAGTACAACGGAAAGTCGATTCCTGACATATACATTGAAGACAAGACAAGAATTTAAAGGAATTTAAAAAGAAATAAGCAAATAAAGAACAAAGAGAGATTGACAATCGGAGAGTGCCAAGAAGTAAATTCATGAACCTTAGATCAGGCAAGTATATAGGTAAGTCAGACCGACAAAGCCTTAGATCATCAGAAGTAAGTCATTAGGGGAAAAAGTGAGCCCTACATGGGCCTTGTAAGGATTCCTAATTTTTAGGGATTAAGATGCTTAATCCAAGGGTTAAAGAGGGCATCCAAAACCACTAGTGGTATGTTCCAATAAAATATTATTTGCTGCACCTTTAGATTTGAATTTTCAAACGAAAACATTTGTAGCCTTTGGATGCTAAAATTGAAGGTCTAAGATTAAATTGGTTGGCACTTTAGAGAGAATTTCATGGCCCTTGAGAATCTTTCACGCGTGCATGAGCAAAGCTCTGCAGATTTGTAGATTGTTGGATCCTCTTGAATCATATGGCATAGCAGAATTGGGGCTGATCTAGATGCATGGGCAATTTCTGCACATTTGTGGACCTTTAGATCCTCGAGAATCCGATGGCGCAGTGGAATCAGTGCTGATCTCCATTTGTCAGAGTATCCAGTCCGTTAGATAGACATTGAATCCGATGGTCCTAGTCTAAAGGTGCATGTTCAACTTGGATCAAGTGGTGGGAACACATATGAGCCTTAGGATCAATGTTTGATCCAACGGATATGAAGCAAAGGTGCCAAATTCCGATCGAACATCATGTGCATAGTTCGATCTGCAGAAGAATCCAATGGTTCAAAATAAAACACGCTTTTTGGGAGCTCCATCAAATCTCTATCGTGCATGTCAAAACAATCCAAGGGCCCATATGCTATGGTGCCTTGACTTTTATCATTAAACCTCAACCTTTGGATCTTTAGCCAATCCAAGGGTTCTAGTTCATTTTCCTGATTCTCAAAACCATTCAAATGGAGAAAACCACTAGTTCTAAGTGGTTTTTTCCTCTTTGACCATAGGAAAACAAGGGAAGCCTATGCCTAGTCTATGTGATTAAGGGACTAGAATGTGGCCACCACCCTCTTCTCATTGGTCCATCACTAATCACTCCTTAAGCTAAAAGGCCCATGCAGGGTTCATTTTTTCCCCTAATGTGTAGGAACTACTGCATGTTCGTGGGCTTAGCAATTGAATAGCTGCCCTTACGAGTTGGACTCAGATACCAGTGAATCAAAAATGGCTTTTAGCACAGAAAGAGGAGATGGAGGGTTAAACATAGCATATCTAGAAAGGCCCGAAGGACCCTATAGAACTCAATTAGAATATGTCCGCACCAACCACTTAGGTGCTCACATCTACGAGGATGGTTTGCGAAGATCAGTGGTGCAATTCCACAATCCTAATCAACCCATTGGATTGGATAATCCAGTGGTGAAATTCGAGAGAGACGCATACATAGTCAAAGAAGGAACAATGTACATCCTAAGTACTCAACCAAATCATACCAATGAGTTTGGTGTAGTTCAGCTAGATACGAAAACAAGAACCTAAGAAAAAAACCAATAGGAGAAGAACCTAGGACACCTAGAGGGAAATCTGTAATGACAAGAGTATTAATCCCAGATTGGATCCCTCAGGATAATAGAAGCATAGAATTGTTTCTGAATAAGGAAATTGATGAAGCAGTTTGGAGGTACAAAATGGAACAACCTAGTGAGGTAGGCTCCATCATGATTTATGAATTCAAGGACCCAGATAATCTTGGAAAGGTTGCATACGTGGATGATACATCAGAATGAGTATTTGTAGTATCGGACTATGCGAGAAATACCTACACATGGAGAGGTGAGTTAGTCTTCCCATCTCGAACAAATGTAAACATGAGCCATCAGGATGCTAGAATATCCTCAGCCCATGGCACTCAAAGAGAGAAGAACAAAGAGAGACTAGAAGTAAGTTTCACTCATCCCATACAGAGAGATAGAACCACCATGGACACCAATAGAATGGAAAGACAGAGGGAACCTAGAATACCAGATGGTAGAGATGATTTTCCTCTACCTAGACCACGTGAATGATGGAGAGTGTTAATCTCCAAAAGAACAACCTACTCTTGAAATTAGAGCACCTCTATATCAAGAGTAAGTCAAAATCTTCACCAATTTAGAGGATCAATCATTCAATTACAAGGATTTTGGAAAATCTGTGAAGAGGATGATTCTACAAAAAGTTTGCTGGACTTATCTTTCTCATTGACTAAGCAAATGTGTAACGTTTTTTATAAAACTTTGCATGGGGTGTTTCCTAAAGATTGCGCACCTCCTCCAAGTTGAATTACTCCAAAAGATTAAGTAGATTTTGAGAAATCAACTTGACAAGTCACCTATGTCTAAAACTGTACTTCTGAGAAGTCGATTTAGACACCTATAACTTCTAAGACATGGTTCTCCAAGAATAGAACCTGTTTAAGCAAATGCTTTTAGCCACAAGTAGCTTACCTTCCAACTTAAAGATTGAGTGCTTGCTTGCTCAAAACTTTAAACTGTGGAGTGAGAAATGATCAAATCATTGACTTCAAAGCTTGCGCCTATTTCAGGAACCAGTGAACACTTCTTCACATACAAATGTTCCTACACATAATTCTCTTAGACTGATCACAATTGGAAGCTAAAAATTTGTATAGAGGTCGATCACCTATGGACTTAGACTTGTACAAAAGCATTTCACAAAAGATCTAACGCAAGAAGAGAAAACTCAGAAACATCGGGCGCAAAAACTTTCATTTCTGAAGGAGTTTACAACTGAATGATGAGAGAGAGTTCAACTAACTTCTCATATGTCTAATGACTCTTACAACTTCTCATTTCTCTATTCTCGTGCACTCTCTCTATTTCCCTGACACTTTCATAGCATATATATACAAAAATTTACAACCTTATGACTTCTTAAAGACATAATTGAACTATTTGAACATATGTGTGTATGTCTTCCTCTTCTGAATGTATACTTCTTCCTTGCTTCATAACTTTGAATCTTTCCTTCAAATCTTGACTCCAATTGCATGTCAAAACATCAATTGGTGATTGTCTTGCACCAAGAGCTCCCGCTCAATCATCAATTGAGGTTTTCTCTATCTTCTTTATGCCTGCCATGTCTTTGAACTTCTGTAGCTTTGGTCCATCCAAGCTTTTGGTAAGCATATCAGCTATCTGATCTTTTGTTGAAGTATGTATGACTTCAATCTCTTTATCCATCACCTTCTCTCTCAGAAAGTGATACTGAATCTCAATGTGTTTAGTCCTGGCATGAAAAACAGGGTTAGCAGCTAGATACAATGAACTCATGTTATCTCCATATATGATAGGTGTACTCTGTATAGTGTCAAAACTCTTCATCAGAGTCTTAAGCCATATTATTTCCTTTGCAGCTTCAACCATTCCTTTGTACTCTGCTTCTGTAGATGACAAAGCAACTATATGTTGCTTCTTTGAACACCAAGAGATTAACTTATCTCCCACATAACACATGTATCCATAGGTTGACCTTCTATCATCAAGATTACCTGCCCAATCTGCATCACTATATACTTTGATGTTTGTATCTGATGTAAAACCATAATACAAACCCTCTTTGAGTGTACCCTTAATGTACCTCAACACTCTTTGACCTGCAATCCAATGTTCTTTCCTAGGACAATGCATGAATTGGGACAAAACCCCAACTGCATATGATAAATCAGGCCTAGTTAATGTAGCATAGATAAGACTACCAACCAAACTCTGATATAACTTCATATCCTTGAATTCCTCTCCACCATATCTGCTCAATTTGTGATTCACCTCCATTGGAGTAGGTGCTACCCTTCAATCATTCATTTTAAACTTGATTAACAAGTTCTTCAAATACCTTTCTTGAGTCACATACACTCCATGTTGAGTGTATGAAATCTCCATGCCCAAGAAGTATGACAAATCTCCCAAATCACTGATTTTGAACTCTTTCTCCATTTGCTTCTTTAGGCTTTGAATGCCTTTCTCATCTGTACCTGTAAGAATTATATCATCAACATATATGCACATGTAAATGAACCCATCATCACTTGCTTTAACAAGCAAGCTACTATCTGCCTTAGATACTTGAAATCCAAGTTCCTTTAAGAACTTTACAAGCCTATAGTTCCATGCCCTTGGGGCCTGCTTCAAGCCATATAAAGCTCTCTTGAGCTTACACACATGATCTGGATACCTTCCATCTCTGAATCCTTGAGGTTGCTCCATGAAAACATCATTTGAAATATAACCATTCAAAAAAGCATTCTTCACATCTAATTGACACAATTTCCAACCTTTACATGCAGCAATTGCTATGAGTGTTCTGATGGTTGTCATCTTTGCCACAGGACTATAAGTCTCATCATAATCAATACCATATGTTTGAGCAAACCCTTTCACAATAAGTCTGGCTTTGTACCTAGACACACTTCCATCTGCAAACCTTTTTGTCTTGTAGACCCACTTACATCCAATGATCTTCTGGCTATTTGGTTTTGGAACCAAATCCCATGTTTGATTCTCCATCAATGCATCATATTCTTCTTGCATAGCTTTCTCCCAATTTTCTTTACCTTTTACCTCTTCATATGTAGAAGGGTCTTCATCTGCTTTTATCATGTAAGCATAATCTTTGGTAGCCAAAAAAGAAGTATCATAGCTATACCTTGTAGGTTGCCACTTGTGTCTTGATGACCTTCTAAGTTCTCCATTCCTTGAGGTTTCTGGTTCTTCACACTCAGGATCAAATCTTGGCATTTCTTCAACTTCAACCTGCACTTCATTATTCTCCTCTTCATCAAATATTTGTACCTTTTATTTACCTTTCCTTTGACTCACAACTTCTTCATCACCTGTATTAATATTGATAGTACCTGCATACCAAGTACCTTGCTCATCAAATGTAACATCCTTAGACACAATGAATTGTTTTGTGGATGGACTCCACAACCTATATCCCATCTGCTTATCATCATAACCAATGAATACATACTTTTCAGCTTTAGGTTCCAATTTGTGTCTTAATTGTGATGGCACATATGCATATGCCAAACATCCAAATACTTTGCAATGGTCTAATGTAGGTCTCTTACCCCACCATGCCTCATATGGTGTCATACCCTGCAAGGCTTTACATGGTAGCCTATTAACCAGATAAGTGGCTGTATTTACAGCCTCAGCCCACAAATAATTTGGGCAATTTTTCTCCTTCATCATAGATCTTGCAAACTCAACAAGAGTCCTATTCCTCCTTTCTGCTACACCATTTTGTTGAGGAGAATACCTGCAAGTAACCTCCCTTTTTATACCTGCATTCCACAAGTAATCATTGAACTCATTAGAGAAATACTCTCCCCCTCCATCTGACCTTAGTCTCTTCAACTTATGACCTGTAATTCTTTCTGCATACACATGATAATGTTTGAATGTATTGAATACTTCTGACTTATCTTTGATCACATAGATAGTGATCCATCTGGTAGCATCATCTAATGTGCTCACTCTCCAACTGTTTTCGGAGGTAAGCAACACGAGCCTCATTCCTAGCCTGGTACAAAGTGGTAAGTGTATCACAAGCATCCTTTGCTGTTCTACAAGAGCGAATGTGAGGAATAATGGCACGTTTGACAGACAAAGCTATCAATGCATGTGCCTGGGCATCTCTGCCATCCCAACGAATCTGCTCTGCAGTAGGTGCAACAGAAACAGCAGCACGAACAGGAATCTGCGGAATATCATCTTCGACACCATCTTCATCAGCTCCAACACCTGTATTTGCAGTACCTGTCGTTACAGGTGTAACAGGACATCTTTCAACACCCTGCACAATGTTCCACAATCCTTTTGCAACCAGTACATGTCGCATCATATAAGCCCATAATGGGTAGTTGGTATCATCCAACTTATCCTCAACAGCCAACATACGGAATACATCACTGCTTGCAGCCATGGCCGGTGACTAAAATACCTTGATGCTGAAAATTGACTGTATCTCAAAAAGTTGAACAAAACTGCCCAGACAAGTTCTGCTAGACCTGTAGTAGACTTCGAGATGCTTAAACTGGTGAACAGAAACTGGTATATACCTTTGGCACAAAAGGACGAAATAGCCTGCACAAGCGCTATGATAGTGCGTTCGGAGGCCGAAACGAGCTCAGATCGCGATTTCGGCACCACACAGCAAAGCTATTTTGATCTCGGAAACACTCTGAGTATGCTCACCAAATTTCGTGCGAATCTGAGACTGCAAACGGAGGAGTGTCGACGGCGCCCTAGAAGAAGCGATGACCTGCTCTGATACCAATTGTTGGAGATAGACGTCTGCGGAAGCACGCGAACATCACAAGGAAGAAGAAGAAGCTTGGAGCACAAACACGCAATACTGAATGTATTACTAGAGAATGTACAAAGATAAGTAGCCCATTAGGCCAATAGGCGTATATACAAGCCGGGGGAAAAAAACCTCCTAAAGAGGGAAAAAAGTGCCCCAGCGGTCCTAGAGTATTCACACACATCACTACCTAAATATATCAACAAAGCAAAGTCTATTAGCATGAGAGCACCCACTATAATAGTGAGGAATGAAGAATCAATAATCCTTAGAAACAGTGATCAAGAATACCAAAGTACAGTGCCATCTCACTCTAGAGGAATGGTTGAAAAATAAACCAGAACTGTGGAAGCATGTAGAAAATCAATTCCCTGAGCTTGCTACTACTCCCTCACAGATAGGACTACACAAGAAGGTACCAGAGATACCCATAGAATGAATCGAAGATGTAAGCGAGGGAGAGGACGGTAACACTTATCTTCCAATAACCCATCAGGGCTACACCACCAAAGCTATCTTAGATTCAGGAGCCAGAGTAGCCATCGCTACCACCGCTTTATGGAAATGTTGGGGTAAGCCAGCATTAAGACCCACCAGGATGAAGCTACAAATGGCTGACGGACATATAGAAAAACCATTGGGCTTACTAGAAGGTATATCTCTCACCACGTGGTGTGGAGTTTGAGCATACTTTTGCCATTTGTGATTCTAGGAAAAATAATGCTTACGAGATGATTTTAGGACGACCATTCATGCGTCAGTTGCAAATTGTACAAGATTGGGGAACTAATTCGTTGTACTTGCAACGTTTAGGAGTGACTACTAAAGTCAATCTTAAAGACTATTCCCATCAAGACGTACCCCCAATACAATGGAATACCATCCATAAGACACAAGAAGAAACAGAATTGGTACACTCATTGGAATCAGATCCCTCATGGTTGCACGCGGATACTCATCTATGGATGTGTAAAGTAGCCAAACAAGAGGAAGAACGGTTAGAAGCCAGAACTTTAGGTTCAGAACCACATCCACGAACCCTTCAAGACCTAGCTTATGCACCTATAGTGTTTCCAGACGAGGAATTCGAGCCTCATGGTTGGGTAGAAATCTTAGCCACGATGGACATAATGGTGAATGAAGAACAATGGACCCCTCATTGTGATGAGCATGGATATGACATTTCCATTTTTATGATTGAAACTGTTGAGGAAGACTTTATCCTAGAAGAATGCATGGAAGTGACCCAAAAACCGGACGAGAGTGATGATGAGGACTTAGAATCCATCGTCATGGAACCCTTCTGTTCCACAGAAGAGGAATATCTTTATTTTGTAGAAGCCAAAACCCTTGAAGCAGAAAAGGAAAGTCAAATGGAACAACTTGAGCTATCCATAAAAGATACAGAGAGCAAACAAAAGAAGAGAAAGAAATCACCTAAGACAGAAGAAGAAGAAGAACCACTCATGGAAGTCCCGGAGAACTTCAAGAAGTATGAAATAGAAGATAGACGAATCATGGTACAAATGCCTAAAAGAAAAGCTGATGTTGGAGAAGTATATGATAACCGAGAGAAAACCAAAAAAATCATAGTCACCATAGAAGGAGAAGAAGAAAAATGTACATACATTGGGCATGATTTGACGAATGAAGAAGAAGAAAAATTAATTTCCCTATTACATGACTATAGAGATGTGTTCGCTTGGAGTTACAAAGACTTGAAAGGAGTAGACCCAGATATATCCTCCCATATAATCCCTATGACTCTAGATGCAAAACCTACGAAACAGAAACCATACACATACAATGATAACTATGTTGCTAAGATTAAAGAAGAAATAGATCGGTTGATAGAAGTAGGATTTATTTATGAAATTAAGCATATTGAATGGGTATCCCCCATTGTGGTTATGCCCAAGAAGAATGGAAAATTCCATGTGTGTATTAACCTTAAAAAAGTTAATGCCACCACATTAGAGACAATTATCCTCTTCTTATCACGGAACATTTATTGGAAAGAGTTGTGGGCAAAGAAGTTTATAGCTTTCTTGATGGTTTCTCAAGCTATAATCAAGTAGCCATTGCTCTAGAAGATCAACACAAGATAGATTTTTCCACAAAATGGGGCATATTTTCATTTCACGTGATGCCATTTGGGCTGACAAATGCACCCGCCACTTTCCAACGACTTATATGTCATGCTTTTAAGGAATTCTACGCAAGAATTTGGAAGTTTATGTCAATGATATATGTGCTCATTCGATTATGAGGCAGACTCATATCCCAGAACTAAGACAAGTATTTGACAAATGTCGAGAATATCAAGTTTGTCTGAACCTAGAAAGTGTGTTTTCATGGTCAGACAAGGCAAAATTCTAGGACACATTGTGTCAAAGAATGGAATCTCTACGGATGAAGAAAAAGTGAAAGTAATTGCAGACCTACCTAGGCCAAATAATGTAAAAGAGGTACAAGCATTTATGGGTCATTGTGTTTATTACAGACGATTCATACATATGTATGCAATCATAGCCAAGCCTCTGTACTCTCTTTTGACCAAGTTTGAATGGACAGATGAGTGTGAGATTTCATTCAATGAACTTAAATGATGTTTGTGCTCAGCACCAATATTGACAACCCCAAATTGGAGCAAGTCATTCCATGTACACGTGGATGCGTCTAACTATGCCATAGGATGTGTGTTAGCACAACCCACGAATGAAGGTAATGTAGATCTCCCTATAGCTTACGCGAATAGACAATTGAACGTTGCCGAAAAAAACTACACCACTACAAAACGAGAAGGATTAGGAATGATCTACGTAGTTAAGAAATTCAGGCATTATTTGTTGGCAAATAAGTTCAAGTTCTTCATGGATCATCAAGCGTTATTGTACTTAGTCAATAAGCCTTGTAATACAGGAAGACAGATACGTTGGTTTATATTGCTCATGGAGTACGACTTTGAAGTAGTAGTCAAGAAAGGAAAAACCCATCTCAGAGCTAACCACCTCTCAAGATTAACCACAGGAGAAGCTCCTCAAGGAATAGCGGATGAATTACCCAACGCATATTTGTTTAACCTTGAGATAGTACCAGAATGCGCTAAACCTATTGTCCCTATTCTCACATATGGACCCATGAATCCTAGGATAAGGATCAAGGAAGGAGAGATTACCAAGTCACAAAGATATCAAATAATAGCAGGAAGTATATATAAACAGGATAATCAAAGGATTCTTTCTTATTGTGTGGATGAATCAGAACGTGCGAATTGGTTGTAAATAGCACACGTAGGTGCATTAAAGCAACATCATTCAAAATATCGTACCTTGCAGACTCTGCAGAGACTAGGAGTATATTGGCCTTCCATGGAAGCAGATGTCTACAAGTTATGTAAAGAATGCCCTATTTGTTGTGAAAGACCACCGGTAGAACATGCCACATTATATCACATGTCTCTCACACCGAAATGGAGTGAACCCTTAGTGACGTACTTGAGGACGAAAACATTCCCTCAAGGAATGACCTTAGCACGACAATGAAGTCTAGAGCAGGAAACTCAAGACTATTCACTTATTGGCAACAACATATATAAATGAGGACGAGATGGATACTTAAGACAATGTGTTCATGAAAGCCATTATTTGAGCGTATTAGAGACTGCACACCAAGGTGTTGCAGGAGGTCGTTTTGGCCCCGATAGGATAAATAAAGCCATACTGTTTGCAGGATTATGGTGGCCCACTCTTCACGTGGATGCACATACCTATGTTAAGAGATGTGATGTGTGCCAGAGAACTCAATTTCCTACTCGAAGGGATGAAATGCCACTAAAACCCATGATGGGAGGACGTGCATTTTCTAAGTGTGGTATACACTTTGTAGGACCCATTAACCCCCCTACAAAAGGTACTCATGCTGAATACATTATTGTAGCGAAAGATTACCTTACCAAATGGGTCGAGGCCAAGGCCACAAAAACGAATGATGCACACAGGACTGCAAAATTTTTATTTGAAAATGTCTTTACTAGATATGGATTGCCTATAGAGTTAGTGAGCAATTGAGGAACTCACTTTCTAAACCAAGTCATTGAATATTTGTTACAGGATTTTATGGTGATTCACAAGAAATTAGCACCATATTATCCTCAGGCCAATGGTCAAGCAGAAAGTACTAACAAGATCATTTGTAACGTACTGAAAAAACTCGTGAACAACAAACATTCAGATTGGGTCAAACAGTTACACCACGTTGTTTGGGCATATCGAGTGGCCTACAAGACCGTACTCAATGCAACTCCCTTTCAGATGGTTTTTGGTCAGAATGTTGTGCTTCCTTTGGACTTCTTGATACCAACCCTTAAGGTTGCACAAGAACATCAGTGGATCGGCCATGAATTATCATCAAGAATAATGGACTTGGAACGATTAAGAGAAACCAGGCTGAAAGCAGTAGCAGGTATATATGCAACAAAGAAGCGACAGAAAGCCTATTTCGATGCACATGTGAAAGACAAAGGCTTAAAGGAAGGAGATTTAGTCCTAGTATATATGCTGAAATAACATGCACAGAAATTAGAAAAGCGAGGTTATGGACCTATGATCATTAACACACGCTCGAAATATGGAGCAGTACAATTAGCCATCCTAGAAGGAGACATAATGCCTAATTACATTAGTGGCTGTAGAGTCAAGCTTTATCAGGAACCTCTTACTGAGGATATGCTTAGATGACTCATGTTGGCAAAGAAGCATAAGGAGGAAGAAAAAAGAATATGCGTTGAAGCTCGGGCAGAAGCTATAGAACGCATTAAGCACATGAATCTAATGAGACAAGGACTAGGGAGAGAACATTATAGCCATCTAGAAACAACACCCAGATACCCCATGGCCATGTGTCAAGCAAAGTCAATTACTCATCCTAGCATAGTGGATAGGAGACCATTCATTACAGTTAGGCTAGAGCACGAAAACCCTTGCCAAGAGCTCAGGGCTTTAATTGATTCAGGTGTTGTGACTAGTGCGATTAGATGGTCCCACTATAAGGACTCGGGAATAGAAATGCGGCTAATTGAGGCATACCCCATAGGGCTAGGAGGCATGGAAACCCCTTGCATGGGTGAGGTGGACCTTCCTATCCTCATACACGACGTGACCATGATAGCGAAGCTACTAGTGTGCCATGACGACGACCTGATAGAACACCTAATCCTTGGCCAAGATTGGCTATACGATCACTCAGTGGACCTAAATCTTAGACAAGGCTTCTTGCAGATTGGAACCTTAGATCAACAGCGAGTGATACCGCTTGACTTCCCTAACAACACTCTGCCTGAGGTATGTAACCCTAGACCATATGAACTAGATGTGAGGGAGGACCGGAAGATCTTTGGCCAGATAAGTCACGTTACGTCTACACCAACCCACGTGGGTTTGGTGATAGACGATTGCCATTCAAAAGAACATCAATAGATTTTCCCGTGGTCTTCTTGCAAATTAGAAGGGGTCACCACCCAACCGATGGGCCAAATGAGGACCATCAATGGTCAGGTGGGTTGCATCAATGATCAGGTGGACTGCATTAGCAGCCACATGGGCACAACACCCTACCGTGCCCATCCTTCCACACTTACTGCGGACTGGCCTAGATTAATGGTACAAAATGCTGCACTTCCTAATGGGCAAGTATCGCAAGTGTTGGACCTCCCTTCTTTTCCAAAGCAGAGTGTCCATCCAACCTCTCAACCCCAACCACAAAGGAGTCACCCAGGATCGAGGAACCCAAACGGATGACCCTACTAGACGACACAAAGGAAGCAGCAGTATCAGCATCACAAAGCAAGCAGCATGAGACAAGAATGGGTGCCAAAAGGATAGAAAGCACTGCCAGATTTCAACAATGCAGACAATGACAAGAAGAAGTTAAGGCAGAAGCAAACTTACCATCTAACATCTCCTCGACCTTCTTCTACAAGTATGAACAGTCGATAGATTTGGATCGCCAAGTTCCTAAAGAAATGACCCACACCCACACAGATATGGGTACCCAAAGAGTGTATTATAGCTCAACACTCAAGCCACGTAATATATACCCCTCAGAAATCTCTTCACCCATTGATACCACAACATCCGATATCACCTTTTGTCCCTCAGCAGAAACATATGACCCACTCAAAAACCCTTAGGAGATGGATACCAAAATGTATCCAGAAGCCTTCGCATGACCAATTGTATAACATTAATCCCATCCCAAATAACCAACTACCTTGTAATAATTCACTCACAACTAAACTTTGTATAAGCTCATCTACACTAACCCGGCATCACTTGTCCAACCCATTTCTCCATCCATCCATCCCTTCCTTCCCCACCCCTCCAAGACCCCTATTCCCATTCCCCCCTCCATTGACCTTCTCCCCCGTCTCACCTCCTTGACCCACTATATTTCCTCTCTCCCCTCTCCACTGAGAAATACAAGAAACCCCATCTGTGAATTATTTGGAAACCTTTGTAAATCTTGTATTCACACCCACTCAAGCACCCACTATCACTCCACTCTTCACGATCACTACACTCGACACAACATCTAGTGACATGGACATATCACCACCCACTACGCAACCACTCACCTCATCCATTTCACCACCACATTTAGGCACATCACATTTCTCCACAGTCACCACTGCATCCACTTTCCCATCCCTATTTCCCCTTCCCCTTGCATCAACACCCACACCCACAGCATCTTCACTCACTCCACCGCTCATATTATCACCCATGATCGATACCGCATTCCGTGAAATGTTTGCATGTATGACACAAGTTAGAGATGAATTTGCATCTCTAGGCACCAGCTACCAGACGCTACAGCAAACAACCGCAGACTTACAGTCGTAGCTAAATTCCTTAACCATCGAGAATGCCTCCCTTAACACATGCTACTAAGAGCTACGTCAGGCCTACCATACACTTGAACTAGACAGTGAACAAAAGACAAAAGAGGCCATTACGGATATCGACAATTTGTTAAGGGCTCAAACTATTCGAAATGAAACACTCACTTGAAACATGGGACTACTGAGATGCCACCTCGCAATGGCAAAAGAAGAGAATCAACGATTGCAGGAACAAAACAGAGAAACCTTGAAGCTGCTTTAGATCAACCAAATGAACCTCTGAGTCCCATTCGTTTTAAAGCCGTCCCCTTTGAATCTATGAAGATACTATTGGAAGACCATGTCAGATTACTGGAAGACTATGACAGTATGAATGAGGCATATCAGAAGCTCAATGAAGACCACAAAATGCTATAGTTGAGAGCACATGTACAGCAAGCACCACCAGCTCCTGCGGCCACATCTCCTGAAATCATAGAAGAAATCAATGCTCTACATGCCTAGGTACTAACTCTTCAAACACAGATAGCAACATATAAAGAAACCCCTAGTCCAGATTCCCCACCTGAATGCCCGACGGAGGAAGAAACACTGTCTATCCTGGTGGAGGAAATGTATGAAGAAGCCTACAAACCACAACCCATCCCATGCGGACGTGTCACGGTTGAAGGCCAGACCACCTTTGAAATCCCTACCCCTGCATGGATGAAGACTGTAGAAGAACTTGGAAAGACCCACTCAGCACATGTGGAAGCTCAATTACATGCCATGGCTATGATAGAGGAACATATTCTACAATCCCCTTATTTCACTCACTTGGCCCCTTGTAGGTATATATCTGGGCATGAGCTACAATATAAGCCATATTTCATGCTAATGGTAGAATACCAATTGGCGATCGAAAAAGAGACAGGCAAGAAACCCTCACATGCAACTCAATTTGAGCCTGATGACTTGCCACTGGAAGCGCAGAGCAGAGAAATATTTCAACCAACTTGGTGCCAGGACTTATTATAGCAATATCCCAAAATGATGAGCACATGGGTCAAGGCACCCTGCATTTAAAGTATAACCCGTGTTGGGGACCAATGCCACATCGTCGCTCTTGGAAAGCCTTCGCAATCAAAGTATAGAACAACAAGCTGTTGGAAAACAATGTCTCATTGGTTGGAAAGTGGTCAAAGCTTGTCAATCTTGCTCAGAAAATATAGCAAGAATAGAATCTCTAAAGACTTTATCTACAAGCTTTTATACTAGCTCAAGCTGACAGGCGGAAACCAGCCTACGTAGGACTCTTTTCTAGTCCTTGTACAAGCCAACAGCGTGGGAATATTGGATAAGGTATTAACCTCTTAAGCTGCCGACGCGGGTTCAAATCCCGTGAAACGCGTTCGCAAATATATCATGCTTTTTATTAAAAGTAAAGTGGCGGACGAAAGAGATTTTTGCTTTATGTGTTTGCGTAGCGATCGTGGATCGTTTAAACCAACGAAAGCTTTTTGAGGAGCTTTTCAAAGCTATACAAACACTATATAAACACAAGCTGGGTTCACTTCTAATCATCCTTCACCTATGATCAACACAAGCTTTCTAGAGCTTGGACCTCAATAGAGGTGGTGTTTCTTCTAGCACATGGGGCAGCCATGGTGCTAACTTGAAGCATGTTGAGGAGCAGCTATGGAGTTCTTCTTGGTGATTCTTCTTGGAGAAGATGAAGGGTGTGCTCACACTCTAGCTCATGGAGAGGAGGTCATCTCTTGTTCATGGCAAGAAGACTTGGTCATTAGCAGCTTGATGGTGAGGATCGCCTATCTACATGATGTATTTGAAGATTGTCTTCTACAGGAAGATATTAGGTTGAAGATTATCTTCTACAAGAAGATGTCTGGCTACTTCAAAGACATTGGATGGGACCATCTACATGGCATATTTGAAGATCATCTTCTACACGAAGATGTTAGGTTGAAGATTGTCTTCTACAAGAAGATGTCTAGCTACTTCAAAGACATTGGATGGAGTTTAACATAAGATTCACATCTTATGTTAAATTATTCAGGTACATATTCTCTTTATGCACACAGGTACTACTTGAAGTTTATGGAGGCTGTGGCGTTCATATCAGGAGGAGTCCTATTCGGCATAGGTACAAGAGAATTAGTACTTATATGCTTTATGCATATTTGATGAGGTGTTTAAGAAGGTGTGTTCACATGAGTTTGAGGATTTCCGTTCACACTGATCCTTCCTCTTTCAGTCACTCATATTCACTCTTCTATAACCTATCAGGTCACACATCTCATATATATTCAGATTATTGCCCATACATCTGAATATGTTTGTTACATTGTACATTCACTCATTCATCTATTTCTCATCACATAGAATGGTTGAGAATTTTGCTCCCACATTGTACATTGAACATTGGTATATATGATACTATGAGTAAGCGATGGCTTACGTAAAACCTTACACATGTCGTCTATTCTTTCTCTATCTTTATCTCATCATTTTTATGATTAAGTTGTGGTATGTTCATGTTTTGTCAATATGGAAGATTGCTAGAATTAATGTTGTATATATACTGGACCTATGGAACCATGGACCTGTGACATGAGCCTAAGGGCCTACCTCACTTCCAACATTTGGTATCAGAGCACTAAGGTTTTGGTTACAGAACTTTAGATCTTTGGCATCAATGCATTAAGGCTCATTCATAATCCCAGGTTCCTAGACTTCCAGATTTACAACATATGATTTGAAAGCATCTTCTAACATTTGACATTTGACATACACACTTAATCTAGATGAGTAGAGATTTGAGAATTAGACAATTCAGTCACATGTGTATTTATCAGTGTGGAGTATGAAGTTGATGATCTGTTAGCAGCCGAATATTTTTGAAGAGTATGCAAATACTTTACAAAAGTATTGTTTGAAGACCCAGAATTGATGAAGAGAAGACTACTTCAAATTCAAGGAAGAACAATGGTTTAGAGAAGATAAAGAAATCAGATCAACATCAAATCACAGGTATCACTTTCTACTATCAGATTATCATTTGCAGGTCATATCTTAGAAGAGCAGTTATGAAGAGATTCAAGGAGTGCTTTTATACGCTTTCATCATTTGAAAGTTAAAGGCTACATCAAAACAGGTATCTAGAGGTTTTTCTAGAGAGTTTTGAGAAATCTCTTTCATGGCAAGAAAGTTCATCTAAGAAGACAAGTGCAGAGATGAGATGAGTTTTTTCAGCCAATTTTCTGTTGTAAGTTGGTTGGATATCAAGGTACAAATGTATCTAGAGAAGGTAACTCTAGAAGGGCAATTCATCATTCAGACAACGATTGGTGAATTTAGTCGTTTCAGACATTTGAAACAACATTTTGATTCAGAGATATGAGGAGATGATAAAACATGTTTCTATATTCAACTTCCATTTATATACCATGTTTGTTTTATCTCTTACTCTTAGCATTAGAGGAAGAGAAAAGTTCATTCAAAGAAGTCAAGAGTGTTTGCTACTTCAAGATGAAGAGAACAAAAGGTATGGAAGAGAAGTTTGAAGATGTTGACATCATCAGGTGGAAGAAAGATGCAGAAGAAGAAAGTCCATCATTTCCAAAAGAAAAGTAAGGCTTCCTTTTCTCATATATTTTCCATATACTTTTCCTATTTTATCCTCTACATCCAAAGACAAGTCTACGAGAACATCTTGTTTAAAGAAGAAGCAGTTTCTTGTTTTGCATTACACTTGGTCATGATTTAGTAGATTTGACAAAGAATTGCATTGAGAGAAAGAAAAGCAGCAGATATATGTTTTAACTCATATATATATGAGTTATGAAGCTTTTAAGCAGGCAGCTTATAAGTTCCCTCAAAGAATTCTTGGAATGTCAATACAGAGCTACTTGATATATGACAAGTTGCAGAGAAGTATATTTCTTCTTTATCTAACTCTTGAGGTAAAAGAGCTTTTTGTAGCAGATGTTGAAGACTTGGGTTGAGGTTTTATGTTTGGAAAAGGTTACCTCATATTCAGTATTTTCAGGAAACTTCAGAAAATTCAGACTTGTTGATGTACCAGTCAGTTGAAGAATCTACTTTTTATGATTGTCTTGATTTTTGGATACATGCTTGTATTCAAAAAGGTGTTCCATTAGATCCTATAACTTGATTGAAAAGTGGAGTTAACCAAAAGAAGATCAAGCAGGTACTATCACATTTCACCCGGGTAAAATATGAAAGTTATGAAGTATCAACTTGCAGCTTTTGGAGTTCTCGAGGTGAGAAGTTTGTCCACTTATGTTTCAAGTAGGAATTGCAAATTCTTGGAAGGATTTGTTTGAAGAAAAGTTTTACAACTTTTTGAGAAGCATGGACACTTGGAGACATTCAGGTAGCAAATCAAACATTCAGACATGAAGGTTTGATAAGAGCAGATTCTACACAGGAGAGATCATTGATCTTGGATAGATCTTGTATGATCTTGAGTATTTATGATTCAATTGTCTATCCTTTGTTTGATAAGGTTCTTAGCATTGGAAGAAGTAAGTCAAAGATTCAGATTCTATCAGATTTGTGTTGCAGAGAAAAAGAAGATACTTGTTATGTTACAGAAAAATATGGATCCTAAAACTTTTGTTTCAGATACAAGTATGGATTACTAAAGATCAGATTTATTGAAAGAAGGAAGACGTTCCACATTTCATAAAGTCTGATATATTTGAAGAATACTGGATACTAGTGTTAAGTCATCCAGGGGGTGATGAAACATGAAGATTTATTTTCAAGCCATATGTGAAAGAATGCAGATTCATACCTACAGGTATTCCTATTTCAGGTATTCCTATATTTCCTTTGTCAGGTTCTCTTTATGTTCCAGCTTTGTAAAAAGAAGGAAGAAGAAGAATGTTTGGAGAAAATTCCTGTTAGGATGTTCCTGTTCAGGAGAAGGTTCCAAAGTTCTATTGAAGAGAAGCTTGATATTTCAGAAAGGTTTATTTCAGAAGTGCGCACATATATGGTTATACCAAGTTCTGAAGGAAAGAGGTATGAAGGATTTAAAGGATGAAGACATGATGATATCATAGCTTCTTTGACTCATATTTCAGTTGATTTCAATTGAGTTGAGTTGATTTGACTTGAGTACAGTCAGAGATGAACCAGCAGTGTTCATAATACACTAAGTTGTGAGTTGACAGTCACAGGTTCCAGGATTCAGTTCTTGATTTGTTTAGTGTATTTACATGATGCAGCAGAAGTACGTTGAGAAACCTTTTTTGGAAGGTAAATGCAAATATATGGATCCTAGTGTATGTTTTCAAGTTTTTGAAGACAAGAGATAGCAGGTTCAGAGTCAGTACATGCTACATTTGTTGTCAAGCAGTGATTGCTTGATGTGTACACTATTGGATATCTAGTTTGCATATTTTCTCAAGTATTATGGTTCATATTCAGCAAGTTCAGGTTCTTTTGAAGGAAAGTCAAATTCAGTTTTGAAGAAGACTTTTGAAGAACAAGTTTTGAAGTGCGGGAGTACAAGCTTGAAACTTGTGGTTGTTTGCAACTTTGATAGTTTGCAGATCCAGTTCAGATTCTACCAATATGACATTGCAGGGGGGATTGTTGGAAAACAATGTCTCATTGGTTGGAAAGTGGTCAAAGCTTGTCAATCTTGCTCAGAAAATATAGCAAGAATAGAATCTCTAAAGACTTTATCTACAAGCTTTTATACTAGCTCAAGCTGACAGGCGGAAACCAGCCTACGTAGGACTCTTTTCTAGTCCTTGTACAAGCCAACAGCGTGGGAATATTGGATAAGGTATTAACCTCTTAAGCTGCCGACGCGGGTTCAAATCCCGTGAAACGCGTTCGCAAATATATCATGCTTTTTATTAAAAGTAAAGTGGCGGACGAAAGAGATTTTTGCTTTATGTGTTTGCGTAGCGATCGTGGATCGTTTAAACCAACGAAAGCTTTTTGAGGAGCTTTTCAAAGCTATACAAACACTATATAAACACAAGCTGGGTTCACTTCTAATCATCCTTCACCTATGATCAACACAAGCTTTCTAGAGCTTGGACCTCAATAGAGGTGGTGTTTCTTCTAGCACATGGGGCAGCCATGGTGCTAACTTGAAGCATGTTGAGGAGCAGCTATGGAGTTCTTCTTGGTGATTCTTCTTGGAGAAGATGAAGGGTGTGCTCACACTCTAGCTCATGGAGAGGAGGTCATCTCTTGTTCATGGCAAGAAGACTTGGTCATTAGCAGCTTGATGGTGAGGATCGCCTATCTACATGATGTATTTGAAGATTGTCTTCTACAGGAAGATATTAGGTTGAAGATTATCTTCTACAAGAAGATGTCTGGCTACTTCAAAGACATTGGATGGGACCATCTACATGGCATATTTGAAGATCATCTTCTACACGAAGATGTTAGGTTGAAGATTGTCTTCTACAAGAAGATGTCTAGCTACTTCAAAGACATTGGATGGAGTTTAACATAAGATTCACATCTTATGTTAAATTATTCAGGTACATATTCTCTTTATGCACACAGGTACTACTTGAAGTTTATGGAGGCTGTGGCGTTCATATCAGGAGGAGTCCTATTCGGCATAGGTACAAGAGAATTAGTACTTATATGCTTTATGCATATTTGATGAGGTGTTTAAGAAGGTGTGTTCACATGAGTTTGAGGATTTCCGTTCACACTGATCCTTCCTCTTTCAGTCACTCATATTCACTCTTCTATAACCTATCAGGTCACACATCTCATATATATTCAGATTATTGCCCATACATATGAATATGTTTGTTACATTGTACATTCACTCATTCATCTATTTCTCATCACATAGAATGGTTGAGAATTTTGCTCCCACATTGTACATTGAACATTGGTATATATGATACTATGAGTAAGCGATGGCTTACGTAAAACCTTACACATGTCGTCTATTCTTTCTCTATCTTTATCTCATCATTTTTATGATTAAGTTGTGGTATGTTCATGTTTTGTCAATATGGAAGATTGCTAGAATTAATGTTGTATATATACTGGACCTATGGAACCATGGACCTGTGACATGAGCCTAAGGGCCTACCTCACTTCCAACACAAGCAGTACCAAGATTGGCTCAATTACCCATATTTCACTCCACCCATCAGACCGCCCAATGTTGGATATATGATGGCAACTATTCACCACTGGCTCCCTCGCTTACGCCGCAAGGATGATGTAGTTGCCCATATGACCAACAAAATATTTGACATGATGCAGATAGTATTCAAGATATTTCATCGTGTCAAGGCCCCACATGTTAACACCCTGGGCTTCGAGCATGGTAATCAAGATTTAGCGTATGATATGATCATGACACCATCGCTCCGAGTGTGTTATGCATGGCACTGTCACATCAAATATTTATCGGCATGCTATAAAATGGCATTCGAAGAGATGTTTACTATTGGTTTTTGGGAATACCATTCAGAGGTGTTCATAAGCAGGCCCACACAACTACTCCAATTATTTGCCTGTGAACAAATGGTCTACTCCACACACTACAGACTCCCGCCACCAAACACAACTACTCCAATTATTTGCTTGTGAACCTAAACCCATCGATTGGGAAAAACTTGAAGGAGATCTTACAAAAGGTATTCGCATTTCAAAGCACACCCTCGCTCATGACCTCCTACAAAAATATATCTGACAGACCCCGCAACAAGGTTCTGTCGAGGACGATAGAAGCGAGAGGGAGGGGGGTGTTGGCAGTAGCCAGAGGCACAGATGACAAGGAAGTATGTGAAGGCGGATCACAATGAAGTAGTGGGGAGCCAAGAGGATTATTTTTTCAAAGAAATATGTTTTATAATACTTTTCAAAAACTCCCAATAGTGATTTTCATCACTCTTGTACCATATGTAACATAGAACAACCACTTTTGTAATTAGTAGCTCCATTTTGTGCAAGCCGAGGAGTCCTCGAGCTTGAGGAGTTTAGGTAGAATGAGCCTACCAATTTTGGATAATTTTAGACTCCTTTTAGACCTTCAAATAGCACCTAGAACCTATTTTTTAACTAGACCGGTCAGTAGATGTGAAACCGGTCAAAACTAGTCAAAAAACTATAAAAAGAGCTAGAGAGCTCATTTTTGAGGGCGGTTAGTGTTGGCTAGTGTGAGCTTAGAGCTAGTTGAGCTTGTAATTGAGATCTTGAGAATAGATTCTATTTTCCTACCTTCCATTGTGTCTTGCTTGTCTCTTACATGTGTGTGTGTATGTGTGTGTGCATCTCTATGCTTCTCACCTTCACTCTCACTACATCTCGCATTCACGATCTTCATATCACTCCTATCTCTTCTGAAGATTGACATAAAGGAGGTGGAGCTTCTTAACGTGGTACTTACCATTGTGCTAGAACAACAAATGACAACAACTAGCTTGCTATCCCTTTTTGTTACATACAAGTTAGCAACAGAAGTACTTCTTTCAAAACCCATATTTTTGCAAAAATTATCTATCCATTGGTACCAAGCCCGTGGAGCTTGCTTAAGTCCATACAAAGCTTTCTTCAACCTGCAAACTTTATTTTCTGATTTGGGCACCTCAAAACCTAGTGGTTGAGATACATATACCTCCTCCTTGAGGTGACCATTCAAAAATGCAGATTTGACATCCATCTGGAAAATAGGCTAGGCCTTTTGTGCAGCCACTACAAGTACTGTCCGAATAGTTGTCATGCATGCCGTTGGTGCAAAAGTTTCTTGAACATCAAATCCTTCTATCTGTGAAAAACCTTGTGCAACGAATCTTGCCTTATACTTTTCTAATGTTCCATTTGCTTTATACTTAGCTTTCCAAATCCATTTAGTACCTATTACCTTCTTCTTTGGCGGCAAGTCGACTAGATCCCATGTATTATTTTTTAGTATACTATCATACTCAGACTGCATTGCCACTCTCCAACTTGGATCATCAAGGGCTTCTTCAATGGTGGTACGTTCATTTATCAAGCCCATGATATCTACCATTAGAGCCATGTTAACAATGTGTTCTGAGGCTCTTCTTTGCTTCTCTATTCTCTTTGATCTTCGTAATCCATCGGAGGATGATTCTGGTACATCTACATGTGGACTGTGATCATCAAAGAGATGTTGTGCCAACTTTGGTAGTGGCTTATGCTGTGCAGCTACAACTGATTGGCTTTTTATTAAGGAAATTTCTCCATCAGATGTTTCCTCCTCCTCAACTTTAACTTATCTTTTGATAGGCACAAGGTGAGATATTTCTCTGTTTGATGAGATAGTAGATTTACCTTTGTCTCCTACTAAGTGTGGTCATTCATCAAACGCCTCATCTTGGATAACAAAAATCTTCCTTGCCTCAGGATCCCACAACCTGTATGATTTAGACTCTTCACTATATCCTAAGAAGACACACTTTTTTCTTTTTGAATCCAACTTTGATCTTGTTGAATCAGGAATATGTGCATAACAAAAACAACCAAAAAATCTGAAATGCAAAACTGAAGGCTTTTTACCAGAATATGCTTCTTGAGTCATCCCCTTCAGTGCTTTTGTGTAGCTTCAATTGAGGATGTAGACTTCTGTATTGACTGGTTCTGCCCTGAATGAAACAGGCATGTCTTGAGCCTTTAACATACAACGAGCCATTTCAACTACTGTCCTGTTCCTACGCTCAACATCGCCATTTTATTGAGGTGTATGAGCTGTGGTAAGTTGCATTTTCACACCATGCTCCTTATAGTAATTAATGAATTTTGTTGACAAGAATTCACCTCATCTATCTATTCTGAATTTCTTCAATTTCCTTCCTGATTCATTTTCCACATACTTATGCCATGTTTCAAATTTTTCAAAAGCATCAGCCTTCTCTCGAATGAAATAAACCCACATCTTTCTACTATAATTGTCGACTAACAACAAAAAGTAGAAAGATCCTCCTAAAGTAGGTGTAGACATTTTACCATAGAGATCAGCATGTACCAACTCTAGAGGAGCTTGAGATCGATTGCTGGTCTCTCTTGGAAATGCCTATCGTTGTTGCTTGCCCATCATACAAGCTTCACAAGGTTCCTGCAACTTTGAAAATGCAGGCAAATGAGCAACCATCACTGTTCTTTGCATCTCCTTCAAAAATACAAATCCAAGATGCCCAAATTGTTGGTGTCATAACCTACGTACATCTTTATCTTCTGTAGCAGTTAAAGAACTTAACTCATACAAGTTATCTCGTCGTATGCCTTTACCTACAACATAACCCTATGAATCCATGATTTCTACACCACTCTTATTAAAGTGAACTTCGAGTCCATGAGCTATTATTGCAAAAACTGACAACAAATTTCTTTTAGGTGTAGGTACATAGAGAACATCAGATATATTTTTCTCAACACCTGGAGAAGTGATAAAAGAGATGGTTCCAGTTCCTTTGGCTGGACACTTGGAGTCATTTCCCACCATCACATTGATGGATTCCCACAGAGCACTAGGGAACTATACCAATCCTTTTTATTGGTCATATGGCGAGAAGCTCCACTATCTAAAATCCATGGTTCATCAACACGAGCTTGAGCAGATGAGTATACCTCTTCAATAGCTACCCAAAGTTCTAGCTCTGTGTTGTTTGCAGACTCTTTGTTCTTCCACGATGATTTTATAGTCCCATTCCGTTCATCATCTTACTTCTTTCTGCAATCTTGGTGGCATGGCCTTTCTTTTCACAATAGAAGCAACTTCCTATGAACTTTTTCTTCTTTTTCTTATTCTTTGATCCATCAGAAGAGCCTTTACCTTTTGCATTTCCCAACAATGTAGCATCACTTGTACTTTGCCGATTCTTCAGTCGCATCTCTTCTTCTAAAAGCATAGCACAAAACTCTTCAAATGTAAGGGGAGTTGGTCTTACGTGAGGGTTGTCACTAATCCATCATACTTTGCTCGAAGAACACATACACATCTTCGAGTCAGCTCTTCTAGTGTTATAACAATACCAACTACAACCAATTGATCTTGAAGATGTTTTATCCGTTTGATAAAATCTTCAGCCTTTTCAGAATCAGAATGCTTTTCATTTGCCAACTGATTTTCTAAATTTTGTATCCTAGTGTGGTTCTTGGTCTCATATTGACGAGCCAATATGCCCCAAGCCTCATGTTCTTTAGTAGTATGTTGAACTAAAGTAAGCACAAAATCACTTACACTAGTGACAATTTCACATAATGCATCAGCATTCCACCTCTTCCAAGCTCGTAGAAGATCTGGATCTAGCTGAATCATCAATCTTGAATTTGCTAGATCTTCAATTGGTATAAGCTCTGGATCCAATCCCATCGGTCCCATGACAGTGTCAAGTAATTCATAGGAGTCCAAATTGTAGAAATTTTGAACTTCTAGAGTGTATAGTTGGTTCCATCCAACTTCCCTTCAATGAATGCAGGTGCGCGAATTCAAATAGGTGCGGCATTAACATCAGCTGAAGCACCAAGACCAGTGTTTGATGGTGATGCCATCATGTAATCACTCGAATAATCTACTGATATTCTAGTCTACTAGTAGGCTAAAATAGTGATACTTCTCAAGCTATTCGAACCTTACGGCTCTGATACCATGTAATACAATAGTTACGCAATATAACACACGAGTAGTAGCAGAGAAGATAATAGATATAGGAGAATCTCAACAATTTTCTACTAGCAACAAGTACAAAGATGATGGCGTTGTCCACGCGTGCACTCTCAAGGTAGAGCTTAAATGGTGATCTAGACAACTCTAGATAGGGAGATACAAGGTAGAGGTATGCTGGCTCAATTCAATGTCTCAGGTAGTGCAGAAGTCATGTATATATAGGATCATGGGTGGCCTTCCATGGACGGCTATACATGGGCAATAGAGCATGGGCGGCCATCGCCCGCGTTATTTCCATACACGGCTTAGGCCGATTGAGCCGACTTAACAAATATAAATGATTTTTGACTCCAACATGGAATATTCCATGGAATATTCCCTTTACCATTGCACGAAGGGTGCTGCCCCCGGACCCCCACCAGGGGGCCTGCTAGCCCCCTAGGACCCCCCAGTTAAGGGGCCCACTGGCCCCCTTGGACCCCCAGCCAGGGTTGCTCACCGCTGCCCCGAACCCCACAATTGGGGACCCTGATAACTCCCTTTCCTTACAATACCTTACATGGTCCAATATGACCTTCATCCAACATGCAAGTTGGGATTCCCATCAATTGGGTAATGCACGCTTGGTTTCTCCTCATAATGGGGGCCTTACAAAATGTGCATACAATCATGAGGGGTAGACATTGATCATATACTAACACTAGTCCATACATATGTATGGGGACCAAGCAAGAAATGTTCAATCTCTGGATCTAGGTGTTATGTGTCATTCATTGATGATTGTGACAGATGGACAATATTATACTTTATGAAGCATAAAAATGAAGTATTCTCATGTTCCAAGAAATACATATGACTTGTAGAAAATCAAACAGGGAAAACTTTGAAGAGACTAGGGTTAGATGGAGGGAGAGAATATTTCTCCCATTCATTCTTATCTTCAAGAGAGAGGAACCAAAAGAGAGATTACTACCAAGTATAGTCTAGAGCAAAGTCATTAGGGGGGAAAATGAACCCTGCATGGGCCTTTTAGATTAAGGAGTGATTAGGAATGAACCAATGAGAGGAGGGTGGTGGACACAGTCTAGACCCTTAGTCACATAGGCTACGCAAAGGCTTCCCTTGTTTTCCTATGGTCAAAGAGAGAAAAACCACCTAGAATTAGTGGTTTTAGTTATGTGACTAGTTTTCGAAGGCATACAATTTAATTAGAGCCCTTGGATTGGGTTGAGGATCAAAAGGTCAAGGTTGATTTGCAAAAGTCAAAGCAACATTGAACAAGATCCCTTGGATGTATAAGCTTTTCAAAGGCTTAGATGAGTCCATTCCTAAAAAATACACCAACAATTAGGGACCATTGGATAAGAGCCTTCATCGAACAGTAGATTTTGAAAATCGTCAATCTTGGGTGCCTTTTCATATCAACCATTATATATGGTCAAGATACAATGGTTGAAGCAAGTGAATGGAGCCTTTTTATGTGCTCCGTTCGATCAACACCTTCATCGCATGGCTCTAAATGACTGCACCTAGCTACACAGCCCCATTCGCGAGGGACCGTTGGATCTCCCATGATCTGTATTGCAGAGAGATGATCAAAAGCTAATTCGAAGTCTTGCTCAACCCCATTCACGTGCGATCATACAATCGTTGATGATCTAATGGTGGAAAATGATGCAGAGAGTCTGAGCACTTAGGCCCACTTGCATGAAAAAGATTGGATTCTCTCCTCAAATCTCTACGGATTTCAAATTTGATCGTTGATTTGGACAATCTGATGGCTCTAAATTCTCATGCATGAGAATTCAAATAGAAAGCCTCGTCAAATATTTTTTTATTCACAAAACAACTAGTGGTTTTGTATGCCTGCTTAAGCTCATGTATTAAGATCTTTAATCCCTAAAAATTAGGAATCCTTACAAGGCCCATGTAAGGTCCATTTTTTCCCCTAATGTGGAGTGGTAGAGAGAAGAAATAAGACAATTGTGGAGGCTACAAGGTCAATGCTAAATGAGAAGAATTTATCAAATTACTTGTGGGCAGAGGTTGTATCCACAACCACATACTTGACCAATAGACTTCCATCAATAGAATTAGATGGGATGACACCATATGAAGCATGGAACGGAAGAAGACCTAGCCTTGGTCATTGCAGGATCTTTGGGTGCATAACATATGCACACATACCTTCACAAATCCTAGGAAAATCAGATCCAAAACGATTCAACTCAGATGGGTTACAGGTTCTATAATCCTTCAGCCAAGCAATTCACTACAAGTAGAGATGTTGTGTTTGAAGAACACAGGTCTTGGTATGATGAAGACAAACAAAAAGTAACTCTACCATATGATCTTGATTGTGATTCTCATCAATTAGGAAGCAAACATGATACACAAGTCCATGATCCAAGAAATGGTAGAGACAATGACCAAGATGAAAGAGAAAAGGATTACAAGCTATGGAAGTCAAGAGGCAAAGCAAAGATGCAAGAGGTTGGAGAATGCTCCAAACAAGCACTTAGAAGATCAGCAAGAGAGAAGAAACAACCAAAAAGGTATGGATATGATTCCACATTTGTTACAAAGCATTCAATCTACTTGGCAAAAGCTTCAATTTCAGAAGAACCCTCAACCTATGAAGAGCCAAAGGAAAACCCTAATTGGGAAAAGGCCATGAAAGAAGAAATAAGTGCATTGAAGGAGATGGACACTTGGGATTTGGTTCCAATGTCATCGAATCAGAAGGTATTGGTTACAGATAGGTATATAAAGTTAAAAGAAATTCAGATGGATCAGTTTGCAGGTACAAGGCAAGGTTAGTTACTAAAGGATGCTCTCAAACTCATGGTATAGTCTATGAGGAAACATTCTCAGGAGTTGCGAAGATGACTACAATCAGGACATTGATAAGTGTAGCTACTGCAAGGAATTGGAGACTCCTCCAACTTGATGTGAAAAATGCATCCTTAAATGGTTGGATAAGTGAAGAGGTATACATGTCACAACCACCAAGTTTTGACAACCTTAATCATCCATCTTATGTTTGAAGACTTAAGAAAGCATTGTATGGATTGAAACAAGCTCCTAGAGCTTGGAGTTATAGGTTTGTTACATATCTTCAAGATCAAGGGTTCAAAGCAAGCAACTTAGATCCTTCTCTATTCATCAAAAGGGATCACGATGAGGTTATCTATCTATGTGTATATGTAGATGATATTATTGTGACACGTGATGATGTGAATGGCATTCAAAGGATCAAGACACACATGCAAGATGAGTTCAAAATTAGTGACTTAGGTGAGCTCACATATTTCCTAGGTATGCGAGTGATATACACACATGAAGGAATGCATTTGACTCAGTGAAGATACATTCAGGATCTACTTCTCAAGTTCAAAATGGAGAACACTAAACCTACAAGTACACCTTTGGAGATGAATCATAAACTTAGTCTTTATGAAGGTGAGAAAATTGAAGATATTAAAGAGTATCAAAGCTTTGTAAGTAGCTTGATATATGCTACTCATACAAGGGCAGACATCTCATATAGTGTGGGAGTGCTTAGTGAGTTCATGCACTCACCAAGAAAACCACACATGGATGTAGCTAAGAGAGTACTTAAGTATCTCAAAGGTATAATCAATGAAGGTATATTCTATCCTTACTCTTCAGATTTGGATATCAAAATCTATTCAGATGCAGATTGAGCAGGATCCAAGGATGATAGAAAAAGTTCTTCTGGTTACTTAGCATTTGCAGGTTTGAAGCTAGTGTCATGGAGTTCCAAGAAGCAACCAATAGTTGCTTTATCCTCGACTGAAGCAGAGTACAGAGGTTTGACCATAGCAACTCAAGAGGCAATATGGTTAAAGGCATTGTATACAGATTTGGGACTTGTGAGTTCCAAACCTCACATATTTTGAGATAATGTAAGTTCCATGCATCTAGCGGCAAACCCTATTTTCCATGCAAGAACCAAACACATAAGGGTTCATTAACACTTCATCAGGGAGAAGCTCATGGCAAAGGAGATTGACATTTCTTTTGTTCCAACTGAAAAGCAAGTAGCAGATATGATGATGAAGGCACTTGATGGAATAAAGCTTTGTAGATTCAAAGCTATGGGAGGCGAATGAAGAATCAAGCATAGCTTAGTTCGAGGGGGAGCTATTGGAACATCAATCTTACACTATGCTTGAGATGGATTTGATCTACATCAAAGGCTATTACATTGAAAGAATATCCATTGGAGAGTTCTTTTTCTTATGCTCACTTATTGTATTTTTTTAAAAAGATATTTTCATGGATATTTTACCATTGTAAAAGCCTTGAGCTTTACGCATGTAAAAGTAGATAGAGTGAGCCTAAATCCCACGAATTTGTGGTGGTTGGGTTTCATTCAATCAAGCAATCAATCACCTAAAAGTAGATCAAACTAGATCTTCACTTTTCCTAGATTGTAGGAAAGTGAATTGATTCCCTCCAACAACCATTCCCACCTTCATTTGAATTCAAAGTCCACTTGTAGAAGTCGTGGAAACTCCTAAAGTCTATATAAAGACTTGAAATCACTTGTACAATACATGGAAGCAATATACATACACTTGTGACCATGATTGTTTTGCTCCTTCAATTTTTTGCATCATCTTCTTCACCAACAGTAATCTTGCAGAGGCTGCTGCTCTCTCTCTAGAGCTCCAAATTGAGTGCAAGATAGCTCATTGGAAAGGAACAATGTCTAGTTTATGCCTATAAATTTTCATAAAAATTGTTTCAGTAGATTGGGAGAAATCTTAGTTTTTCTATCTAGGGGTCAATCTCTGCATATTCCTGAAAAATAGGAGGTACCACCGTTGAGTGTCTGATTCATTTTTTATAGCATATTTTGGCTATTCCTTGTACTTTTGTGCATTATATACACTCAACGCAATGTGTATCACTCCCATAAAAGGATTTTTTCTAATTTTAATCATGCTGGTTGCTATGGGCATTTGAAGTTCATTGTCTCTTCCAGAGATAGTAAGTTTTTTGAGCTAGTCGACCCGCGTACCTATCTGTTTTGTATGGACTCCTTCTCCTTGATGCTTCAAAGTACATAGTGCATTTCTTTGCATGTATCGCATGCCTATAAGGTCTATTTGAGTCTCCATAAGCTCAAGGGCTGGTCTTGTGCCGGTTGGCTAGACCAAACTTTGTTGCTTCGAAACAAACTTTTCTACCTCCTACAAGCTTCTCCAAGTTCTTTCAACCAAGCCCTTCCTTTGCATGTCCTTCATCTGTTGTAAGTTTATGTGCCCAATTCTTTTATTCCATAAGTCAATTTTTGCGATCTGTTTTTTTCCAATTGACAAGTAGATAGTGTGAGGGGTTGATGGCTTTATCTCCATGGTGAAGAGTCTTCCTTGCTTCTTTCCTTTTGCTATGAGCTTGTAGTCGTGCATGGGGTCTTCAACAAAACATCCTTGATCATTGAACCTCACCTCATAACCTCTTTCAACCATTTGACCTACCGAAACCAAGTTCTTTGTGGTGATTGGCACATGTAACACATTTTTCAACACCCTGGAGCTTTGAGATCCATTCAATGCAACATCTCCCACATGTTTAATCTTGTGCTCAGTTTCATCCCCTCTCTCTACATGTCCTTGAGTGATGGGTGAGTGTAAATTAAAGAAAACATCTTTATTGCAACTCATATGGTTGCTACGACCACTATTAATGTACCATGTAAAATCTAAATTGACTCTTTCACTTGACCCATACATCATAAGAAAGTTCTCACTTTCTAGATTTGTTGAAGTACTAGCATAATTACCTTTGCTCCTTTTGTATCCTTGATTTCCTCCTCCTTTGGACCAACAATCTCTTGCATAATGGCCCGGTTTTCCACAATTGAAGCATTCTCCATTGGATGATTCTCTTCCATGTGATCTTCCTCCTCTTCCTCTTGATCCATAGCTTTGGTTCGAGCCTTCTTGGTTGCTTGAGCTTGAACTTGACCTTCCTCTCCCACTGCCTTGGGAGCTTTGTCCACCTCTTTTTCCTTTGCCTCTACCTGCATAGAAAACTTGGGCTTGGCTGCCCTTTGATTGTGAACCTCCTTGGTTCATCTCCTCAGTCACCATCAATGTGACTAATTGATCTAATTTTGGTAGGTAATCCCTCACATAAACTGACGTGGTGAATGCTTTCCACCTTTCATCCTCTCTCAAGCCATTGCGAGTGTGGGCGACAAGATCATCATCTTTGATTGGGCTTCCAATTGAGCATAGGGCATCTGTAAGCTCCTTAATCTTCAAAATGTACTCATTTATGTTAGTACTTGATGCTTTCATAGTATTATTTAGCTCATTTTTGTGTTGAATCTTCCTTGCCTTGGTTGATGAAGAGTACAATCTCTCCAAGGTCTCCCAAACCTTCTTGGATGTGTCCAAGTCTTGTATATGCCCTATCATGATATTGTGTATGTGTTGGGATAGAATGAATATGACTCTCCTATTCCTTTCTATCCATTCATTAAGTGCCTTGACCTACCCTTGAAGTGTTGGATCATGTACATGAGGCATTGGCTCCATGTTGCTCACTAATCCCCACAATCATTTTCCCATAAGGTAATTGCTAACCTTAAATTTCCATGGTTGATAATTTCTTTTCTCTAACTTCTCTATTTGTGCATTATACTCAGCATACTGAGCTCTAAGATGCTCCTCTAGCTTCTCTTCAAGTTTTGTATGCTTTAGAAGGTGTGGATATTACCTTTTGATAGCTTCTCCCTTGCTAACCTTGAACTAGTTGAGGTCTCGATCGACCTAGCCCCCTTTTGATGCCTTCTTGCTTTGATAACTCCTTGTGCTTCCACGAGTTGTCTTGATCCCTTCAAGTCTTCAATATGATGCCTAGTGATGTCTCCAAGACTCCAAAATGGATCCAGTACCACTGATGGGGGTTGATTCTAACACCCCAATGCAACAGTGGAAGATGGTTGCCCTCCACTAGGTCAACAAGAAATGATATATGCTCACTGTTCTTAATTTTTCTCCACATCAGTACAAAGACTTAAAATGCAATTTTGCTGACTTATAGTAGACTATAAGAGCTACCCAAAAAATTTAAATCATCCCAAATGGATATTTCAGCTAGGAGAACCACCCTCTGCAAAACAGGCTACATGTTTGCAACACTCGCTACCTATGGCAGATGTATACCTTCACAAAGTTGGCGATTTCTCACAACTCACTCATTCAAATAACTTGAAACTTTGGCAAAGCTCAGAGCACTATATCAGAGACCAAATGAAGCTTGAAATCAATGAAAATGAGTAGAAGAGGGAAAACAATGCTCTGCAATTTGCTACAATCTGATTTGGAAAAGCCTAACTACATCTCTAGATAGAGAGGAGCGAAATCATGCAAAAATGAGGTAAGCAAGCAAGGGGGCTGCTTGCTGGAGTTTATGTCTTCACAAAACTAAGTGGAAAACTTGTGGAATGCATACAACTCAAGAAAAAAAGGTGGGATGATGCTTATATAGAGTTTTACTTTTCCTACAATCTAGCCAACCACCCACCAATGAGTGTAGGTGCACTTTTTGGTGGCTGATTTGATGAGATTTGAATTTGATTTATTTTGGTGGATATTTTAACTTTATTTCATGAATTTGGGTCCCCCTTTTTTATTGCTCCACTTGAAAAACTCATGGATGAGCCCTTTTGCATGATTGAGACTTGATTCTCAACAAAAAATGATTTCTCAAATGGTTGGATATCAAAGGAGGTATACATGGCTCAACCTCTTGGATTTGAAGATCAATCATATCTTGAACATGTGTGCAGGTTGAGGAAAGTCGTGTATGGCTTGAAGCAAGCTGCTAGAGGTTGGATTCATAGACTTCTCAATTATTTGCAGGATAAAGGTTTTATTGTAAGCAAGGCAGATCCTTTCCTCTTCATTAAGAGGAATCATTTAGAGGTTAGATACCTTTGTGTATATGTGGATGACAAATCATTATAGGAAATGATGCACATGGAATTAGGAGGATCAAAGCTCAAATGAAGGAGGATTTCAAGATCTGTGATCTTGGGTTGCTCACTTACTTTGTAGGTTTGGAAGTGGTATATATAGAGAAATATATGTTCCTCACTCAGAGAAAGTACATTGGAGACATGCTCTCTAAATTCAAGATGGAAAATACAAAGGTTGTAGGTACACCCATTGTTAGCAGCAGACAAGGAACTGAAGGATTGACGAGGCATGGCAGTCAGAGAAGAGATTCAGAAGGTAGAGAAGGCACAAGCAGACAAGGGAGTCAACGACGATCTGGCAAGTAGGCCAATAATTTTCTTCATGAAGAAGCAAGTACGAGCATTCACGCAGATCTAGCACTAAGGCAACCTTTAATGGTTCAAAATCCTTACACCAATTAAAAGTGATTCTCATCACTAACAACCCCTATAAATACCATGTTCACCTTATTGTAGCTCCATTTTGTGCAAGCCGAGGAGTCCTCCAGCTTGAGGAGCCTTAGAAGTAGTTGCTTACCAATTTTCGTAATTTTTAGATCTCGTTTGAGCCCCCAAATAAGCCCTAGAACCTAATTTTTAACTAGGCCGGACACTAGGTCTGAACAGGGCCAAAGCTAGTCAAAAACTATAAAAGGAGCTAGAGAGCTCATTTTTGGGGTTAGATTGTAATTGAAACAAACTTGTAAGAGCTTTTTGAAAGTAATCTAAGAACTCCATTGCTTCTCACTCTTTGTCTTGCTGTGTGTGCGCGTGTGTGTGTATGTGTGTGCATGTTTGTGTGCTTCTCACTCACGCACTTGTGCCGCCACTTGCTCGGGGTGTTCATACCATCCTCACGTCTTCCCGGATTGACATTAAAGGAGGTGCTACTCATCACTGAGCTACACCAAATTTTGGCGCCGTTGCCGGGGATCGAACTTTGAGGACGAGCGTGTGATGGTAAGACGTAGAGTTGACGCATTGGAGTTGTAGGTATTTTCTTCACTTTCATCTATTTTCTTGTTTTTCTTCACCATCTTCATCACCATCATCATCATCACCATCTCCCACCTCCATCTCCATCATCGCGAAAATCTTCAGTTTTGATCATATCACCATCTCCACCTCATTTCCTTCATTCTACTTGTGAGAGAGAGCGAGAGAGCGATATTGCTTGCACTGTTTTTGCATGTTTGTTGTGTTTCTTGCAGGTATCATCATCATCATCCCCGCCAGCACGCTGCGCAGGTACGGAACTCGTCGAATCTGTCTCGCAGTCGCCAGCCTCTGTCGATCGCGATCGACAGAAAATTCGATCATTTGGTAAAACAAAGTTCACCACTAGCACAAGCATGATGAGCACATCCCAAATCACCTAAAACAGTAGAAAAATTCCGTGTTTTTCTGTCAATCGCGACCGACAGCCTCTGTCAATCGCGACCGACAGACCCTGTCAATTGCGACTGACAGACCCTGTCAATCGCGATCGACAGACCCTGTCGATCGCGACCGACAGACTTCACGACCGACAGACTGCCACGTAGGACCCTCTCAATCGCGATTGACACCGTCGATCGCGACCGACTGAAATTCAACGATTGATTGACTTTTACGCGTAGCCACGTGTCCATCGCGACTGATAGGCCCCCGATTGACTGAAATTTCGACGAAAAACCTGGAAAACGTGTCGATCGCGATTAATACCGTCGATCGCGATTGACAGCCACGATCGACTCTGTCGATCGCGATTGACACTGTCGATCGCGACTGACAGGCCCGATGGACACCTCTGTCAATCGCGATTGACAGACCTGTCGATCGCGATTGACAGGCTTTTCGGCCAAAAATTAGGGTTTGCTTTTGTTCAAAATTTGGGGTAATTTTGGGGCAAAATAGTCAATCTATTAGCATCTTTGGAGGTTCCTACACTTGAGATTTGGGAGAAAATCCTAGGATCTGTCAGCCAGATTGAATCCTGTTTAACCCCCTAAACCCTGAACAGTCATAACTTTTTCATACGAAATCCATTTTTTGAGCTCTTGGGCTTGTCAGAAAGCTCGTGGCATATACTATACGCCCTCAACTGTTTTTTATAAAGATAATGTGTGGATTTTTAGATAGGGTATTTTGAAATTGACCATAATCAGGGGGATCAAAGTCAGGGGTCTTTAGAATTGTTTTCCTAAAAATCACTATGCAAGTTAGTGTGTGTGCTACAGGAATGAAAATCATTGGTTCTGTCTTTAGAATTTAAATCTTAAAGCTAGCTTTGGAACTTTTACAGGTCCTTTGAGAGCAGCGAAGGGTACGCAAGGCAAGAGTAAGTGCAGGCTTGGGAACACGCATCCTGGGCACACCAGGGCAACAATACAAGGAAAGGAACTCAAGGTTGGAAAGCCCGCAACACCCTCTGTCAATTCTTAGTTTAGGCTAAGTGCGGGTAGTGTTAGAAGTAATTCCAGGCAACGATAGGCACGAGATAAATCAAGACTATCTAAGAAATCAAGTGCAAGTCAAGAGATAACCTGTGTGTGTGCGAACGACAACCTTAAAAGGAAAAGAACCTAATGTGAAACGACCAAACTAAAGTGCGAAATTAAACTCAAGTATTCCTGACGACGTGATATCAGACAAGAGTATAAACACGATAATCAACATAAAAAGAACCAGGTAACCGATACAAAAGGACTCAGAAACGTGGTTGTACCTGGGAAAAATTGGGTTAATCAGTTAGGCATATGAACCTTAGGTCAGGACGACACCTAGTAAGAGAGAGACAAAGCCTTAGGTCTTCAGAGGCTAGTGTCAATCATACTGCAAGGTCTTGGGCCCAGCAGTTGAGTCACCACTCGCATTACGCTAGCTCTGATACCAGTGAATCAGAGATGTCTCAAGGCATGGACAGACCTACGGGAAGTTCAGGTGTGCCATACTTGCACAGGGTAGAAGGCCCTTACAAAACACAGTTGGAATACCTTAGGACCAACCGATTAGGTGCTAGCATCTATGAGGACGGCCTAGGAAGATCCGTGGTCCAGATTAAAAACCCTGACCAATCCATAGGACTAGAGCACCCAGCTGTCAAGTTTGAAAACGGAGCATACATGGACAAAGAAGGAACCATATACGTAGTCACCAGTCACCCAGATAGGACAGATGAATTTCGGAATGTAATCTCAGAAGCGGACTTAGGTGACTTGGAACAAGGAAACATGGGTGTAGAACCTAGAACCCCCCGAGGCAAATCTGTTCTCACTAGGATTATCACACCTGAGTGGGTTCCCCAAGACAACAAGAGCATAGATCTGCTTCTGAACCGAGAGACTGACGAAGCCTTTTGGAGGTATAAATCTGATCGGCCAATGGATATAGGAACAATCATGATCTATGAGTTTAAGGATCCTGATAGCCCAGGTAGAGTGACCTACTTAGATCACGCTTCGGAGAGGATCTTTGTGGTGACAGAAAATGATAGGCATGCTTACACTTGGAAGGGTGAATTCGTTTTTCCCCAACCAAGATCGAATGTATCCTATGGTCACCCTGGAGCTGGAACATCCCAAACTCATGGAATGCAAAGAGACAGAAGTAGAGATAGACCAGAAGTAAGCTTTGCCAACCCAGGAGGCAGAGAAAGAACGAGGACGGAAACAAATAGAGTAGAACCTGAGGTACTTAGAGCTCACAGAAATCAAAGAAATACGGATGAGTTCCCTCTACCACGACCTAGAGAGCACACAAGGACTTTGAGACCAACTCAGCTAGTTAAGTCCATGAAGAATTACTTCGATGGCACCGGAGATCCATACGATCATGTGGCTGAGTTTAGGCAAGTCCTGAGAGCTGAACAAGTGGAGGATCTATTCACGCAGTACAATGCCTTTGGTCTGACCCTTAGGAACACTGCCCTGACATGGTTTCAACCACTAAATGAGAGGCAGTTCAGGAGCATAGACCAACTCCTAGAAGCTTTCATTATCGAATTCTCTAAGAGTGGCATAAGGCATAATACCTCCTCGCTGATTCACAGCTTCAAGCAAACCCCTCAAGAAACCGTGAGACTTGCAGGAAGAAGATTTAGGCAATACTTAGAAAGATGCCCTGTTTCAGAGCTACCCACACCAGCCAAGCAAGTGGCTTTATTCTTGGATGGATTGCTAAGTACCAAATTGAGATCTTATGTGTACTTGAAGGACCCTAGGACCATAGAAGAGTGTGTGCGCATGTGCATTGACATCGAGGATAACCTAGGGGAGGAGTTAGAGCTTTCCAAGATATACAAAGATTTGGATAGTGCCTCTAACCTCTCTTCCACGCAATCCACATCGATTGAGGAACTTGCAGAGAAAGTTGCTCAGAAACTAGGTGTCTCTAGCAAACAAATTCCGAGATTTGCCCCTGTAAAAAGATGTTATACTTGTGGCGGCGACCACATGGCGAATGTATGTCCCATTATGGCTCAGCCCCAAGTAAATCCTAGTAGCCAGTACTGCACCATAGAACGGAGGTACACCAATCACACCGCGCAAGATTGTCCATACAATAAGCAAGCGGTTAGGCAAACCTACCCTCAGCCATACCCTCAACAAGGAAGATACCAGAATCAGTACCCACCTCAGCAGTATGCTAGGCCTCAACAAACCTACCAACCCTACCATAACCCACAAAGGCCTCAGCCTGTGCTAGCACAACAACCCCCAGCTCCAGCTAATGTGATTCCGGTAAAGTATGCTGTGGCAGAAGAAAACCTGAATAGAGCCATTGTCCCTGTAACACCACTGCTTTCTGAAAGTGACCCCAGTGACCATAGCTTTGATTCTACACATGTCGATAGCCCCCAGGCTTACTACATGCAATCTCCTGAACATGGTGAGTCCTACTATAGTGAAGAACCGAATGAACCTAGTTGGGAGTCAGATCACACAAACGTCATGTATGCAAACCCCAACCCTAGGCTTCAACCTAGGCAGGTAAGACCCCCATTCCCTAGAGGACCATGCTACAGATGTCAAGGAGATCACCTCATTCGTGATTGTCCCTTGCGTCCACCTACACAACCACAGCCAGTGATGATTCAGGGCTTTTGCCAAGAATGTGGAAAGGAGCATCTCTTTCGAGATTGCCCAAAGAACCCCAATAATATGCCAAAAATCACTCCTATCAACGTTGTTGGGTTAGTGGTAGACTCCACAGGGAGCGTGACTTCCACTGCACCAGTACAAGTAATCACTAGAGCCCAAGCACTGCAGCAAAACCAGGGTGTAGGTCAGGAAAAAAGCCCCGAAGTTAGTGAAACAGATAGTACGACAAAGAAGAGGACTAGAGCGTGGAAAGATAGTCGGGAAAGAATGAAAAGACAATGGGCTAAAAAGATGAGTGAACTTGAGGAAAGCATAAGAGAAACCAAAGCCAGGATAACTGAACTCACATCTCAAACTCCCTCTCACACTACCCCACCACCACCATTCCCATCGCCATCCGACCAGCCACCTTCCAACCCGCCTCACCTAATTCCACCACCCCGAGTAGGATCAGTCTTAGCAGATCCCACTCCCGAAGACCTTAATATGATGCTTAAAGCATATCAGGCCAGAATCCAAGAAGGGCCAAACGTAACTGATCATGAAAAGTGCTACCCTAGAGCAGAATTAGAGCTTGAACAAACTAAAATTTGTGCCAAAATGGTGGAATTAGCTCAGACCATGTTTGAAGCCAGTCGCCTATTTAACATCTCTAGTTCAGCGAAGACACAGTTGCACTTTGATGGACTGTTAGAAAGAATAGAGAAGCTGATTGCACAATCAGAAAAGGAACCCGCCTCTCAACACAAGGACAAGGCAAGTGAAAGAGCAAGTCTTCCTGCCCAGAAAGCCTATGCGCCTGAAGCCTATGTGCCTAACTCTACGGAGCCAGACACATCATCTTCTATGAATCGGTTCACACCAGAATTCCTACGTGAGATTCAAGAAGACAAATGGGCCAAAGAGAGTGAAGTCCCTCCTCCTATTGAACTTGTGGATGATGCACATGACCAATTCCCACAAGATATCCCATCCATTTATGAGGAGCAGGAAAGCACCCAATCTCAGGAAAGATTAGGCTTTGAGTCTAACTCTCTACAAGAATTACCCCACTTCACAGGCCCATGGGAAGCTAAGTCTACTTGTATGAGAGCACCCACGGTCATGGTACGAAATGAGGACTCAGTCTTACCTAGGAACACAGAGGTAGTGAAAAACACTAAAGTGCAGTGCAATCTCAAGTTAGAAGAGCTACTCAAGGTTAGACCTGAATTATGGAAACATGTCGCCAAACAAGTACCAGCGATAGTGAAACCTCATTCCCAGGTAGGATCCCAGAGGACAGTACCAGAAATACCCTTGGATAAGATAAGAGATATGTGTGAAGGTGAAGAAGGGAACACCTATCTTCCCATTACCTACCAGGAGTACACCACCAAGGCAATTTTGGACTCAGGTGCAGGAATTGCAATTGCCACCACTTCCCTATGGAAGCGTTGGGGCAAGCCAGCACTCAGGCCAACGAGAATGAAATTGCAGATGGCCGATGGTCACATAGAGAGACCCCTAGGGTTGTTAGAAGGAATAACTCTCACTACATGTGGTGTTGAGTTCGAGCATACATTTGCTATATGTGACTTCAGCAAAAATCATGCCTATGAGATGATTTTGGGAAGACCATTTATGCGACAGTTGCAAGTGGTACAGGACTGGGGAACCAACTCCTTGTATTTGCAACACTTAGGTGTTACAACCAAAGTAAATCTCAAAGATTACTCTCATAGAGATGTACCTCCCATCCAATGGAATCCCATCCATAGAGCCAAAGATGATACAGAATCGGTGCATTCCATAGGATCAGGATCCTCATGGATGCATGAAGACACCCACTTATGGATGTGCAAGGTAGCAGTAGAAGAAGAGAAGAGAGAGAAAGCTAGAGAGGTAGGTGCAAAAGAAACACATAGATCAGTTCAAGACCCAGCCTATGCACCTGTAGTTTTTCCTGATGAGGAATTTGAACCCCATGGCTGGGCAGAAATCTTAGCAACAATGGATGTAGCCATCAATGAGGAACAATGGACACCTCACTGTGATGAGGATGGCTATGACATTTCAATCTTCTCCATAGAGCCAATCATGGGAGAGGCAGTTCTAGAAGAATGCGAACCTAGCCCTGATGTATTTGAGGATGCAAGTGACTCCGATCTAGAGTCAATCATTATGGACCCACCTTTTGCATCAGATGAAGAGTACTTCCATGAAGTAGAATTTCAACCCCAGAGGCATGGAGAGCTTACAAACGATGTAAGATTGGCCACACATGTGACCCCGAAGGAAGAAGTAAAGAAACAAAAGAAGAGAGAAGTCTCACCAGAAGTGGAAGAATCTTTGTTTGAGGTCCCAGAAAATTTTAAGAAATATGAGACAGATGACAGGAGAGTCATGATCAGAATGCCGAAACGAGAGGCACAATCAGGAGAGGCCTATGATAACAAAGAAACCACCAAGAAAATAGTAGTGGCCATAGAAGAAGGAGAGGAGAGATGCACGTACATAGGCCATGACCTAACAGAGGAAGAAGAGCATGCGTTAATAGCCTTGCTAAGAGAATACAGAGATGTATTCGCTTGGAGTTACAAGGATTTGAAAGGTGTTGACCCTGACATATGCTCACACACTATCCCCATGACCTCAGATGCTAAACCCTCTAAGCAAAAGCCCTATACATATAACGATAATTATGCTGCCAAGATCAAAGAGGAGATAGATAGACTGGTTGAAGCTGGATTTATCTATGAAATTGAGCACACTGAATGGGTATCCCCCATCGTAGTGGTGCCCAAGAAAAATGGGAAGCTGCGCGTATGCATTAACTTGAAAAAGGTTAATGCAGCCACGATTCGATATAATTATCCGCTTCCCATCACAGAGCATCTCTTAGAAAGAGTAGCAGGCAAGGAAGTGTACAGCTTCCTTGATGGATTTTCGGGCTACAATCAAGTAGCCATAGCTCCTGAAGATCAGCATAAGACGGCTTTTGCCACAGAATGGGGCATTTTTGCCTTTAGAGTAATGCCATTTGGGCTCACCAATGCCCCCGCCACCTTCCAGAGACTGATGTGTCATGTATTTAAAGAGTTCTTGAGGAAGAATTTAGAGGTCTATGTTGATGACCTTTGTGATCATTCCAACATTAGACAAACCCATATTCCTGAACTCAGACAAATCTTTGACAAATGTAGGGAATATCAAGTCTGCCTGAACCCAGAAGAGTGCATTTTTATGGTCAGGCAAGGCAAGATTCTAGGACACATAGTGTCAAAGAATGGCATATCTACTGACGAAGAGAAAGTGAGAGCTATAGCAGAGCTACCTAGGCCAAAGAATGTCAAGGAAGTACAAGCTTTCATGGGGCATTGTGGTTATTACCGATGATTTATACACATGTATGCTGTCATTGCAAAGCCCATGTACGGACTTCTGACTAACTTTGAGTGGATGGATGAATGTGAGAATTCCTTCCAGGAGCTTAAACGAAGATTATGTTCAGCACCAATCTTGACCACACCAGATTGGAATAAGCCATTCCACGTTCATGTGGATGCATCCAATTATGCCATTGGATGTGTACTCGCACAACCTACCGGTGAAGGTAACATGGATCTCCCTACTGCCTATGCGAGTAGACAATTGAATGCAGCTGAACGAAATTACACTACTACGGAGAGAGAAGGCTTAGGCATGGTATATGCAGTTAAAAAGTTTAGACATTATTTGCTTGCCAATAAGTTTAAATTTTTTACTGACCATCAGGCACTGCTATATCTTGTAAACAAGCCATGCAATACAGGAAGATTAGTAAGATGGTTTCTCTTACTAATGGAATACGACTTCGAGGTTGTGGTAAGGAAAGGTAGGACTCACCTGCGAGCAGACCATCTCTCTAGAATCACATCAGGGGAAGCCCCACAAGGAGTGTCAGATGATCTTCCTGATGCTTACTTGTTTAATTTGGAAGTGGTGCCACAGTGGGCTAAGCCACTAGTGCCAGTATTAACATACGGACCTAACCATCCAGTAGTAAACACACAAAATAGAGAGGTTGTGAAAGCCCAAAAGTATCACATCATGGCAGGGAGCATGTACAAGCACACAGATCAAGGAATCTTGGCTTGTTGTGTAGAAGAGGACGAGTATGCGAAGTGGTTGCAATTAGCACATGTAGGTGCATTAGAGCAACACTACTCAAAGCAACGAACCTTACAGACACTAAGGTGACTCGGAGTACATTGGCCAACTATGGAAGCTGATGTCCAAAGGTTGTGCAAGGAATGCCCAATCTGCTGCACTAAACCACCGGTGGAACACGCCACTCTTTATCAAGTATCCATAGTGCCAGATTGGAGTGAACCACTAGTATCCTTCCTGAGAACGAAAACATTCCCTCCAGACATGATCTGGCTAGGAAGAGGAGTTTAGAACAAGAAGCCCAGGATTACTCACTCATTGGTGATAATCTATATAAGCGTGGTAAAGATGGTTACCTGAGGCTATGTGTCCATGAAAGTGAATATCTCAAGATCTTGGAAACTGCTCACCAAGGTGTAGCAGGAGGACACTTTGGACCAGTGTGATGTCTGTCAGCGAACTCAGTATCCTATACGCAAAGATGAGATGCCACTGAAACCTATGATGGGTGGACGTGCATTCTCTAAGTGGGGAATAGACTTCGTAGGTCCTATTAATCCCCCAGCTAAGGGTTCTCATGCAGAATACATCATTGTTGCAACAAACTATCTAACTAAGTGGGTAGAGGTAAAAGCCACAACGAAAAACGATGCTCAAACAACAGCTAAGTTTTTATTTGAGAATGTGTTCACTAGATACGGGCTACCCATAGAGCTAGTTAGTGATAGAGGCACCCACTTCTTGAATGAAGTAATTGAAAATCTGCTCCAAGAATTCTTGGTAATACATAAGAAGTCTGCCCCTTATCACCCTCAAGCAAATGGCCAGGCTGAGAGCACCAACAAGATCTTATGCAATGTACTGACGAAATTAGTGAACAATAAACGCTCTGATTGGGACAAACAGCTACACCATGCTGTTTGGGCATACCGAGCTGCCTACAAAACGGTACTCCAAGCCACCCCCTTTCAGATGGTATTTGGCCAAAACGCCGTGCTACCCTTGGACTTCTTGATACCTACATTGAAGGTAGCACAAGAGCATGAATGGACGGGTCATGAACTCTCCTCTAGACTTTTTGACCTTGAACGATTAGGAGAAACAAGACTGAGAGCAGCTGCAGGGATATATGCAGCTAAGAAGAGACAGAAGGCATACTTTGACGCCCATGTGAAGGATAAGGGCTTGAAAGCAGGAGATCTAGTTTTAGTCTACACATTGAAACAACATGCAAAGAAGCTAGAAAAGAGAGGCTACGGACCTATGATCATCAATAGGATCTCCACGAGTGGAACAGTACAACTAGCCACTTTAGATGGTGATGTTCTCCCAAACTATATTAGTGGATGCAGAGTCAAGTTGTATCAGGAACCTCTCACAGAGGAAATGCTAAGTTGACTCAATACTGCCAAGAAACGCAAGGAAGAAGAAAAGCGGATTCGAGAAGAAGCTCAAGCAGAAGCTTTAGAACGCATCAGAAGGATGAAGTTGCGAAGGCAAGGCCGAGATCAGCCTAGAACAAATGACTATGCAGATCAAGAATATCATATGGCAATGTGTGAAGTCGCAGGAACAAGCTCACATAGGATAACTGATCTACGTCCTTTCATAACCTTAGATATAGGACAAGGAAAGAGTGCAAGGACTGTAAGAGCCTTGATTGACTCAGGAGCAGCTACTAGTGCCGTTAAATTGTCTTACTGTCAAGAGTTGCAGTTAACTGTCAATCTTGTGGAAGCATATCTCATAGGACTGGGAGGCGTGGAAACCCCTTGCATGGGCGAGGTGGAACTTCCCCTCTATATTCATGATGAGGCAATGACAGTTAAAGTACTAGTATGTCAAGATGAGGACCTCACGGAACCCCTTGTCCTGGGTCAAGACTGGATTTATGACCAAGCAGTCAACTTAAACCTAAGAAGTGGACTTCTTCAGGTATGGGTGAATCAGACTAGAATTACAATGGAGTTAAATAATGGAGCACTCAAGGAACTAGGAAAGGCACAGACTCTTGGTCCCTCCAGGGGTGCACATGAAGTTGACCATGCTGTTCTTGTCCAAGCCTATGTGATGTAGAAGAATGAAGATCTCAAAAAAGGAGTCAGAACCACAACGGAACTCCCTTCTTTTCCAAAGGCTAGAGGGAGGCAGCAACCAAAGGTGGATCAAAGGCAGAAGAAGCAGAGTACTACCTATGCCGGAGATCAAAAGTACCTGCGCAACAAAATGTCTCAGCTAGTGAAACAAGTGTGGGTGCGGAAAGGCGAACACCCGGTTGCACTCAAGCCAACCACACGGGCAAAGCCTCTTATTAGTAACCAACAATACGACACTAATAAGAAGTCTTTCAAAAGTTCTTCTGCTAACGTGAAGTCTATTTGGGTGCCCAAGAAGTCGATGAAGGCTAGCCCACAATCAAGACAAATTTGGGTGCCTAAGACTTGTTTGCGGGCTCAAATAACTACACCAAGGCCACACCCTAGACAGCATGATCCATTCACTCGCACAGCCGGCATCCACTCGTTTTCAACACTCAGGAACACACTAAGGTCCATGAGCACGAACAGAATCACTGGTAAATGGGTCCCTAAAAGGCCTCATTTTCAAGCCGACTTACCTATAAAGCTCTCGAGAGTCTCTACGAAACCAAGAGCAAAACCCATCCACTGCATTTGGCAGCCTAAGACTTGTAACAAACCCCCGGACCCCATTTGTAAATCCATGTCAACCTACTAACCACATCACTATCACACTACATCATTCCACTTAGCTCTTAGGTCGTCCGAACTCCTAACCACACACACACTCGCATCGAGCACTTACTAACCCATTATTCGCTCCCGACCCTCATGTTAATGTTGTAATGGGAACAACAACGGTTCTCCCTTGTCCTGTACAATGTTAACACATGTTGTATATTCTCACAGAGACAGGCAGCAAGAAGTAACATGGCAGATACGGTAGGAACTAGCTCCCAGGCAGGCACCAGCCCCCAAGTTGTGGACATTGAAAGCCTTCCGGTCAAGGAGGAATTAAAGGAATGACCAGCGGCATTAAGGGCATTACATGCCATACCGATTCAGAATCCTCCACAGGGTCACACAATGCTGGTGGGCAAAACCTCACACTGGTTCAGTGACGTTGCGGGACCTCTGGGTGAAGGCACATACATGTGGGAGTCCGAGGTAGAATTCAATGGACGTTGGGGCAGATACCACTTCTTTACCAGGGAGTTTGAAAAGCTACAGAACAACGAAGGACTGAAGCCGATATGGAAGAAGGCTGGGCTCTATGATTATTTCAAGTTCCAACTACCAAAGCCCGATTTTCTAAGGTGCTCATACTTGATTAGCACCCTCACTCCAAGCAAAGACAAAAAAGGATACAGCTCCTTTGTACTCCCATCACTCACAAGGGGCAACGAGCTGAAGCGTTTCCGCTTGACTATCAACTTGGTAAGAGAAGCTCTCGACATGAAAGGTATGCACATTCCTACAGAGAAAGAGACAATGGTCCCCGATAATATGAAGAACAGGGATCTGACGAAGTTAAAGGACATGGTCGCGATGACACCTACGATCGCCGTTCATTTACGCATGGTTATGCAACATTTCGCATTCCCCGCGCAGGAAAGGTTCACAATGCCTCCCAAAAAGATCTGGTTTAGCCTCTACTTAGCAGATGCCTTTGATTTGACAATCAATATGCCCCACTGGATTATCGACCAGATTCATTTGGCTCATCAAAGGTGGTATAAGAAACAAAAATCTGTACTGTATGGTTGCTGTGCGCTTACCAGAATTGTGTATAGATGTCTCGCATATGATGTACTGGTGCAAAGGGCTCTCATTTGGACCAGGGCACAGGAGTTTCAACGCAGACTGTCAGCCGCAGGGCCTCCCTCAAAGAAGATGAGAGGCACCGTCCAGATGCCTTGTGCACAAGCCCGTGGTGCAACCCTAACACGTGAAACAACTCCAAGGCTTCCCAGACGAGTACAACCATTTACTATCAGGTTACCCAGGCACAGCACAGATGGCCCTAACCTTGTGTTTCCACCAGTACCTACTGATCTGGAATTTCCCCACGGGTTCACTTTGGAAGTTCTAACGGATGAAGAAGTTGCCAGAATCATTGAAGCTGTTAATGCGGAAGTCGAAGCAGAGCAGGGTAGTGGACAACAAACGGCTACAGAACAACCCCAGCCAAGACAACCGGAAGTGGTGGAATTGGAGGATGAAGAAGAAGAAGGCCAAGAGGATGAACAGGAAGGATTTTCTGATGAGGAGGCACATGACTATGAGCAAGAAGTTATAGAGGAGCTAGAGGGTGCCCCAGCATATACAAAGGAGTTGAAAAAGCTCTACGATACCATCAACAGGGTCCAACAACAACATAAGTTATCCCTTGCAGCAGGAAAGGCTATCATGCACCAAATCCTTGAGGAGGAAGGAGTTGACGAACAGTATCATGCCACACTGGATATGATCTCTGATGCCTTAGGAGTACCTGAGGCAGTGCAGACGGCCCTGGCACAATCACGCATAATGGAAAGAAGATACGGAAGACGTCCCCCACGAACAGGGAAACAAATGAATGTATTAGGATCAGGACCACAAGGCACCCCCACAACCACGGGCACTGCACACACCGCTCACGACACCGAGGAAGCCCATGTGTCCAGTTCACCCCCCTTGCCACCCCCGCCTCCCACTCCACCACATTCACCTCCCCTTACCAATGTAACCACCACCGTTACCGCCTCCGAGTCCACCACCATAACTGAAACACAAACCGCCAATCAACCCACACACCCTCTCAACACCTCCCGTGTATACACCTCCACTAACACTGTAATCCTAACGGCAGCTACTGACATCCCCATTCCCCCACTCACACTTTTGGGTAGTTCACATTCACAACTGCACACACCACTGTACACATTCACCACAATCACTGCACCCACCATTCCACTATTCACAATCACTCCCACTGCTGCTTCCACCATGGATTTTATGGACATATCACCCTCCACTGCACCTCTCCCTCCCCCCATACGGCCACAATCTCCCATTCCCCCACCACCCACTTCACCACTTTCCAGCACCGCATTCACACTTCCCTTCCCCTTTCCCTTTCCCTCTGCATTGAACACCCTTACTGCATCCACCCCCATTAATGATGTATTCAATAACATGTATCAGTGCATGTCTCAGTTACAACAACATTATCAGCACCTCGATGCTCAGCATACAAGTTTATTCAGGAGTCATGAAGCATTACAAGGAAGATTCATTGACTTAGAGCAAGAGAAGAAACAATTACAACAACAGTTTAGTGCATTGCAAGAACAACATGAGCAATTAGTGGCAAATCCACCGCACCCAGATGCCGAAGAAAGACAACAAATGGATGATCTGCTACACTCCCAAATCACAGAGAACCTCAAGCTCCGCCGCAACATGGCTCTATTACGGAAGCATATGTCTGCAGCCCTGGAAGAAAATAGACGGCTTCAGACACAAAACGAAGAGAACTTGGAATTAGCCATGGACGGTTCCCCACAAGAAATTGACCCGGAGAGATTTAAGGACATTCCCTCGGACAATATGCAAATCATATTGGAGACCCATGCTGATCTCCTCGAAGCCCATGCAGCCTTAGAAAAGGAAAGAGACGAACTACGAAGGCAATTGGCAGCTCAACCAGCACCACCCAAGGAAGTCCCAACCACAGCTTACACAACTGACGAAGTAGCAGCGCTCAAAGCACAGCTCGAAGAATTACAAAAGAAAGTGCTTGTGTATGAACGCCAACCCTCCCCCTTGGTGGAACCAGAACCTGAAGACCTAGTACCCATCGAAGTAGAGGAAACCTTTGAGGAACCGTACGTTCCGATGCCAGCACCGGGAGGCAAGCAAACAGATGAGGGCATGGACACCCTTGAAATAGAGGCTCCTGAATGGATGCAGAAATTGGAAAAGGTGGCCACAACACATGATGATAGGGTGGCAGTCCAAATAGCATTGATGTCACGCTTGGAAGAGGTGGTCATAAAATGGGACTATTTTAGGAACCTCTCTCATCACAGGTGGATCGGCACCTCCGACGACTTGTATGTTCCTTTTTGTGTCTTAATGGCGGACTATAATGCTGAAATCAAGCACCACACCTCACGGGAACCAACCTCTGCCACACAGTTTGCACCAGACGACATCCCAGAAAGTGCCAAGCAGGGAAATATTCGCCAACCGACTTGGAGAATTCGGCTGCTTGAAACCTACCTGGAAATGAATCGCACATGGAATAACATGCCCCTGTATATCAAGTACAATCCCTGCTACTGTCCTGTTTTCCGAAGAAGGTCGTGGCCGGAATACACAAAGATGGTGCTGACAACCAAAGGCTGCGAGAAGTGGCTCAACTATGTCTACCTAGCACCACCTAAAGGTCAACCTACCGTAGGGTATATGATATCGACAATTCGGCATTGGGGTGTCAGGTTCAAAAACGTACCAGATGTCATGACACAGATGTGTCTTAAAATTTTTGAACTCATGATAGTCACCTTCCGGACCTTCAAGAATGTTAAGGAACCTCACCTCTCGGCGCTCGGATTCAATGAAGGCAATCAGGATCTTGTTTATGACATGAGCACAACGCCCTCCATTAATGTTGTTTATGCATGGCATGCCCGCATCAAATACCTACCGGCCTGCTTCAAACAGACATTTGAAGAGATGTTTGTCATAGGGTTCTGGGAATATCACTCAGAGATCTTCATTCCCAGGCCCTCACATTTATTACAATTGTTTGCAGTGGAACAAGCTCTCCACTCAGATAAGTTACGTATGCCACATCCAGAGGTTCCCGGGCCGGTAGATTGGGATGCTGTACTCACAGACTTGGCCAAAGGATTGAGGATTGCCGAACATCACTTAACGCAAGATGTCGTTGAGTACTACATCCAAAAACCCACACAACAAGGGTCTGTCAGGGACGACAGACGCGAGAGAGGGGGGGGTGTTAGCAGCAGACAAGGAACTGAAGGACTGACGAGGCATGGCAGTCAGAGAAGAGAGTCAGAAGGGAGAGAAGGCACAAGCAGACAAGGGAGTCAACGACGATCTGGAAAGTAGGCCAATAATTTTCTTCATGAAGAAGCAAGTACGAGCATTCACGCAGATCTAGCACTAAGGCAACCTTTAATGGTTCAAAATCCTTACACCAATTAAAAGTGATTCTCATCACTAACAACCCCTGTAAATACCATGTTCACCTTTTTGTAGCTCCATTTTGTGCAAGACGATGAGTCCTCGAGCTTGAGGAGCCTTAGAAGTAGTTGCTTACCAATTTTTGTAATTTTTAGATCTCGTTTGAGCCCCCAAATAAGCCCTGGAACCTAATTTTTAACTAGGCCGGACACTAGGTCTGAACAGGGCCAAAGCTAGTCAAAAACTATAAAAGGAGCTAGAGAGCTCATTTTTGGGGTTAGATTGTAATTGAAACGAACTTGTAAGAGCTTTTTGAAAGTAATCTAAGAACTCCATTGCTTCTCACTCTTTGTCTTGCTGTGTGTGCGCGTGTGTGTGTATGTGTGTGCATGTTTGTGTGCTTCTCACTCACGCACTTGTGCCGCCACTTGCTCGGGGTCTTCATACCATCCTCACGTCTTCCCGGATTGACATTAAAGGAGGTGCTACTCATCACTGAGCTACACCCATATAGGTAAATCTGAAGTTAACTGCTCATGAAGGTGAGTTAATTGAAGATGTAACACGTTACCAAAGTCTTGTAGGAAGTTTAAATTGTGCAACTCTAACTAGAGTGGATATATGCTATGGAGTTAGTGTGCTGAGTGAGTTCATGCACACTCCAATGAAACCTCACATGGAAGCAGCCAAAATAATTCTAAAGTACTTAAAGGGCACAATCAATGAAGGCTTATGCTATCCTTATACATCTGATATAGATGTTAAACTCTTTTTTGATGTAGATTGGGCAGGCTCTAAAGATGGTAGGAGAAGCACATCTGGTTATCTTAATTTTGCAAGAACAAAGTTGATGTCATGGTCTTCCAAGAAGCAACCTATAGTTGCTCTTTCATCAACAGAGTCTGAATACAAAGGACTTGCAAATGCAACATAAGAAGCTATGTGGATTAGGACCCTATACTCATTTAGGGTTGAACACTTCAACTCTAGATATATTTGGAGACAATATTAATTCATTACATCTTGTTTCTAACCTTATCTATCATGCCATGAATAAACATATAGAATTTCATTATGTCAGAGAGAAGATTATGGGTAAGGAGATACGACTCTCATATGTGTCTACTTATCAACAATGTGCAGATATGATGACAAGGGCATTGGATGGAAGCAAATTCAATAGGCTCAAGTCAATGATAGGAATGCAAGAGATCATGAAGGATTGAAGACTCAAGCATCTTAAGCTTGAGGGGGAGTTCTTGGTGCAATTAGCAAGCCTAATTGCTTTGTTAATGACTCATGACCGCATCTATTTATTACCCCACATGAAGAACCACATATGAACACTTGCTTGTTAATTTGGTTGTCTTTACTTTGGATATTTCTAAACACCAAGAGAATAAGGAATATTGTGAATTTAGGGCGCTAAACCCATGACACGTGTGGTAGGAAGAATCAAAATAATTCATCCCTAAAGTGTAGGATCACTTTTAGATGAGGGAAAATTCAAATTCACAACATGTATAAATACACATACTTTTAGTTGCCGCATAGGTGAGTCTTTCTAAGAGCCATCGAGCTATAGACATGAGCATATCTTGAGCTCACACTAACTATGTGTAGTCCACTACACTTCCCTTGTATCAATAGTATTTACATTTTGATACATTTCTTCAAGTACATTTATATCTATTGTCTACTATTGCATCTTTATCGCTATCGTGATCTTGTGGAATTGATGTCTCTGGATATACTTAATCATTTTCTATATTTCAACTTGAGATAGTTAGATGAGTATATAATGTTCACATATCAATTTTCATCAAGTTTGGTTCAACATATCTTGAGATATGAAGTGAAGAAGGTGACTATGTTTGCACATCTTCTAGATCCTAAAACGTTGGGATGACCCCATGACTTGTTAGATTCATTTCTTAGTGTATGATATGGCTAAATTGATGAGATAACTTGCGTTAGTTAGCTATAAACTCCAATAAGATGTGTGCAAAATCTCTCTAGTCACCTCATAGCAGGTTGTGATCTCTGAGCATAATAATCAGACCTTCTATTCCCAAAATAGAAGGTTCTTCACATTTCTTGCATATTCTAGTTATATGTTTTGATGCAAACAATTGATATTGATGCTCAAAAGGCCTTGCTCCCCATCATACAATCCCTATTTATCTAGGTTTTTAAGCTTTTTTCCAATTGCATCACCTGAACCTGAGAGTAGTGAGAATTTGTTCCCTCCACCTCTAAAACAAAATACCCAACCTAAGCAAACTGAACACGAAGTGGATGAAATTATTAAAGTTTGTATAAGTGATCTGTGTGCTTCACATATCTTAACACTCCTTTGGCTGAATTTAAATGTTCACTTGTTAGAGTTTGCATAAATTGAGAAAGAACTCCAATGATATAACACAAATCTGGTGTTGTGATCATAGCATAGATCAATGAACCTATAATACTCCTATATGTAGTTACATCATGTAACTTCTCTCCATCATTTGAGCATAGCTTCACATTGGTGTCCATAGGTTGAGTGAGTGGTTTGCATTCACTCATTCCAAATCTGAAAAGAACATCCAACAAGTACTTTCTTTGCATCAAGTAGATGCCATCTTTCCCATAGACTACCTCAATCCTAAAAAGTATTTTAGCTCACCAAGATCTGAAATTTTAAACTCCTTATCGAGTTTTCTTTTTATCTCTTGTATTCCTACAACATTACTTCCTGTTATGATGAGAAAATCAACATATATGCAAATGTATACGTGCTTTCTGTCTTCTTTCTTCATGTAGAGAGAGGGATGTGCACTACTTGGACTATACCCACACCTTGTGAGGTACTCAATGAAGCTTTGGTTCCAAGCATGTGGTGCTGCTTCAGCCCATACAAAGCTTTCTTCAATCTACAAACAAAATTTGGATGCTTTTTATCTTCAAATCCAATCGATTGACTCATGTATACCTCTTCTTGAAGTTCACCATTGAGAAAAGCATTTTTTATATCAAGTTGGTACAATGGCCATCTCCTTGCTGCACTCACCACAATCAAGGTTCTAATTGTTTCCATCTTTGCAACCGGGCTGAAAGTATCTTCATAGTCGATGCGGTGAGTTTGCTTGAATCCTTTTGCTACTAGTCTAGCTTTATGCCTAGATAGAGAACCATCAGCATTTCGCTTTATTTTAAACACCCATTTATTTGGAACAATCTTCATACCTTTAGCCTTTGGAACTAGCTCCCAGGTGTGATTGTCCTTGAGAGCTTTCATCTCTTCTTGCATAGCTTGTTGCCATTCTTTTTGTGTGCATGCTTCTTCATATGCATCCGGTTCTTTGTCTTTGACCACCTGTGTCATATATGAAAAATGCTTTGCAATAAAACTATCATAGCTTAGCCTTTGAATTGGATACCTTGCTCTTGAAGACATCTTTTCATTTCCTTTTGAATATTGCTTCTTGAACTAGTTCAACTTTACCTTTGGTGTAATCACCTCTTCATACTCTTCTTCACTTGCATTTGAATCACTATTTTGGGCAGCACTTTCAGCTTCAAAACTTCCATAACCTGATGTTGGTGATGAGGAATGACTCCTTAGTCTCCCCTTCCATGTTGAGCTTTCTCCAAGTGATGTAGAAGCTTTTGGACCTGACATTTGAGTGCTTGTTTGCTGAAATTCTTCTTGGACATCACCTCCATCATCTTCGCAATCTTCTTCAAGGATCTTCTCTTTCCCTTTGTCTCCAAACCATGGTCTTATACCACATCTCGTGAGACTCGTAGCTCCTTTGTCATCGAATTGTAGCACCTGTATCCCTTTTGATCGGATGAATATCCAATGAGAATACATTTTTCTGACTTTGCGTCCATCTTTGTCCTTATTTCTTGAGGGATGTGAACATAACACACACATCCAAAAACTTTGAGATGTGTAAGGTCAGGTTTCTTACTGGAATAAACCTCCTTGGGAGTTAGATTATACACTCTAGCCGGTGTGCACTTGTTCATCAAACAAACAGCCATACTAACTATTTCACCCCAATAGTTTAGTGGCACCTTCATATCATTGAGCATGCATCTTGCAACTTCTATTTTTCCTTTCAGCTATTCCATTTTGTTGAGGCATGTACCTACATGAAAATTGTTGCTTTATGCCATTTTCATAAAGAAAATCTAAAAAATCTTTGGCAAAATACTCTCTTCCTCCATTTGACCTCAAGGTCTTTATGTAGCGTCCTGTTTCCTTTTCTACCTTTAAATCTCTTGAACATGGAGAACACATCTGATTTTGGTTTTATGCAGAACATCCATACTTTTCTTGAATGATCATCAATAAATGTGACAAAATATCTATTACCAGCCACCGATGGTTGTTGTGATGGTCCCCATACATCCGTGTGTATCAAGTCAAGGACATTCCTTGCCACATAGTTGCTCTTCTTGAATGATTGTCGAGTTTGCTTTCCTAGTTGGCATGCTTCACAAAACTCATGTAGTCCAGCATCATTGAATCTTGCAAGACCTCTTACCACTTCATGGTTGTTCATGTCCTTGAGCTTGGGAATGTTGATATGTCCAAACCTTTTGTGCCACAAATCGATTTCATCAATCCTCTTGTTTCCAAACTGAATATACATCACATTTCCATGTGGTTGTTGAATGTCCAAAGTGAACATTCTACCTTCTTTCCTTCCTTGAGCAATGAGCTTCAATCCTTCTTTTGGATTCTTTATAAAGCAAGTTTTTTCATTGAAGATAACATGATATCCTTTCTCTACCATTTTTCCTACTGAAATCAAATTCTTTGCAATAGTAGGAACATGAAGAACATCAACCAACACCTTCTTGTCTCCAAGCTTGATATCTCCAACATGCTCAATTGTGTGTTGAGTTTCATCAATGGTCTCCACACATCCTTTTCCACTTGGAGCTTGTAGCTTTGTGAAGAGTAGGAAAGCACGAATTTCTGGATACTTATTGGGCAAAGAATCGTGACTTTTCGGATTTTGGTTTTCACAAAATCATGCTTTCTAAAAGAAGAAAAGGGGAAAAATTGTGATTCTCTACCACATGTTGTTTGTCTATTTTCACCCCCAGGCGCATCATTTATCATAACTTTTCCATCCAAAATCTATTTTTTGAGCTCTAGAATGCATTGGAAATCTCATTTTGAATCTGACATGGCCTCAACTGTTTTGTTAAGAATAATGCATTGATTTTCAGATAGACTAATTTGAAGTTGACCTTCAGGTGGGATTGGGAAGCCAAGGGAGCTCCAAAAGGAACAAGATTGTACTTGGGAAAATTGGGACTTGTAGACAAAGCTTATGAACCTTAGGTTAGGTAGACACCTAGGCAAGGATAGACAAAGCATCATATCATCTGAAGCTAGTGTCAATCACATAGCTAGGTCGTGGGCACAACAACTTAGTGATTATCCATACGTGCAAAGTTCAAAAACAAGTGATTCAGAAATGTATTTTAGCATGGAGAGACTTGCAGGTAGCTCATGCACTATCTATCTACAAACACCAGAAGGTCCCTATAAGACATAGTTGGAATGTATTAGGATGAATCGATTAGGTGCACGAATCTATGAGGATGGTGTGAGGCAACCTATTGTCCAATTCAAAAATCCCGATCAACCCTTTGGACTTGAACACCTAGTGGTCAAATTCAAAGAGGGCTCATATATTGACAAGCAAGGAACCATGTATGTGGTTACAAGCTTACTAAACAGGACAGATGAGTTTGGAAATGTCATTGCCGATAATGAGATAGGAGACCTAGAGCAAGGAGACCTAGGATGAGAACCCAAGACTCCTCAAGCAAAATTGGTCTTAACCAGAATACTCACACCAGAATGGATTCCCCAAGATAAGAAAAGCATAGAATTGTTCTAGAATAGGGAGATAGATGAAGTTTTTTGTAGGTTTAAGATTGATCAACCTAGCAAAGTAGGAAATGTGATGATATATCACACAGTTTGAGGCATTTTTTTTTACCCTCAAGGGTACTGCCTTGGCTTGGTTTCAACCCCTAAACAGTTGCAATTCCCAAAACATAGGTCAAATGCTAGAAGCATTCATCCTAGAATTTTCCAAGAGTGACATTAGGCATAACACATAATCCTTGATCCACAGCTTCAAGCAGACACCCTAAGAAATAGCTCGACTAGCTGGATGCATATTTAAACTCAGTTTGCAGAGCTTCTTGTGAGTTCATGCTTGTGGTGTGTGCATTGTGGGGTGCGTGTGTGAGCATGTGTTCATTCTTAGATCTATGCCCACTATTGGGCACTGATGATGCTAGTGGGGATGTCATAGTATTGAGTCGATACCATGCATAGTGGAGCTCATATGCTATATATTCTTGTGGTTGACTACCATCAGCTTATAGTTGCACTTTCATTTGAGGGTGAATTTGGGGTTTACTTGGATTCATTCTAGTATATATGATTGTCGTATTAGCGAACATGCAGTTTTCTCTTGCGGATTCTTCGTCGGAGTTGTGACTAGTTGTTAGGTGTGTATACCCTATCAACTATGCATTTTCTATAATTTTTCCTATGTTTTGGTTGCATTTGGTGCTAGGCTTCATTATGGCTGAGTTTGCCCATCACTTTCGGAAGTGATAGAAACTCAGTTCTCAGAGCTTCTTGTGAGTTTATGCTTGTGGTGTGTGCGTTGTGGGGTGCATGTGTGAGCATGTGTTCATTCTTAGCTCTATAACCACTATTGGGCATTGATGACATTGATGGGGATGTCATAGTATTGAGTCAAACCTTTGCATAGTGGAGCTCATATGCTATATAGTCTTGTGGTTGACTACCATGAGCTTATAGTTGCACTTTCATTTGAGGATGAATTTGGGGTTTACCTGGATTCATTCTGGTATATATGATTGTAGTATTAGCGGACATGCAGTTTTCTTTTGTGGATTCTTCATCCGAGTTGCAACCAGTTGTTAGGTGTGTATACCCTATCAACTATGCATTTTCTATAATTTTTCTTATGTTTTGTTTGCATTTGGTGCTAGGCTTCATTATGGCTGAGTTTGCCCATCACTTTCGGAAGTGATAGAAACTGAGTTCTCAGAACTTCTTGTGAGTTCATGCTTTTGGTGTGTGCGTTGTGGGGTCCGTGAGTTCATGCTTTTGGTGTGTGCGTTGTGGTCTTATGAGTTCATGCTTTTGGTGTGTGCGTGTGTGAGCATTGTTCATCTTTAGCTCTATACCCACTATTTGGCACTGATGACATTAGTGGGGATGTCATAGTATTGAGTCGATACTATGCATAGTGGAGCTCATATGCTATATATTCTTGTGGTTGACTACCATGAGCTTATACTTGCACTTTCATTTGAGGGTGAATTTGGGGTTTACCTAGATTCATTCTGGTATATATGTATATATAAATATGTGGAAAGATTCCCCACACCTGGATTACCTACACAAGCAAAGCAAGTTTCTTTGTTTTTAGATGGAATTATAAGAAGGAAACGTAGGTCATATGTATATCTCAAGGAGCCAACCACACTAGATCAATGGTTGAGAATGTGTATTGAGATAGAAGACAACTTGGATGAGGATTTAGAATTGTCCAAACCCTATAAGGATTTTGAGAGTTCTACTGGTCATACTTCTAGAACCTCCACCAAGATAGATGAGATAGGTGAGTAGGTTGTCAAGAAGCAAGGAGTTCAAAATAGACAAACACCTAGGGTCACCTTATTAAAGCGATGTTATACTTGTGGAGGCAACCACATGGCTAATGCATGCCCATTGCAAAACTAGAACATGAGAGGACTAAATGCTCCATATTTTACTATTGAGAGAAAATACACAAACCACATGGCTCAAGATTTTTTGTACAATAGGTAGGTTATTAGAAAAACATATCAACAACCTTACCAACAAGGTAGGTATCAAAACCAATACCAACAGTCGTATTATATGCCACAACAACAATATCAACCTCAATACAAACAGCAATATCACACACCATATAGGCCACAACTAGTCCTAGGAAACCAACCACCAACTCTTGCAAATGTCATTCTTTTAAGTATGCAGTAGTAGAGGAGAACCCTAACAGTGCATTGGTGCCGATGACCCCCTTAGTCTCAGATAATGACTCTCATGCTCAGAGTTTTCAATACACCCATGAAGATAGTTCACAAGCTTATTACACAGAGTCAACGGAGCATAGTGAGACTTATCTGTATCAATATCTATGGAACCAAATTGGGAGCTAGAATACTCCAATGTCAAATCCTAACCCCAAGCCCCAATTGAGACAAATGAGACCACAAGCCCCTAGAGGACCCTGTTCTAGATGTCAAGGTGACCATTTCATTCATGATTGTCTCCACCCACCAGCTCCGATACTAGGACGAAACATCACAATACAAGGCTTTTGTCCTGAGTGTGGCAAAGATCATCTCCCCAGAGATTGTCCAAGGAACCCCTCTAGTGCACCCAACATTACACCCATTAATGTGGTAGGCTTAGTGGTTGATTTAAGTTCAAGTACTGTCAACATGCTCCTATACATGCAGTCACTAGGGCACAAGCCTTAAAACAGGCTAAACCAACTGAACAATCAGAGTCAAGTGAGTCAGGAGAGCCTAGTAAGAGGAAAACAAGAACATGGAAGGATACTAGGGAGGAGGCCGATCATAAGTGGGCTAGAAATTTATCAGAACTAGAAGAAAGCCTAAAAGATGCAAAAACAAAAAATAGCAGACATCGCATCTCAAAACCCCTTGCATGATGAAAACCCATCCCCTCAACTCATCCCACCCCATCACTCATTGTAAATAGACCTTAATCAGGGTATGTTCTTGCAGATCCAACCCTAGAAGGCTTGGACATGATGTTCAAGGCCTACTAAGCTCAGCTTCAAGAAGGGCCTGTTAGATATGCTCAATGCCTCACCCTTATGTAGCACCACCATTGTTCCATAACACTCTATTTGTAAGGCCCCCATTATGAGGAGAAGCCATGTGAGAGTGTTCGACATTGGTAGGTTCCTGACTTTGAGGTCAGATGAGGTCTAGTGTAGATCGTAGATGGATAGTTAGGAAGGTTACTTCTAAGCCATTGGATTTGGGATTGATCCAATGTGAGGATCAACCTAAATCAAGGGCTAGAAACAAAAGTAGCTTTCTTAACTTGGGGAAGGGTCTTATTGACGTGGGCCATTGGATCTAGACTTGATCCTAAGTGTGGATTAAGAAAGATCAAGGGTTACAAACAAATGGTTGTTGATCCTACCTTTCTACCATTGGATTTACCCCATAGATCAATGGTGGAGATTATTTCTGGCATGGATCAAGCTATCACGACCCTAGAGCATGGGTAGGCCGACTTAGGCTTGGAGGACCTTATAAAGATGGTCCCCTACCCATGTAGGATCATCAGTTTGTGTGTTTGGAACCATTAGGGTGTCCATCTTAGTACCCATTGTGTTGGCCTATAGCCCTTCACCTAGCTTCTATCTAGATCACCATCTAAGCTCCATATAGGGAGTGCATAGGTGGATGGAACCATCTATATATTGTTTAGTCTTTGAGTTCCATTGTATTAGAGTTATGATTTTGAGTTGAATTGAGTTGAGTTCATGTTCTACTCATCTTGTGTCTACTTTCCATTACCACCATATCTCGTTTATTCCCATGAGTAACTATATCTCTCTTTCTATCTAACCTTGATCTTATATGTGTGTTGTGGTAACCTCTACATGGCATTAGAGTTACACCACTAGCCCACCACTCAATCATTATTTATTCATATTTTCCTTTTTCTTACATGGTATCAGAGCTCAGGAAGGTTTAGAAGATTGCAGAGATCGTGGAGGCCAAGGAATCAACTCTAGCATTTGTGGAAGGGATGCTTCAACAATCAAGCTTGTGAGAGGTAAATGCTTCAACTCCAAAGGTTGTGATAGATAAAGAATTCAAAACTGGAGTTCTTAGGAGGAAAAGGCTTCAACACTATAGCTTATGGGAGGCAAAGGCTTCAAAACTAGAGTTCTCAAGAGCTACATGCTTCAACGCTAGAGTTCTTGGGAGGCAAAGGCTTCAAGGCTTCAAGTTCATGGGACACAAAGGCTTCAACACTATGGAGGTGTTAGCATCTAGAAGTGGAAGTGGAGTTGGTGCAATGGATTTGGAAATGCAAACACTATGGGTTCATCCACCAACCTTCAGTGAAGACAAGTTAGATGGTACGAATTATTTTCTTTGGAAGTTCAAGATTACAGTTATCCTTGATTCTTATGATCTTTTGGAGATGGTGATGGGAGGTGAGCAAGAGCCACAACCTACCTTTGACCCATTGGATCCGAGTAAGGTGATTCTCCCAAATGCAAAGCTTCTACAAGCTTGGAAGATAAGGAATGCAAATGCACTATATTATATAGTGAACAATTATGCGGAGTCTATTCTACCTCTTATTCAACATACATCCAAGGCAAGTGAGGCATGGAGTATATTGAGGAGTCACTATGAGGTAAGAAACCAAACATGCATTCAAAAATTAGAAAATCAATTGGAAGCAAAGATGTTTGCAAAAGGAGAGAAGGGGAACGCATCCATTACTCAGATCAAGAAGCCATGTGCTGGAATGGCTTGTGAAGGGATAGAGAAGACTGGCATGGACCTAGCTCAAAGGCAAGATTCTCCACCAAACTATGATGGAAGGGTAACTACTCTCAACACTCAGGTGAGACCTCAAACTTCGATATGTGAAGAGTTCTATTCACTACCAAGGAAAGAGGATTTGGAGCTCAAAACCCAACGAAGAAGCAACAATGGAGATGCTACATTCTCCAACAATGCATCAGAAAAAGGTGGTTCCTCAACCAAAGGTGAAAGTGAAAAGAAGAGGAGGAGGAGTAGTAAGAAGAATTTTCAAGGAAAATGCTTCCATTGCAAAAGAAAGGGACATACAATTGCACATTGTCATGTCAAGAGGATAGATGAAGTGAAGGAGGAGACAATACATGGAGCCAAAGCAAAGGTGGTATGCTCCTCAACACAAGAAGAATCAATTGTGGATTCATGGGTACTAGACAATGGTGCATCTCATCAAATGACCAATGATATAGGTCAATCTAGTTCTATGCAGCCTCAACAAGAACCCATCATGGTGACAGGAACAGTATGGAAGGAGATGCAAAAGCAAGGTATTGTTCTTCATCACTTACCTACAGTGAATGGAATGAAGGAACCTCATAGAGCTTGTATGATGGGAAAGCCACACAGAGAGACATTCCCACAAGGAAGCAAGAGTAGGTCAAAGGCTCCTCTAGTGTTGGTATATGCTAACGTGTGTGGTAAGATGTCTATACAGGCCTTGGGAGGATCTTCCTACATTGTGATTGTTGACGACTATAGCAGGAAGATGTGGATGTACTTTCTTCGTGATAAGGCTCAAGCTTTTGGTAAGATTAAAGAACAACCACAACTTGTTGAAAATGAACTAGGGAAAAGTGTGAAGAAGCTTCGAATAGGAGGTGGTAGTGAGCTCAAGTCAGAGGATTTGGAAGGCTTTTGCAAGTGCAAAGGGATAAAGTTTCAATCAGTAACACCTCACACATCACAGCATGATGGCATTATGGAATGCAAGAGTCGCATCACTGTTGAGATAGCAATGTGTATGAGGAAACACATGAGCTTTCCTTATCAAAACAGAAAGATTCATCATGAAGCCTACATTGGTAAGAATCCATCCATCTTGCACTTCAGAATTTTTGAGATTGTGTGTTATGCTCTTGTCCCAGGTCAAAGAAAGAACAAGTTGGAACCAAAAAGCAAGAGATGAATCTTCCTAGGTCATAATGAAAAGCAAAGGGATTTCATACTGTATGACCATGGGGCAAAGAAGATCAAAGGGAGCCGTGATGTGGTGTCTATGGAACAACCACATGCAGTGGAGGACAAGAAAAGAGCTTTCATTTTATCATCAAGCGAAGGAGTAATTCACTATGTACCTAACCCAAGAGTCATCCCTACCTATGAACAGGAGGAAGCATCATCATCAGATGGTGAGAAGAGAGTCTACCAACCTAAAATCACCCAAACAGATTGGTTGTCACTGTAATGGGTGAAGGAAAAGCTATATGGTCAGAGTAATCCTATGCCAACAACTATCAAAGAGAAGGTAGAAGGACCAAGGAGATCACAGAGAATAGAGGAGCACAAGTGGGCTTCTATTCACATAATCAGTATAGCCATGATGGTTATGATTATGGACATAATGAAGCCAATAATTGAAGATGAAGGACTTGTAGATCTGGCATGGAAGGAGGTTGTGCAAGCCAACTATGATAGCTTAATGAAGAATGAAGCATGGGAGGTCACTAGCACCAATTGGGTCAAGCAGGTGAAGCACATGATACAAGGGATCTTGGAATGCTATCAAGACACATTGGTAGCACAAGGACTTTCACCAGTGAAGGGTTTTGATTTTCAAGACTCGTTTGCTCTAATGACCACTATTTGCATCATACTAATGGTAGCAGCTCAGACAAAATGGGAAGTTTTCATGTTACATGGCAAATCAAAATGTTTGAATGTTGACCTCAAGGAGGAGGTACATGTGTCTCAGCCATCAGGGTTTGAGGCTCCACATTCAAAGAGCACATTATGTAAATTGAAGAAGGCATCATATGTGATGAAACAAGCCCTAAGATCATTGTATAAGCAAATAGACATTGGGAGCTACATGAAGGTCTTTGGTAGTCTTATCTACTTATGGAGTACCATACAAGATATCAGTTTTCTAGTCAGGCATTTGACAAGGCTTGGGAATAGACCTCATGAAGGAAATTCAAGAGTTGGCAAGCAAGTACACTTGAGAAGGATGGTGGAAACAGGCTAATATGCAACCATGAATAATGCAACAGGTACCATCACCAAAGTGCTTACAGAGGATCTACTTCAAATACATCTTCGAAGACTTGGCATTGGGCCAAGAAGGTAGTTCACCTTTGGGTGGACATTGAGGGGGGGTGTTAGACTGGTCAATGCTCCACCCTCATGGAAGACTTGGCATCAAGCCAAGAAGGTAGTTCACCTTTGGGTGGACATTGAGGGGGGGTGTTAGATATGCTCAATGCCTCGCCCTTATGTAGCACCACCATTGTTCCATAGCACTCTAAATTGTAAGGCCCCCATTATGAGGAGAAGCCATGTGAGAGTGTTGGACATTGGTAGGTTCCTGACTTTGAGGTCAGATGAGGTCTAGTGTAGACCGTAGATGGATAGTTAGGAAGGTTACTTATAAGCCATTGGATTTGGGATTGATCCAATGTGAGGATCAACCTAAATCAAGGGCTAGAAACAAAAGTAGCTTTCTTAACTTGGGGAAGGGTCTAATTGATGTGGGCCATTGGATCTAGACTTGGTCCTAAGTGTGGATTAAGAAAGATCAAGGGTTACAAACAAATGGTTGTTGATCCTACCTTTCTACCATTGGATTTACCCTATAGATCAATGGTGGAGATTATTTCTGGCATGGATCAAGCTACCACGACCCTAGAGCATGGGTAGGCCGACTTAGGCTTGGAGGACCTTATAAAGATGGTCCCCTACCCATGTAGGATCATCAGTTTGTGTGTTTGGAACCATTAGGGTGTCCATCTTAGTACCCATTGTGTTGGCCTATAGCCCTTCACCTAGCTTCTATCTAGATCACCATCTAAGCTCCATATAGAGAGTGCATGGGTAGATAGAACCATCTATATATTGTTTAGTCTTTGAGTTCCATTGTATTAGAGTTATGATTTTGAGTTGAATTGAGTTGAGTTCATGTTCTACTCATCTTGTGTCTACTTTCCATTACCACCATATCTCTTGTGTTATTCCCATGAGTAACTATATCTCTCTTTCTATCTAACCTTGATCTTATATGTGTGTTGTGGTAACCTCTACATGGCATTAGAGTTACACCACTAGCCCACCATTCAATCATTATTTATTCATATTTTCCTTTTTCTTAGAGGGCCAACCACTGTGAACCTAGACAAGAGTTACCCTAGAGCATATTTAGAGATTGAATGAAAAAAAAGTGCATGAAAACGGTAGAACTAGCTCAGGCTATGTTGAGACCACTCAATTTCTCAATCAGATAGATTCTAGCAAACCTGGTTTGCACTTCCAAGGCTTACTAGAAAGATTAGAGCAGTTGGTAAACAAGTCATATGTTTCTTTACCCCCATAGGCTCAACCAGTAGTTGAAAGAGAAATCTCACCACCAATTGAAGTTTATGTTTCTAATTCCACGGATGTTGGAATACCTCTTTCAATTCAAGAGTACTCCCAAGAGTTCTTGCAGGAAATACAAGAAGAGAAATGGGCCAAGGAGAAGAGTAATCCCGCTCCTATTCCTGAAATTGATTTTCTTCATGATCAATTTTCCCAAGGCATTCCATCTATTTACGGAGATCAAGTAGAGCAACAAGAAGATGAAAGATTATATTTTGAATCTAATTCCTTACAAGAATTACGACAATTCATAGGCTCACGGGAATTTGAATCTCTTTCGATCAAAGCTCCCACAATATTGATAAGAAATGAAGACTGAGTGGTTCCAAGAAACACTCAAGTTGTGAAGAACACTATGGTACATTGTCATCTCACTTTAGAAGATTTGCTCAAAGTAAAACCTGAGTTATCGAAACATGTGGGGAAGTTCCAGAACTTGGTTCCAATGTGTCAAAAGTAGGCTCTAAGCTGAAAGTCCTAGAGATACCTCTAGACAAAATAGGAGACATGAGTGATGTTGGAGAAACACTCACTAATTAGACATATATTTGAAGGTCAAACCTTAGGAAGAAAACCCCATGCCTATGTGAAGGGACAAATTCACAAATGTATCATATTTGTAAAGTTAGTTCACTTTAGTTCTAGAAGTTTTTTAAAAATCACGGGAATGAGAAAATCTATATAAGTTAGTTAGTATTAACTGACGCGAGGAGAGAGAGAGAATAGAGAGAAGAAGTAGAAGAAGGAGTTCATTTTTGTACGACTGAGAATAGTCGGGCTTCTCTGAGTGAGAAAGCATCTGTAAAACTTCTGAGTTTTTATAGTTATGAGAAGAACTGAGTAAAGTTCTGTGTATGAGCCTCTCTCCATCATCTCCATGATTGCCTACTGTGTGATGAATTCAAAAGTTCAAGTTTTCTGAGCAATTCGATGCCTGGCATCGAATCTTGGCTGATAAGTCATTTTTTCATTCTCTGTGTGTTAACTATTGTTGAATCTTTTAAAAATATGAAGTTTGTGGAGCAACTCGATGCCTGGCATCGAGTTTGAGCATAAAGTCGATGCCTGGCATCGACTTCTAGCATACAAGTGGTCTTCTTCATGTGTGTGTAAAAGAGAGTATTTCTGGTGCAGAAAAAGGGCCTAAAAAAGCTCAAAGTCGATGCCCGGCATCGACTTGGACTGAAATTTGATGCCAGGCATCGAATTTTTTATTTTTGGACATCAGGAATACTAAAACAGGCAAAAATTTCCAGTTTTGGAAGGTCATACAGGGTCATCTTGTGAAGGCCATAACTTGAGTTCTAGAGATCCGTTTGATGCATATGATAGCTTGTTGGAAAGCTCTACTCTTCTAGTTTCATCCTATAAAGTTTCATGGAGAAATAATACTTGAGCTAGGAGAAATTAGCAAAATACTGAAGGTATGTCATTTCGGTGACTAGGAATTTCTGTAGAAGCAAAGTTCTCACTTTAGGCTATCATTTCTCAAAGTTTGGAGTGGCAATGAGTTAATGGTGACCATAGAGGTGTTCTAGTGTCACATTAATTCATTTCTTGTGGTGTTTTATACATCAACAAGTGGTATCAGAGCAGAAAGATTCTCAAGAGCAGAAGACGACAAAGGTACGAGAAGTTTTGTAAAGTTTTCCATTAAAGTTTGAAAGGTGAAGCATTTGAAGACACAAGGCATCAAAAGATTACTTTCAAAGTATCCTCATACACAAAGAACTTCAAAAGGTATTATCCTTTATTCTTTAAGCTCACAGGTTGCAGCAGAAGGAAAGAACTATGGCAGATCATATCTCCATTGACAAACTGGACAGAGATAATTACCCCGCATGGGTAATGAGAATGGAAGCCTTACTTATGAGTAAGGATCTCATGGTATATGTAACAGGTGAAGAAGAGAAGCCAGTATTTGAAGATGAAAGGCGACCAAAGAAAGAAGAACTTGATGCTTTAAAGCATTGGCAGAAGAAGGATGCAAGTGCAAAAGCCTACATCTACAATACAATCTCAGATCATTTGCTACCACACATCAGAGGATTGGAATCATCAGAAGATATATGGAATGCATTGGAATATCATTTCCAAAGCACTACTAAAGCACGGAAAGCAAGTCTATGGTCAGAGTTTACAACATTCAAGAAGAAGCCAAGTCAAACCATTAGTGATTATGTCACTAAGATGAAGGATCTAGCAGATAGTCTTGGATCCATAGATGAAGATGTTGAAGATCACAGATTGATTGCTCAACTACTTGCAGGCTTGAGAGGGGATGAAAGGTGGAAACCTTTTGTCTTATCAACAGAACTTTCATTAAATCATTATGTTCCAGATTTGAACCAGTTGCTTGGTTTGATGCTCACATATGAGCAAGACTTGAAGGGAGATGGAGATAAAGGTCAAAGTTCTGCAATGTACATGAAGAATAAGAAGAAAGGAGATAAAGGTAAAGCAAAGGATGAAGAGGAGTCTAATTCTCAAGCTTATTATGCAAGAGGTAAAGGCACTGGCAGAGGAAGAGCAAGAGGTTTTGGAAGAGGAAGAGGTAATCAAAATAACAACAAAAAGGCTTGCTGGATCTGTGGATTGAGTAATCATTTGGCTCATGACTGTTGGCACAACCAACAAGGATCAAACCAGAATCAAAACAACAATAGCAGAGGTCGAGGTGGAAGATATCAAAGTAATTTTCAAAGAGGTAGACAAAGTCAAAGAGGAGGCTATGGTAGAGGTGGAGGAAGAAGTTGGGGACAGAATCAATCCTACAACACCACCTACTACAACTATGCAAATGACACACAAAATGAAAGTCATACATCATTGATGATGCATTCAATCAGCACATCAGATAAAGAAGATCTAAAGGTATTTTACATTGACTCTGGATGTTCTAATCATTTGTCAGGAAACATAGAATTGATGTCAGAATTGGAAAAAGGCATTTCTAGTCACACAGTTCAAACTAGTGATAATACAAGACATAGTGTACATTCAATTGGAAAAGTGAAATGCAAGAGTGGAGCAGATTTGCTAACCAATGTTTTGTATGTTCCTACAATACCTAAAAACTTGATTAGTGTGGGACAGATAGTTGAAAAAGGTTTTCAAGTCAGGTTTACAAATGAAGGAGTATTTGTGGAAGATCCAGAGAATGGATATAAACAGATTGTCTCTGGTAAGAAAGAAGGTAGACTCTTTACTTTAAGAGTGCAAGGAAACATTGGTCAAGCTTTGCTCACACATGGTGAAGGAGTGATTACAGAACTTGATCTCTGGCATAAGAGATTAGGTCACTTTAATGAAAGAGGAATTAAAGCTATGGTTGCTAATCAGTCTGTACTAGGATTACCAAATGTGCAAAGTCAACATATGGTTTATAAATGTGAAGCATGTCAAATGGGTAAAGCACACAGGTTACCATTTCAAAAGAAAGGATTCAAACATGATGGAGTACTTGAGCTCATTCATACAGATGTATGGGGACGAACAAAAGAAGGATCTATCAGTGGCTCAAGGTACTATGTTCTTTTTATTGATGATGCTACAAGATGGATAACATTATATGTTTTGAAGGAAAGATCAGAAGTGTTTGGAGCTTTCAAGCATTTTCATGCATATGCAGAGAGAGTCACAGGTCAAAAGCTTAAGAGACTGAGGTCTGATGGAGGGGGAGAATACTTCTCCCAAGAGTTCAATGATTATCTTTGGAATGCAGGTATTAAGAGAGAAATAACTTGCAGGTATACACCACAACAAAATGGTGTAGCAGAAAGAAGGAACAGGACTCTGGTTGAGTTTGCTAGAGCTATGCTAAAGGAGAAGAATTGTCCAAATTATCTTTGGGCTGAGGCTGTAAATACAGCTACATATCTTGTGAATAGATTACCATGTGCAGCTCTGAATGGAATGACTCCATATGAAGCTTGGTGGGGTAAGAAACCAACACTAGATCATTGTAGAGTGTTTGGATCAATTGCATATGCTTATGTGCCATCACAACTTAGGCATAAACTTGAACCAAAGGCAGAAAAATATGTGTTCATTGGTTATGATGAAAAGCAGATGGGTTACAGATTGTGGAATCCTCTAACCAAACAATTTATTGTTTCTAGAGATGTTACATTTGATGAACAGAAAAGTTGGTATGCAGATCAAAGTCATACAGCTGAAGAATTTGAAGAAGAGGTAAGAAGATGTGAGAAAGGAAAATCAATTGTGCAGGTGAATAGAGATGAAGACTATATGCAAGCAAGTACATCCAGAAGTGGATTAACAAGAATGAATGAAGAAGCTCCTATATTTGATGAAGAGGTGTATCCAGAAACTTATGAAGAATGTGAACCAAGAAGGTCAAGCAGGACAAGGAGACAACCAGAAAGGTATTCTTATGATACTTCTTACATAACTCAGAAGAACTATGCATATATGGTCAAAGATGATGAAGAACCTCAGAACTATGATGAAGCTAAAGGTAAAAAGCAATGGGAAGAAGCAATGAAGGAAGAGTTCAATGCACTGGAGGAGAACAAGACATGGGAACTTGTTCCTAAACCAAATGGTAAGAAAGTAATTGGAAATAAATGGGTTTATAAAGTGAAGAAGCTTGCAGATGGAAGTATAGCCAGATACAAAGCTAGATTGGTGGTGAAAGGCTATGCCCAGACCTATGGCATAGACTATGATGAGACATGCAGTCCTGTAGCTAAGATGTCAACTATAAGGACAATCATTGCTATTGCAGCTTCAAAAGGATGGACTCTAAGTCAATTGGATATAAAAAATGCATTCTTGAATGGATACATATCAGATGAGGTATACATGGAACAACCTCAAGGGTTTATAGATTCCAGGTATCCAAATTTTGTTTGCAGGTTGAGAAGAGCATTGTATGGATTGAAGCAAGCTCCAAGAGCTTGGAACTATAGACTGGTGAAGTATCTCAATGATCTTGGATATCAAAGTTCAAAAGCAGATTCAAGTCTACTTATCAAAAGAACAGAGGAAGGTACAATCTACATTTGTATTTATGTAGATGACATTATAATCACAGGTACTTCAGATGAAGGAATCAAGGAGGTAAAGAGATTACTTGAGAAAGAGTTTAAGATCAGTGACCTAGGAAAGTTATCATACTTTCTTGGAATGGAAGTTACTTATACAGATCATGGCATATATGTGTCACAAGAAAGGTATCTTCTGAACTTGTTGAAGAAGTTTGATATGGAAAATTGCAGAGAAGCTTCAACTCCACTTGAAGTTAATCACAAGCTCAGTAAATATGATGGTGCAGACTACAAAGATATGAGGAAGTATCAATCTCTTGTGGGTAGTTTGATTTATGCTACACTAACAAGACCTGATCTTAGTTATGCAGTGGGAGTTTTGTCACAATTCATGCATTGTCCAAAGGACCCACATTGGATTGCAGGTCAAAGAGTTCTCAGATATATCAAAGGAACTATAAAAGAAGGATTATATTATCCTTTTACATCAGATTTGAAGTTGAGAGCCTATAGTGATTCAGATTGGGCAGGTAACCAGGATGACAGAAGATCAACTCATGGTTACATGATATACATTGGTGATAAGCTTGTAAGTTGGTGTTCAAAGAAACAACATACAGTAGCATTATCATCAACTGAAGCAGAGTACAAAGGACTTGTGGAAGCAGCTAAGGAAGTCATATGGATGCAGACATTGTTCAAGAGTTTAGGCATTGATCAAGGTACACCTACAATACATGGAGATAATATGAGTTCACTTTATCTTGCAGCAAATCCAGTTTTTCATGCAAGAACAAAGCACATAGAGATACAATATCATTTTCTCAGAGAAAAGGTAATGGAGAAGGAGATTGAAGTGGAATACATTTCTACTAAAGATCAATTAGCAGACATAATGACAAAGAGCTTGGATGGTGTGAAGACCAGCAGATTCAAAAGCATGGCAGGAGTAAAAGAAAAGAAGATGATATGAAGAAACAGGGAATGTCAATTAGTGATTGAGGGGGAGCTGTTGGAGAAACACTCACTAATTAGACATATATTTGAAGGTCAAACCTTAGGAAGAAAACCCCATGCCTATGTGAAGGGACAAATTCACAAATGTATCATATTTGTAAAGTTAGTTCACTTTAGTTCTAGAAGTTTTTTAAAATCACGGGAATGAGAAAATCTATATAAGTTAGTTAGTATTAACTGACGCGAGGAGAGAGAGAGAATAGAGAGAAGAAGTAGAAGAAGGAGTTCATTTTTGTACGACTGAGAATAGTCGGGCTTCTCTGAGTGAGAAAGCATCTGTAAAACTTCTGAGTTTTTATAGTTATGAGAAGAACTGAGTAAAGTTCTGTGTATGAGCCTCTCTCCATCATCTCCATGATTGCCTACTGTGTGATGAATTCAAAAGTTCAAGTTTTCTGAGCAATTCGATGCCTGGCATCGAATCTTGGCTGATAAGTCATTTTTTCATTCTCTGTGTGTTAACTATTGTTGAATCTTTTAAAAATATGAAGTTTGTGGAGCAACTCGATGCCTGGCATCGAGTTTGAGCATAAAGTCGATGCCTGGCATCGACTTCTAGCATACAAGTGGTCTTCTTCATGTGTGTGTAAAAGAGAGTATTTCTGGTGCAGAAAAAGGGCCTAAAAAAGCTCAAAGTCGATGCCCGGCATCGACTTGGACTGAAATTCGATGCCAGGCATCGAATTTTTTATTTTTGCACATCAGGAATACTAAAACAGGCAAAAATTTCCAGTTTTGGAAGGTCATACAGGGTCATCTTGTGAAGGCCATAACTTGAGTTCTAGAGATCCGTTTGATGCATATGATAGCTTGTTGGAAAGCTCTACTCTTCTAGTTTCATCCTATAAAGTTTCATGGAGAAATAATACTTGAGCTAGGAGAAATTAGCAAAATACTGAAGGTATGTCATTTCGGTGACTAGGAATTTCTGTAGAAGCAAAGTTCTCACTTTAGGCTATCATTTCTCAAAGTTTGGAGTGGCAATGAGTTAATGGTGACCATAGAGGTGTTCTAGTGTCACATTAATTCATTTCTTGTGGTGTTTTATACATCAACAAGTGAAGATGAAGAAGGTAATACTTATCTTCCAATCACCTACCAAGATTACACAACCAAAGCTATCTTAGATTTAGGTGTTGGTGTTGCAATTACAACCACCTCCTTATGGAAGCAATGGGGAAAGCCCACATTAAGACCAACTAGAATCAAGCTTCAAATGGTTGATGGACATATTGAAAGACCTCTAAGATTGCTAGAAGGGATAACTCTAACCACTTGTGGTGCAGAGTTTGAGCACACCTTTGCTATATATGACTTTGGCAAGAAAAATTTCTATGAGATGATCTTAGGAAGACCCTTTCTATGGCAATTGGAAATAGTACAAGATTGAGGAACCGACTCCTTGTACTTGTAGTACTTAGGAGTCAAGACCAAGGTCAATTTGAAGGATTATAACTTTTAGAGATGTACCACCCCTACAGTGGAATCCTATCCACAAGGTGCCAGAAGATTCAATCTATCTGCATTCATTAAGCTCTTTTGATCCATCCTAGATGCATGAAGATACTCACTTGTGGATGTGCAAGGTTGTAGAGGAAGAGGAAAATGCCTAAAAGCCTAAGAAGAAGGAACTTCTCAAGGAGCCAGACTGGTCAGAGACCTAGCCTATACACTGATGATCTTTCCAAATGAGGAATTTGAGCCTCATGGTTGGGCAGAAATCTTAGCGCCGATGGACATTGCTGTCAATAAAGAATAGTGGAAACCTCATTGTGATGAGGAGGGTTATGATATCTCTTTGTTCATGTGTGAAACCTTGCTAGAAGAGTGTGACTCTAATGAGTTCATAGAGGAAGAAGAGGACAACAACAATCTAGAGTCGATTGTGATGGATAGTTGCTTTGACTCAGAGGATCACTATCTAGAAAATGTAGGAGCATTTACCCAAAAAGAACAAGAACCTCTCACAAGCATTAAAACTATAAATTCAAGGGAGGAAAGTGAAGATAGTCAAAAGAAAAAGAAAATAAATGCAATGAATCAAGTAGAGGAGGAATCATTGTTCGAAGTACCTAAAAATTTCAAGAAATATGAAGTTGAAGACCGAAACATTTTGGTACGAATGCCTAAGAGAGAGGCCATCAAAGGAGAAGCGTATGATAATAAAGAAAGACAAAAAAATTGTAGTAACCATTGAAGAGAATGAAGAGCAATGTACGTACATAAGAGAAGACCTAAGTGCAAAAGAAGAAGTAGAGCTTCTAGCTTTATTAAAGGAATGTAGGGATGTGTTTGTGTGGACCTATAGAGACTTGAAGGGAGTAGATCTGGAAATATGCTCTCATACGATCCCCATGACTGCTGACACCAACAGCCCTACACATATAATGACACTTATGCCCCAAAAATAAAGGAAGAAATTGAGAGGCTGATCAAAGCTGGATTTATCTATGAGATTGAGTGTACTAAATGGGTGTCCCCCATTGTAGTGGTACCCAAGAAGAATGGAAAGTTATGAGTATGTATCGGCCTTAAAAAGTTAATGTTGTTATGATTAGAGATAGTTATCTACCTCCAATCACCGAACACTTATTGGAGCATGTTGCAGACAAGGAGCTTTATAGCTTCCTTGACGGATTTTCAGGTTACAACCAAGTAGCCATTGCCCCAGAAGATCAACACAAAACGACATTTGCCATAGAGTGTGGAATCTTTGCATTTTGTGTGATGCCATTTGGACTCACCAATGCAGTTGCAACATTCCAAAGGCTCATGTGTCATGTCTTCAAAGATTTCTTGTGAAAGAGCTTAGAAGTATATGCACATTCCCAAGAAAGAAGACACCACATCCTTGAGCTCAAACAGATCTTCAAAAAGTCTAGAGAATAACCCAAAAAAGTGTGTGTTCATGCTATGTCAAGGTAAGATCTTAGTTCATATTGTTTCTAAGAATGGAATATCAACAGATGAGGACAAATTAAGAGCCATAGTAGAGTTGCGAAGGTCAAAGAATGTTCCAAGCCTTTATGGGCTATGGTGGATACTACTGCAAGTTTATCCACATGTATGCAATCATAGCTAAACCTCTTAACACTTTATTGATAAACTTTGAGTGGAACAATGAATGCAAAAATTCCTTCAATGATTTGAAGTGATGTTTGTGCACAACACCAATACTCACCACTCCTAATTGGAATAAACCATTCCATGTCCATGTAGATGCATCCAATTCTACAATAGGATGTGTGCTAACACAACCCACAGGTAAAGGAAATCTAGATTTACCTATAGCTCATGCTAGTAGACAACTTAACACAATTGAACGAAACTACACAACAATCAAAAGAGAAGGCTTAGACATGGTTTATGCTATGAAGAAGTTTAGACACTATCTATTGGCCAATAAGTTCAAGATTTTCACTGACCATCAAGCTTTATTATATTTGGTCAATAAACCTTGCAATACATGATGCTTAGTAAAATGGTTCCTCTTACTAATGGAGTAAGACTTTGAGGTGGTTGTTAGGAAAGGTAGAACCCACCTTAGGGCAGATCATCTTTCTTGCATCACTTCAGGAGAGTCACTGCAAGGAGTGTTTGATGAATTTCCTGATGCTTATTTGTTCAATTTAGAGGTTGTTCTTAAATGGTTAACTAAGTTGGTACATGTCCTAACCTTCGAACTCGCAAATAAGAATGTGAAAATCAACAAAGATGAAATTGTAGAATCACAACACTATCATATATGGCAGGAAGTATGTACAAGAAAGATATAGAGGGTGTATTAGCTTTTCATGTTGAGGAGGATGAACATAACAGCTAGTTGCAACAAGCCCATGAAGGATTGCTAGGAAATCACTATTCTAAACAATGAACATTGCAAAATCTAAAACATTTAGGAGTGTATGGCCTAGTATGGACAGAGAAATTGTTGGTGCATTCTACCCAAGCATACATGCTTGATATGCTTGATATTATGATCATTTCTAAGTCACATGTGTAAGTCATGTGAACACCTCTTGTAAAAGAGTACATTTTATCTCTTGTAATTGAAAAAAGAAAAAGGAAAAAGATGGTTTACCTCATCCATGATGTAAAAGCAAAGTCGTGGCTCTAACTACCTAAAACCACGAATTTTTGAGCTGAGGGAATATCTCCTAACTTTGGAGATCACTTTTAGGTGGAGCCATTCGAATTCAAGAATAGCTATAAAAAGAGCAAGAAGGAAGAGGCGATTAGCAAGCCTTGTACGTGACCATTTCATGTCATTTTGTAGATATTGAAGAGCTTACTCCATAGCTCTATCATTCTACTCCCATTGTGCAAATATTCATTGTCAATGTGGTTGTAATCATATGTGAATCTATACATTTATCATTATCTACTTCTCTGTTTTGTTCTCTACTATACTCACTGAGACCAGTAACTTTAGAAGGTCATATCTCGAGTTGTGCTCAACCTTTTCCAGTGTTTTAACATGCGTTGAATAGCTCTTACTGTCTAGTTTTTGTATACCAATTTTCATGCTCATTGAATTTATAATTTGGGAGATTTCTGCATTTTACTACTCACTAGTCTATCTCTGCAAAGCCCCGAGAATGGTGGGCATGTTCCAAAAATTGATGAATCTTGTTCTGAGTGCTCAGTCCATGATTTGAAGTGTTTTAACTTGGATTTGGAAGCTTGCTAAGTCTATTTGCTATGCTCAAAAGGAATTTATCTAATTCTTACCAGCTTGAGAGCCCTGTTTAGTTTTTCTAGCAGTTGTATGTCCAAAAATAGCAGGTTTTGGGAGCTAGTCATTTTGCAACTAGTCTGTCTTGACTTAAACTTTTGGGATACAGTTCCAAAGTACTTGGCTGATATTTTGGTGGATTTAGGAAGCTCAAAAGGTCTACTAATAAACTCTGAAGTCTCAATTGGATGGTGTGAAGCCGGTTGTAGCAGCACCAACATATCTTCGGATTGCATCCACCATCTCTCTTCACAGTGGTATCAGAGCATAGTCAAGCAACATGGGAGATGGATTTCCATCAACAATTGATAAATTGGATCGAAAAAACTACCCGGCATGGTCTCTAAGGATGGAGGCTTACCTTCAAGGGAGGAATCTATATGGATTCATATCCGAAGATGAAGCAATGCCAACCATGAGGAACAAAGGGCAACCATCACATGAAGAAGTGGAAGGACTTTCAAATTGGTGTTCAAAGGATGCACTTGCAAGGTCCTATATTCTAAACTCAATCTCTGATTTTCTTTTACCTCATGTCAAGGGATGCAAGACATCAAGAGAGACCTGGAATGCACTTGCTTCTTTCTTCTCTTCCAACACTCGAGCAAGGAAGAACGAATTGTGGATGGAGTTCATAACAATGAAGAAAAGCCCGAAGCAAAGTGTGACTGATTATATCACAAAGATGAAGGAGATTTCCGACCAACTTGGAAGCATTGGAGAGGTAATTGAAGAGGAGCAAATCATTAGACAAATCATAAATGGAATCAAAGCAGACGACAAGTGGAAGTCATTCACAACAGCCATGGATTTATACATGGATATGCATGTACCCAACCTCAACACACTCATGGGCCAACTCTTCACTCATGAAGCAAATATTAGCAAAGGTGGTGAGTCCTCAAGAGGTAGTCAAACTTCTGCCTTATATTCTGATAAAGCTAAGGTCAAGGACAAGTCAAAGAATAGGAAGAATGAAGATGAAGGTAGCTCTTTCCAAGCAAACTTTGTAGGTAGAGGAAGAGCTAGAGCAAGAGGCAGAGGTGGAAAGCAAGGCAGGGGGAGATTCCAATCATCTCAACCTTGCAATATATGTGGCTTATCTAATCATACTACTAAAGAATGTTTCAAGAACCCGAAGAACTCAAGAGGAAGAGGATTCAATAGAGGTGGCTATGGATCAAATAGAGGCAGGTACAATGGAGGCTACAACAACAACTACTACAACAACAACTACTACAACAACAACTACTACAACAACAGTTACAACAACAACAACAATTACAACAATAACAACTATCAAAGTGGCCATAGAGGAAGAAGAGATTACAATAACTATGCAAAGGAACAAAGTCAAGAAGATTCATTATTAATTATGAATCTATCAGTGAAGAAGGGTAAGGATGATGATCACATATTTTACAATTATTTGGGATGCTCAAACCATGTAGCAGGAAATGTGGCTTTACTTTCTGATTTGGAAGATCCTCATAACAAGCATGAAGTGCAGACAGGAGATGACACAAAGCATTGAGTGGAGAAGATAGGTAATGTGAAGACATTAGATGGGAATATGAACCTCTTAAGCAAAGTCTTGTATGTCCCTACAATTACCAAAAATTTAATAAGTGTTGGATAGATTGTTGAAAAAGGATTGCAGGTTAGATTCAACCGATTTGGAGCATATGTTGAAGACCCAAGGCAAGGCTTTCGAAGGATTGCCAAAGGAGAAAAGATAGGAAGGCTCTTCACTTTTGAAGTGGAAGATACAAAGAACATAGCTTTGTTTAGTTATGGATCTCAAACTCTAACAGGGTTGGAGATATGGCACAAAAGGCTTGCTCACATTGGTAAGAGGACACTCAAACAAATTTGCAGGGACCAAAGTGTACTTGGTTTGCCTAATATCACAAGGCAACACATGATTTATAAGTGTGAAGCTTGTCAACTCGCAAGGCTCATAGACAACCTTTCAATAAGAAAGGATATATGTATCAAAATCCTTTGGATCTAGTGCACATGGATGTGTGGGGTCCAAGTAAGGAGCCATCTATATCAGGCTCAAGATATTATGTGTCTTTCATAGATGATTGTAACAGATGGACCATTCTGTTTTTCATGAAGCACAAGGATGAAGTGTTTAATTGCTTTAAGAAGTATATTGCTCTTGTTGAAAACCAAATAGGTAGGACTTTGAAAAGACTCAGATCAGATGGTGGAGGAGAATGCTTCTCTTCTGAATTTGATGCCTTCTTGCATGAAAGAGGCATTAAAAGGGAAGTCACTACAAGGTATACACCCGAACTCAATGGTGTAGCAGAGAGGAAAAACAGAGCCATTGTCGAAGCCACAAGGTCCATGCTCAACAAAAAGGGATTGCCAAACTACCTATGGGCAGAGGTTGTGTCTACAGCCACATATCTCATAAATAGACTTCCATCTAAGTCACTAGATGGAACCACTCCATATGAAGTGTGGAATGGAAGAAGACCTAGTCTAGAGCATTGTAAAATCTTTGGATGCTTAGCCTATGCTCACATTCCTTCTCAAGTAAGAGGGAAATTGGATCCCAAGATAGAGAAGTGCATATTTATTGGTTATGACCAAAACCAAAAAGGATATAGATTGTACAATCCAACCAATAAAGGATTTTCTGTGAGTAGAGATGTAATTTTTGGTGAAAACAAATCATGGTTTGATGATGACAGGAAATGAAGCTACCTTATGAAGACTTTCCATCACTTCAACCAAAGGAGCCAAAGCAGATAAAGTGATTCGGAGATTGAACTAGAAGACTTGGAAAGACTAAAGCTATGGAAGAACAAAGGTAAAGCAAAGATGCAGGATGCTACTTATGGACCCGAGAGCTCACATCAACCACTTAGAAGGTCTTCAAGGGAGAAGAAGAAACCTGAGAGGTTTGGTTATGATACTTCTTTGGTCACCAAGCACTCAATCTACATTGCAAAAGATTCAACCAATGAAGAGCCTACCACATTTGAAGAAGCACAAAGCAAGAAAGCTTGGAGAGATGCAATGGATGAAGAAATGGAAGCCTTGAAGGAGAATGACACTTGGGAGCTTGTACCTAACAAGCCATCTATGAAGGTACTTGGATCTCGATGGATATACAAAATCAAGAGGAATCGAGATGGAAGTATAAATAGACACAAAGCAAGGTTAGTTGTTAAAGAGTTTGCTCAAACCCATGGTATTGATTATGAGGAGACTTTCTCTTCTGTTGCAAAAATGCCTACAATTAGGGTTCTCATTAGTCTTGTTGCATCTAGAAGTTGGAAGCTTTATCAACTCAATGTAAAGAATGCTTTCTTGAATGGATGGATTTCTGAGGAAGTGTATATAACACAACCTCCTGGATATGAGGATGCACATCATCCTAACTATGTATGCAAACTAAAGAAAGCTTTGTATGGATTGAAGCAAGCTCCAAGAGCTTGGAATTTCATATTGGTGACTTATTTGCAGGACCAAGGATTCAAAGCTAGCAAGGCGGATACCTCTTTCTTCATAAAGAGGAATGGATCTGAAGTGATCTATTTATGTGTGTATGTTGACGATATTATTATCACAGGCAATGATCTTGAAGGAATCAAAGAGGTAAAGAGTCGAATGAAGGAGGAGTTCAAAATAAGTGACCTTGGACCACTCACTTATTTTCTTGGATCGGAGTTAATCTACACAAATTCAGGTATATACATCACACAAAGGAAGTATGTGCATGACATGCTCGTCAAGTTCAAGATGGAAAATACCAAGTGTGCAGGTACACCTATGGAACAAAATCATAAGCTTAGTGCTTATGAAGGAGAGCCAATTGAAGACATCACAAGCTATCAAAGCTTGGTTGGAAGTTTGAACTATGCAACACTCACAAGGGTGAATATATGCTATAGTGTTAGCATATTGAGTCAGTTTATGCATAAGCCAAGAAGACCACATATGGAAGCGGCCAAGAGAGTCCTCAAGTACCTAAAGGGGACCATGAATGAAGGTTTGTTTTATTCATTCACTTGAGATATTGAGCTAAAGGTCTATTCAGATGCAGATTGGGCCGGATCTAGAGATGATAGAAGAAGCACATCCAGGTATATATCATTTGCACGTTCAAAAATCATTTCTTGGTCATCGAAGAAGCAACCAACCATGGAATTATCTTCTACTAAAGCCGAATATAGAGGTTTGGCTAATGCAACTCAAGAAATCATGTGGTTAAAGTCTTTGTACACAAATCTTGGACTTCATTCTTCAACACCTCACATTTTTGGTGACAACACAAGCTCATTACATCTTGCAGCTAATCCAGTATACCATGCTAGAACCAAGCATATTGAAGTCCACTACCATTATGTAAGGGAGAAGCTAATGAGCAAGGATATTCAACTATCCTATGTCTCTACAGGTATGCAATGTGCAGACATGTTGACTAAAGCTCTTGATGGTACAAAGTTAAGTAGATTCAAGTTGATGATTGGCTTGCAGGAAATCAAGGACAATTGAAGACTTATTTGGAGGCCAAGCATTTTAGGCTTGAGAGGGAGCTGTTGGTGCATTTTTACGCAAGCCTACATGCTTGATATGCTTGATATCATGATCATTTGTAAGTCACATGTGTAAGTCATGTGAACACCTCTTGTAAAAGAGTACATTTTATCTCTTGTAATTGAAAAAAGAAAAAAGAAAAAGATGGCTTACCTCATCCATGATGTAAAAGAAAAGTCGTGTCTCTAACTACCTAAAACCACGAATTTTTGAGCTAAGGGAATATCTCCTAACTTTGGGGATCAGTTTTAGGTGGAGCCATTTGAATTCGAATTCAAAATTCCCTCCAAGAATAGCTATAAAAAGAGCAAGAAGGAAGAGGCGATTAGCAAGCCTTGTGTGTGACCATTTCAGGTCATTTTGTAGAGATTGAAGAGCTTACTCCATAGCTCTATCATTCTACTACCATTGTGCAAATATTCATTGCTAATGTGGTTGTAATCATATGTGAATCTATACATTTATCATTATCTACTTCTCTGTTTTGTTCTTTGTTATACTCACTCAGATCAGTAACTTCAGAAGGTCATATCTCGAGTTGTACTCAACCTTTTTCAGTGTCTTAATGTGCATTAAATAGCTCTTACTGTCTAGTTTTTGTATACCAATTTTCATGGTCATTGGATTTAGAATTTGGGAGATATCTACATTTTACTGCTCACTAGTCTATCTCTAAAGAGCCCGGAGAATGGTGGGCATGTTCCAGAAATTGATGAATCTTGTTCTCAGTGCTCAGTCCATCATTTGAAGTGTTTGAACTTGGATTTTGAAGCTTGCTAAGTATATTTGCTATTCCCAAAAGGAATTTATCTAAGTCTTACCGGGTTGAGAGCACTATTTAGTTTTTCTAGCAGGTGTATGTCCAAAAATAGCAACTTTTGGGAGCTAGTCATTTTGCAACTAGTCTGTCTTGACTTAAACTTTTGGGATACATGTTCCAAAGTACTTGGCTGATATTTTGGTGGATTTAGGAAGCTCAAAAGGTCTATTAATCAACTCTGAAGTCTCATTTGGCTGGTTTGAAGCCGGTTGTAGCAGCAACAACTTATCTTCGGATTGCATCCACCATCTCTCTTCACAGAAATACCTGAGTGGATTAAGAATTGTCAAGTGTGCTAGGAGAGACCTCCAGTGGAGTATTCTACCCTTTATCATGTGTCATTAATTCTAGAATGGAGTGCTCCATTGGTAGAATTTATGAGATCGGGAACACTACCCAAGGAGGCTAGTCTAAGAAAACCAAGCATGGAGCAAGAGGCTCAGGACTACGCCTTAGTAGGAGACAACCTATATCAAAGAGGAAAAGATGTTTACTTAAGACTGTGCATTTATGAATCAGACTATTTGAGAGTCTTAGAAACTGCACACAGTGGTGTTGCTAGGTGGACACTTTGGACCTCACTGAGTAATTAAGACCATTCTATTCTGAGGATTATGGTGGCCCACTCTTCATATGGATGCACATACCTATTTGAAGAGATGTGACTAATGCCAACGTGCACAATATCCGATTAGAAAAGACGAGATGCCTTTGAGGCCAATGATGGGAGGACATGCATTCTCGAAGTGGGCTATATACTTTGTAGGTCCTTGTTGACAGTCAAGGTCAAGCACAAGCATAGAAGCACATCAAGGAAGTGGACACACAAGAAGAAGGAGCATGTACAGAGCTCCAAGAAGCACATGTTAAATTTTCAGAAGAAATCCCTATAAAAATAGTGAATTTTATCACTGAAAACCATTGTAAATACCATTTTCCATTTTTGTAACTCCATTTTACTTTAAGCCCAGGAGTCCTCAAGCTTCAAGAGTATTAGAAGTATCACCCTGCCAATTTTCATAATTTTTAGATTCCTTTTGAGCCCCCAAATAAGCCCTCGAACCTATTTTCTAGACTAGAGACTAGGTCCGGACAGGGCCAAAACCACTCAAAAAACTATAAAAAGGGCTGGAGATCTCATTTTTGGGGTTAGCTTGTTGTAGATTTGAGATTTGTAAGAGATTTCTTTTGCAATCGAAGATCTTCCATTGTTCCACTCTTTGCCCTTAGTTTGTGCACGTGTGTGTATGTGTGTGCATGTTTGTGTGCTTTCACTCACGCACTTCTGCCATCACTTGCTCACGGTCTTCATACTGGTCCTCACGTCTCCGCATATTGACATTTATGAGGTGAATCTCCTCACATTGGTACTTGCCATTGTGCTAGAGTGACACCAAATTAGGCGTCATTTCCGGGGAGAGAGCTTAGAGGATGAGCGTGTGATGGTAAGACGTAGAGTAGCGACGTTGGAAGGTAAAAAGTTCACCGTTTTTAGTTCAATTTCTAAGTTTTTCTTCTCCTTCATCTTCATCATCATCACCATCTCCACCCACCATCATTTTCTCAAATTTTTCCATCTTTTAGTGTACATTTACCTCGTTTTTCGTTTGTGGCTGTGAGCAAGAAGCTTAGAGGGGGTGCAAAACTGAAGCGCTGAAGAAATACTACCAAAATACCCAAAAAATGGAGTGATCAGTTTCGAACATGACACAACCTATGCCAAGTGTTGTAAGTGTGGTATCGTGGGTTTGAAGGTAGATTTTGCATCTACAAGCACATAGGAGTGACAAGGTGGACACAAGGTACTCATATTTGCAAAAAATTTTGAATTTGGACTCCAAAAAATCCAAGTGCCGTGACCAATTGAGTTCAAGTGTCGTGATACTTGAGTTCCCATGTGTTGTGATATTTGGTAGATATCGTGTATCACCTATATCTTGCACTCCCCAAGTGTCAGGATATCCATATCGTGTGACATTGGGTCAAGTGTCACGATATCTAAGTGTCGTGTGGCCAAGTGTCGCGATACCCAGGTGTTGCGATATCCAAGTGTCGTGATATTCCTCAGGTGTCGAGTGTCGTTGCAAAAATTTTTTAATTTGGACTCCAAAAAATCCAAGTGTCGTCACCAGTTGAGTTCAAGTGTCGCGATACTTGAATTCCTGTGTGTCACAATATTTGGTAGATATCGTGTATCATCGATATCTTGCACTCCCCAAGTGTCGTGACATCCTGATATCGTGTGACATTGGGTCAAGTGCTATGACATCTAAGTGTCGTGTGGCCAAGTGTCGCAATATCCAGGTGTTGTGATATCCAAGTGTCGCAATATTCCTCAAGTGTCTAGTGTCGTGCTTAGGGCCAAGTGTCGAGATATTCTTCAGGTGTCGAGTGTCATGACTAACCAGGTGTCGCTCAGTGTCGTGTGTTGCCTAGTCCAAGTGTCGCAATACTTCCCAAGTGTCACGATACTCCCCAAGTATCGTGTATCGTGGAATTCCTAGTGTCGCGTATCGTTTAGTTCAGATATTGTGTATCGTGCCAAGGCAAGTATCGTGTATCTTCTGCTTCCAAGTATCGTTGATACTTCCTAAATATCGTGTATCACCTATTCTAAAGCAATCCCAGAGAGTTCTTGTTTCCCTATTTTAACCCCCAAAACCCTGAACTAGCATAACTTTCTCATACGAGATCCGTTTGCTGTGATTTTGGGTTCGTTGGAAAGCTCATGGAAAATGAATACATGGATTATTAGATATAGTATTTTGAAGTTGACCCTTAGGTGGGACTAGGAAGCAAGGGGTTCCAAAGGATTTTGAGCAATACAAAGGAAAATTTTGGATTTGTAGACAAGGCTTCTGAACCTAAGATCTGGTAGACACTTAGGCAAGGATAGGCAAATCATTAGATCATCTAAGGCTAGTGTCAACCATATAGCTAAGTCTTGGGCACAACAACTAAGTGGTTATCCCTACGTGCTAAGTTCTGAAACAAGTGACTCACAAATGTCCTTCAACATGGAGAGACCCACACATAGCTCAGGTATTTCCTATTTACAGACACCAGAAGGTCCCTATAAGACACAATTCGAATATATCAGGACCAAGCAATTAGGTGATCGCATCTATGAGGATGGCCTGAGGTGATCAGTGGTCCAACTCAAAAATCTAGATCAACCCTTTGGACTGGAACACCCAGTGGTCAAGTTCGAATAGGGTTCATACATTGATAAGGAAGGAACCATGTATGTGGTAACCAACCTCCCAGATAGGACATATGAGTTTGGAAATATCATTCCTGAGAATGAGATAGGAGACCTAGAGCAAGGGGACCTAGGAGGAGAACCCAAGACTCCTAGAGGTAAGTCAGTCTTGACTAGAGTAATCACTCCAGATTGGATCCCTCAAGATAACAAAAGCATAGAACTATTCTTGAATAGAGAAATAGAGGAAGCCTTTTGGAGATTTAGGCCAAATCGACCCAGCCCAGTAGTCACCATCTATGAATTCAAGGATCCAGAGACACCAGGGAAATTTGTCTATTTAGATCACGCATCTGAGAAAATGTTCTTGGTAACAGAGCAGGATAGGCATGCATATACTTGGCAGGGTGAATCAATTTTCCCTCCATCAAGATCTAGTGTTTTCCATGGTATCCAAGGAGCAGGATCATCGAGGGCTCATGAAACCTTTTGGAGATTTAGGCCAGATCAACCCAGCCCAGTAGTCACCATCTATGAATTCAAGGATCCGGAGACACCAGGGAAAGTTGTCTATCTAGATCACACATCTGAGAAAATGTTCTTGGTAACAGAGCAGGATAGGCATGCATACACTTGGCTCATGAAACCCATAGGGAAAGAACTAGAGAGAGACCTGAGGTAAGCTTTGCACATACGGTGGGTAGAGAGCGATCGGGATTAGGAACTGAAAGACCTGAAAGGGAGAGACATAGAGTACATAGGCATCAAAGAGATGAACATGATTTTCCATTGCCTAGACCGCGAGAGCACTCAAGAACCCTTAGGCCTTCTCAAGTGGTCAAGGCTATAAAGAACTATTTTGATGGGTCACGAGATCCTTATGATCATGTGGCTGAGTTCAAACAAGTGTTAAGAGTTGAATAGGTCGAGGACTTGTTCACTCAATTCGAAGCATTTGGTTTGACTCTTAAGGGTACTGCCTTAGCTTGGTTTCAACCCCTAAATAGTCACAACCATCGAGACATAGGCCAACTGCTAGAAGCATTCGTTGTAGAATTTTCCAAGAGTGGTATCAGGCATAACACATCATCCTTCATCCACAGCTTCAACATACACCCCAAGAAACAGTGCGACTTGCAGGAAGACGGTTTAGGCAATACTTAGAAAGATGTCCCATAGTAGAACTACCCACACCTACCAAACAAGTGGCCTTGTTTTTAGATGGCTTACTAAGCACAAAGTTGAAGTCATCTGTGTACTTGAAGAGAGCCTAGATCCATAGAAGAGTGTGTGCACATGTGCATTGACATAGAAGACAACTTGGGTGAGGAGTTAGGATTATCCAAACTCTATAAGGACTCTGACATTTGTACTCGTCATACCTCTAGAACCTCCACTGAGATAGATGAGATAGCTGAGCAAGTTGCCAGGAAACTAGAAGTCCAAAAGAGACAAACACCAAGAGGCTCCTCATTGACCCGGTGTTATACTTGCAGAGGGGACCACATGGCTAACGTATTCCCAATGCAAAACCCAAACATAAGAGAAAGGAATGCTCCATATTGCACCATTGAGAGAAAATACACGAACCACATGGCTCAAGATTGTCCATACAATATGCACGCTATCAGATAAAATTTTCAGCAACCTTATCAGCAGGGTAGGTATCAAAATCAATACCAAGAGCCATATTATAGGCCACAATAGCAATATCAGGCACCATATAGGCCACAACCAATCCTAGGAAACCAACCACCAGCTCCTACCAATGTGATTCCCGTTAAGTATGCAGTGGTAGAAGAGAACCTTAATAGAGCATTGGTGCCATTGAACCCTTTGATCTTAGAAAATGACTCTCATGCTCATAGTTCAGACTACTCCCATGAAGATAGTCCACATGGTTATTACACAGAATCACCTGAGCCTAGTGAGAATTATTCGTATCAATATGAGGCACCAATGGAAAAAAATTGGGAGCTAGAATACTCCAATGTCATGTATACAAATCCTAACCCTCTATTGAGACAAGTAAGACCACAAGCCCCTAGAGGACCATGTTTTAGATGTCAGGGTGACCATTTTATTCGTGAATGTCCCCACCCATCAACTCCAGGACAAGGACAAAACATCACAATACAAGGCTTTTGTCCTGAGTGAGGCAAAGAACGTCTCTCGAGAGAATGTCCCAGGAACCCCTCTAGTGCACCCAAGGTTACCCCCATTAATGTGGTAGGATTAGTGGTGAATTCAAGTGCAAGTAGTAGTAATGTGGCTCTTGTACAAGCAGTTACTATGGCACAAGCATTAAAACAAGATAAACCAGTAGAACAATCAGAGTCAAGTGAATCAGGAGAGCCTAGTAAGTGGAAAACAAGAACATGGAAGGATACCAGGGAGAAAGCTAATCGCAAGTGGAATAAAAAGCTATCTGAACTAGAAGAAAGCTGGAAGGATGCAAAAACAAAAATAAAAGATATTGCATCTCAAAGCCCTACGCATGTTGAAGCTCCATCCACTCCATCTCATCCCACCCCACCACCCACTATAAATAACCTCAGCTTCAAGCTCTTCACTCCTACCATAGTAAGAGGAAACCATAGTTGTGGATGCCATGCTCATGCCAAGTTCTTGACATCTATGAGATAAGGCAGCAATTATATCATCTGCTAGCCAAGACACACTTCTATCCCATCTGATAAATGCCCAGTAATCAATAGTTCCACCTTTAACCAAGCATTACTCATTCATGTTTCATGAGCCAAACCTGGGAACAAGTGCTTCCACTCTTTTTCTTTTTTTTTGTGGAACAATGTCATCAAACAAGAAGATAGATGTTAGTATCAGAAAAAATAGTTCACATATGTCAATGTGCTCTTGTGCATGGGACTCTCCAATGTGTCTATGCACGGCCCTGTAATGTGGCCCTATATTAATGCATACTTTGGAAATGCATAACCTGAATGGTGCAAAAGACTGGATTGTGCAAGGAGCACATGGTGTTCGCTGTTATTTGCGGATGTTGATGCCATCTATCGTAGAGTTATCCATTGGATCTTGAGATGACAACTGATCCTTCCTCCTTATAGGGATCCATTTTAGAACAACATTTGGCACTGTAGAGATCACTTCAGGCGTCTTCCTCTTTGGATGCTTTCTGAACTGTGGTATCCAATGTGCTACTTGTACTTTTGGCTTCCAAACCCATAGACTTTTTGCACGTCTTCCTACTATTGTTGAAGAGCTGATTTGATCTTCTTTTGGTCTCTGTACGTGGTTCTTACCCTTTCCTCTTTTTGGCTTCGTTGTTGAGACCTTTCGCATGTGGGAGAACATAGGTTGTTGTGGATGTAAGAGCTTCTTAGGTACCCACATCTGTAATCGCCCTTGTTGAGCTGCAGCTAATTTCTTAGGCACCCAAACTTGTTGGATACCTTGTGATTGAGCTTGTCCGAGCTGCTCCCTTTGTCTTCGGGCCTGGTTGGCTTGCCTGGATGGGCTTTGTGGGGGCAAGGCTGGTGGTTGCTCTCCTTTGCGTACCCAGATCTGTTTCATACTCAGAACTGCTTTCTTGTCGAATGGTGTCTTTCTATTTGATGTAGCAGTTGTCATGAACGGTTGTGTTTGCCTGTGTGGTGGACTCACTACTGTGGCTACTTGATTCTTTGGAGAAGAAGAAAGATCCACCCGCCTTCGAACTTGTTCTTCCACGATTGACTCCTTCTGCATCATAGAGCTTTTGACACATACAAATCTTCTTCCATATGATTAGTCTTAGAAGAACTACAAGATGTGACATCTGGATTTGTGAGCATGCCATTTTCTAGTTCTAATGTGAAGCATTGTCCTTGGACCCAAACTTGAAGAAGTTGACTTCTTAGGTTTAAGTTCACTGCATTGTCATAAATCCAATCTTGTCCTAAGACAAGTGGTTCTGTAAGGTTCTCATCTTGACACACTAGCACTTTGACTTTCATTGGAACATCTTGCAGGTAGATGGGAAGTTCCACCTCACCCAAACAAGGGGTTTCCACACCTCCCAATCCTATGAGATAAGCTTCTATGGGATTGATGTTCAACTGCAAGTTTTGGCAGTAGGATAGCCTAACTGCACTACTTGCTGCACCTGAGTCAATCAATGCTTTCACCGTCCTTGCATCCTTTCCTTGTCCTATCTCTATGGTTACAAAGGGTCTTCGGTCAATGACTTGAGAAGTCGCTATGCCTGACTTTTGGCACATATCCATGTGATATTTTGGGGCTTTTGAGTTGACATCTAGGCCTAGTCGCCTTAACTTATTTCGCCTTATGCGCTCTCTAGCCTCGGCTTGTGCTTCTTCTCTCACCCTTAACTCCTCTTCTTTTCGCTTCTTAGCAGTGTTGAGTCTCGTAAGCATATCCTCTGTAAGAGGTTCTTGGTATAACTTGACTCTACAACCACTGATATAGTTTGGCAAGATGTCTCCTTCTAGAGTGGCCAACTGAACTGCACCGCTAGTGGAAATTCTATTAATGATCATGGGTCCATATCCTCTTTTTTCCAACTTATGGGCATGTTGTTTTAGTGTATAAACCAACACTAGATCTCCCTCTTTCAATCCCTTATCCTTGATGTGTGCATCAAAGTATGCCTTTTGCCTTTTCTTTGCAGCATAGATGCCTGCTGCCGCGCGTAGCCTTGTCTCACCTAAGCGTTCTAGATCAAAGATCCTAGAGGACAATTCATGTCCACTCCACTCATACTCTTGTGCTACTTTTAAGGCAGGGATTAAGAAATCTAATGGTAGCACAACATTCAGTCCGAAGACCATCTGAAATGGGGTGGCATTGAGTACCGTTTTGTAGGCAACTCGATAAGCCAAAACAACATGATGAAGTTGTTTGTCCCAATCAGAGCGTTTATTATTTACCAGTTTTGTCAATACGTTACAGAGGATCTTATTGGTGCTCTCGGCTTGTCCGTTAGCTTGTGGGTGATAAGGGGCAGAATTTTTATGTATCACCAAGAATTCTTGGAGAAGATTTTCAATGACCTCATTTAAGAAGTGTGTGCCTCTATCGCTCACTAACTCTATTGGTAGCCCATATCTCGTGAACACATTCTCGAATAAGAACTTAGCCGTTGTCTGAGCATCATTCTTTGTGGTGGCTTTGACTTCTACCCACTTTGTAAGGTAATCTATGGCTACAATAATATACTCTGCATGGGAGTTTCTAGCTGGGGGGTTAATAGGACCTATGAAGTCTATGCCCCACTTCGAAAATGCACGCCCTCCCATCATTGGCCTCAAAGGCATCTCATCTTTTCTAACTGGATATTGTGCACGTTGGCATGTGTCACATTTCTTCACATAGGTATGTGCATCCATATGAAGAGTGGGCCACCAAAGTCTTGAGAATAGAATGGTCTTGATTACTTGATCAGGACCAAAGTTTCCACCTGCAACACCACTATGTGCAGTCTCTAAGACCTTTAAATAGTCTGATTCATGCACGCACAGTCTTAAGTAACCATCTTTGCCTCTTCGGTATAGGTTGTCTCCTACTAAGGCATAGCCTTGAGCTTCTTGTTCCATGCTTCGTCTTCTTGCTAGACTGGCCTCTTTGGGTAATCTTCCCGACCTCATAAACTCTACCAATGGAGCACTCCAATCTGGAATTAATGACACTTGATAAAGGGTCGCATGCTGCTCTGGTGGTCTCTCTCTGCACATTGGACAATTCTTAATCCACTCATGTATTTCTTTGTCCATTCTAGGCCAATACACTCCTAAACGTTTCAGATTTTGTAATGTGCGCTGTTTAGAATAATGATTTCCTAGCAATCCTTCATGAGCCTGTTGCAACCAACTACTATGTTCATCGTCCTCAACACAACAAGCTAATACACCCTCAGTGTCTTGTTTGTACATGCTTCCTGCCAATATGTGATATTTTTGTGATTTTACAATTTCTTCTTGCGATGTTTTCACATTCTTATTTGCAGGGCCGAAGGTTAGGACTGGTACCAACTTATTTGCCCATTTAGGAACAACTTCTAAATTGAACAGATAAGCATCGGGTAATTCATCAGACACTCCTTGTGGTGACTCTCCTAAAGTGATGCGAGAAAGGTGGTCTGCCCGAAGGTGGGTTTTACCTTTCCTGACGACAACTTCAAAGTCATACTCCATTAGTAAGAGGAACCATCTTACTAAGCGTCCAGTATTGCAAGGTTTATTGACCAAGTATAACAAAGCTTGATGATCAGTGAAAAACTTGAACTTGTTGGCCAATAAATAGTGTCTAAACTTCTTCACAACATATACCATGCCTAACCCTTCTCGCTCGGTTGTGGTATAATTTCTTTCGGCTGGGTTTAGTTGTCTACTAGCATATGCTATGGGCAAATCTAAATTCCCTTCACCTGTGGGTTGTGCTAGCACACATCCTATGGCATGATTGGATGCATCCACATGGACATGGAATGGCTTATTCCAATCAGGAGTGGTCAGTATTGGTGTTGTGCACAAACGTTTCTTCAGTTCATTGAAAGAATTCTTGCATTCATTGTTCCACTCAAAATTAGACAACAAGGCATAAAGGGGTCTAGCTATGATCACGTACATGTGAATAAACCTACGGTAATATCCACAATGGCCCATAAAGGCTTGTACCTCCTTAACATTCCTTGGCCTTGGCAGCTCCGCTATGGCTCGTACCTTATCTTCATCTGTTGAGATTCCATTCTTAGAAACAATATGACCTAAGATTTTACCTTGACGCACCATGAACACACACTTTTCTGGGTTCAGACACACTCGATATTCTCTACACTTGTTGAAGATTTGTCTGAGCTCAGGGATGTGAAATCCTCTTTCTTGGGAATGAGCACATAAATCATCCACATATACTTCTAAGCTCTTTCGCAAGAACTCTTTGAAAACATGACACATGAGCCTTTGGAATGTTGCAGGTGCATTTGTGAGCCCAAATGGCATCACACGAAATGCAAAGATTCCCCACTCTGTAGCAAAAGCTGTTTTGTGTTGATCTTCTGGGGCAATGGCTACTTGATTGTAACGTGAAAATCCATCAAGGAAGCTATAAACTTCCTTGCCTGCAACACGCTCCAAAAGGTGTTCCGTGATTGGAAGTGGATAACTGTTGGCAGTATATGGGAAGAAGCAAGTACGAGCATACACGAAGATCTAGCATTAAGGCAACCCTTTATTTTTTTCAAAACCCTTACACCATTTAAAAGTGATTCTCATCACTAAAAACCCCTGTAAATACCATTTTCACCTTTTTGTAGCTCCATTTTGTACAAGCCGAGGAGTCCTCGAGTTTGAGGAGCCTTAGAAGTAGTTGCCTACCAATTTTCGTATTTTTTAGACCTCCTTTGAACCCTCAAATAAGCCCTGGAACCTAATTTTTAACTAGGCCGGACACTAGGTCTGGACAGGGCCAAAGCTAGTCAAAAACTATAAATAGAGCTAGAGAGCTCATTTTTGGGGAGAGCTTCTTGTAGTTTTGAGCTTGTATGAGAACTTTGTTGCAATAGAAGTGATTCCATTGTCTTACTCTCTTTGTTCTTGCTGTGTGTGCGCGTGTGTGTATATGTGTGTGCATGTTAGTGTGCTTCGCACTCACACATTTGTGCCTTCACTTGCTCGAGGTCTTCATACCATCCTCATGTCTTCCCGGATTGACATTAAAGGAGGTGCTACTCATCACTGAGCTACACCAAATTTTTGGCGCCGTTGCCGGGGATTCGAGCTTTGAGGATGAGCGTGTGATGGTAAGACGTAGAGAGGACGCGTTGGAATGGTAAGTAGTAGGTAAATTTCTGATTTTTCTCCATCTCCACCTCCTTCTTCATCTCCACCTCCACCTCCTTCTCCACTACATATTCCCTCTTCCTTGTCATTCCCCTCATTTGTTGTGTGCGAGTCTGAGAGAGTGCGAGCGCGTGCATTTGTGTTGTGTGTTTTTTCTGCATGTTCTTGCAGGTACCAGCTCCATCACCATCTCCAGCAAGCTCAGCAGGTACAGAATCCTTCTGCACAGGCCCTGAGGCGTTGAGCTCGAGCTATCGCGACACTTCGGAAACTTCGACTAATCACGTTTCTGAGTGCACCACGACACTGCGCAGGCCGAGAGCACCTAGGATCACAAGACAGAACCACAAAATTCACCATAGCCCGACCTGTCACGACACCTCGAGGTATCACGACACTCACGACCTATCGCGACACCTCGGAGTATCGCGACACACCGACCCCACCTATCGCGACACCTCGGAGTATCGCGACACCCCGACCTATCGTGACACCTCGGAGTATCGCGACACTCCGACCTATCGCGACACCTCGGAGTATCGCGACACCCCGACCTATCGCGACACCCCGACCTATCGCGACACCTCGGAGTATCGCAACACTTCCACCGATCGCGACACCCTGACCTATCGCGACACCTCGACCCCGACCTATCGCGACACTCCCAAGTATCGCGACACCCCAACCTATCGCAACACCTCGGAGTATCGCGACACTTCCACCTATCGTGACACCTCGACCCCGACCTATCGCGACACTCCCAAGTATCGCGACACCCCGACCTATCGCGACACCTCCACCTATCGCGACACCTCGACCCGACCTATCGCGATACATGGGCTTAACGCACGAAAATTTAGAGTAAATTAATTGACTGAATTGAGGTATCTTTGGGCTTAATCTTGGACACATTGGGAGGATATAAAAGCCTTAGGAGTGGGCAAAAGACCTAGAAAACAGGGAGGAATTTCCTGAACCCTGAGAGCCTGTTTGGACCCCTAAGTGCCTGAATGGTCATAACTTCACCATACAAACTTCGATTGATGAGATTTTGGTCTCGTTGGAAAGCTTGCCTTTAGGTGAGACTAGGTGGTCCTAAGATTGAGGGGGTACAGTGAGTTACTCCAGGGGGGACTGCAAATATTGAGGTGTGTCTTTCAATTACTTGTGGTAATAGAGCTATACTGACTGGTGAGCTTTTGCAGGAACATTGTGTGCACTCAAGGCAATCCAAAGCAAGCTAGCAAGGGTGAGTACCAAGCTTGGGAGAAGGCTTCCTGGGCTTGTGCAGCAATCTGAGCAACCAGAGGATTAAGGTTGGAAGTTCTCTCAGCCCTCCTTTGTCAATTCCTAGCCTAGGCTAAGTACGACTTAGGTGTGGTAATTAATTAGGGCAACGTTAGGCACGAATCAAGTCCAAGAGAATTAATCAACCAAGTGCAAGAATTAAGTAGGTCTTAAGTGCGAAAACCCTAAGGGACAAAAAGTAAACTGGAGTCGACCACTTATCAAGTGCGAAATTCACTTAAGTACTCCTGACGACGCAATTTCAGACAAGATCATAAACATAACATTCAACTCAAAAGAACAAGGTGATTGGTGCAAATTAACCTGCAACGAGAGTGTGCTTGGGTCCAAGGGGGTAGATAAATCAGGCATATGAACCTTAGATCAGGCAGACACTTAGGCCGAGACAGACAAAGCCTCATATCTTCTGAAGCTAGTGTCAATCACACTGCTAGGTCTTGGGCCCAACAGTTGAGTGATTACCCATACACTCCCAGATCAGAAACAAGTGATCCTGAGATGTCCTATAACATGGAGAGACCAGTAGGTAGTTCAGGAGTGGCGTACCTAGAAAAGCCAGAAGGACCTTACAAGACTCAATTGGAATACATCAGGACTAATCGTCTAGGTGCTCGCATCTACGAAGACGGCCTGAGAAGATCTGTGGTCCAGATTAAGAACCCGGATCAACCCCATGGACTAGAACACCCGGTAGTCAAGTTCGAGAATGGAGCATACCTGGATAAAGAGGGGACTATTTATGTAGTCACCACTCTTCCTGATAGAACAGACGAGTTTGGAAATGCGATTGCAGAGACCGACATGGGTGATATAGAGCAAGGAAATTTAGAGAAAGAGCCGAGAACTCCTCGGGGTAAATCTGTCTTGACCGGAATCATGACTCCAGAGTGGATTCCACAGGATAATAAAAGCATAGATCTGCTTTTAAACCGAGAAACCGATGAGGCTTTTTGGAGATATAAATCTGCTCAACCTCAGGAAGTGAGTGCCCTCACAATCTATGAGTTTAAAGACCCTGATAGCCCAAGCAAAGTAACCTACCTAGACAATGCATCAGAGAGAATCTTCATGGTCACTGAGCATGGCAGACATGCCTACACATGGAAGGGTGAATTTGTTTTTCCCCAACCAAGGTCTAATGTGTCCTTTGGTCACCAAGGAGCTGGGACCTCCCAGGCTCATGGAGTCCAAGGAGATAGAAGTAGAGATAGACCTGAAGTAAGCTTTGCCGACCCCCACGGAAGAGAAAGAAGGAGAACAGGGACGGACAGAGAGGAAACCGAGAGATTTAGAGACCCAAGAAACCAAAGAAATGCTGATGATTTTCCTTTGCCAAGGCCGAGAGAACACCCTAGGACCCTGCGGCCAACTCAACTGGTGAAGTCCATGAAGAATTACTTTGATGGCACGGGTGACCCTTATGACCATGTGGCAGAGTTTAGGCAAGTCTTGAAACCTGAACAGGTAGAGGACCTATTCACACAATATAATGCTTTTGGTCTAACCCTTAGGAACACTGCCCTCACGTGGTTTCAATCATTGAACGAGAGGCATTTCAGAAACATAGACCAGCTCCTAGAAGCCTTTATCATTGAGTTTTCTAAGAGTGGCATAAGGCACAAAACTTCCTCACTAATTCATAGCTTCAAGAAAACACCTCAAGAGACGGTCAGACTAGCTGGGAGACGGTTTAGGCAATACCTAGAGAAATGCCCGATGCCGGAGTTACCTACACCGGCCAAGCAAGTGGCCTTGTTCTTAGATGGATTGTTGAGCACCAAGCTCAGGTCATATGTGTATGTGAAGGACCCCAGAACTATAGAAGAGTGTGTGCGCATGTGCATAGACATTGAGGACAATTTAGGCCAGGAGTTAGAACTGTCAAAAATCTATAAGGATTCTGATAGCTCTAGTAGCCTCACATCTGGTCAATCCACATCCATTGAGGAACTTGCAGAGAAGGTAGCTCAAAAACTAGGTGTCTCTAGCAAACAAATTCCGAGATTTGCCCCAGCTAAGCGGTGCTACACTTGTGGAGGTGACCATATGGCAAATGTATGCCCCATTATGGTGCAACCCCAAGTGAATCCTAGTAGCCAGTACTGCACCATAGAGCGAAGGTACACCAACCACATTGCACAGGACTGCCCATATAACAAACAAATTGTCAGGCAAAACTACCCTCAGCCATATCCACAATAGGGTAGATACCAGAATCAGTACCCACCACAACAATACAACCGACCACAGCAAACTTATCAGCCACCTTATCAAGGGCAGCAGAGACCTCAACCAGTCCTAGTACAGCAACCCCCTGCTCCAACCAATGTGATCCCAGTGAAATATGCATTTACTGAAGAAAATCCGAACAGAGCCATAGTTCCAGTCACCCCATTGCTATCAGACAGTGATCCAAGTGACCATAGTTTTGACTCCACACATATTGATAGCCCACAGGCTTACTACATGCAGTCACCCGAGCATAATGAGTCATACTATTATGAGGACCCAAGTGAAAATAGTGGGGAGCCTGAGTATGCCAATGTCATGTACACAAACCCCAACTCTAGACCTCAACCTAGGCAGGTACGACTCCCATTTCCTAGAGGACCATGCTTCAGATGTCAGGGAGATCACCTTATACGTGACTGTCCACTGCCTGCCCCTACACAACCTCAACCAGTAACAATTCAGGGTTTCTGTCAAGACTGCGGGAAAGAGCATCTCCTACGAGATTGCCCAAACAACCCTAATAACATGCCTAAAATCACTCCTATCAATGTTGTTGGGTTAGTTGTAGACTCCACAGGGAGTGTGACTTCCACTACACCTATGCAAGTGATCACAAGAGCCCAAGCACTACAACAAAACCAAGGTGTTGGTCAGGAAAAGAGCCCCGAGGTGAGTGAAACAGAGAGCATAACCAAAAAGAGGACTAGAGCCTAGAAGGATAGTCGTGAAAGAATGAAAAGGCAATGGGCAAAAAAGATGAGCGAACTTGAAGAAAGCTTGAGAGAAACCAAAGCAAAGATAAGTGAACTCGCATCTCAAAACCACTCTCACACCACCCCTCCACCACCTCTCCCTTTACCCGCCAATCCACCTTCTTCCATTCCCCAACCTTTCAATACACCACCCTTAACCCACCCACCACCCAGGGTAGGATCCGTCCTAGCCGATCCCACTCCCGAGCACCTAAACATGATGCTTAGAGCATATCAGGCCAGAATCCAAGAAGGGCCAAACGTAACTGATCATGAAAAGTGTTACCCTAGAGCAGAACTAGAGCTAGAACGAACCAAAATTTGTGCTAAGATGGTGGAATTGGCTCAGACTATGTTTGAAGCCAGTCGCCTCTTTAACATCTCTAGTTCAGCTAAGACGCAGTTACACTTTGATGGACTACTAGAACAAATAGAGAGGCTAATTGCACAATCAGAAAAGGAACCCACCTCTCAAAATAAGGACAAGGCAAGTGAGAACGTGAGCCTACCTCCCCAGGAAGCCTACGTGCCTAACTCTACGGAGCCAGACACATCATCTTCTATGAATCGGTTCACACCAGAACTCCTACGAGAGATTCAAGAAGACAAATGGGCTAAAGAAAGTGAAGTCCCTCCTCCCATTGAACTTGTGGATGATGCACACGAGCAATTCCCACAGGACATCCCATCCATTTATGAGGAGCATGAGAGCATCCACTCTCAAGAGAGATTAGACTTTGAGTCTAATTCTCTACAAGAATTACCACATTTCACAGGCCCATGGGAAACCAAGTCTACTTGTCTGAGAGCGCCCACAGTCATGATAAGAAATGAAGATTCTATCATACCTAGGAATACAGAGGTAGTAAAGAACACTAAAGTGCAGTGCAATCTCACTTTAGAAGAGCTACTCAAAGTTAAGCCAGAAGTGTGGAAACATGTAGCCAAACAAGTGCCAGACATAGCAAAATCGCGCTCCCAAGTAGGATCTCATAGAACAGTGCCTGAAATACCATTGGATAAGATAGGAGACATGAGTGAAGGAGAAGAAGGAAATACCTATCTCCCAGTTACTCATCAGGGTTACACAACCAAGGCGATTTTGGACAACAACTTCCCTATGGAAGCGATGGGGCAAGCCAGCACTCCGATCAACGAGAATGAAATTGCAGATGGCTGATGGTCATATTGAAAGGCCCTTAGGATTGCTAGAAGGAATAACTCTCACTACATGTGGGGTTGAGTTTGAGCATACTTTTGCTATATGCGACTTTAGCAAAAACCAAGCCTACGAGATGATTTTGGGAAGGCCATTTATGCGGCAATTGCAAGTAGTCTAGGATTGGGGAACCAATTCCTTGTATTTGCAACATCTAGGTGTTACAACCAAAGTCAATCTTAAGGATTACTCTCATAGAGACATACCGCCTATTCAATGGAATCCCATCCATAGAGCCAAAGATGAGACTAAGTCTATGCATTCCATAGGATCCGGATCCTCGTGGATGCATGAAGACACCCACTTATGGATGTGTAAGGTAGGAGTAGAAGAAGAGAAGAGAGAGAAAGCCAGAGAGGTAGGTGCAAAAGAAAACCATAGATCAATTCAAGACCCAGCCTATGCACCTATAGTCTTTCCTAATGAGGAATTTGAACCCCATGGCTGGGCAGAAATCCTAGCAACAATGGATGTAGCCATTAATGAAGAGCAGTGGACACCTCACTGTGATGAGGATGGCTATGACATTTCAGTCTTTTCAATAGAGCCAATCATGGGAGATGCAGTTTTAGAAGAATGCGAACCTAGCCCTGATGCATTTGAGGATGCGAGTGACTCCGATCTAGAGTCAATCATTATGGACCCACCTTTTGCATCAGATGAAGAATACTTCTATGAAGTAGAATTTCAACCCCAGAGGCACGGAGAGCTTACAAATGAGGTGAGGTTAGCCACACAAGTAGCTACTAAGAGCGGAGGAAAGAAAAAAAAGAAGAAGGAAGTCACTCCGGAGGCAGAAGAATCCTTGTTTGAGGTCCCTGAAAATTTTAAAAAATATGAGATAGACGATAGGAGAGTCATGATAAGAATGCCTAAATGTGAGGCACAAGCAGGAGAAGCCTATGATAGCAAGGAAACTACCAAGAAAATAGTTGTAGCCATCGAGGAAGGAGAAGAAAGATGCACGTACATAGGTCATGACCTGACAGAAGAGGAAGAACAAGAGCTAATAGCCTTGCTAAGAGAATACCGAGATGTATTTGCTTGGATTTATAAGGACTTGAAAGGGGTAGACCCTGATATATGTTCACATACAATCCCCATGACCTCAGATGCCAGACCCTCGAAGCAGAAGCCCTACACATACAACGATAACTATGCTGCTAAGATCAAAGAGGAGATAGATAGACTGGTTGAAGCCGGATTCATCTATGAAATTGAGCACACTGAGTGGGTATCCCCCATTGTAGTGGTGCCCAAGAAAAATGGAAAACTGCGTGTGTGTATTAACCTTAAAAAAGTTAATGCCACCACGATTAGAGACAGTTATCCTCTTCCTATCACTGAGCACCTATTAGAAAGGGTAGCAGGCAAGGAAGTGTACAACTTCCTAGATGGTTTTTCGGGCTACAATCAAGTAGCCATTGCTCCAGAGGATCAACATAAAACGGCTTTTTCCACGGAGTGGGGCATATTTGCCTTTCGGGTAATGCCATTCGGGCTTACTAATGCACCTGCTACCTTTCAAAGATTGATGTGTCATGTGTTTAAAGAGTTCTTGAGGAAGAATTTGGAAGTCTATGTTGATGATCTGTGCACTCATTCCAACATTAGACAGACCCATATACCTGAACTCAGACAAATCTTTGATAAATGCAGAGAATATCAAGTCTGCTTGAACCCAGAAAAGTGTGTTTTCATGGTCAGGCAAGGCAAAATTCTAGGACACATGGTGTCTAAGAACGGCATATCCACTGACGAAGAGAAAGTGAGAGCCATCGCAGAACTACCTAGGCCAAAGAACGTCAAGGAAGTACAGGCTTTCATGGGGCATTGTGGTTACTACCGCCGGTTTATACACATGTACGCCATCATAGCAAAGCCTCTGTATGGACTTTTGACTAACTTTGAGTGGACTGACGAATGTGAGAATTCCTTCAATGAGCTTAAACGAAGATTGTGTTCAGCACCAATCTTGACCACACCGGATTGGAATAAGCCATTCCATGTCCACGTGGATGCATCCAATTATGCTATTGGGTGTGTACTCGTGCAACCTACTGGTGAAGGTAATATGGATCTTCCAATTGCCTATGCTAGTAGACAGTTGAAAGCAGCTGAACGAAATTATACCACTATGGAGAGAGAAGGACTAGGCATGGTATATGCAGTTAAAAAGTTTAGACATTATTTGCTTGCAAATAAGTTCAAATTTTTTTACTGATCACCAAGCTCTACTGTACCTGGTAAACAAGCCATGTAATACGGGCAGATTAGTAAGATGGTTTCTCTTACTAATGGAGTATGACTTTGAGGTAGTAGTGAGGAAAGGCAGAACTCACCTGAGAGCAGATCATCTCTCAAGGCTCACATCAGGAGAAGCCCCACAAGGAGTGTCAGATGACTTACCTGATGCTTACTTGTTTAACTTGGAAGTTGTACCGCAATGGGCTAAGCCATTAGTGCCAGTATTAACCTATGGGCGTAACCACTCAGTAATGGCCACACAGGATAGAGAGGTAGTAAAAGCCCAAAAGTATCACATCATGGCAGGAAGTATGTACAAGCACACGGATCAAGGGATCTTGGCTTGTTGTGTGGAAGAGGACGAGCACGCGAAGTGGTTGCAATTAGCACATGTAGGTGCATTAGAGCAACACTACTCAAAACAACGAACCCTACAAACATTGAGGAGACTTGGAGTGTACTGGCCAACTATGGAAGTAGATGTCCATAGAATGTGCAAGGAATGCCCAATTTGTCGCACTAAGCCACCAGTGGAACATGCCACCCTTTATCGCGTGTCTCTAGTGCCAGATTGGAGCGAGCCACTAGTGGCATTTTTGAGGAGGAAAACATTCCCTCAAGATATGACCCTGACGAGACAAAGAAGTCTTGAACAAGAGGCCCTAGATTACTCACTCATTGGTGATAATCTATACAAGCGCGGAAAAGATGGTTACCTGAGACTATGTGTTCATGAGAGTGAATATCTAAAGATCTTGGAAACTGCTCACCAGGGTGTAGCAGGAGGACACTTTGGTCCAGATAGGGTGATCAAAGCAATTCTATTTGCAGAATTTTGGTGGCCCACCCTTCACATGGATGCACATACCTATGTGAAGAGATGTGAGATTTGTCAGCGAACCCAGTATCCTATACGCAAAGATGAGATGCCACTGAAGCCTATGATGGGCGAACGTGCATTCTCTAAGTGGGGAATAGACTTTGTAGGTCCTATTAATCCCCCAGCTAAGGGCTCACATGCTGAATATATCATCGTGGCCACAGACTATCTAACCAAGTGGGTAGAAGTGAAAGCTAATACAAAAAATGATGCTCAAACAACAGCAAAGTTCTTATTTGAAAATGTGTTCACAAGGTACGGATTGCCAATAGAGTTGGTGAGTGATAGAGGCACACACTTCTTGAATGAAGTCATAGAAAACCTTCTCCAAGAATTCTTGGTAGTACATAAGAAGTCTGCCCCCTATCACCCTCAAGCTAATGGCCAGGCTGAGAGTACAAATAAGATCTTATGCAATGTACTGACGAAATTAGTGAACAATAAACGCTCTGATTGGGACAAATAGCTACACCATGCTGTTTGGGCATACCGAGTGGCCTATAAAACGGTACTCCAAGCCACACCCTTTCAGATGGTGTTCGGTCAGAATGCGGTGCTACCCCTTGACTTTTTGATACCTACATTGAAGGTAGCACAAGAGCATGACTGGACAGGCCATGAACTCTCCTCTCGAATTTTTGATCTTGAACGTCTAGGCGAGACACGATTGAGAGCTGCAGCAGGAATCTATGCAGCGAAGAAGAGGCAAAAGGCATATTTTGATACACATGTGAAGGATAAAGGCTTGAAAGCAGGAGACCTAGTCCTAGTCTACACATTGAAGCAGCATGCATGAAAATTAGAGAAAAGAGGCTATGGACCTATGATCATAAATAGAATTTCAACTAGTGGGGCAGTACAACTAGCCACTTTGGAAGGCGATATTCTCCCTAGCTACATAAGTGGATGTAGAATCAAGTTATACCAAGAACCCCTGACTGAAGAGATGTTAAATCGGCTCAACACGGCCAAGAAACGTAAAGAGGAGGAAAAACGAATTCGAGAAGAAGCACAAGCAGAGGCCTTAGAGCGCATCCGACGAATGAAATTGATGAGGCAAGGGAGAGATCAGCCTATGATTGACACTCAAGAGTCTCCAGGCTATCACATGGCCATGTGCGAGGCTTCAGGTGAACGTACCCATAAGATAGTGGATCGGCGACCTTTTGTAACCCTAGAAATAGGACAAAGATACAGCACAACAAGCGTGAGAGCTTTAATTGATTCAGGAGCAGCCACTAGTGCAGTTCGACTTTCTTATTGCCAACAGCTACAATTGGAGGTAAAACCCCTAGAGGCATATCTGATAGGATTAGGAGGTGTTGAAACCCCTTGCATGGGAGAGTTGGATCTACCCCTCTACATTCAGGAGGTACTAATGCCAGTAAGACTGCTAGTATGTGAAGACGAGGATCTTACTGAGCCTCTTGTCTTAGGCCAAGACTGGATCTATGATCACGCAGTCAACCTCAACCTAAGAAGTGGACTTCTTCAGGCTTGGGTAGGCCAAAGCCGTCTTACGATTGAATTAGAAAATCAAGCACTCAAACCAATAGAACAGGCACCAACTCTTGGTCCCTCTAGGAATCCACATAAAGATAATGATGCTCTTCTTGTCCAAACTTCTATGGTGCAGAGGATTGTCAATCTTACCAAAGGTACAGGAGTCAATGAGGAGTTCGTAGCAGGGTCAAAGGAGATTCTAAACATGAAGACCAAACACTATACAACACGAAGGAGGCCATTGATCAAGAAGCAGGAGCACCAACTAGTGCAACACGGAGTACCTCGTGGCGCGAAGCAGATCTGGATACGCAAGGATGGAAAACCCACAACTCTAATAGCAGACTCTCGAGGAGGCCACAAACAAGCCACACCATCACGGACACAAGTGAAGGAGTCCCCTAGACAACCTCCTAGGCACACCACGTCTATTTGGGTCCCTAAGCGGTCAATGAAGGCTAGCCCCAATGCTAGACACATATGGGTGCCCAAGGCCTGTTTACGAGCCCAAATAGCTCTAACTCTAGTTATTGGCATAATTCAACACTCACACGTCCTCTCGACTAACAACGCAGGAACTCTACCTAAAGACCACCCTAACCCACACTCAACCAAATCGAGAAATGTCTGGAAATGGGTGCCCAAAAGGCCCCAACTCCATCACACTCTAGTTCATAAATCTCTACCTGTCTTTAGCTCTAAGAGCTATGAACCCTCTAGCAAAGTTTGGAGACTTAAACCATGTATCAAACCCCCAGACCCAATTTTTGTAAATCCATCCTCTCTGACATAGGTGCATTCTGAGTCCATTGCATAACCAAAGTAGGCATCTAGGATGATACTGACCTCTAATCACCACTCACATCTATCACAATCACTTCACCTCTGACCACTAACCTTCGGGATTGTCATGTTAGTATTGTGAAGGGAACACCATTACATCCTGTTTCCTATGCAACACTAATGTGCCTTTCTTCTTCTAGCAGATAAGCACCCGATTCCCATGGCAACAGCAGCAGGCACGAGTTCTCAGGCAGGCACCAACACTCAAATCAATTGGGATACCATGCCTGTGGAGGTTCCACTGACAGCTAGGCCGGAGGAGCTTTTGAACGTAAGAAGAATTCCCATTCCGGATCCACCAAGTGGCCTAACAGAAAGAGTAAAGGGGCATTCTCATTGGTTCAATGAGATGCCAGGGGATTTGGGAGACGCAGATCATATCTGGGAATCCAAGATGGAATGTGGAGGAGTGTGGTGGACCTTTCAGTTCTTCTCATGAGAATTTGAAGCATTGCAAAATGCAGCTCCTCTTCAGGATATTTGGCAGAAAGCGGGATTGCAAGATTACTTTAGTGTAGCCTTGCCTAGACCGGATTTTCTTAGGTGCTACTACTTGATAGCCACACTGAAGTCGACAGGGGATAAAGATCATTCAGGCACATTCTAGGTGCCCTCCCTATCAAACCAGGAGGAAATGAAGAAGTTTGAGTTGAATGTTACTTTAATCAGGGAAGCTCTTCAGATGTATGGCACCCACGTTCCCTCTGAAAGAGATCCCTTGATACCAGAGTCAATGAAGAGCAACAGAATCAAGAAGTTGAAAGAAATGTGTGCCCTCACCCCTAACATCGCCATACCCCTGTGAATGTGCCTTCAACACTTCGCATTTCCAGCTCAAGACCATTTTACCCAACCTCACAAGAAAATATGGTATGGATTATATCTAGTAGAGACAGGAAGCTTGCCAATTAAGATGCCTGTATGGATTCTGGACCAATTGTATGAAGTAGGCAAGCGGGGTGTGAGGAAGCATACGTTACATGGCTGCTGTGCGATCACCAGAATTATTTATAGATGTCTTGCATATGACGTGCCAATAGCGAGGGCCCTTAAATACTCACAACAGGAGTTTTTCAAGGGGCGGAAGTCAGGGAATCAACCGGCAAAACGAATGCATGGATCACTCTCCCAGTTCATGATCCCTCACGAGGCCACAGCCGAAGCTCCCCCTAGAGAAGAAGCCCACGTGGCACCTTTCACGGTACATCTCCAAGGAACTCAATCAGGGGGTGTGGTACAGCCCACTCCATTCGCCCCTCCACTACCTACCGATGCCGATTTTGCATCTATGGCCACCTTAACTGAGGATCCCAATTTTGATTTTGAAAGATTCCTGCAGACAGCCCACTTATCTGATAGTGAAGGTTTTTCTGACAATGCCGATCCGGGATCATCATTCCAAGGAGAACAGCCACAGGGCGAGACAAGCAGGGTACATTGGGAAGAAGAGGCACAACATCCTCATGGTCCAAGCACACAAAATTAGGAAGAAGAACGGGGGAATGAACCAGAGGAGAGTGAAGAGGAGGCCCCTTCCTACACGGCACAACTCAAACGGCTATACAAGACAATCAAGCAGGTACAGAGAAGACATAAGATGACAGAAGAGGTGAATCGAGCTCTAGTGAACCAAATGCTTCAAGCCGAGAATGTAGACTCACATTTTGTTGAATCATTGAATCTATTGGTGGACACATGTGGGATTGGGGAAGCATTGAGGACAATGGTCTATCGGGAGAACCCTACCTATGATCAATGAAGGATTGATACACGGCCACGGCGAGGAAAAATGATTCAAATGGAAGTCTCTACTGCCTTGCCTACCACAATTTCAGAGGATGTTCACATGACTAGCCCAAGTCCCACTCACAAACAAGATGTAAATACACAGGTTCCATCTCCACCGTCACCTTCCATTCAACCCTCAGAACCCTTCTCCACTAGTCTTTCTGAACAACCGATATCCACCCAACATGAAACCATTGTACACACCTCCGTTTTTACGTCCTTCCCTTTACCCACATCCATCCCTTCTGCCCAAATTTTTGAACCTCACACCGGTCATCCTGCCACCGATCAAACCATAATAGGTCACCCTTCCTATCTCCCCGCCCTTGGACAACCACTTGCCACTAGCCAGACCTTATCCCATCCTTTTCCATTCACCCACACATTTCCCCTCTCCCAAACCCTATCCACCACTTCCCTTGTAACTGCCTCAGGCTCAACCCAAGTCACACAACCATCATTCTGGACAAACCTTGTAAATATACTCCAACAGGTTGAGAACTATAATAAAAAGTCCCTTTCCCAACCCCACTCCCCCACATTCACTGCCACCACTAACACACCACCTACCGTTCCCGTGTTCACAATTCACACTTCACACACTATCACATCCGATCCCATGGATATTTCACCATCCACAGTGTTGGGAGAGATGGTTAGATGCACTCAAGAGATTGAGTTGAAGCTGCTAGACCTGCTTTGCTCCAGCCCTCCTTTGCTTCAGATACGCTTAGTACACATGTTTAGCTTCCAAATGATACCAAGAAAGCATATATGTACTTTGCAAATGATATGTGTAATGATCAAATCAAAACAGACTACTTGATACTTCAAGAATCCAAGAAAACTTGCTAATTTGGTATTGACACCTGCTCAGTCTTTCACTCAGTATGACCAGCACACTTATAATTGATCAAATTCCTTCTGGACATATTAAATTAGCTTAACAAGCTACCATTTGCAAGTGGAATGAGAGAAAATGACAAACTATACTCTGAGAAAGAAGTTTAGCAAAATTATATGTACTCCCGACTTTTTAGGAATTCTGCAGACTAATACCAGTGATGACTTCGAGCGATATTTCTCCGAGATGACTGATCTTTTGACCTTGAAATTTTGTAGGTGTGTAGTATGCTTAGAGGTGGTTCCAATGTGCTTTGAATCACTTGATTTGGTTCAGTAGGCACTGAGATATGCCCTGTTGAAGTTGACAGACTTGGAGTAGATGATTCAGAGAAAACAGAGATTGTAAATGTGTATACTTCTATTGATTGATGTAGTTGTACAGTCTCATTAGCATGACAAGCATAGCTAAATGAGGTGTTCTGATGTAGGCTATGAAGTAGAACTAACACACACAGAGTTACAATAGTGAAAATGCCTCGGGGAGTGAGCTCAATGAGACTAACTAACCTGCGACTTTTTACATTGACTTTTATATGTGATGGAGATGCATTTGAATTTCAAATTCAAACTAAGGCTCCCTAGAATCTCTCCTCTAAAAGTAGGGAGATATTCTCTCTACTAAACCATCCACTTTTCCACGAATCCAATCAAGTAGGTAAGTGATTACATGTAAATGCCAAGTCATATAGACTTTTACAATGAGTAAAATGTAATATCACATAGGCAAGTGTTTCTATGGTTCTTGCTACATGTGAGACATCCTTCCAAGGATACAAGCCAAATGTGAAGGCTTGATTTGCACCAACAGCTCCCCCTCAAGCCAAACACTTGGGCTTAAGTCTTCATCTTCAATCTTCAATCACATCCTGCAATCCAATCATGGATTTGAATCTGCATAGCTTGTTTCCATCCAATGCTTTAGTGAGTAAATCTGCACATTGCATATTGGTAGACACATAAGTCAACTGAATCTCTTTGCTTAGCAATTTTTCTCTCACATAGTGGTAATGAACCTCTATGTGTTTGGTTCTAGCATGATATATTGGATTAGCTGCAAGGTGAAGAGAGCTAGTGTTATCTCCAAAGATGATTGGAGGCCTAGTGTATAGGCCTAGCTCTGTATACAAAAGCTTTAACTAGATAGCTTCTTGAGTGGCATTGGCAAGCCCTCTATACTCTGCTTCAGTGGATGATAATGCCACTGTAGGTTGCTTCTGCTTCAGTGGATGATAATGCCACTGTAGGTTGCTTCTTGACTGACCAAGAAATAGGTTTATCTCCTGCAAAACAAATGTAACCTGATGTGCTTCTCCTATCATCCTTGCATCCTGCCCAATTTGCATCTGAATATACTTTAATGTCAATATCTGATGTATAAGGAAAGTACAAGCCATGGTTCTGAGTTCCTTTGAGATACTTCAATATCTTCTTTGCTGCCTCTAGGTGAGGTACCCTTGGTTTGTGCATGAATTGGCTTAGCACACTAACTCCATATGCTATGTCAATTCTTGTCAAGGTAGCATAGTTCAAACTACCTACCATGCTTTGATATCCTGTAATGTCTTGTATTTCATCCCCTTCATGAGCACTTAGCTTTAGGTTGACCTCCATTGGAGTAGTTGAGACTTTAGCATCCTGCAAGCCAAACTTCTTGACCATATCCTGTACATACTTCTTTTGAGTGACATATATACCTGAGTTGGTGTAGACTAACTCAAGACCTAAGAAGTACTTCAATAATCCAAGATCATTGATCTTGAATTCCTTCATCATCTGTCCTTTGATGTGTCTAATCCCACTGACATCATTACCTGTAATGATGATGTCATCAACATAAACACACAAGTAGATTACCTCTGTACTACTCCTCTTTATGAATAGAGAAGTGTCTACTTTACTCATCACAAATCCTTGGTCTTGGAGATATGTTGTCAACCTGTAATTCCATGCTCTAGGTGCCTATTTTAATCCATATAGAGCCTTCTTCAATTTACAAACATAATTTACCTTCTTGGGATCTTCATAGCCAGGTGGTTGTGACATGTAGACTTCTTCAGATATCCATCCATTCAAGAAAGCATTATTGACATCTAATTGGTACATGTTCCAATTCTTGGATGCAGCTACACTCACCAATATTCTGATAGTTGGCATCTTAGCCATAGGAGAAAATGTCTCCTCATAATCAATGCCTTGGGTTTGTGCAAAACCCTTGGCTACCAACCTAGCTTTGTACCTGTTGATTGTTCCATCTGAATTCCTCTTTAGCTTGTAGATCCATCTCCATCCTATCACCTTCATAGAGTCCTTCTTGGGTACCAAGTCCCAAGTATCACTCTCCTTGAGAGCTTCCATTTCTTCATCCATAGCTCCTTTCCATTCTGGTTTGGTGATTGCTTCTTCATAGGTACCTGGTTCTTCATTCAACAAATCCTTTGCAAGATATACAGAATGTTTAGTTACAAGTGATGTGTCATACCCAAATCTGATTGGTCTTTTGCTTTCTCTCTGAGATCTTCTAATAGATTGATTTGAGGATTCTGGAATATCCTCTAGTTGCTTCATCTTCATCTTCCCTTTGGACTTCCATGCTTTGAACTCCTCAAGATTGATAGTGTCATCATCTTCTGAGCTTGGATCTTCTCCATTGCTTGGTTCCTCTTTGATTAGCTTTGGGAACTCTTCTTGCAAGTCATAGGGTAGACTAACCTTCCTACATTCATTCTCATACCATGAGTCATTTTCATCAAAGATGACATCTCTGCTTACCTTGAAGCCTTTGTTTGTTGGGTTGTAGAATCTGTATCCCTTTTGGTTCAAATCATAGCCAATGAAGATACATTTTTCAGCTTTAGGGTCTAGCTTTCCCCTTACCTGTGAGGGAATATGCACATATGCTACACAACCAAAGATTTTGCAATGATCCAGAGAAGGTCTCTTACCATGCCAAGCTTCATATGGTGTCATGCCATCAAGTGATTTGGATGGCAACCTATTAATGAGATAGGTGGCAGTGGATACACTCTCTGCCCAAAGATAATTTGGCAACTTCTTTTCATTAAGCATAGACTTAGCTGTTTCTACAATGAGTCTATTCCTTCTTTCAGCTACCCCATTTTGTTCAGGTGAGTACCTTGTAGTTATCTCCCTTTTGATGCCTCTTTCCTGCAAGAAATCTTCAAATTCATTTGAGAAGTATTCTCCTCCACCATCTGACCTTAGCCTTTTCAAGCTTCTTCCTGTCTGTTTTTCAACAAGTGCAAGATACCTCTTGAAACAATTAAACACTTCATCTTTATGCTTCATAAAGTATAGAATAGTCCACCTGCTATAGTCATCAATGAAGGACACATAATACCTTGACCCTGAAATGGAAGGTTCCTTGCTAGGTCCCCAAACATCTGTGTGTACCAAGTCTAGGTAGTCTTCATGCATGAAGCCTTTCCTTGAGTAGGGAAAGCTGTGAGACTTACCAAACTAAAATGCTCCACACTTGTAAATCATGTGTTGCTTGGACACATTAGGTATCCCAAGCACACATTGATCCCTGCACATTTGCTTTAGGGTTCTTTCACCTATGTGACCTAACCTCTTGTGCCATATTTCTAACTCTGAAAGTGTTTGATCCTTGTAATTATATAAAGCAATGTTCTTGGTGTCTTCTAGCTCAAAAGTAAACAATCTACCTGATTTTTCCCCCTTGGCAATTCTTTTGAAACCATGTCTTGGGTCCTCCACATATGCTCCATGTTGAGTGAACCTGACCTGCAAACCTTTCTCCACAATCTGACCAACACTCATTAGATTCTTGGTGATAGTTGGTACATAGAGTACCCTACTCAATAGATTCTGGTTACCATCACATGTCTTTACATTTCCAATCTTTACAACAGAGTGTTTAGTATCATCACCTGTTTGTACCTGATGTTTGCCCTTGGGTTCTTCCAAATCAGAGAGTAGTGCCACATTGCCAGCTACATGGTTAGAACATCCTGAGTCAATATAAAATAAATGATCATCATTTGTACCTGCCTTGGAGGTCATATTCATGATCAATAGGGAGTCATCTTGCTCCTCTGTGTAATTGTTGTAATCCCTTCTATTTCTGAATCTACCTTGATAGTTACCATTGTGGTTGTGGTTGTAAATGTTGTTGTACTGATTGTTGTATCCATTGTAGCCTTGGTGTTGGTTGAATCTGCCTCTCCCTTGAGAGTATCCACCTCTTTGATAGCCTCTTCCTCTCTGATTCTTGTAGTTCTTGTAGCATTCATCTGTGGTATGATTGGACAATCCACAAATGTTGCATGGTGATGAGTTGTAGGGTCTCCCCCTACCTGACTTACCTCCTCTGCCTCTTCCTCTTGAGGATCTACCTCTCCCTGCATAGTTTGCTTGGGAGGTAGAACCTTCTTCATCAACCTTCTTACTTTTACATTTATCTTTAACTTTCTTATCAGTATATAGAGCAGAGGGGTTGTTACCTTTTGATTGATCTCCTGCCTTTGTAAACTTTGCTTCATGTGTGAATAGTTGGCCCATGAGTGTTGTGAGATCTGGGGTATGCATGTCCATGTAGAGGTCCATTGCAGTGGTGAAGCTTTCCCACTTATCATCTGCCTTGAGTCCATTTGTTACTTGCCTGAATATTTGCTCCTCTTCAATCTCCTCTCCAATGCTTGCTAATTGGTCTGCCACATCTTTAATCTTGGTCACATACTCTGAGACTGATTGCTTGGGCTGCTTCCTAAGGGTTGTGAATTCAATCCACAGTTGATTCTTCCTGGCCCTTGTGTTGGAAGAGAAATATGTTGACAGAGTTTCCCAAGTCTCTTGGGAAGTCTTACAGTTCCTTACATGAGGTAAAAGGAAATCAGATATAGAGTTAAGAAGGTAAGACCTTGCCAAAGCATCCTTTGCACACCATTGGTTGAGTCTCTCTTGTTCATCCTTGGTGGGTAGTCCTCTAGCTTTGAATGAGGGCAATTCCTCATCTCCTGATATGAATCCAAATAAGCTTCTTCCTTGTAGATAGGTCTTCATCCTTAGAGACCAAGCTTGGTAATTGTTCCTGTCCAATTTGTCAATGAATGAAGGAAAACCATCTCCCATGTTTACCTTATTTGCTCTGATACCACTGTTGGGAGAGATGGTTAGATGCACTCAAGAGATTGAGTTGAAGCTGCTAGACCTGCTTTGCTCCAGCCCTCCTTTGCTTCAGATATGCTTAGTACACATGTTTAGCTTCCAAATGATACCAAGAAAGCATATATGTACTTTGCAAATGATATGTGTAATGATCAAATCAAAACAGACTACTTGATACTTCAAGAATCCAAGAAAACTTGCTAATTTGGTATTGACACTTGCTCAGTCTTTCACTCAGTATGACCAGCACACTTATAATTGATCAAATTCCTTCTGGACATATTAAATTAGCTTAACAAGCTACCATTTGCAAGTGGAATGAGAGAAAATGACAAACTATACTCTGAGAAAGAAGTTTAGCAAAATTATATGTACTCCCGACTTTTTAGGAATTCTGCAGACTAATACCAGTGATGACTTCGAGCGAGATTTCTCCGAGATGACTGACCCTTTGACCTTGAAATTTTGTAGGTGTGTAGTATCCTTGGACGTGGTTCCAATGTGCTTTGAATCACTTGATTTGGTTTAGTAGGCACTGAGATATGCCCTGTTGAAGTTGACAGACTTGGAGTAGATGACTCAGAGAAAACAGAGATTGTAAATGTGTATACTTCTATTGATTGATGTAGTTGTACAGTCTCATTAGCATGACAAGCATAGCTAAATGAGGTGTTCTGATGTAGGCTATGAAGTAGCACTAACACACACAGAGTTACAATAGTGAAAATGCCTCGGGGAGTGAGCTCAATGAGACTAACTAACCCGCGACTTTTTACATTGACTTTTATATGTGATGGAGATGCATTTGAATTTCAAATTCAAACTAAGGCTCCCTAGAATCTCTCCTCTAAAAGTAGGGAGATATTCTCTCTACTAAACCATCCACTTTTCCACGAATCCAATCAAGTAGGTAAGTGATTACATGTAAATGCCAAGTCATATAGACTTTTACAATGAGTAAAATGTAATATCACATAGGCAAGTGTTTCTATGGTTCTTGCTACATGTGAGACATCCTTCCAAGGATACAAGCCAAATGTGAAGGCTTGATTTGCACCAACACACAGGAGCACCCACCACCACGTCTGTTCCACTATCATCACATCTCACTTCACTCATAGGCACGTCATCCACTGTTCCCTTTCCCATTTCCCGACCCGTTGCATGTTCCACCTCTACCCATGCACCCACATCATTTAGTAATGCACTAGATACCATGGTTGAAGCGGCCACTCAGCTGAAGCAAGAATATAAGTTATTGGAGGAAAATAACTTAGAGCTGTGCAATCTCTCGGCTCAACTCCAGGCACGAGTCGATGCCTTGGAACTAGGTAATACAGCACTACAACACCAGGTGACCGACCTCCAACAATCGAAGACAGAACTCGAAGCTAAGTATGCAGAGACAGGCAAAGCTATGGAGGAACAACTCAGAGAACAAATGGGCCGCAACACGAGACTTCAACGCAACATGGCCCTACTACGTCGTCATCTAGTAGTGGCTCAAGAAGAGAACCGAAGGCTACAACAACAAAACCAGGAGAACCTAGAAGCGGCCATGGAAAACACCCCAGGAGCACCCATAGACCCTGCAAAATTCTAGGCGGTCCCCTCAGAGCATATTCTACAGGTTTTAGAAGGTTATGCGACCCTGTTGGAAGCCCATGATCAGTTGGCAGACCAGATAAAGGAACTACAAGGATCCAAAGTACCGACAACACACCCAACCACACCTAAAGAGACGGTCGATGCCGCTACTTCGCCAGAACCTGAACCTTCTACCAACAGTGAGGTGCTTGAGCTACGGCAAAAGATTGCAGAGTTGAAAATCAAGTTGTTACAATATGAACGACCTCCTTCCCCACCTGAGCAACCCATAGAAGAAGAAGCAGTTATTATTCCAGTGGAGGAAGCATTTGAAGAGAACTATGAGCCTCAACCTTTTCCAGGAGGCACAATCACAGAGGAGGGACAGGACACTTATGAGGAACCCCCATCGGCATGGATGAAACAGGTAGAAGAAATGGGGCAGACTCATGAAGAACGTATCTCCTACCAGATGTTGGCCATGAAGACCATTGAAGAAACCATACTTCAATCAGACTACTTCAGACATCTGGCCCCTAGAAGACTAATAACCAGCTCAGAATTACAATATAAACCATATTTTGTACTGTTGGCAGACTACAACGCCGAGATCAAACGTAAGACCAAAAAGTACCCAACTTTCGCAACACAATTTGAACCGGAGGACATTCCAGAGGAGGCGCGCAAAGGGAAAATACACCAACCCATCTGGAGGCAAAAGCTATTGGAAACCTATCCCGAGATGCTACGGACATGGGACCACGCGCCCATGCATTTGAAGTATAACAATTGCTATGGACCAGTGCAACGGAGAAGAACATGGAAGTCATTTGCCATCAAAGTCAAGAACAACGCCAATTGCAAAGAATGGCTCAATTACCCTGCCATTGCACCCCCAAACGGCACGCCTACTATAGCATACATGATGGCTACCATCAGACATTGGCTTCCACGCCTCCACCCCATGCCAGATGTGGCTACCCAGATGATGCTCAAGATCTTTGATATGATGCAGGTTGTGCTCAAAACTTTCCGCAATGTATGTCATATTCAACCTCCGATTCCCGGGTTTTTTAATGGTAATTACGACCTGCTATATGATATGAGCACCACCCCGAGCATACGAGTTGCTTATGCATGGCATGCACGCATCAGATATCTCCCTACCTGCTACAAGCAAACTTTCGATGAAATGTTCACCACGGGGTTCTGGGAAGCACACTCAGAGGTGTTCGCGCCACGGCCCACCCATTTGTTACACCTCTTTGCATGCGAACAAACGATGCACTCAGAACTCTACACAACGCCACAGCCGGACATACTGGGCCCAGTCAATTGGGATACCCTGCAGAGAGACCTGATCCGAGGGCTGCGAATCAAAGAACATGATGTGGCAGCTAACATTCTCCAGGACTATATTGATCAACCCGCAGATCAAAGGTCTGTCAGAGGCGACAGACGCTAGGGGGGGAGAGTGTTGGCAGTATACGGGAAGAAGCAAGTATGAGCATACACGAAGATCTAGCACTAAGGCAACCCTTTATTTTTTTCAAAACCCTTACACCATTTAAAAGTGATTCTCATCACTAAAAACCCCTGTAAATACCATTTTCACCTTTTTGTAGCTCCATTTTGTACAAGCCGAGGAGTCCTTGAGCTTGAGGAGCCTTAGAAGTAGTTGCCTACCAATTTTCATATTTTTTAGACCTCGTTTGAGCCCTCAAATAAGCCCTGGAACCTAATTTTTAACTAGGCCAGACACTAGGTCTGGACAGGGCCAAAGCTAGTCAAAAACTATAAATAGAGCTAGAGAGCTCATTTTTGGGGAGAGCTTCTTGTAGTTTTGAGCTTGTATGAGAACTTTGTTGCAATAGAAGTGATTCCATTGTCTTACTCTCTTTGTTCTTGCTGTGTGTGCGCGTGTGTGTGTATGTGTGTGCATGTTAGTGTGCTTCGCACTCACACATTTGTGCCTTCACTTGCTCGAGGTCTTCATACCATCCTCATGTCTTCCCGGATTGACATTAAAGGAGGTGCTACTCATCACTGAGCTACAATAACTATCTCTGATAGTAGCGGCATTAACTTTTTTAAGGTTAATACACACTCGCAACTTTCCGTTCTTCTTGGGCACCACTACAATGGGGGACACCCATTCAGTATGCTCAATCTCATAGATGAATCCAGCTTCAATCAACCTATCAATTTCTTCTTTTATTTTGGCTGCATAGGTATCATTATATGTGTAGGGCTTCTGTTTGGTGGGCTTGGCATCAGCAGTCATGGGGATAGTATGAGAGCAAATTCTTGGATCTACCCCTTTCAAGTCTCTATAGTGCCACGCAAACACATCCCTATATTCCCTTAATAGAGCCACAAGCTCCATTTCTTCTCTTGCACTTAGGTCATCTCCTATATATGTGCATCTCTCTTCGTTCTCTTCGATGGTCACTACAATCTTCTTGGTCTTTTCTTTATTATCATATGATTCTCCTATGATGGCCTCTCTCTTAGGCATTCGTACCAAAATTTTGCGGTCGTCAACTTCATATTTCTTGAAGTTTTCTTGTACTTGAAACAATGATTCCTCCTCTTCTTGTTTCACTGCTTTTCTTTTCTTTTTCTTTTGACTGCTCTCACTTCCATCCTTTGAATTTACCATTTTAATACTTGTGAGAGGTTCTTCTTCTTTCTGGGTGAACACTCCTATATCTTGTAGATAGTGTTGCTCTGAGTTAAAGCAACTATCCATCACAATGGACTCTATATCATCATCATTCTCTTCTTCTTCTATGACATCACTAGGGTCACATTCTTCTAGCAAGGGCTGACACATGAACACTGAGATATCATAACCCTCCTCATCACAATGAGGTGTCCATTGTTCTTCATTGATAGCAATGTCCATGGTGGCGAAGATTTCTGGCCAGCCATGAGGCTCAAATTCCTCATCTGGAAAGATCATCGGTGTATAGGCTGGGTCTTTAATTGGTCTATCTCCTGGCGAAGTTCCTTCTTCTCTTGCCTTTAAACGTTTTTCCTCTTCCTCTGCGACCATGCACATCCACAAATGAGTATCTTCATGCAGCCATGATGGATCAGGTGAACTTTCAGAATGCACAGAGATGGAATCTTCTTTCGCTTTGTGGATAGGATTCCACTGTAGGGGTGGTACATCTCTGAAGGAGTAATCCTTCAAATTGACCTTGGTGGTGACCCCTAAGTGTTGTAAGTACAAGGAGTTGGTTCCCCAATCCTGTACTATTTGCAATTGTCGTAGGAAGGGTCTTCCTAGGATCATCTCATAAACATTATTTTTCTCAAAGTCACATATAGCAAATGTGTGCTCAAACTCTACACCACAAGTGGTTAGAGTTATCCCTTCGAGCAATCCTAGAGGTCTTTCAAAATGGCCGTCAGCCATTTGAAGCTTCATTCTAGTTGGTCTTAAGAAGTCGAGCCTGGTAGGCCTTGAACATCATGTCCAAGCCTTCTAGGGTTGGATCTGCAAGAACAGACCCCGGTTGCTGTCTATTTACAATGGGTGTGGGGTGGGATGAGGTGGAGTGGATGGAGTTTCGACATGCGAGGGGCTTTGAGATGCAATGTCTTCTATTTTTGTTTTCGCTTCTTTTAAGCTTTCTTCTAGTTCCGATAACTTTTTATTCCACTTGCGATTGGCCTTCTCTCTGGTATCCTTCCATGTTCTTGTTTTCCTCTTACTAGGCTCTCCTGATTCACTCGACTCTGATTGTTCTGCTAGTTTATCCTGTTTTTAAGGCTTGTGCTCTAGTGACAGCTTGTATAGGAGCCACATTGCTACTACTTGAACTTGAATCTGCCACTAAGCCTACCACATTAATGGGTGTAATCTTGGGTGCACTGGAGGGGTTTCTTGGACAATCTCTGGGGAGATGGTCTTTTCCACAATCATGACAATTGTGATAGCCTATCCTTGACTCGGAGATGGTGGGTGGGGACAGTCACGAATGAAATGGTCATCTTGACATCTGAAACAAGATCCTCTAGGGGCTTGTGGTCTCATTTGTCTCAATTGGGGCCTAGGGTTAGGATTTGTGTACATGACATTGGAGTATTCTGGCTCCCAATTTTGCTCCATAGGTGGTGCCTCATATTGATACGAGTAAATCTCACTATGTTCAGGTGACTCTGTGTAATAAGCATGTGGACTACCTTCATGGGAGTAGTCTGAACTATGAGCATGAGAGTCATTATCTGGTATCAATGGGGTTAGTGGGACCAATGCTCTATTTGGATTTTCCTCTCCCACGGCATACTTGACTGAAATCATGTTGGCAGGAGCTGGTGGTTGGTTTCCCAAGACTGGTTGTGGCCTATATTGTGCCTGATATTGTTGTTGTGGTCTATAATATGGCTGTTGGTATTGGTTTTGATACCTACCTGGTTGGTAAGGTTGTTGATAATTCTGTCTAACAGCGTGCCTATTATAGGGACAATCTTGAGCCGTGTGGTTCGTATATTTTCTCTCAATAGTGCAATATGGAGCATTCCTTTCTCTCATGTTCTGGTTGTGCAATGGGCATACATTAGCCATGTGGTCGCCTCCACAAGTATACATCGATCCAATGGAGTGACTCTCTGTGTTTGTTTATTTTGGACTCCTAGCTTCTTGGCAACTTGCTCAGCTATCTCCTCTATTTCCGTGGAGATTTTTGAAGTATGACTAGTAGAACTATCTGAATCCTTATAGAGTTTGGATAATCCTAACTCCTCACCCAAGTTATCTTCTATGTCAATGAAATCCTCTTTTGGTCCAAGGAAAAGATGATTGTGGAAGCCTTTATTTTGCTCAAACCCCTCGGAATCGGTCCAACTGGATCACCTGGAACCCATAATTACCCCGCAATGGATTCTTCCTATGTCTATGCACTAGCTCATAGATTTCCGGCGAACGTACCAAAATGTAACGCCTCTTAATCCAAGGGAAAGGGCATATACTTAACAATTTTTTTTTTTTCTTTTAGGCTTTCTAATGCTAGGTCAGCTTTTGGTCCTCATGAGTCTACAATTGCACATACAATGAGTCCAACCCCAATGATTTCTTCTAACAAGCCCCCTCTCTCTCTCACTCCTACCTATACATGTGCTCTCATGCACTCGCACACACACACACTTTCTCCTACTCTCCGTCACTCTTTCACTCTCTTCCACTCACACGCACTCACTCTTATGTGCCGTATCCACATGCACACCCACAGCCTAGTAAAATATACACCTAGGAGATGGTTGCTTTTGCTCCTTTCCTCTACCTCATCATGCCTTAATATTGCTCATGGTGTAGTTCCCCCTCAACCATGCAAAATGTCAGCCAGTACAGCTGTCCAGTTTATCGCACCATTTGGAAACACACTTTCATGCATGGAGAGATTTGTTTTCTTTTCTTCAGCCTCGCATAAGTATATTCGCTCTTACTTCGAAACCTCCTGGTTGCATTCGGAGTTCTTCGACTTTTCTTTTAGCTTTCGGGCCCTCTTCCCTTATGGGATCTGTCACTATACCCTAAGTGATATGTCTTTGGACTCCTTCTTTCTAAAACTCCTTGCCTATAAAAGATAGTCGATGTTCCCTATGAGCGAGTGACTAAAGAGATAGGGACTTAAGAGACATGAGCACATGCACATTCACTCCCTCACATAGTCGCTTTACATGCACACTTCCCTTTCCCACTTTCACTCTCTTTCACCCATACATACGCATACGCATCCTTATATATTTGCACATACACTCTCATGCCCACCCTTTGCTTCCCCAAAATCAGATCCACTCACACATTTAGATCTCTCACACTCACATTTTAATGCAAACATTCAACGAGAACCTCATGCACATTCTCTTCTCCTCACACATCCTCACGCACTCCTATGTTGATATTTCCACAAAAAAGGAGAAAGCATATTTATTCGCAATCTTTCTAGCAAACAAGCAAAAAATTGCGTTTCATTCCTAATGATAGGATCACAAACTGGTTTTCATGTTCTTAAATAATTGAGAGTCCGCAAACATGCGCAACGATGACAACAAAATTTCATGCATGACACATATTCATATGCACACACCCATGACAAGCGACTTATTTTCGGGACATCTTTCCCCAAGGCATCACTTAAGCCAACACGTTAAATAAGTGAAACATGACATCGTTTAAGGTACAGTTTTACTAGAAGCTCGTATCTCCGCTGTGATCCGCATAACGTGAAGCTTATAAGGCAGGTTATAATAGTCTTATATCACAATTGAACATACATATCTTTCTAACAGAACATCATAATTCCGTTGTACTTCTATTCTTAGTATGTCCTAGTTAACTGAACATTATAAATTGCATCATACTTCCATCCTACAGTACATGACAGTGAGCAGGAAGAACAAGAAACATGAAATAATTTGCATCACCTTCCATGTTCATGACATGTGCTGATTAACAGCTGTTTGCAGACCCGCAAGAAGATTTCATGTTCGAACCCTTCAACTTGCAATGCCTCAAATAGTTTCCATTCCTGAAGCCAATTTGCGCGAGTGATGACTACTCCTCAGGACCCCATGTTTGTCTCTCACAGCTTGATCTCCACCGCTGCAAAAGTCTCTTGTACCCTGGCCTGTGAGGATGACGACACCGACGTTTGAATCATCTCTTGCATTGGAGAATACACGCTGGAGCTCAGATACTGTCTGTGGACGAAATGCATTCCTCCGTGTGGGCTGATTAATAGTAATCTTAGCTATGGCTTCGCCCCCTGCCATTTCGTACAGAAGATCCTGGAGGGGTGGGTCTTCGAGGGTAGTACAAGGCTGCCACAAACGGGGTCCGACGGCAAGTCGCCATGGATTCTCTCGTAAGAAGAGCCGGCACAAGCTAGGGACTGATGGGTGTAGACGTATATGCGGGGAAGAGGTGACTTCGAAAAACCACACACTCCTGTAGAACCCTCTCCGACGCGTTATATCCCGCTCTGAGCTCCACAGTTCCCCATAAAGGCTCTCATCTCTTTTTTTTTTTTCTGGCAAAAAACGGAAAAGAGAGAGAGTCCTCTGACAAAAATAACCTCCCCCTTTTGTATATCGTGCGGCACCAGATAAAGGCTCGCACCAACCTTTTTTCGTCGCCTTCAATGAAGTATGGCCAAAACAAAAACGGCTTCCTGTACCAATCTATCCAAAGATGATGCAACAAGTTAAAAGGTTTGCTTCCATCGGCTCAACTTTGGCTGCACTAGGTGCACCTTGTCTATGAAGCTTCGAGGCCATAATTCCTACCTCTTCCAAGTCTACATTTGAAATACATCTTGCATGTAAACATGATATGATATGTATTTACTATAGCACATGGGCAATGGTGCACATATTGTTGGTGCATTTTGCCCAAGCCTACATGCTTGATATGCTTGATATTATCCTCATTTGTAAGTCACATGAGTAGTCATGTGAACACCTCTTGTAAAAGAGTACATTTTATCTCTTGTAAATGGAAAAAGAAAAAAGGAAAAGGATGGCTTACCTCATCCATGATGTAAAAGCAAATTCGTGGCTCCAACTACCAAAATCACGAATTTTTGAGCTGAGGGAATCTCTCCTAACTTTGGGGATCACTTTTAGGTGGAGCCATTCGAATTCGAATTCAAAACTCCCTCCAAGAATAGCTATAAAAGGAGCAAGAAGGAAGAGGCGATTAGCAAGCCTTGTACGTGACCACTTGATGTCATTTTGTAGAGATTGAAGAGCTTACTCCATAGCTCTATCATTCTACTCCCATTGTGCAAAGATTCATTGCCAATGTGGTTGTAATCATATGTGAATCTATACATTTATTATCATCTACCTCTCTGTTTTGTTCTTTGCTATACTCACTCAGAGCAGTAACTTCAGAAGGTCATATCTCGAGTTTTACTAAACATTTTTCCGTGTTTTAAAGTGCGTTGGATAGCTCTCACTGTCTAGTTTCTACCTATAAATTTTCAAGGTCATTGGATTTATACTTTTGGAGATATCTGCATTTTACTGCTTACTGGTCTATCTCTGCAGAGCCCCGAGAATTGTGGGAATGTTCCAGAACTTGATGAAACTTGTTCTCAGTGCTCAGTCCATCATTTGAAGTGTTTTAACTTGGAATAGGAAGCTTGCTAAGTCTATTTGCTATGCCCAAAAGGAATTTTTCTAATTCCTTCCAGGTTGAGAGCACTGTTCATTTTTTCCAGCAGGTGTATGTCCAAAAATAGCAAGTTTTGGGAGCTAGTCATTTCGCAACTAGCCTGTCTTGACTTAAACTTTTGGGATACATGTTCCAAAGTACTTGGCTGATATTTTGGTGGATTTAGGAAGCTCAAAGGGTCTACTAATCAACTCTGAAGTCTCAGTTGGCTGGTGTGAAGCTGGTTGTAGCGGCACCTACTCATCTTTGGATTGCATCCACCATCTCTCTTCACAGTGGTATCAGAGCATAGTCAAGCAACATGGGAGATGGATTTCCATCAACAATTGACAAATTGGATCGAAACAACTACCCGGCATGGTCTCTAAGGATGGAGGCTTATCTTCAAGGGAGGAATCTATATGGATTCATATCCGGAGATGAAGCAATGCCAACCATGAGGAACAAAGGGCAACCATCACATGAAGAAGTGGAAGGACTTTCGAATTGGTGTTCGAAGGATGCACTTGCAAGGTCCTATATTCTAAACTCAATCTCTGATTTTCTTTTACCTCATGTCAAGGGATGCAAGACATCAAGAGAAACCTGGAATGCACTTGCTTCTTTCTTCTCTTCCAACACTCGAGCAAGGAAGAACCAATTGTGGATGGAGTTCACAACAATGAAGAAAAGCCCGAAGCAAAATGTGACTGATTATGTCACAAAGATGAAGGAGATTTCCGACCAACTTGGAAGCATTGGAGAGGTAATTGAAGAGGAGCAAATCATAAGACAAATCATGAATGGAATCAAAGCAGACGACAAGTGGGAGTCATTCACAACAGCCATGGATTTATACATGGATATGCATGTACCCGACCTCAACACACTCATGGGCCAACTCTTCACTCATGAAGCAAAGATTAGCAAAGGTGGTGAGTCCTCAAGAGGTAATCAAACTTCTGCCTTATATTCTGATAAAGCTAAGGTCAAGGACAAGTCAAAGAATAGGAAGAATGAAGATGAAGGTAGCTCTTTCCAAGCAAACTTTGCAGGTAGAGGAAGAGCTAGAGGAAGAGGCAGAAGTGGAAAGCAAGGCAGGGGGAGATTCCAATCATCTCAACCTTGCAACATATGTGGCTTATCTAACCATACTACTGAAGAATGTTTCAGGAACCCGAGGAACTCAAGAGGAAGAGGATTCAATAGAGGTGGCTATGGATCAAATAGAGGTAGGTACAAAGGAGGCTACAACAACAACAACTACTACAACAACAATTACAACAACAACAACAACTATCAAAGTGGCCATAGAGGAAGAAGAGATTACAATAACTATGCAGAGGACCAAAGTCAAGAAGATTCATTATTGATTATGAATCTATCAACAAAGAAGGGTAAGGATGATGATCACATATTTTACATTGATTCGGGATGCTCGAACCATGTAGCAGGAAATGTGGCTTTACTTTCTGATTTGGAAGATCCTCATAACAAGCATGAAGTGCAGACAGGAGATGACACAAAGCACTCAGTGGAGAAGATAGGTAATGTGAAGACATCAGATGGGAATATGAACCTCTTAAGCAAAGTCTTGTATGTCCCTACAATTACCAAAAATTTAATAAGTGTTGGACAGATTGTTGAAAAAGGATTGCAGGTTAGATTCAATCGATTTGGAGCATATGTTGAAGACCCAAGGCAAGGCTTTCGAAGGATTGCCAAAGGAGAAAAGACAGGAAGGCTTTTCACTTTTGAAGTGGAAGATACAAAGAACATAGCTTTGTTTATCTATGGATCTCAAACTCTAACAGAGTTGGAGATATGGCACAAAAGGCTTGCTCACATTGGTGAGAGGACACTCAAACAGATTTGCAGGGACCAAAGTGTACTTGGTTTGCCTAATATCACAAGGCAACACATGATTTATAAGTGTGAAGCTTCTCAACTCGGCAAGGCTCATAGACAACCTTTCAATAAGAAAGGATATATGTATCAAGATCCTTTGGATCTAGTGCACACGGATGTGTGGGGTCCAAGTAAGGAGCCATCTATATCAGGCTCAAGATATTATGTGTCTTTCATAGATGATTGTAGCAGGTGGACCATTCTGTTCTTCATGAAGCACAAGGATGAAGTGTTTAATTGCTTTAAGAAGTATATTGCTCTTGTTGAAAATCAAACAGGTAGGACTTTGAAAAGACAGATCAGATGGTGGAGGAGAATACTTCTCTTCTGAATTTGATGCCTTCTTGCATGAAAGAGGCATTAAAAGGGAAGTCACTACAAGGTATACACCCGAACTCAATGGTGTAGCAGAGAGGAGGAATAGAGCTATCGTCGAAGCTGCAAGGTCCATGCTCAACGAAAAGGGATTGCTGAACTACCTATGGGCAGAGGCTGTGTCGACAGCCACATATCTCATAAATAGACTTCCATCTAAGTCACTAGATGGAACCACTCCATATGAAGTGTGGAATGGAAGAAGACCTAGTCTAGAGCATTGTAAAATCTTTGGATGCTTAGCCTATGCTCACATTCCTTCTCAAGTAAGAGGGAAATTGGATCCCAAGGCAGAGAAGTGTGTATTCATTGGTTATGATCAAAACCAAAAAGGATATAGATTGTACAATCCAACCAATAAAGGATTTTCTGTGAGTAGAGATGTAATTTTTGATGAAAACAAATCATGGTTTGATGATGACAGGAAAGTGAAGCTGCCATATGACTTGGATGAAGATTTTCCATCACTTCAACCAAAGGAGCCAAAGCAGATTGAAGAAAGTGATTCGGAGATTGACCTAGAAGACTTGGAAAGACTAAAGCTATGGAAGAACAAAGGTAAAGCAAAGATGCAAGATGCTACATATGGACCCGAGAGCTCACATCAACCACTTAGAAGGTCTTCGAGGGAGAAGAAGAAACCAGAGAGGTTTGGTTATGATACTTCTTTGGTCACCAAGCACTCAATCTACATTGCAAAGGATTCAACCAATGAAGAACCTACCACATTTGAAGAAGCACAAAGCAAGAAAGCTTGGAGAGATGCAATGGATGAAGAAATGGAAGCCTTGAAGGAGAATGACACTTGGGAGCTTGTACCTAACAAGCCATCTATGAAGATAATCGGATCTCGATGGATATACAAAATCAAGAGGAATCCAGATGGAAGTATAAATAGACACAAAGCAAGGTTAGTTGCTAAAGGGTTTGCTCAAACCCATGGTATTGATTATGAGGAGACTTTCTCTCCTGTTGCAAAAATGCCTACAATTAGGGTTCTCATAAGTCTTGCTGCATCTAGAAATTGGAATCTTTATCAACTTGATGTAAAGAATGCTTTCTTGAATGGATGGATTTCTGAGGAAGTGTATATGGCACAACCTCCTGGATATGAGGATGCACATCATCCTAACTATGTATGCAAACTAAAGAAAGCTTTGTATGGATTGAAGCAAGCTCCAAGAGCTTGGAATTTCAGATTGGTTACTTATTTGCAGGACCAAGGATTCAAAGCTAGCAAGGCGGATACCTCTTTGTTCATAAAGAGGAATGGATCTGAAGTGATCTATTTATGTGTGTATGTTGATGATATTATTATCACAGGCAATGATCTTGAAGGAATCAAACAGGTAAAGAGTCAAATGAAGGAGGAGTTCAAAATAAGTGACCTCGGACCACTCACTTATTTTCTTGGATTGGAGTTGATCTACACAGATTCAGGTATATACATCACACAAAGGAAGTATGTCCATGACATGCTCGTCAAGTTCAAGATGGAAAATACAAAGTGTGCAGGTACACCTATGGAGCAAAATCATAAGCTTAGTGCTTATGAAGGAGAGCCAATAGAAGACATCACAAGCTATCAAAGCTTGGTTGGAAGTTTGAACTATGCAACACTCACAAGGGTGGATATATGCTATAGTGTTAGCATATTGAGTCAGTTTATGCATAAGCCGAGAAGACCACATATGGAAGCGGCCAAGCGAGTCCTCAAGTACCTAAAGGGGACCATGAATGAAGGTTTGTTTTATTCATTTACTTCAGATATTGAGCTAAAGGTCTACTCAGATGCAGATTGGGCCGGATCTAAAGATGATAGAAGAAGCACATCAGGGTATATATCATTTGCAGGTTCAAAAATCATTTCTTGGTCATCGAAGAAGCAACCAACCGTGGCATTATCTTCTACTGAAGCAGAATATAGAGGTTTGGCTAATGCAACTCAAGAAATCATGTGGTTAAAATCTTTGTACACAGATCTTGGACTTCATTCTTCAACACCTCACATTTTTGGTGACAACACAAGCTCACTACATCTAGCAGCTAATCCGGTATACCATGCTAGAACCAAGCATATTGAAGTCCACTACCATTATGTAAGGGAGAAGCTATTGAGCAAGGATATTCAACTATCCTATGTCTCTACAGATATGCAATGTGCAGACATGTTGACGAAAGCTCTTGATGGTACGAAGTTAAGTAGATTCAAGTTGATGATTGTCTTGCAGGAAATCAAGGACAATTGAAGACTTATTTGGAGGCCAAGCATGTTAGGCTTGAGGGGGAGCTGTTGGTGCATTTTGCCCAAGCCTACATGCTTGATATGCTTGATATTATCCTCATTTGTAAGTCACATGAGTAGTCATGTGAACACCTCTTGTAAAAGAGTACATTTTATCTCTTGTAAATGGAAAAAGAAAAAAGGAAAAGGATGGCTTACCTCATCCATGATGTAAAAGCAAATTTGTGGCTCCAACTACCAAAATCACGAATTTTTGAGCTGAGGGAATCTCTCCTAACTTTGGGGATCACTTTTAGGTGGAGCCATTCGAATTCGAATTCAAAACTCCCTCCAAGAATAGCTATAAAAGGAGCAAGAAGGAAGAGGCGATTAGCAAGCCTTGTACGTGACCACTTGATGTCATTTTGTAGAGATTGAAGAGCTTACTCCATATCTCTATCATTCTACTCCCATTGTGCAAAGATTCATTGCCAATGTGGTTGTAATCATATGTGAATCTATACATTTATTATCATCTACCTCTCTGTTTTGTTCTCTGCTATACTCACTCAGAGCAGTAACTTCAGAAGGTCATATCTCGAGTTTTACTGAACATTTTTCAGTGTTTTAAAGTGCGTTGGATAGCTCTCACTGTCTAGTTTCTACCTATAAATTTTCAAGGTCATTGGACTTATACTTTTGGAGATATCTGCATTTTACTGCTTACTGGTCTATCTCTGCAGAGCCCCGAGAATTGTGGGAATGTTCCAGAACTTGATGAAACTTGTTCTCAGTGCTCAGTCCATCATTTGAAGTGTTTTAACTTGGAATAGGAAGCTTGCTAAGTCTATTTGCTATGCCCAAAAGGAATTTTTCTAATTCCTTCCAGGTTGAGAGCACTGTTCATTTTTTCCAGCAGGTGTATGTCCAAAAATAGCAAGTTTTGGGAGCTAGTCATTTCGCAACTAGCCTGTCTTGACTTAAACTTTTGGGATACATGTTCCAAAGTACTTGGCTGATATTTTGGTGGATTTAGGAAGCTCAAAGGGTCTACTAATCAACTCTGAAGTCTCAGTTGGCTGGTGTGAAGCTGGTTGTAGCGGCACCTACTCATCTTTGGATTGCATCCACCATCTCTCTTCACACATATCTCCTCCATTCCATGTTCGAGATTCAGCTTACATATCAGTCGCGACAGAATAATGAAACAAGATATCCCAATCACATCACATGTCATGTGATCGACATTTCAATGCATAGTGCCAGATACGTATACAAAATACATTTTTCTCTATCAATGTGTATAAGGTTTATCCATAAACCTTATGTAACACATGTGATCTAGTAAGGCTAACCATAAACATGAATACGCAACTCATACACATGAATACTCAACTCTGTAAGGAAACTATCGTTAGTCAGCATCAGAGTTATGCAATCACTATCCATTGATCACCTTGGTAACAATACTTTCCATACTCAGTTATCTGTATCATTTTGACCCACGCATCCATTCATAGATGTGATAGATTTCTTATACACATAACAGAATCTATAGTTTTATTGTATTCATGTGTTGTTTGCTCAACATTTCCTCCTCTATACAACATATTAGCGTTTGATGCAGAAATACCATTTTTTCATTAAAAAACGATACAATCCCTTGCATGTTTTTGTTTCATCAGAAACATAACCCGTGTTCATACCTTTATAGTCCTCGTTAGCTTTCAATAATTCAAAAGGGACTTCACATACAATGTCTTGCAGACATAAACAGTTTGAGACGACTGCACATACGAGCTATAACATGCCACTTCATTCCAAGAGAAGTACATAAAAGGCTTCAATTACACCAACTTTGATGAGGGAGAACCATGTGCAATCTTCTTTTCTCATAGGATCCTTTTTCAGCTATGAATTTCCACACACATCCTCTTCTTTCTTTTTCTTCATATGCAAACATGGATACATGTATATTAACTAATAGCATCCATATGAATGCATATGATAGTTCTTCACTCTTCCACCTGATCAACCTCGAAAAAAATAAAAAATGCAAACATACGCTCTTTCCACCCAAATCTAACTTACCTTATAATGTCCTTGCCTGGTGGCTTTGGCTCAGTTTCATGCTTGACTTCATTTCATGACCACACCACCCCTTGCGAACAACTCGTGACACATGTAAATAATATATTGGATCATGATGTTGTTTACTCTGTACCACTGCCCATTGTGAGCCCGGCTAAAAAGGTTAAATACTTGAATCGAGGACCAAAATCATCTAATCATTCTTCAAGTACCTGAAATCAAAAATATTTTCTTGCCAAATAGATTCACATTAGTGCATAAAAACCAACCCTTTTGTGAGCTAACAGTCAATGCATGTCCGCACGCACTCTTCTATGGATCTAGGCTCTTTCAAGTATACATATGATCTTAACTTTGTGCTCAGTAAGCCATCTAAGAACAAAGCCACTTGTTTGGCTGGTGTGGGTAGCTCTGGAGCAGGGCATCTTTCTAGGTACTATCTAAACCTTCTACCTGCTAGTCGCACTGTTTCTTGGGGTGTCTGCTTGAAGCTGTGGATCAAAGATGAAGTGTTATGCCTGATACCACTCTTGGAAAATTCTACAATGAATTCTTCTAGCAGTTGACCTATATCGCAATAGTTGCGACTACTCAGTGGTTGAAACCAAGCTAAGGTAGTGCCCTTAAGAGTCAAACCAAATGCATCGTATTGGGTGAATAAATCCTCAACCTGTTCAGCTCTTAACACTTGTTTGAACTCAGCCACATGATCATAAGGATCTCCTAACCCGTCAAAATAATTCTTCATTGCCTTGATCACTTGAGGGGGTCTAAAGGTTCTTGTGTGCTCTCGGGGTCTAGGCAATGGAAAATCATGTTCATCTCTTTGTTGCCTATGTGCTTGATATCTCTCTCTTTCAGGTCTTTCATTTTCAAATCCTGCTCTATTTCTGCCCACCGTGTGTGCAAAACTTACCTCAGGTCTCTCTCTAGTTCTTTCTCTCTCAGCTTCATGAGCTTGGGATGATCCTACTCCTTGGAGGCCATGGGAAACATTGAGGGAGAATCAATTCATTCTTCCAAGTATATGCATGTCTATCATGTTCTGTTACCAAGAAAATTTTCTCTGACGTGTTATCTAGGTAGACAACTTTGCCTGGTATCTCTGGATCCTTGAGCTCGTAGATGATGACTATGCCCAATTGGCTAGGTTGATCTGGCTTGAATCTCCAAAAGGCTTCCTCTGTTTCTCTATTCAAAAATAGTTCTATGCTTTTGTTGTCTTGAGGGATCCAGTCTGGAGTGATCACTCTGGTCAAAACTGACTTGCCTCTAGGAGTCTGGGGTCCTTGTCCTACATTTCCTTGTTCTAGGTCTCCTATCTCATTCTCATGAAGGATATTTTCAAACTCATCGGTCCTATCTGATTGGTTGGTAACCACATACATGGTTCCTTCCTTATCAATGTATGAACCCTCTTCGAACTTGACCACCGGGTGTTCAAGTCCAAAGGATTGATCTGGATTTTTGATTTGGACCACTGATCGCCTCAGGCCATCCTCATAGATGCGAGCACCTAATCGGTTGGTCCGAATATATTCCAACTGTGTCTTATAGGGACCTTCTGGTGTTTGTAGATGGGCAATCCCTGAGCCACCTGCAGGTTTCCCCATGTAAAAGACATTTCTGAGTCACTTGTGTCTGAACTTAGTCCGTAAGGATGACCACTTAGTTGTTGTGCCCAAGACTTAGCTGTATGGTTGACACTGGACTGAGAAGATCTAATGCTTTGTCTATCCTTGCCTAGGTGTCTACCAGATCTCAAGTTCATAAGCTTTGGCTAAGAGTCCAAAATTTCCCCTTGGTATGGTTCAAAAATCCTTTGGAGTCCCCTTGGCTTCCAGGTCCCACTTGAAGGTCAACTTCAAATTATCCTATAGAGCTCAAAAAATGGACTTTGGATGAAAAAGTTATGTCAAATCAGGCTCCTAGGGGTCAAAACAGGCAAACAGGACCTTTTGGAAAAAATCGCGATTTTATGAAATCAAGAGAATCACGATTTTGTGAACTTTCAGAGAATCGCGATTCTGTGAACTCAGAGAATCGCGATGCTGTGAAGTCAAAGAATCGCGATTTTGAGCACAGAATCGTGTTTTTGAAAATCGTGATTTTGAGCACAGAATCGTGTTTCAGAGAATCGTGGTTCACAAAATCGTGTTTTCACAAAATCGTGTTTTAGAGAATCGTGTTTTAGAGAATCATGATTTTGTCTCAGAGAATCGTGGTTTTCAAAATCTAGAGAATCGTGATTTTGAGCAGAGAATCATGTTTTCACAGAATCGTGGTTCACAGAATCGTGTTTTGAAAATTGCGATTTTGTACCTTGGATGAAAATCGTGTTTTTTAGAGAATCGTGTTTTTAGAGAATCGTGTTTTAGAGAATCGCAATTTTGTCTCAGAGAATCGTGATTTATGAGAATCACGATTTTGAGCACAACCACAGAATCGTGTTTTCTCAGAATCGTGTTTTTGACATGAAAATCACGATTGTCTACAGAGAATTGTGTTTTCACAAAATCATGTTTTAGAGAATTGTGTTCTAGAGAATTGCGATTTTCTCCTAGAGAATCGTGTTTTTACAAAATCGTGTTTTTGGCTAAAAATCGTGATTGTGATTTTGAGCACAACCACAGAATCGTGTTCTAGAGAATCGCGATTTTCTCCTAGAGAATCGTGTTTTTACAAAATCGTGTTTTTGGCTAAAAATCGTGATTTGTGAGAATCGCGATTTTGAGCACAACCACAGAATCGTGTTTTCTCAGAATCGTGTGTTTTTCTTTTTTTGCTGAAAATCGTGATTTGTGAGAATCGCGATTTTGAGCACAACCACAGAATCGCGATTCTGAGAATGACCACAGAATCGTGTTCTTTTCCACAAGCTTTTAGGCGGGAAACAGAGCATTTCGGAGCATTTGTGCACTTGCAGCCTATCATGGTTGGAATGTACATCAGTTGGACATTAAAACAACATTTCTGAATGGTGACTTGCATGAAGAAGTGTATGTTTTTCAGCCCCGAGGCTTTGTGCAGAAAGGGCATGAAAACTAGGTGTGCAGGTTAAAGAAGGCATTATATGGTTTAAAGCAAGCACCACGTGCTTGGTATGAGAAGATACATGCCTATCTGGTTGCACATGGTTTTGTGAACAGTCCAACTGAAAGCACCTTATATGTTAAGCATGCTCATGATGTGCTTCTGATCATTGTTGTCTATGTTGATGACATGCTGCTCACTGGTCCTATTGAGAAGCATATTGCCGATTTCAAGGCTGATTTGCATGCCTCATTTGAGATGTCTGATTTGAGGCATTTGCATCACTATTTGGGCATTCAGTTTATGCAAGTTGATGGTGGAATGGCTTTGTGTCAAACGAAATATATTGACACATTATTGCAGCGTTTTGGCCTTGAAGACTATAAGCCTATTGCCACTCCTATGGAGACATGTTTACAATTGAGTCTTCATTATGCTGGAGATGCATTTGATGCTGTTCTCTATCAGCAGGCTGTTGGATGCTTGATTTACTTATGCATTACTCGGCCAGATATTCAGTTTGCTGTCTCACAGATGAGCAGGTTTATGCATTGCCCAGGAGTCACGCATTGGAAGGCAGTTAAGTGCATCTTTCGCTACTTGAGTGGTACTCGGCTACTTGGGTTGTTTTATCCCAAGGGGGGATCACTACCGCCAGATTTGCATGCTTTTTCTGACTCAGATTGGGCTGGTTGCTATGACACTCGTGTGTCCACTAGTGGTTTTTGCTTCATGCTTGGTAGCTCATGTATATCTTGGTTGAGCAAGAAGTAGCCTACTGTGGCCACTTCCAGTTGTGAGGCTGAGTATAGGGCAGCTTTCACAGCGACTGTTGAGTGTGTGTGGCTCAGACGCCTTATGGCTGATTTGGGTGTTGGCTAGTCTTCTGCCACCACCATCTTCACTGACAGTCAGAGCGCATTGGCAGTTGCGAGGAACCTTGTGTTCCATGCTCGCACTAAGCACATTGAGGTGCATTATCACTATGTCAGGGAGAGGTTCTCTTCTTGGGAGATCAGCTTGGCATATGTGCCCACGCAGAAGAACATTGCAAACCTTTTCACGAAGGCTCTGCCTAGGGAGAAGTTTGAAGCTTTCCGCAAAGCTTTGGGCTTACTTCCTTTTGTGGAGTGATTTCCACATAGCTTGGCACTTCCTTATACATGAGTGCTAGCTCCTTGTTCACCGCATCACTCCTAGGGGGGATTTGTTGATATATTTAGGTAGTGATGTGTGTGAACACACTAGGACCGTCGGGGCACTTTTTTCCCTCTTTAGGAGGTTTTTTTCCCCCGGCTTGTATATACGCCTATTGCCCTAATGGGCTACTTATCTTTGTACATTCTCTAGTAATACAGTCAGTATTGTGTGTTGTGCTCCAAGCTTCTTCTTCTTCCTTGTGCTGTTCGCGTGCTTCTGCAAACGTCTAACTCCAACAATAGGTAGTCTCTTTCTATCACACACACACACACATTAGTATGAGAAATAATGACCAAGTCTGAGTTGTAGGAGGCACAATAGATGAACATCACTATCTCGACTATACTCACACTCCAATTCTCTCCTAGTCAAACTGCAAAGAGTTCTATTAACAATGAGAGAGCTGGAAGTAGGTTTTAGTGTTAAAATTTGGCTTATATTGTGGATAAGCCTAGTTGGATTCTTTTGGTGAACTGATTATATGCAATGGAGTCAAGGATTCACTATGCAAGTTTTCATGTCAGTACTTGTAGTTTTATGAGATTTATATGCTCGTTTTGTAGAGGAGAATCTAGAAACTTTTCCTAGTACTTTGGTTTTGTCAACTATTAAGTGGCCAATTTATTCCTTGATACACTTATTGGTGTGAGCACAATTATTCACACATAATCCATTTGGTTGGTCTTTAGTGTTCAGTAATCCATTTTTCTTGGGACACTTTGTTGAATTATTCCCATAATATAACACTTGTTCATCACTTCTTTTGAGCCTTAGTGGTGTTTGGACTCTTCTAACTCCATTATCATACTAGTCAATTCTCTATCATCATGGCATCAAAGATATCAAGAATGACTGGTGGATCAGGTTCTAGTGCTAGTGTTCCTAGGAGGAGCTATAACTTGCAGGGCAAAGATCATTTTGGGTTCCAAAATTTTATGGCACAAACTTTTCTCTATGGAGGAATGAGATTAAAGATGTGTTGATTTAGATGAGGCAATGGAAGCAAATAAATAGAATCTCAAAGAAGCCCATTGACATGCATGAAAAGAAGCCCATTGACATGTTGTTTACTCTGTACCACTGCCCATTGTGAGCCCGGCTAAAAAGGTTAAATACTTGAATCGAGGACCAAAATCATCTAATCATTCTTCAAGTACCTGAAATCAAAAATATTTTCCTGCCAAATAGATTCACATTAGTGCATAAAAACCAACCCTTTTGTGAGCTAACATACTCCCCTCTTCTTAATTGCGAAGTCGTCCTCGACGAGCCACTACATGCTACAATATCCATTCAGCCATGAACATGTCAGTTTATAACTTGGTTGCATACCTTTTTATCGAGCCATCATTCCAAGTGGACCTGCACTCATTTAAGCTATTAGTGCTAAAAAAATCACTCATGAATACATACAAATCAGTCACTTCCAAATGATCCAAGAACATGCACATATATGCAACTCCAATTCCACATACATCAAATTGCTCATGCACTCCATTATGAACATAGTCTCAACCAAAATAACACATGCATACCTTTCCATGTTTTACACATTCAACTGTCATTGCGGAGAAAACAGGAAAGAAAATACCGAATGGACAACGACAACTGAAATGAATCAAATAGGACATGCAAAAATACCCAAAATGCATACCCCATTATTGCACCTACTATTCGCTATGTACAATTATTCCATGACTAGACACTCCCAAAGAATCCTTATCGTCATCCTACAAAAGCTATCGAGATTCGAATACAAGTGAAGACATACGTAAAAACCCTAGAGTGTCCCTCACACTGGAAAACCCTCAGATAGAGCACACAAGTTATAAAGCACTACCATTGCATCACCTCGCTAAAGCCTCATCCATAAGTACATATAGAGTCTCCGTGCCTTCAAGAATGTTGATTCAAAGTGAGCTGATCTGTCGCAAGCCAACACATACCAATCACACAAGAAAATAACGTTCCCTTCCAGGCGATCATCGCCCTCTCCTTTCTTTCTCTCCCCCTCAGGAGTGGGGAATAACTTCATATGAAAATTTTATTTTAATCACACGTTGGCCTACATTGACATTGGATGCGATTCGTGGACCTGACCACCCGATCAGGTTGATTCCACCCATCTACCAATGCAATGCAGCGCACAACACACAAACACACAATGATAACACATAACATATATCAGCTAGCCCATAACGAAGCTGGATGCGGCTCGTGGTCGTGACTACCCAGCCAGGATGGCTCCACCTACCTACCAACCCGTTATGGCGCGTAGCTAGGACATGAACATATACATCCCAAGCCTATGGCGAAACTAGCTGCGGCTCGTGGTCCTAACCACCCGGCTAGGATAAATCCACCCACCTACTAGCCCTCCATAGCGCATTGGTACGATCATAGCAACACAAATTTTTTCTTTTCTTCTCTTTTTTTTTTTTTTTTCATAGTTAATTAATTCGCCCTAGTCCTGAGAATTAGGGAGAGGAAGAAAGGAATTTCCCACTTACCCACACATGCATGCAAACATATACACTCTAGCCTTTGACAGATCAACCACCCCTTCACTCCATTCTCTCAATTACAGACACTACATATGTATTCATCGAGTCGACTTTTCACTAGGTAACTACAGCCGGCTATGCCTTAGTCTCTCGTATACCTATCCTTAGGTGATCTAGAATGTGGGTCTCCGGGATGTCTCATGTAGCCTCACATCGTACTCGCATTCCGACAACTTCCCTAGGGCGAGTCAGGCTCAGCTTCAGGAGCTCCGTCATCACCTCCTATCGTTAGCACATCTGCCCAAGCCCAAGTGATATCGTTTTCCTCGTTAGGCATTTCCCTCGAAGGATCGAAATAGTAATATCGATCTCCCACCCATCCTACATGTCGAGTCAGGTATTCCTCAAAACACTCAATGTAAAATGCAACACCCAAACCCTGGTTTATAAAGCATACCAGCCAATGCGCTTCCTCAACATCGTATTCCGTCTCAAAGTCGTCGACATCTATGTCCATGCGAGCGAACGTTTGGTCCGAGAAATATATCCTTAACTCGTACAAGTAGAGTTGCGTTATCTGATCTGCCATTTTGTTACTTAACTCCTAACAGTCTCTGCGCAACACAAGAAAAATAATTAGAAGTCCAAAGTTTCTTGAGCTAGCAAGGAAGAATATTTATGACACACAAATCATAGCTTACATATGCGCATATATATATATAACTATACATGTATGTACAAGGAGTCTACTTCGTCATTTTGTTTGGGTCTCGTCTGGCTTCTCTCGTCCTAATATCACTTGAAATATCGTTTAACTCGAAGCGCGTTAACCTTCACGGGAGCATATTCTCCTCCTAAATCTTGAATTTGCATGGAACCATTGGAATTGAGTTCAACCACCTTAAACGGTCCTGCCCATCTTGTCTGTAACTTCCCCGGGAATTTATAATATTTACTGTCATAGACTAGCACCAAATCCCCTTCTTGAATCACATAGGTCTTGAGATTCTTGTCATGTCTCTCCTTACGTCTCTTCTGAATAGCTTCCAAACTTTGTTGTGCGATGAGTCTCTTTTCTTCCAGCTTGACCAGTTGTATGTACCTCTCCTTTAATGACTCTTCCTCGCCCAACCTGGCTTCGATGGCCACTCTTAATGTCGGAACTTCTTTTTCGATGGGGAAGATGGCTTCCTCGCCATATACTAGGGAGAACGGAGTGCTCTTTGTCGTCACTCGGTAGGATGTTCTATATGCCCACAAGGCTTCCAAAAGTCTCTCATCCCAGTCTCGCCTATGCACAGCTACTGTCTTTGTCAGAATCTGTTCTAGAATTTTGTTGGTGACCTCCACTTGTCCATTTGCCCTCGGGTAATATGGAGTGCTTTTTCTATGTTTGATCTTATATAATTCCATTAATTCTTCGATCAGTTCGTTGACAAAATGGGTCCCTCTATCACTTACTATCTCCAACGGGCATCCGAATCGAGTGATAATTTGTTCATACAAAAATTTAGCAACATCAATAGCTCGGTCAGTCTTCAGAGCTTTGGCTTCCACCCACTTGGTAACATAGTCAGTACAGACCAAGATATACCTATTGGACCTTCGTCGTGAGGGAGGATCAATAGGCCCCACAAAATCAATTCCCCATTTCTCAAACGGCTTAAGAGCCAACACCGGCGTAAGAGGAGCAGCATGTGCTAATGTGGGTTTGCCCATTCGTTGGCATTTGTCACATTTCTTACAGTATGTATGTGAGTCCTTGAACAGCGTTGGCCACCAATACCCAGCCAATAAAATCTTTCTTGCCGTCAATTCACCAGCAAAATGCCCACCGCAAGGTTCGTCAGGCAAAGCCCTCAACACTAGATTTGCCTCTTCTTCCTCGAGACACCTCCGATAAATGCTCTCATGAACAAAATATCGATAGAGTTGCCCCCCAATGATGCTATGGTGCTTCGCCAATGCTAGCAGTTTTTGCTTTTCTCTCTTGCTTGCTCCTGGCGGATATTTAGTAGTGCACAAGAAATTCACCAAGTCAGCATACCAAGGTATTTTAGCTTCAACCTGGAATAGATGCCCATTAGGAGCATCGTCGGGCACACCAGAGATTGGCTCCTCATTAACAATTCGAGATAAATGGTCAGCCAATATATGCGCTTTGCCTGGTCTGGTTACCACTGTGAACTGAAATTCTTGGAGAAGTAGCATCCACCTCATCAGTCTCCCTGATAGCTTGGGTTTATTAATGATGTACTTAAGGGCTTCATGATCCACATAAAAAGTGAAATGCTTTCCCATCAAGTAATGCCGATACTTGTTCACCGCAAAGATCATCGATAGGCATTCCTTCTCTGTAGTCGTATAGTTCCTCTCAGTGCTATTCAAGTTGCGACTTGCGTAATAAATAGGATGGTCCAACTTCTTTTCATCGGCTTGGCATAGTACTGCTCCAACCGCAGTATGAGAAGCGTCGGTATGTACATGAAATTCCTTCGTCCAGTCAGGTGCTACCAAAATCGGTGCATTTATCAATCTCTCTTTAATCGAGTCGAATGCAACTTGACACTCTCCAGTCCATTGGTATTGTTGGTCTTTCCGCAAAAGATTCGTCAGTGGTGCCGCTATGGATGCAAAATTTAATATAAATCGTCGATAATAATTAGCATGCCCCAAGAATCCTCTGAGTTGTCGCAAATTTTGCGGAGGTGGAAGTTGTCCAATTTTTTCCACTTTGTCCTCGTCGACCGCAATCCCTTTTTCGGAAATAACATGTCCCAAAAGCAATCCTCTTCGTACTCCAAATGTACACTTTTCAGGATTCAATGCGATACCTTTTTCAATGCTTCTTCTTAAAATCGCTTCGATCCTCTCCATCATGTCTTCATCGTCGCCTCTGATTGCAAAATCATCGAGAAATATCTCCATCCAATCCTGCAGGTAGTCTTGATATGCAGCTATCATTGCTCTTTGGAATGTGGCCGGTGCATTGCATAATCCAAATGGCATCACCCGATATGCGTACGTACCCCATTCTGTCGTGAAAGTAGTTTTTGATTGATCCTCTTCATGGATTTGGATCTGGTTGTACCCACTGAAACCATCCAAAAATGAGTACAACTTATGGCCAGCCACTCTGTCCAATATTTGATCAGTGAATGGCAAGGGGAAATGATCCTTCTTTGTGTGCTCGTTCAACTTTCGATAATCTATGCAAATACGGATTTTCTTATTTTTCTTCGGAACAACTATAATTGGTGATACCCATTCGCTGAATGCGATGGGATATATGAATCCTGCTTCCAATAATTTAGTCAATTCCAACTTGATCAATTCCGAGTAGACTGGATTCGTTCGCCTGAGTCGTTGACATATTGGCCGTGTGCCTTCTTCCAAGTCTATATAATGTTGGCAGATTCGGGTATCAATTCCTCTCAGATCACTGTATGACCATGCAAAGGCTTCACTGAAATTTTTGAGTGTCGTTTTAATGCAATCTCGTACTCCATCTGGTAGCTCTAACCCTACACTCAAGAACTTTTCTGGAAAAACTTCCCATTTTTCCAACTGAGCTTCTCGCGAGTATTCCTTATTTCTCGATGACACTGTGATTGGAATGTGCTCTCCGATCACGCGTGCATGGTTGGCCAGTAAATCATTGTTTTGTTCTGTTTCGATTGAACCTAATTTCTTTAGTTCAGCTTTTGCAATGGCTTCCGACACTTTAGTCTTACTCTTTGCTTCTTTTTCCGATTCTCGACTTCTCTTTAGAATCTCTGCTTCTAGCATTCTAACTCTTTCTCTCAACTGTTGCACTTCCATTGTCGGAGCTAACTCTAGTTTCAATTCTTCTCTTGAAGTTCTCTTCTCCAGGGATTGAGTAGCTTTGTTTTTACTTGAATTTATACTCAACATGTAACAATCAAGTTCACTTGTATGCGTCAACCATCCTAGCAACTCCTGGTCGGAATCGTCGTTATAGAGCAATGGATTTTTATACTCTCCCATCTTCGTGTCTTGATTCTTAAAGAGCTGCAAGTTGAACCCGTCTTGAAGCAGATTCTTGTAGTTGTCTGTGTTCAAAGAAAACCTAGCTCGTGCAATCTTGCGCCTTGCTTTCTCCTTTTCTTTCTTTTCCATCTCATCGACTATTATTGTTTTCTTCTTGTTGCTCGAGGGTGGGGATACTTGCATTTGAATCCGATCAGACTTTGGCCCTATTGAAATAAAACCTGTGCGCCAGTCATGCACACATTCAGCTTGCACCAGCCATGGCCTTCCAAGTAGGATCGAGAAGGTAGCCTATGAGGTCCTTGGTCTTACTATCAGATAATCAACTTTAAACTCTAGACCGCCCACAACTGTGCTTACATTCTTTAAAAGACCCGCAGGCTTCACTTGTGTTTGATCCGCCATTCTCAAAGACATCGGCGTCTCTTCCATGTGGTTAAGGCCCAAAGCTTTCATCATGAACTCAGTCATAAGGTTGACTGCGGCTCCACTATCTAACTGAGCACCAGGGACTGCATATCCTTTAATTTCGACCGTCACAGCTGGAGCATTCGAATCAATTTGCGTCGTAATACTTTGAATGATCCCTTGGACATCTTTATCTTGCCTATTTTTATCTCGAGCTTTCCTCGGCTTCTTAATATATTCGTTATAGAATTGTTTCCTATAAACAGGTGAGCATTTCAGCAATGTGCCAATGTCTAGCGTGACTTCCGTGTCAGCGAGCAACTTTACAATATCCACTTCTTCCGAACTTTGTCTTTCCTTTCTAATCTTAGGAGCTTTCAATCTTTCAGGGAATGGTGCTATGCCCGGCACAAACTCCTTGGTCACTGGTGGAAGAATCTCAACCTCTTCCCCATCCTCAAACTCTTGCTGCTCAACAAGTCCTCCATGGTGTTCTACCTCTTCGTGCTCAACTATCTTCTCTTGACTCCCTTCTTCACCTTCGCCTCTTGGATTCTTCTTCGAATACTCTTGAGTCCTTGTGACTACTGCTATAGTTGGATCTTTGTGTAGTTTCTTGGCCTTGTAAGCATCCACAAAGTGCATCGACGAGCTAGAGCCTTCTTGAGGGTTCGGTGTCTTGAACACCACTCCGATCGTAGGAACTTGCTCTTGAACTCTCGATGTGGAATGCATCTAAGTATCAACATAATTCGAGGATCCTACTGGTCCTTTTTCCTTGCCGGCGGCAGCCCTTCGTTTTGGACAATCTTCATCAAAGTGGCCCTCTCCACTACAGTACCTACATAGTGGGGTATAATCAATTGGTTTCTTTTCGTTTGGACATCTAGATTGAGTATGGCCAAAGCCATGACATCTCCAGCACTGGATTGGACCATCTCTTCTTTGATCACGTACGGCTCCTCTTGGATAGTCTCCTCCTTGACCCTGAGCACCATATCCATAAGTCGGTCTGTTTTCCCAACGAGATGTAGGTGGTACACTTTGAGCGGGCAATCCCGTGTAAGGTCTTTCTCTTGTATCTCCTGATTTCATGGTCCTTTCTTCGTAGGCTCTCTTGTTGTAACATCGGTCCTCTGTGTGATTTGTTCTTCCACAAAAAGTACAACGCATCCTAGGTGGCGACCTATCTGTGAATACTCTCGAGACTGTGGGGCATTCTGAAGCCAAATGGCCATAACCGTGGCACTTTCCACACCATGTATTTGATCGAACCACTTGATTCGGGTTCGTAGTTACCTCTGGTTTTACTGTGTATGTTTCCTGGGTTATTGTGGCAGCTTTTATAGCTTGTGTGACCAACTCCAATATTCGTTCTTCAGTTAGCGCAGGCTTTACCTCGCCTGGTGTGCTAGTGGCAGCTACAAAAGCTGGGGTCGTCAATGCGGGACTTCCTTGGCCAGGATCTTTCATCGGTATGTTTCCTGGGCCTCCCATAGGCTCGTATAAGAGCTCCATCTTCCTTTGTTGGCATAATTGTACTTCCTCCCAAATCCACGCTTGTTCCTTAGCATCCATTAAAGTCGCAGGTCTTGTCAGGCTGATATGCTGCTGTGCCGTAGGATCTCTCAATCCCGAAATGAATCTTCTTTTCAATGTCTCATCGTTCGGGGCATTCGCGCCCATCTTTCTTACCAACGTTTCCATTCTCTGAATATAGTTATCGATGCTCTCATTGACTCCTTGTCGCAAGTAATCCATTTGTTGGGCCTATCTTGGAAGCCTTGTCGTCGAAACTTTGCCAAGAAGGCTTCCTTGAGCATCTAATAAGTTCCACGCTCCTGTGGTGTCAGATTCCCAGACCAATTGGCTGCCTCATCACGGAGAATAGCCGGAAAAATTCTCAACCTCGAGAGGTATCTCTGGAACTTTTTGCTTAGAGCTTGTTTTTGGCATATTGGAATCAAGTTCGAGGACCTGATCCTTCACATGATTCCATAACTCAGGTTTTGCTTTGAGCAGCTCTTCTACAATGAGATGACATTGAACCTTAGTGTTCTTCATGACATCAGTGTTTCTTGGGACCACTGAGTCTTCATGTTTGACCAGTATTGTGGGAGCTCTGATCCATTCCCATGGGCCTGGAAATTGAGGCAGTTCTTCTAAGGTATTAGATTCAAAATCTAATCCTTTGTCTTCTTGTTGTTCTGCTTCATCTCCGTAAATAGATGGAATGTCTTGGGGAAATTGATCATGAAGATCATCAATCTCAGGAATAGGAGGGGAATTACCCTTCTCCTTGGCCCATTTCTCTTCTTGTATTTCCCGCAAGAACTCTTGAGAGTACTGTTGAATTGAAGGAGGTATTCCAGCATCTGTGGAATTAGGAACATAAGCTCCCATTGGTGGTGAGCTTCCTCTTTCAATAACCGGTTGAGCCTGTGGAGGTAAAGAAACTTGTGGTTCGTTAGCCAATTGCTCTAATCTTTCTAGTAAGCCCTGGAAATGCAAATCTGATTGATAGAGTTTGTCTGATTGAACTTTTGACTAGTCTCAAGTATGGCTTGAGCTTATTCTACCATTTTCATGCACATTTTCATGCACATTTTCATCCGTTCAATCTCTAAATCTGCTCTAGGGTAACTCTTGTCCAGGTTTGCAGCTGTAGGCCCTTCTTGAAGTCGAGCCTGGTAGGCCTTGAACATCATGTCCAAGCCTTCTAGGGTTGGATCTGCAAGAACAGACCCCTGTTGCTGTCTATTTACAATGGGTGTGGGGTGGGATGAGGTGGAGTGGATGGAGTTTCGACATGCGAGGGGCTTTGAGATGCAATGTCTTCTATTTTTGTTTTCGCTTCTTTTAAGCTTTCTTCTAGTTCCGATAACTTTTTATTCCACTTGCGATTGGCCTTCTCTCTGGTATCCTTCCATGTTCTTGTTTTCCTCTTACTAGGCTCTCCTGATTCACTCGACTCTGATTGTTCTGCTAGTTTATCCTGTTTTTAAGGCTTGTGCTCTAGTGACAGCTTGTATAGGAGCCACATTGCTACTACTTGAACTTGAATCTGCCACTAAGCCTACCACATTAATGGGTGTAATCTTGGGTGCACTGGAGGGGTTTCTTGGACAATCTCTGGGGAGATGGTCTTTTCCACAATCATGATAAAAAGCCTGTATTGTGATAGCCTATCCTTGACTCGGAGATGGTGGGTGGGGACAGTCACGAATGAAATGGTCACCTTGACATCTGAAACAAGATCCTCTAGGGGCTTGTGGTCTCATTTGTCTCAACTGGGGCCTAGGGTTAGGATTTGTGTACATGACATTGGAGTATTCTGGCTCCCAATTTTGCTCCATAGGTGGTGCCTCATATTGATACGAGTAAATCTCACTATGTTCAGGTGACTCTGTGTAATAAGCATGTGGACTACCTTCATGGGAGTAGTCTGAACTATGAGCATGAGAGTCATTATCTGGTATCAATGGGGTTAGTGGGACCAATGCTCTATTTGGATTTTCCTCTCCCACGGCATACTTGACTGAAATCATGTTGGCAGGAGCTGGTGGTTGGTTTCCCAAGACTGGTTGTGGCCTATATTGTGCCTGATATTGTTGTTGTGGTCTATAATATGGCTGTTGGTATTGGTTTTGATACCTACCTGGTTGGTAAGGTTGTTGATAATTCTGTCTAACAGCGTGCCTATTATAGGGACAATCTTGAGCCGTGTGGTTCGTATATTTTCTCTCAATAGTGCAATATGGAGCATTCCTTTCTCTCATGTTCTGGTTGTGCAATGGGCATACATTAGCCATGTGGTCGCCTCCACAAGTATAACATCGATCCAATGGAGTGACTCTCTGTGTTTGTTTATTTTGGACTCCCAGCTTCTTGGCAACTTGCTCAGCTATCTCCTCTATTTCCGTGGAGATTTTTGAAGTATGACTAGTAGAACTATCTGAATCCTTATAGAGTTTGGATAATCCTAACTCCTCACCCAAGTTATCTTCTATGTCAATGAAATCCTCTTTTGGTCCAAGGAAAAGATGATTGTGGAAGCCTTTATTTTGCTCAAACCCCTCAGAATCGGTCCAACTGGATCACCTGGAACCCATAATTACCCCGCAATGGATTCTTCCTATGTCTATGCACTAGCTCATAGATTTCCGGCGAACGTACCAAAATGTAACGCCTCTTAATCCAGGGGAAAGGGCATATACTTAACAAAATTTTTTTTTTTCTTTTAGGCTTTCTAATGCTAGGTCAGCTTTTGGTCCTCATGAGTCTACAATTGCACATACAATGAGTCCAACCCCAATGATTTCTTCTAACAAGCCCCCTCTCTCTCACTCCTACCTATACATGTGCTCTCATGCACTCGCACACACACACACTTTCTCCTACTCTCCGTCACTCTTTCACTCTCTTCCACTCACACGCACTCACTCTTATGTGTCGTATCCACATGCACACCCACGGCCTAGTAAAATATACACCTAGGAGATGGTTGCTTTTGCTCCTTTCCTCTACCTCATCATGCCTTAATATTGCTCATGGTGTAGTTCCCCCTCAACCATGCAAAATGTCAGCCCGTACAGCTGTCCAGTTTATCGCACCATTTGGAAACACACTTTCATGCATGGAGAGATTTGTTTTCTTTTCTTCAGCCTCGCATAAGTATATTCGCTCTTACTTCGAAACCTCCTGGTTGCATTCGGAGTTCTTCGACTTTTCTTTTAGCTTTCGGGCCCTCTTCCCTTATGGGATCTGTCACTATACCCTAAGTGATATGTCTTTGGACTCCTTCTTTCTAAAACTCCTTGCCTATAAAAGATAGTCGATGTTCCCTATGAGCGAGTGACTAAAGAGATAGGGACTTAAGAGACATGAGCACATGCACATTCACTCCCTCACATAGTCGCTTTACATGCACACTTCCCTTTCCCACTTTCACTCTCTTTCACCCATACATACGCATACGCATCCTTATATATTTGCACATACACTCTCATGCCCACCCTTTGCTTCCCCAAAATCAGATCCACTCACACATTTAGATCTCTCACACTCACATTTTAATGCAAACATTCAACGAGAACCTCATGCACATTCTCTTCTCCTCACACATCCTCACGCACTCCTATGTTGATATTTCCACAAAAAAGGAGAAAGCATATTTATTCGCAATCTTTCTAGCAAACAAGCAAAAAATTGTGTTTCATTCCTAATGATAGGATCACAAACTGGTTTTCATGTTCTTAAATAATTGAGAGTCCGCAAACATGCGCAACGATGACAACAAAATTTCATGCATGACACATATTCATATGCACACACCCATGACAAGCGACTTATTTTCGGGACATCTTTCCCCAAGGCATCACTTAAGCCAACACGTTAAATAAGTGAAACATGACATCGTTTAAGGTACAGTTTTACTAGAAGCTCGTATCTCCGCTGTGATCCGCATAACGTGAAGCTTATAAGGCAGGTTATAATAGTCTTATATCACAATTGAACATACATATCTTTCTAACAGAACATCATAATTCCGTTGTACTTCTATTCTTAGTATGTCCTAGTTAACTGAACATTATAAATTGCATCATACTTCCATCCTACAGTACATGACAGTGAGCAGGAAGAACAAGAAACATGAAATAATTTGCATCACCTTCCATGTTCATGACATGTGCTGATTAACAGCTGTTTGCAGACCCGCAAGAAGATTTCATGTTCGAACCCTTCAACTTGCAATGCCTCAAATAGTTTCCATTCCTGAAGCCAATTTGCGCGAGTGATGACTACTCCTCAGGACCCCATGTTTGTCTCTCACAGCTTGATCTCCACCGCTGCAAAAGTCTCCTGTACCCTGGCCTGTGAGGATGACGACACCGACGTTTGAATCATCTCTTGCATTGGAGAATACACGCTGGAGCTCAGATACTGTCTGTGGACGAAATGCATTCCTCCGTGTGGGCTGATTAATAGTAATCTTAGCTATGGCTTCGCCCCCTGCCATTTCGTACAGAAGATCCTGGAGGGGTGGGTCTTCGAGGGTAGTACAAGGCTGCCACAAACGGGGTCCGACGGCAAGTCGCCATGGATTCTCTCGTAAGAAGAGCCGGCACAAGCTGGGGACTGATGGGTGTAGACGTATATGCGGGGAAGAGGTGACTTCGAAAAACCACACACTCCTGTAGAACCCTCTCCGACGCGTTATATCCCGCTCTGAGCTCCACAGTTCCCCATAAAGGCTCTCATCTCTTTTTTTTTTTCTGGCAAAAAACGAAAAAGAGAGAGAGTCCTCTGACAAAAATAACCTCCCCCTTTTGTATATCGTGCGGCACCAGATAAAGGCTCGCACCAACCTTTTTTCGTCGCCTTCAATGAAGTATGGCCAAAACAAAAACGGCTTCCTGTACCAATCTATCCAAAGATGATGCAACAAGTTAAAAGGTTTGCTTCCATCGGCTCAACTTTGGCTGCACTAGGTGCACCTTGTCTATGAAGCTTCGAGGCCATAATTCCTACCTCTTCCAAGTCTACATTTGAAATACATCTTGCATGTAAACATGATATGATATGTATTTACTATAGCACATGGGCAATGGTGCACATATCTCCTCCATTCCATGTTCGAGATTCAGCTTACATATCAGTCACGACAGAATAATGAAACAAGATATCCCAATCACATCACATGTCATGTGATCGACATTTCAATGCATAGTGCCATATACGTATACAAAATACATTTTTCTCTATCAATGTGTATAAGGTTTATCCATAAACCTTATGTAACACATGTGATCTAGTAAGGCTAACCATAAACATGAATACGCAACTCATACACATGAATACTCAACTCTGTAAGGAAACTATCGTTAGTCAGCATCAGAGTTATGCAATCACTATCCATTGATCACCTTGGTAACAATACTTTCCATACTCAGTTATCTGTATCATTTTGACCCACGCATCCATTCATAGATGTGATAGATTTCTTATGCACATAACAGAATCTATAGTTTTATTGTATTCATGTGTTGTTTGCTCAACATTTCCTCCTCTATACAACATATTAGCGTTTGATGCAGAAATACCATTTTTTCATTAAAAAACGATACAATCCCTTGCATGTTTTTGTTTCATCAGAAACATAACCCGTGTTCATACCTTTATAGTCCTCGTTAGCTTTCAATAATTCAAAAGGGACTTCACATACAATGTCTTGCAGACATAAACAGTTTGAGACGACTGCACATACGAGCTATAACATGCCACTTCATTCCAAGAGAAGTACATAAAAGGCTTCAATTACACCAACTTTGATGAGGGAGAACCATGTGCAATCTTCTTTTCTCATAGGATCCTTTTTCAGCTATGAATTTCCACACACATCCTCTTCTTTCTTTTTCTTCATATGCAAACATGGATACATGTATATTACAATTACACATTTAATAGGATATGTTCAAACCATGCATAAGAACATGCTCATATGCACATGCAAACTCATACTACAGCTCACATATGTTCATGCACATATTTATTACATACGTTAATGCGTGTGCACACATCAATACACATGGAAGCACTCACATCCACACTTACACATATATGCTCACACACATGTACATCCAAGGATTTCAAATCACACATACATCACATTCTTTATATACACACACTGATACTTCTTGTATGTTCTAATGCTTACAAACTGAAGCACACGTATGAGCAATGAAAACACATCCCGGCATGGGTAAATAGCCAAATCCAGCATACATTCAAGGATAGAGTTCACCTCGTTTAATAATTTTCCACAGGACATGACCATCTAATAGCATCCATATGAATGCATATGATAGTTCTTCACTCTTCCACCTGATCAACCTCGAAAAAAATAAAAAATGCAAACATACGCTCTTTCCACCCAAATCTAACTTACCTTATAATGTCCTTGCCTGGTGGCTTTGGCTCAGTTTCATGCTTGACTTCATTTCATGACCACACCACCCCTTGCGAACAACTCGTGACACATGTAAATAATATATTGGATCATGATGTTGTTTACTCTGTACCACTGCCCATTGTGAGCCCGGCTAAAAAGGTTAAATACTTGAATCGAGGACCAAAATCATCTAATCATTCTTCAAGTACCTGAAATCAAAAATATTTTCTTGCCAAATAGATTCACATTAGTGCATAAAAACCAACCCTTTTGTGAGCTAACAGTCAATGCATGTCCGCACGCACTCTTCTATGGATCTAGGCTCTTTCAAGTATACATATGATCTTAACTTTGTGCTCAGTAAGCCATCTAAGAACAAAGCCACTTGTTTGGCTGGTGTGGGTAGCTCTGGAGCAGGGCATCTTTCTAGGTACTATCTAAACCTTCTACCTGCTAGTCGCACTGTTTCTTGGGGTGTCTGCTTGAAGCTGTGGATCAAAGATGAAGTGTTATGCCTGATACCACTCTTGGAAAATTCTACAATGAATTCTTCAATCTAAACCACTACTCGGTGATCGTGCATACTGGCCGTTCTCTCGAGTGTCTGCATCCATTCTGGGGCTTCTACTTCTAGTGTGTCCAATCCCTCAGAGGTTTGTTGTCCACTCGGCATTGGCATAGGAACATATGGCTCCTCATAAGACTCATCTACTTCTATGGGTACCAATTCTTCCGTTTCTGGTTTGATGATTGGGGAAGGTTGCCGTTCATACTGAAGGAGCTTCATTTGCAATTCTTCTACCTGCTCTTTGAGCTTCTTTACCTCCTCTATAGGTAATGTCGATTCTGTGATCTTCGGTTGTTCTCCTTGTTCCTTTGGTTGTCCGCAAAGTGTGTCTCGTTCTTTTTCTACATCATCATGTGCTTCCAGAAGATCGGCATAACTCTCAAGAATGGTCTTCATAGTCCCAGAAGGAACAACTTTGAATTTTTTGGGGTCGATCTCCTAGGGAGAACTCTCCATGGCTGCCTCTAAATTCTCTTCGTTCTGCTTTTGCAAGCGCTTGTTCTCTTCGAGGGAAGTGGCCATGTGATTTCTGAGTAAAGTCAGGTTGCGGCGGACTTTGACATTCTCTGTCTGATATAGTTCAAGTAAAGCTATTAACTTCTTAACCTTGGAGGATTCAGAGGGTAGGGGGGCTGCCAATATGGTTTGGTGTGCATGTTCAAGTGTAGTATATCGTTGGTTCAGGTCAGCATTTTCTTCTTCTATAGTGGCAAGCCGTCTTTGTAGTTGTTGGTGGTCCGTGGTTAACTGACGATGTCGGTCTTCGAGAGTCTGATATTTGCTCTGTAGTTGATACACACATTGATGTAACGTAGAAAACACATTATTTACATTCAAGAATGTTGGGAGAGGAGAGGATGTAGGGGGATTGGGAAGGGGGAAGGGATTCGTGAATGAGGCAGAAACAAGTGGTGATGTGGGTGAAGCGGGTATGGAAGATTGTAGTTGTGTGTCGGGAGGGAGTGGTGCTGTGGTTGGTGATGTTTCCATTGTGTCAAAAGTGTGTGTGACTGTGTAGATGGGGACCGTGGGTGGGGTGGATGTGATGTTCGTGAATATTGTTGTAAATGTGGGCATAATAATCCCTCCAAATTAGGTGCCTGGAGAGAGAGGAATCCCCATAACATATGTGGTGATTGTGGAAGTTGGGGTTTTCGTGTCGTAGGAAGGAGTGAATGGTGCGGTGAGGGGTGAGGGCCGTGGTGATGGTGGTGCCTTGTGGTGTTCCACTGTCTGTGTAGTGTCTCCTGGTGCCAACACTTCTATGCGAGTTTGCTTTCCAGAGCGAAGGGGACGGGTTGACACTCTATGCTCGAAGCGATGAATGTAAGCCATAGCCGAATGAATGGCCTCATCCAGGCCAAGTACGTCCGCATGAAGGTTCATAGGCTCAATAAACATTTTGTCCACTCCTTCTTCTGCTAACATCTGATTGATGAGCATCTTTCCGGTTTCTAGTGACTGCTTGTGATGCTCTTGGACTCTCTTCATAGTTTCATACAAACTTTTTATTTACACACTATAAGTTGGGGCACCCGTTAGCTCTCAAGTTTCTTCATATTCTTGATCATGTCCCTCATTTGCTTCCTCCTCATTCTCTTCTTCATCTTCCTCTACTTCCACTACTTTCCGATGGGTCGGGGCTGAAGTTGTTGTGGTAGCTTGTGGTCCTTGGGTCTGCTCTGCTTCTGTCTCAAGGTTAGACTCATTAATCATCCTAGCGATTTCTTCATCCGTTAGATCATCCAGGGTGTAGCCCTGTGGGAACTCCAGGTCAGAGGGGATTGGAGGGAAAACAAGGTTGGGTCTTGGAGGGACTTCACTTTCTTTAGCCCATTTCTTGTCTTGAATCTCTCGTAGGAACTCTGATGGATACCTATTCATAGAAGAAGAGGTGTCTGGTTCAGTGGAACTAGGCACATAAGCTTACTGGGGAGGAATGCTTGTTCTTTCGCTTGCCTTGGCTCTTCCTTGAGATAGGGTTTCCTTATCCGATCTTGCAATTATGCTCTCCAACTTCTCCAACAGTCCATCAAAGTGCAACTGTGCCTTAGCTGAGCAAGAGTAGTTGAAGAGGCGACTAGCTTCAAACATGGTCTGAGCCAAGGCTAGCATTTTAGCATAAAGCTTGGTCCTTTCTATCTCTAGATCAGCTCTAGGGTAGCACTTGTCATGATCTATCACATTTGGACCTTCTTGGATTCTGGCCTGATAGCTTTAAGCATCAAGTCTATGTCCTCAGGAGTGGGGTCGGCTAATACTGATCCTACTCTAGGGGGTGGTGGAATTGTATGAGGTGGGTTGGAGGGTGGTGGATTAGGTGGTGATAGGAATGAAGGTGGAGGTGGTATGTGAGAGTGTGTTTGAGAGGTAAGTTCAATAATTTTGGCTTTTGTTTCTCTTATGCTCTCTTCTAATTCACTCATCTTCTTAGACCATTGTCTTTTCATCCTTTCCCGACAATCTTTCCAGGCTCTCGTACATTTCTTGGTTATGCTCTTAGTGGAATTTACACTTCCTGTTGAGTCTACTACTAATCCAATAACATTGATAGGAGTGATCTTTGGCATATTATTGGGGTTCTTTGGGCAATCTCGCAAGAGATGCTCCTTTTCACAATCTTGACAGAAGCCTTGAATGGTCACAGATTGGGGTTGTGGAGGGGCAGACATTGGGTAATTACAAATGAGGTGATCTCCTTGACATCTATAGCATGGTCCTCTAGGAAATGGGGGTCTCACATGTCTAGGTTGGGGTCTAGAGCTGGGGTTTGCATACATGACATTTGCATATTCTGGCTCCCAAATAGGTTCACTCGGATCTTCAGAATAATATGACTCATTATGCTCAGGTGACTGCATGTAGTAAGCATGTGGGCTATTCATGTGAGTAGAGTCAAAACTATGATCACTCAGGTCACTTTCCGAAAGCAATGGTGTTACTGGCACTATGGCTCTATTCAAGTTCTCTTCTGTAGCTGCATACTTTACTGGAATCACATTGGTTGGGGTAGGAGGTTGCTGAGCTAACACAGGCTGAGGCCTTTGCTCGGTTTGGTAGGGTTGGTGATAGGGTTGTTGGGGTCTGCCATATTGCTGTGGTGGGTACTGGTTCTGGTATCTTCCTTGTTGAGGGTATGGTTGAGGGTAGGTTTGCCTAACTGCTTGTTTATTGTATGGGAAATCCTGCACGGTGTGATTGGTGTATCTTCGTTCTATGGTGCAGTACTGGCTACTAGGATTCACTTGGGGTTGAGCCATAATGGGACATACATTCACCATGTGGTCACCTCCACAAGTATAGCATCTCTTCACTGGGGCAAATCTTGGGATTTGTTTGCTAGATACACCTAGTTTTTGAGCTACCTTCTCTGCAAGTTTCTCGATAGAAGTGGATTGACTAGAAGTGAGGCTACTAGAGTTATCTCAATCCTTGTATATTTTTGAAAGCTCTAGCTCCTCTCCTAGATTATCCTCAATGTCTATGCACATGCGTACACACTCTTCTATGGTCCTAGGATCCTTCAAGTACACATATGATCTCCATTTGGTACTTAGCAATCCATCCAAGAATAAAGCCACTTGCTTGGCTGGTGTGGGTAACTTAGGAACATGACATCTCTCTAGGTATTGCCTAAACCTTCTTCCTGCAAGTCTAACCGTCTCTTGAGGGGTCTGCTTGAAGATATGGATCAATGAGGAAGTATTATGCCTTATACCACTCTTAGAGAATTCAGTGATGAAATCCTTTAGAAGTTGGTCTATGCTCTTGAACTGTCTCTCATTCAGTGGTTGAAATCATGTAAGGGTTGTGTTCCTAAGGGTTAGACCAAAAGCATCGTATTGCGTGAATAGGTCCTCAACTTATTCAACTCTCAATACTTGCCTAAACTCGGCCACATGATCGTATGGATCTCCGGTGCCATCGAAGTAATTCTTCATGGATTTGACTAATTGTGTAGGCCTCAAAGTCCTCGTGCTCTCTAGGCCTTGGCAAAGGAAAATCATCAACATTTCTTAGGTTCCTTGGGGCTATAAGTCTCTCAGTTTATTCTCTATCCATCTCTGTTCTCATCCTTTCTCTTCCCAAGGGATTGGCAAAACTTACCTCTGGTCTATCTCTACTTTTGTCCCTCTCATGAGCTTGGGATGTTCCAACTCCTTGGTGGCCATGAGAGACATTAGATCTTGGTTGGGGAAAAATAAATTCACCCTTCCAAGTGTAGGCATGCCTACCATGTTCTGTGACCACAAAGATCCTCTCTGAAGTATTGTCTAAATAGGTCACTTTGCCTGGGCTATCACGATCTTTGAACTCATAGATTATGATTGTTCCTACCTCATTTGGTTGATCAGGCTTATACCTCCAAAAGGCTTCATCGGTCTCTCGGTTCAAGAGCAAACCTATGCTCTTATTGTCTTGGGGAATCCACTCTGGCGTGATAATTCTAGTAAGAATTGATTTGCCTCGAGGGGTTTTAGGCTCTCCACCTATGTTCCCTTGCATTACCAAATTCGTCTGTCCTATCTAGGTGACTTGTGACAACGTATATGGTTCCTTCTTTGTTCAGGTATGCACCATTTTCAAACTTGACAGCTGGATGTTCAATTCCAATGGGTTGGTCAGGGTTTTTAATTTGGCCCATAGATCTTCCTAGGCCGTCCTCATAGATGCAAGCACCTAATCAGTTGGTCCTAAGGTATTCGAGTTGCGTCTTGTAAGAACCTTCTACCCTTTGTAAACATGGCACACCTAAACTTCCTGTGGGTCTCTCCATACCATGAGACATCTCAGACTCGCTAGTTTCAGAGCTATGGTATTGCGAATAATGGCTCAATTGCTGGACCCAAGACCTAGTGGTATGATTGACACTAGCCTCTGAAGACCTAAGACTCTATCTATCTCTCGCTAGGTGTCGTCCGGATCTAAGGTTCATATGCCTAATTGAGTAGCCCCAATTTTCCCAAGTACAACCTCGTTTCTGAGTTCTTTTGTATCAGTTACTTGGTTCCTTTTTAGTTGATTATCGTGTTGATGATCTTGTCTGATACCACCTCGTCAGGAATACTTGAGTTATTTTTCGCACTTCAAATTGATCGTATCATGTTAACTTCTTTCCTTTATAGTTATCGGTCGCACAAAGGGATTATGTTTTAGCTCGAACTTGAGTATCTAGGTAGTAACTTGATAGATACCTATCATCACCTTGACTTGCATCTAGTACTACTTGCACTTAGCCTAAGCTATGAATTGACAAAGCAAGTTGAGAATATTCCAACCTCACTTGCTGATCCCTTGCTCTTTAGTGCTCAAGAACCCCGTTCTCAAGCTTGCAGAATGCCCTTGCTTTGGATGCCCTCTAGTGCTCTTAATGGACCTGTAAAGGTTCCAAAGTTAGCTCGACTTAAATTCACATGACATAACAAATCACTTTCATTCATGTAATTCAGATATCAATTTGCCCTTTGTCTTTATGGAAAACAATTCTAGAGATCCCTTAATTTTCTCCCCCCTGGATATGGTCAACTTCAAAATACTATATCTAGTACTCCCCACAAGCTTTCCAACAACCCAAGATCACCCCGAACGGATTTTGTATGAGGAAGTTATGACTGCTCAGGGTTCTAGGGTTAAAATAGGGTTCAAACAGGTTAACAGGCAAACAGGATTTCTCGAGTTACTTGTATAGCGACCTCACAATGCTCTAATGACCCTTAATGGCTCCCAAATATTATCAAAAAATAGACCCAATATTTTTGCCCTAAAAAATGACCGAATTTGCCTGTCAATCGCGATCGAGAGGTCTGTCAATCGCGATTGATGTGTCAGTCGCGATCGACGTGTCGATCGTGATTGACAGGTCCATCGTGGTTGTCAGTCACGATTGATGGGTCAATCGCGATTGACACATGGCCCGAATTTTCAGTCAATCATGGTCAAAGGGTCGTTGACTGGCTCAGTCGCGATTGACAGGTCCGATAAAAGTGAAGAAAATACCTATGACTCCAACGTCTCAACTCTACGTCTTACCATCACACACTCGTCGTCAAAGCTCGATCCCCGGCAACGGTGCCAAAATTTGGTGTAGCTCAGTGATGAGTAGCACCTCCTTTAATGTCAATCCGGGAAGACGTAAGGATGGTATGAAGACCTCGAACAAGTGATGGCACAAGTGTGTGAGTGAGAAGCACACTAACATGCACACACATACACACACAAAAAAGAATTTGGTGAGGGCGAAGGTCGTAGATGCTATTTTATGATCAAGAATGCGACATATATTCGCAGGGGACAATTTAGATGGTACTTAGAAAGGCTCTGCTTTATAGTCAGATTCGATCTTATGTCTAGAGAAAATTTTTCGCCTCTAGTACAAGCAGAGAAAGGAGAAAAAGTAAGTTGGGCTCATTGGTTGTACAATCATTTACACAAACAGTTTTTTGTTGGGGATAGACGCAGATCCCAAAAATACACTCGTTTACCTGTATATTTAGCTGCTTTATTTGGTTTTGTCGAGTCTGTAAAGGAGAAACAGTTACACAGGTCTCCCTCTCTTTACCACAAAGACCACACAACGCCACAAGAAGAAGCCCAACCCTCCACCTCGGCTGCATCTTTATTACACACAGGTAACCACCCACAGAACCAAACAGTAGGAACACCATTTCGGCTGTCCCTTAGAAGAAAAAAGACAGACAATGTACCTACTGCCAGTCCAAAGCAAACACCGAATAACATTCAACCCGATTTTGTTACACAAATGCAGAACCAACTCCAAGAAGTTTCCCAGTATTTACGGCAACAAGAACAAGCATCCAACTCAGTAATAGCACAGATGCAAAAAGAGTTGGACGGCAAAGATGCGATAATACAGGTATTACAACAAGGCAACCAGCATATTACGGCCGAATTAATCACAATAAAAAAGTATGTCCAAGGCCTCAATCAGTGGCAGCAAGCTATCCAAACACAAATTCAAACTGAGATGTCCAGTTTTTCTACCCTGAATGCTCACCTGCAAACCGAAAATCAACTTTTGCAGTCAAGAATACAAGTATTGCAAGAGTTTGAAAAGCACATATTAAAAGATGAGGGTGTAGAATTAAATGCCACCATGATGACAAATATGGACATAAATTTACTCAAAGAACAGTTGGATAGTCATATTCAAAATCGTTGGACACTTTTTCGCAGGAGATGGTTAGCTATACTTGTTCCATCACTAGAACAAGTACAATCACAAAAGATTGAGACATCAAAACCTGGCATGGACCAACAGACACCGTAAAAGGATATTTTCAGCCAGGTGGTGACAGGATACTCTATGAGTACATGACTTCTGCAGAAGACATGGATTCAACAGCACAGAGGGTACTTTAATTCCATAGACGAAGCACTTAAAGCACATGATCAAGAAGTATATAAGTAAGCAGAACTTCATGAAGAGGCAACTAGACCAGCTATACGAGTTTGAGGAAGTTTTGAGGAAAATCAACCTATCACGTACAGTGACACACTCGGGATTGAAAGATATTTGATGACTCATCAGCAGCATATGGACAGTATACAGAATCTTTCTGATAAATGTACAGAAAGAAAATAGGAAAAGAGCTCAGACAAAAGGATATTATCTACAGTATTGCACTTGCGGGTTCGAGTCCACCGTGCGTGCCAGTGTTACAAGGCTAATAGAGCGAGACAACCGCAACCGCAGACGAAGGATAAACAAGATTGATGGCTGAAATGACGGAGAGGTAGGAAATTTTGCAAGAGGCGGTAAATGAAGAATGCGGAAGTAATAAAAAGCAGAAGACAGGAAGAGAAAAGAGTTCTATCATCGAAGAGCAAAGAGTTCAGTCGTTGCATCATCGTTTCGTTTAACTGTTGGAGCAGAGTTTACGGTGTTAAACAGACCCTTGAGGTGATAGTTAACATGAATGTATGTTAGAGAGACAGAAAGATAGATACGTCTCTGTTCTGTTGCGCGCTGTAGTGATGAGGGTTAATCACATCGTAACTGAAGTGTTCGGAGACCACGAGTAATATATTTTAGAAGACTGTGAATGAGATTTTATTGAGGACATTGAATACTGTTTCATTCTATTCATATTTAATCATTTCTGCTATTCTTTGGTTGAATCGATTCTCATTGAAAAGTTCGTGATGCTGTGAGTCTACTGCTGAACAGTTATATATGACTCTGTAGTTCGCGATTATGAGATTGTGTATTGATTGTCATGCGTGAGTCTGTTTAAGAACAGAGTTTAGTACCTTTTCGGTCAAGTAACCAGGGTTTTATATAGTAATCGGTGATCATTGAGTATTCGACAAAGATCTGTGTGTGGACAGAAGTCTTAGTGAGTCATTAATTGCGGTATAAATCTGTGATCTGAGTGAGTATACGAAAAGTCTAATATAATCTCGATCTGAGTTGTCTGTGCATTTCGTTCGGTGTATTTAGTTATCACATGAAATCGTCTTATTGTGGAGTATTTTGAGAAGAACGTATTCTCGTAGTTGTGAGTTTTGACAGAATCACTGTGCTATTACCATAGTATATTCAGGACCAAACATTCCAGTGCTTATCATACCGTGGAATAGTTAGTATTCAACTCAACTCCTGTATTAAGAAGTGAGCAATTACTGGTGATTGTGTAAAGGATTGGGAAAATAGTACAGGGCCTCTGTCTAACAGACCCCTACCACTCCCAAGAACCCAAGGACCCGATAATACTCGTCCGAAAGTTGGATTGAGTTATTATCATACAACGTTTAACAATTGGATTCGGGAATTGGGAGATATACCAGTTTTAGTGAGTACTGATTTGAGGGCAGATAGGTCTTGGGAAGGGTCCAAGCTTCTTGTTGTGCATTTGGAGGAGAAATCTTCCAACAATGACAGTGTCAAGTAATTCATAGGAGTCCAAAATTATAGAAATTTTGAACTTCTAGAGTGTATAGTCGGTTCCATCTAGCTTCCCTTGAGCAAATGTAGTGAATTTGAATAGGTGCAACATTAACATTAGCTGGAGCACCAAGACTAGCATTTGAGGATGAAGCCATCATGTAATCACTTTAAAGATCTATTGATATTCTAGTCTGGTCGTAGGTTGAAACAATGATACTTCTCAAGCTATTCAAACCTTACGGTTGTGATACCATGTAAGACAATAGTTACACAATATAACACAAGAGTAGTAGCAGAGAAGATAATAGATATAGGAGAATCTCAACAATTTTCTACTAGCAACAAGTACAAAGATGATGGCGTTGTCCACCGGTGCGCTCTCAAGGTAGAGCTTAAATGGTGATCTAGACAACTCTAGATAGGAAGATACAAGGTACATGTATGTTGGCTTGATTGGATGTCTCAGGAAGTACACAAGTCATGTATATATAGGATAATGGATGGCTTTCCGTGGACAGCTATACATGGGTAGTAGAGCGTGGGTGACCATCGCCTTACCATACACGGCTTTGAACCAACTTAACAAATATAAATTATTTCCGACTCTGATAGGGAATATTCCATGGAATATTCCTCGGACCCCACACTTGGGGACCTTGTAACTCCCTTTCTTTACAATACCTTACATGGTCCAATGACCTTCATCCAACATGCAAGTTGGGATTCCCATCAATTGGGTAATGTACACTTGGCTTCTCCTCATAATGGGGGCCTTACAAAATGTGCATACAATCATGAGGGTAGACATTGATCATATACTAACATCTTAGACTCATTGAAATGACATCGCTACTTGTGATCACTGACTGTGTTTCAAGAGCCCATAACCAATAGAGATGGTCTTTCGGACCATCTCCAAGAAAAATACATTTCTTTGACTTATGGTCCAGCTTTTTTCTAAGATTCTTGGATATATGAACAAAATCCCTACATTCAAAAACTCGAAGATGATCATAATATGAAGGCTTCCCTTTCCATAGTTCTTGTGCCACTTTTAGACCTTTGGTAGTACTTGCTGAAAGTTTAATCACATGAATTGGACTCAATACTAGTTCTGCCCAAAATCCCTATAAAGGGTTTGCATGATGTAGCATAAAAACTACTCTATTCTGAATAGTTTTATTCATCCGTTTAGCCACATCATTCTATATTCTGGTATAAGGAGTTGTAAAATCTCTACGAATTTCTCTAGACTGATAGAAAAGGTTGAATTCATGTGAGATATACTCACCCCCTTTGATCTAAGCACAATGCCTTGAGCTAAGTTACTTTTTCAATCTCAACTAAAGCAAGCCATTTTCTAAACATAGGGAATACCTCATCCTTTGAATTGATAGGATACCCAAAATTTTCTAGTAACATCATCTACGAAAGTGAAAAAGTAAACAGAACCCCCTAATGACCTTTTGGGCATAGGATGGGCATAGGACCACACACATCTGTATGAACGAGATCTAAAGGCTGAATTGAAGAGTCAATGTTCATTTTATGCACATTCCTAGTTTGCTTTCCACATTGAACATGCTCACTAAAATGAAAAATCAAAGAAGGATAACACAGGTAAGTATCTAGAACTAAAAACATTTTCCATTCCACTACAAGATGTGGCCCAAATATTCATGCTAAATACAAGTCATAGGCTATTCAATAACAGCTAACAGGTGTTCTTTGAATGATACAAATATGTGATAATTCGCTTCCTTTTGCAATAGCTATATCACCTTTTCATATGTGAAAGGGTTGAGCATAGTTCTACTCTTATTCTGTTGATCATTCTTCTCCTTTTTCTTTATCATGACATGTTGGTAATTCTTTCCTTGATATGAATGAGGAACATTATATGCATATCCATTCTGAGTTCCAACCACAGATATTCCATGAATCTCCTCACTCACAAGTGCTCCACATATGTCATCATCAACCAGTTTACCTCTAGATGTACTATTGCTAATAGTTATTGTTGGCAGCAGTCAAGGCACCCAAGGACTCACAAGACAGGTCATTGTAAGAGCATTTGGGAAAATCTGCTTCTTCATACAACGGTAATTGAAATACTGACGAAACTAATTGTGGAGAAAATTGTACCTGATTTTCAAGAAAACCTTTTGTTTGTCGCATAATATGTAACTGATTCTCTGCATCGTTGTTGCCTGTCCACTGTTCCCAGGGTAATTCAGCAAACTGTAGAAGTCCAATCCTTCGTAACCAGTTCTTATTTTCCCTTGAAGAACTGTTAAATTCTATTTTGAACCCTGTAGAAAATAATATGTGTTTATGCAGACCTGGTGATGTTATCGAAGTTCTTGAGTCATCTTCATCACCCTGTGATGTAGTATCAGTTGTTGTCACCACACGATTCTGTGTAAACGTACGTTTTCTGAGTTGCCATCTTAGTATATCCGATTCAGACATGATTGTAAGACTTGCCGAAAGTAGTGCGCTAGAGGTTTTGGTTAATGAGCACAAGAACTTGCAGAACGCTATACAGAAAATACTTTGTCGGTCATACGCATTTTATAAATACTAGAACCTGAGCTGCCACTTACTAAAATGATGATACTTCGGTGATGATAGTTCATGCTGTTTATCAAATTCTAGAATCAAAATCATCATTCTGGAAATCGAAGCTGGACTTGGGACGTCTTTTACATGTGCGAAAAATATTATGCATAAAAATCATGACTTTTATTAAAATATACCAGTACAGCACCGGATTTGTAGGCCCAAAATCTATATCTCTGCTTCGAGACCTTCTAAATACATATTTCTAGCTGACCGAAAGATACGGGCAATCTTTTTCTTAAGCGTTTCTAATACATTTTTCAGGGTGTCAGGTTCTAATAATTGGGCATCTGTCCGCACCGAACTGAGCGTTATAGCTCCCGAAAGTAAATTTTCAGCCTCTGTTTGTAAAAATGCTTCCTGTAAATAAAATTCATTGGCCAATGCTGCATCTCTGGCCGTCTTCATATCTGTTACTTGTTGCTGTATTCTATGAATGTTATCATTTTTGTTACGTATTTGATTCTCGAGTCTTTCTACTTGTTGGTTCAGAAACTGGATTGTTTTGTAAAATGCATCTCTTTCCCTTCTCATCTCTGCTAATTTTTTCTGTTTCTGAGGCTCTTCAATGCGATACTTATGCAATATGTTGTTGACTGTTGATAAACTGTTTTTTGTTGTATCCAACTCGAATTCTGTTTGGGTTAGCCTTCTTCTAGTTTCTTCTAGTAAGTTGCCTAATGCAATTCTCCCATCTTCTGCATCTTTGAAATTCTGTGTTAACCTAGTAATTTCTGCAATGGCCTCTGTCAACTTTTCTTTATGATTGTTTATAGTTTCCAGAGCTTCATCTCGCTGTTTTGTTATATCTGCTTGATCACTGAGTCGTTCTTGCAGCTGTTTCACCTGTTCTTGTAGGGCTTGATTTTGTGCTTTTACTGTATATACTTCTTCTTGAAGCGGAGTGATATCAGCTTCCAGTATTTCTATTTTCTGCTGCAACTCCTTGTAAATGTTGTCTGTATCAGCTCTCATCTGAGCAGGTAATTGCTTGGAGAGGTTAATAAGAAACTGTCCGATTGATGCTAAGTCGGAAAATACTTGAACAGATTGTGTTTGTGGAAGTTGTCGCGGTTGAACAGACGTATTGGTGCGTAATTGATAGGAATTCGGTGGTGAGTAGTTCGGGGAAGATGATGATGTATGATCGGGATGGTCTTGAATGGGATGTGCTTCCTGTTGCGGTGGTGAAATAGGACGAGCTGTGTTAGAATTAATTACCTTATTTGCCTCCTATTGTTCATTCGCAGAGAAACCGACATCTGTTGTTTCTGCCGCCTTCAAGAGCTTATCCAATGCATTATTAGTAGGTTGACATTCATGGATTTGTTGATTCTCTTGCTGCTGTTGTTGACAGACTTTATCAGTTGACATTGCTTCCGTTTCAGTCTGCTTCTGCGTTTGTAGATGCTCAGATGCTATTGAATGCGTTGATGATTCCTGGTGCATCGATGTATTTGTATCATGAAACCTCTCTTCCTCTTGATGCTTGGCTTCTTTTTCTGCTTCCTTGTCTTGCTCATCAGCTTTATTCTCTACTTGTACTTCCTACTGTTGTTCATGTTCCTTTTGTGTTACTCCGCCTGAATGCCGGTCAACCTCCTGTTGAACTTCTTCGTCTTGTTCAACTGAGTCTGCATTCTTACTTTCAGAAGAACTGATTCTAATCCGTTTTCTTCTGAATAACTGATTAATTTCTTCTTCATCTTCATCGTCTTCATCTAAGGGTTGCGCTGATTCTTCAATTTGTAGCACTGGTCCTCTTGGTGGTGGTTGTGCTTGCATTATGGTTGGAAACAGAAATGATAAAATGTGTGGTAGTCGAGATCTCGGGGTTTTTCCTTTGTTAACTTGTTTCATAATGGAGACGCACTCCTTATGAATTCGTTGAAAGAAGAATGAAGCAAAGTTAACAGATTCTCGGGCAGCTATATCTATGGCAGAATAAAACGGTCGAGAAATACCATAGGTACGTTTTTGAAAGTTGAGTATAGCAACGAGGAATTGTAGTGCCGTTCTTTCAGGTTCTGGTCGACAGAGAATGGCGTATTCATTCGAGGAAAATCGCGGAAACAACTCTGCCATTCGGGTTGCTGAGATCATAGGAACATTCTCGCGGCCTTGTGGAGTCAAATGATAAACTTCTGTAAACACTTGGAATGTGATTACAGTTCTAGACGGTAAGGAAGGGAAAACCCATCGTTTCTCAGTATGAGATACCCGAGCGATAGCGGAAATAATCTGTGCAAAGAAGGGGTGAGCTTCTACTGAGTGCCAGGGCAACTCGGCGAAACTACCTAATCCTCGTATATGCAGATAATTTCTTACTTCAGCCGGGATACCCTCGGCAAAAGCTGTATAGTTTGCTAGAGATTCCATTACACAGAGATTCAAGACGCAGAACACAAGTATTCAGAAACTAGGGCTGTGGTTGCAAAAGACTAAATGACCTATCCGGCGAGTGAGTTATAAAAGAAGTTTGTACAAAGAATATTTTAAATGGTACTAATTACACCAAACGGATAGTAATGTCTATATCTGACATGCGTTCATGCAAAGATAGGAGCGGGCGGCTGGACATAAATAGATATTAAAATACGGCGATTACACTTATTTTATTGATTACACCCAATAAAGTAAGAAACAAAAGAAAAGTAAAAATTTGTGGTACGCTGTGTACCCTTGTTATAGCCGAGGTGGCGCTTCTTGATACGGCCGTAGCTTTGACCCGTTTATCGCTTTTGGAAGTGGTTGTCCAGTCAATGTAGTCAATCGAAAAGTGGCCGGACCAATTTGTTCTGAAATCTTGAATGGACCGAACCAACGTAACTTGAATTTTCCGGCTGATCTATTGGATTTTGCATTGTAAAAGAGAACAAGCTGTCCTACCGAAAATACTGTCGTCTTTAAGTTTCGGTCATGAGTCCTGGCCTGTCTTAATTGGATTTCTTTCATAGTTAAGAAACTGAGCCATCGGTGTTCATCTAATTCTCTAAGTGTTTCCAGCCGAAATATCAATGACTCCTCGGGTAAAAGCTTCTGAGACGTTGCTACTCTTAGACTTGGTATTACAATTTCCATCGGAGCTATTGCTTCTATTCCATAGGCTAACTTAAATGGTGTCAAGCCGGTGGTTACCTTGTATGTAGTACGATAGGCCCATAAGACTGCAGGTAGCAACTGATCCCATCTTTCCGGTGTCTCTCTGGTCAATTTCTGAAGCATATTTAGCAGAGATTTGTTGGTACTTTCTGCCAATCCATTTGCACGAGGATAATATGGTGAGCTGAATTTATGACTGATCTGGAATGACTGTGTTAATACTTTCATCAACTTGTTCATGAAATGAGTACCCTGATCTGAAACAAGCTCTAGTGGCAGTCCAAATCTTGGAAAGACATCTGTTAATAAACATTTCGCTACTTCAACTGCTGTAGCCGAGCGTAAAGGCCATGCTTCTGCCCACCTAGTTGCATAATCTGTGCAAGTCAATATGTACCTGTTATTGCTGAATACTGCGGGAGGTGTGATTGGACCAATGAAATCAAGACCCCATTTCTGAAATGGTTCTAAAGGAAGTACTGGATGAAGTGGAAAGTAATGGCGTTGTAATGGTTGTCCAGTCCTTTGACAGCTATCACAAGTTTTGATAAATTCCAATATATCTCTATACATAGTTGGCCACCAAAGTCCACTTTGTAGAATTTTTTGGTGAGTAAGATCTGCTGCAAAATGTCCACCGGGAGGAGTTGAGTGAGCCAAAGTAATGACTGAGTTAACTTCATGTGGTGGAATACAGCGAAGTAGGATTCCGGTATGATCTGTATAATATAATTCTCCAGCAACTAACCGGAATCGTCGACTAAAACCTGCAATTTTTCGGCGTGTAGCTGTAGGGACTTCAGAAGGTAGATATCCACTTGAAAGGAAGGTCAATAACTGATCATAATACGTAGTTGGCACTGGTTGGTTTGACAATTCTTCAGTAGTTGGTTCTGAAGTATAAATGGCTGGCGTTGTATCATTTATACCAACCGGAGGTTCACCTGAATCTAAGCGTGACAAAAAGTCTGCTAAAGCATGTGAACTGCCTGGCCGATGAACGACATCATAGTCGAATTCTTGCAATAGTAGAACCCATCGTGCTAGGCGGCCACCGATATGTTGCTGCCGAACCAAGTAAACCAATGCAGCGTGATCGACATGAAATGTAAATTTTCGGCCCAATAAATAATGTCTGAATTTTTTTACCGAATATACTAATCCTAAGCATTCCCTCTCAGTTACCGAGTAGTTCTTTTCTGCAGGTGCTAATCTTCTGCTAGCATAGTATACTGGTCTAAACCATTTATCTGTTTGTTGCATTAGTACACTTCCTACTGCTATATCAGATGCGTCAACAAATACATGAAATGGGTTATCCCAATCTGGTGGCTGTAAAATGGGAACCTGTGTTAATAACTGTTTCAGTCGATCAAATGCTACCTGACATTCCTGAGTCCATTCAAATTGCCTTGCGGTTTTGGAAATTAATTTGTTCAGTGGTATTGCCACATGAGCAAGCCACCGTAAATGCCTTCCATGCCATCTCACTTGTCCCATAAATCGCATTACTTCCTTAGGTGTATTAGGCACCGGAGCTTCTAATACTGCTGAAATTTTATCGGGGTCAACTTGAATACCTTGAGCTGATATGATATGACCAAGTAATTTTCCACATGAAACTGCAAACACAGATTTGTTTGGGTTTAAACACAATCTATATTCTCTACATCTCTGAAAGCAACATCGTAAATGTACTAGATGTGCGATCATTTTACCGAAAATTGAAAAATCGTCAAGATATACTTGCATGAATGAGGTAAGATAAGGAGAGAATATTTCCTGCAGACATCTTTGAAATGTACTTGGTGCATTTCTCAATCCAAACCACATTACGGTACAAGCAAAAACACCCCAATTTGTAATAAATGCAGTTTTCGGTATATCTTCCTCAGCCATTCTTACTTGGTTATATCCACTGTATCCATCTAGAAATGAATACATCTCATGACCTGCTACTTTATCAAGCATCGTATCCAAAAAAGGAATTGGAAAAGAATCCGGTATTGTTGCAGCATTTAATTTCCTATAATCTACGCAAATTCTCAATTGCTTGTTTTTCTTTGGTACAATTACGATTGGTGAAATCCATTCTGCATGTTCTATTGGTACTATGAACCCAACTTTTAATAGCCTATCAAGTTCAGCCTTTACCTGAGATGCATAATGTGGGTTCATCCGGTAACTAGTTTGCCTTATCGGTTTTGCTTCTGGTTTTAGCATAACTCTGTGTTGATAGATACGAGGATCCAGACCCTTCATGTCTTTGTAATCCCATGCAAAGACATCAGTAAATTCTCGGAGTAGCTTGATTAAATCTGCTTGAAAAGCTTCAGGTAAGTTTTGCTTTATCTTTACAGGACGAGGGTGGTCTTCATCTCCAAGATTATAAGTAATTAACTGATCTTCTGGAACATAAAATTGTTGATGTTTCTCTGTATCAGCGGAAGGTTCGAGAAGCTGCTGTAATTCATTACCTTGAATCGAAATGGTATTGTCCTCCTTAATTCCTTCGACAATGGGTATTACTGTACATACTGAAGCATTCCAAGTGTCTACTACAGACTGTAGATCAGTAGTTCCTATTGTCATCAAATCAACATTATTCTTCAGAAATTCTTCTTCTTCGTCATCCGACAATCCATCTAACATATGAACTGGTTCGGCGAAATATGGTCGAGCATGTAACTCACAGGGTTGTATAGCATCTAATTTTACAACACACTTGCGGTTTTTATCTTTGAATGTAAGTTCCTGAGCTGACCAGTCTTGAATTACCTTGGCTTGTTTTAACCAAGGACGACCGAAAAGTAGATTGTAGTCTAGGGTGGATTCCGGCAATTCAAGAACAACAAAAGTCATCTTGAATGTTGTGTCTTGGACAGTTATAGGTATATCTCGGACCAGTCCTACTGGATGAACTCTAGATTGATCAGCCATCCTAACAAAAAATTGAACTGGCTCTATCTTAGTCCATCCTAACTTTTTACACAGTGACGCTGTGGCAATATTCACGCCGGACCCCCCATCAATTAAAACTTGTGGAATTTGATGTTTATGAAACCATACCGTAATCAGAGGAACTGAGTGATCTACCGTAGAGTCTGGTTCCGTTTGTACGGTTGCGGTAGCCGGAATGCAAGCAGGTTTTGTAGTAGACTGTTGTTGAAATTGTTGGCGTATTCCTGGTACTAATGCCAGTAATTGCCCGAAAGGCAGTGTGATGGATGCTTTTGACAATATATCCCAAGTTGGTTGCACTTGATTTTCATCTTCCTTAACTGTTGAAGACGAAGCTTGGTCTGAAGGTGGTAATTCTACTGCAGATGATGTACCTGCTTTTGTTTTGTCAGCATGAACTTGTGTGGTATCCGGGGATTGGTTCACTGGAGTAGGTTCTGGAAAAACAGGTGGTTCTACGGTAGTCCACTGGCTAGCCTTATGATACATTCTGTGTTGTTCACGTATCCCTGGCTCAAATAATTCTGCTGCCGGTTGCAGTTGTTTACCGGAACGGGTTTGAACTGCTGCTGCCTGTGTCTCTACTGGGGTAATTGTTACCACATTGGCCATTGGGTTTTGACGTTCCTTTTTCCGTTGATCATATTCCGCTGCATCTCTACAGAATCTTCTAATATGGCCCAACTGTCCACAGAAATGACATCGAGGTGGTGGTAAATTTTGATTTTCCGGTGGTGGTCCATTCTGCCAGCGCGGTGTGTTATAGTTGTTGTTCCTCTGTCCTCGATAATGTCGATACCCTTGTTGTTGATTGTGTCTCAAATGTGGGGGTACATATTGATTGGATGACTGACCTTGTTCCTGAATAATTGTATTAACTGCTGCTGCTCCTTGTCTTCTAGCGTTGTATGCACAGTTCTCAGTGGTATGTCCTACAATGTTACAGATGGCACAATAAGTCTGATTTAACGCACACTGGGCACTTGTATGTCCTGAATTCTTGCAAGTGGTACAATATACTTGCCTGGTTATATCTTCAGCCATATGTTTATTTGTTTTAATCCATTCCAAATCCTCTGAAAATCCTCCAACTTTGTTTTCTAGCTGAAGGGTCATGGCTATCACTGCGTCGAGGGTCATAACTCCTACACATCTTATAATCATGATCTGCCTAAGTTGAGGAAGCAAACCATTGATAAACCACTGTGTAATAACATCGTCTGGTAAGTTAGCATGCGCCTGGGGTAGCTGCCTTAAATGCGTCCTGAAAAGGGTAGCATACTCTTGTACAGTTTGATTTGGTTTCTGTCTATTGTTCTGTAAATACTCAAAGATCTCTGCAGGATTTTTTTTCAACCTGAATCGCTGCAGAAAAGCGTCTCGTACTGCTTCATAAGTACCGAAATGATTAATATCATATTCAGTAAGCCACCTTGCTGCTTCATTCACAAGTGTAGATTGAAAAACAATTGCTTTGTACGCCGGATCCGGTGGATGGTTAAGGACAGCATAACTGATTTCGAAGGTGCGTACGTGTGCATCTGGGTCATCTCCTGGAAACCCACTAAACTTTGTGTATGTTACTCCCGTTGAAGCCAATCTGGGTTGACCTACTTGTCGTTGTAGTTGTTCATTCATCGTAAATGTATTATACACTCCTTCTGTAATTCTGGTTGGAGTTTCTGAACTACCGGAATTTGTTTCGCCTAATGGCACACTTTCCGGTGCAATTAGCTTACTTACTATATTGCGAATTTCTGTTTCGAATAGTCTTCCTTCCTCCTTGATATCCAAAGTAGGAGGACTTGCTCCCAAACGTTGTAGTTGAGCTGAAGATTCAGCCGAAAGTGCTGAATCGTCACCGAAAAACTGTGTTTTTCTTACCGAAGTTCCACCGGAAGGATTCAAAATTGTGACTGGATACAACGTAGATTTGTCTGTATTAATTTCCTTCCCTAAAGTGTTTCTAATCGTATCTGAATCTATTCCAAAGACTTTTATGCTAGATTCCAACTGTGTCTTAACCGGTTCCAAAATTGCTGTATTTTCGACAGTTTGTACCGTAGTAATACCAGACAATTCTAGAGATGTACTACGTTCTACCGTAATTTTACCGGAATCAGTGTTATCGTCTGTCACTTTTTCGACAACTGGGTCAGGTCTAATTGTACTAGTACCTCCCAAAGTTGTTCTTAATATCCCTAACTGATGATTCTTGGGATACTTTTCTCCTGATCGGGTAATCGGCATGTAGCATTTCCGTACTGATCATATAGTATTACGAACACACAGTATCGCAACAATCTGATTCTGTTGCTACTGTTCTTCCAACAGAATTTTAATTTGAACAAAATACCAGGCAATCTCAATGCCACGTCCCCAGCGGGATCGCCAAATGTTAAACGTTGTATGATAATAACTCAATCCAACTTTCGGACGAGTATTATCGGGTCCTTGGGTTCTTGGGAGTGGTAGGGGTCTGTTAGACAGAGGCCCTGTACTATTTTCCCAATCCTTTACACAATCACCAGTAATTGCTCACTTCTTAATACAGGAGTTGAGTTGAATACTAACTATTCCACGGTATGATAAGCACTGGAATGTTTGGTCCTGAATATACTATGGTAATAGCACAGTGATTCTGTCAAAACTCACAACTACGAGAATACGTTCTTCTCAAAATACTCCACAATAAGACGATTTCATGTGATAACTAAATACACCGAACGAAATGCACAGACAACTCAGATCGAGATTATATTAGACTTTTCGTATACTCACTCAGATCACAGATTTATACCGCAATTAATGACTCACTAAGACTTCTGTCCACACACAGATCTTTGTCGAATACTCAATGATCACCGATTACTATATAAAACCCTGGTTACTTGACCGAAAAGGTACTAAACTCTGTTCTTAAACAGACTCACGCATGACAATCAATACACAATCTCATAATCGCGAACTACAGAGTCATATATAACTGTTCAGCAGTAGACTCACAGCATCACGAACTTTTCAATGAGAATCGATTCAACCAAAGAATAGCAGAAATGATTAAATATGAATAGAATGAAACAGTATTCAATGTCCTTAATAAAATCTCATTCACAGTCTTCTAAAATATATTACTCGTGGTCTCCGAACACTTCAGTTACGATGTGATTAACCCTCATCACTACAGCGCGCAACAGAACAGAGACGTATCTATCTTTCTGTCTCTCTAACATACATTCATGTTAACTATCACCTCAAGGGTCTGTTTAACACCGTAAACTCTGCTCCAACAGTTAAACGAAACGATGATGCAACGACTGAACTCTTTGCTCTTCGATGATAGAAATCTTTTCTCTTCCTGTCTTCTGCTTTTTATTACTTCCGCAGTCTTCATTTACCGCCTCTTGCGAAATTTCCTACCTCTCCGTCATTTCAGCCATCAATCTTGTTTATCCTTCGTCTGCGGTTGCGGTTGTCTCGCTCTATTAGCCTTGTAACACAATCCAACCACCCTGTTAGCCGCAAAAACTAGACAGTAAGAGCTTTCCAATGAGCTATCAATCACTGGCTTTGGACACCTCTAGACCTGTCAACAGAGTCACACAAGACAACCTAGTTTTCCTAGTAGGTTTCGAGATAGAACATCAGACAAAGAAATAGCAATATCTCATAGTACAAAAAGATTTTTGCCAAAATTCATTTTGGACTAGAATGCTTGCTTTATAAGATTTTGCACAAGTACAAGAACTCTCAAAATGGACCTTCTTACAAAGAGAAATTGAAGTCCTAATAGGTTGTTGCAGAACTGGAGCACCCTTTGGAAAGGGTATGAGAGATATACAAGAGAATAAGAGCATCTATGAGAGCCTATGGCTCAATGGCACATATATATGTAGCACCCTCAATTCCTAGCATCCACACACACCTTGAATGAGCTTGGATGCGCTTTATATAGCCATGAGGTCCTTCTATGACTCTTCATATGTCCTCCATGTCTCTTCACATGCCCCCCTTATCTCTTCACTTGCCTTGTGACTTTGTCTCTTCATTGGAGTGGCTTTTGGTGGTCCAATGCCTCTTTTTGGATAAGGTTGCACCTTAAACTTTGTACTTTGACTTTCCTAAGGTTCAAAATCCTTGAAATGGAGTTATTTTATGAAAAAAAAACTTGAGCTTGCCCTAGAAATGCATATCTTTTAACACTCCCCCTCAAGCTCAGGTTTCTTTTGCATTTGAAGTTGATTCCTTGAGTTGTATGGCTTGCTTCAGCTTAGCAAGCTTTCAAGCATCCAAGAACTTTGTTAGTAGATCACCTACTTGGTCCTTTGTACTTACATGATGAATATCCACTTCCTTTTCAAGCACCTTCTCGCTTATGAAGTGATAGTGGACTTTGATGGGTTTGTTCCTTGCATGAAACATAGGATTGTTTGCAAGATAGATGCTTGATATATTATCTCCAAACAAAGGAATTGATCCAACCTACACATTCAAGCCTTTCATTGGCTTTTTCGTCCACATTATCTCACAAGTAGCTTGGGCCAAGGCTCTATATTCAGCTTCGGTTGAAGATAAAGCAACCGTGGGTTGCTTCTTTGAACTCCATGATACACAATTGTTTCCTAGCATGATCACATAACCTGTGGTGCTTCTTCTATCATCTTTGGAGCTGGCCCAGTTAGCATCTGCATATCCTTTGAGCTCTAATGATCCTCCATAAGCATAGAAAAGTACTTGATTTATTGTACCTTTGATGTACTTGAGTATCCTCTTTGTTGCATTCAAATGATCATTAGTAGCAGCATGCATATATTGAGAAAGAACTCCTACAGTAAATGCCAAATCAGGTCTAGTTATGGTTTCATATATAAGTGAGCCTATTAGCATCCTATAGGTATAAATGTCCTCAAGTTCTTCTCCTTGGGTAGAGCTTAGTTTGGTGTTTACATCCATTGGTTGCTTTAGTGGTTTGCATCCACTCATTCCAAACCTGTACAATACATCCAACAAATATTTTCTTTGCATCAAGTAGAGACCATCATTTTTGTACATAACCTCAATGCCCAAGAAGTATTTGAGGATTCCAAGATCTGATATCTTGAATTCCTTCCCAAGCTTTGCCTTAATTTCTTTGATACCTGCATCATTATCACCTATTATGATAAGATCATCAACATATATGTATATGTATATAGATTCTCCATCAACCCTTTTGATGTAGAGTGAAGGATCGAAATCACTTGCAACATAACCACACTTCATTAGGTACTCAAACAATCTTTGATTCCATGCTCTAGGTTCTTGCTTGAGTCCATACAAAGTCTTCTTTAGTTTACATACAAAATCATGCTTCTTTTCATCTTCATAACCTATGGGTTGATACATATAAACCATTTCTTCCAAATTTCCATTAAGAAAAACATTTTTAATGTCCAATTGATACATTCTCCATCTTTTAGAAGTTGCCACTGAAATCAAAGTCCTAATTGTATTCTTATTTGCAACAAGACTAAAAGTTTCTTCATAATCAAGCCCATATGTTTGTGTGTAGCCCTTAGCTACTAACCTTGCTTTGTACCTAGCCAAAGATCCATCTGAATTCCTTTTGACTTTGTACACCCATTTTTTTGTGACTACCTTCATGCCTTCTTCTCTAGGTACCAATTCCCAAGTTTGGTTTTCCTTGAGAGGTTGAATCTCCTCATCCATAGCATCTCTCCATTCCTTGTGTTGGCTAGCTTCCTCATAGCTTGATGGTTCCTTATTTTTGATAACCTGTGTCATATAAGCATAATGCTTTGCAATAAAGCTATCATAAGTGAGCTTTTGAATAGGATGTTTTACCCTTTTTGACCTCCTTTCACTACCTGTGATTGGATATTTCTTCATTGTCCATTTCTTTTGCACTTCAGGAGTTACAACTTCTTCAAATTCATCTTGATCTTCACTTGAATGGAAATCTCTTACCAGGTTACCCCATTACCTCTATTGTGGCTACATTCTGATGTATGCTCTATCTCCTTTTGCTTGCCCTTCCATGATGATGAGTTTTGTGAAGGACTTGGCATACTTGGTCCACTCAATGTAGTGCTAACTTGCACTCTCTTCATGTACTTGATCTGCATGTGCAAAGTCTTCTTCCTGCAAATCATTCACACCTCCATACCAAGGTTTTAACTCATCAAATACAACATCCCTTGACACTCTAAGATTTTTAGTGACCGGATTATAACACCTGTACCCCTTTTGCTCATTTGAGTAGCCAAAAAAAATGCATTTTTCAGCCTCACATCAAGTTTGCCTTCTCTAACTTCCTGTAGAACATGAACATAGCATATGCAACCAAAAATCCTTAAATGAGACAAATCTAGTTTCCTTTGATATATACCTCATCTGGAGTAAGATCATGAACTCCTGAAGTTGGTATCCTGTTCATAATATATGCTGTTGTGGTTGCTGCATCAGCCCAATATGAGAAAGGTACATTCATCTCATTCAACATGCATCTAGCTACCTCTGCAACTGGTCTATTCTTTCTTTCTGAAATACCAGTTTGTTGAGGGGTATACCTACATGTGTATTGCCTCCTTATGCCTTCATCTTCTAAGAACCTTGTGAACTCATTGGAGAAATATTCTCCCCCTCCATCTGACCTTAGGGTTTTAATCCAATGACCTATTTCATTCTCAACAAGTGCCTTGTATTTTTTGAATACTTCAAACACATCTGATTTTTGCTTGATTATATACAACCACATTTACCTTGAACAATCATCAATAAAGGTAACAAAGTACCTATGACCTACATGTGAAGGTTCTCTTGATGGTCCCCATACATCTGTATGCACTAAATCCAAAACCCTTGGAGAAACATACTTGCTTGACTTGAAAGGCAACCTAGTTTGCTTCCCAAATTGACAAGCTTCACATACCTCATGAAGATGTGATGTTGAGAAGTTTGGAAGGCCTTTGACCAATGCACTTTTCTCCATGTTCTTTAGCTTTTCAATGTTTACATGTCCTATCCTTTTATGCCACAAATCCAAATATGCAATTCTTCTATTTCCTGAAGTGATGAACATTACCTTGTTGGGGTTTTGCTTGATATTGAGAGTAAACATCCTTCCATGCTTCTCTCCTTTTGCCACAAGCTGAAATCCATTCTTTGGATCCTCTATGAAGCAACCTTTGCTATTGAACTTCACTTGGTATCTTTTATCTACCATTTGACCATCAGAAATGAGATTCTTTGTAAGAGTAGGGACATATAGTACCTCAGATAGTGTCTTGCTCTTCTTGCCATCCTGAAACTTGACATCATCAATGTGTTTGATCTCGTGCTTGGTGTTGTCACCTATCTCTACACATCCTCTTTGCTTTGGAGCCTATAAATTGCAAAACATCTCCTCCCTACAAGACATTTGATTGCTACATCCACTATCTATGTACCAAGTATCATCCTTCTCATGTTTAATATCTCCATATGCATGATTCATGGCAAGAACTTGATCACTAGACTCATTTGAAGCATAGTTACCTTGAGCATTGTTCCTCCTTTGGTAGCATTCATTTGCCCAATGTCCTAGCTGCCCACAAATGAAGCATCCATTGCCTCTTGATCCTCTTCCTCTTCCTCTATTGTTTCTGCCTCTACCTCTTCCATTTGAAGATGAGCCTTCATTTGAGCCCTCTTGGTTGTCACTTTGCTTGCTTTGGCTTTGCCTTTCTCTTCCTCTACCTCTTGATGCTTTGCCTCTTCCTCTACGTGCATATAGCATTTGACCTTGGGCACCTTTGCCCTTGCTTCCACGTTGCAATATTTCTTCATTAACCATTAAAGTGCTCAATTGAGCAGACAATGAGGATATGAAGTTCCTCCACTTTTCATCATCTTTAAGACCATTAAGTACAAATGCAACCATGTCATCATCATCAATTAATGTCCTATGGCTGCCAATGAATCTCTAAAACCTTTGGCTTTAATTATGTAATCATGTATGGATTGGTTACCTCCTTTCTTCAAGTTGTCGAGCTCATTTTTGCGGTGTACCTTCTTTGCCTTTGTGTTTGTGGTGAACATCTTCTCCAAATATTCCCACATTTCCTTGGCAGTCTCCATGCTTTGAATGTGACATATCATTGTGTGGCTTACATGTTGAGATATCATAAACATAAACCTTTTATTTCTTATCTCCCATTCTCTAATTGCTCTCATTTCTTGGTCAGTAGGGTTAGTTGGATCCACAGCAATCGGTTTGACATCTCCTCCGTTGATTATGCCTCCTAGGTCCTCGCTCATGATGAAGTTTGTCATCCTAAACTTCCAAGGTTGAAAGTTGTCTTTGTCCAACTTCTCAATCTGGTTGGATACCTCACCCATCCTCTTGAATCACCTAAAATTGAAATATGGTGTGGGATTACCTCCTTTGTTGAAAGTGAAGTCCCTTTGTGTGATGAAGATGAAGCTCCCCCTTGGTTCCAAGTTTGCAACCTCCTTCAAGCTTTTTAAAGGCTTCAATGGTTGATTCCTTGTCTTGGCCTCCTTCTTTGTACTCTCCTTAATGTCCACAAGGAGCTCTGATACCAAAATGTTGGAAGATTACTCCTCCAAATGCATAAGAAGAAGCTTGGACCCTTCCCAAGACCTATCTACCCTCAGACGAGTACTCACTAAAACTGGTATATCTCACAATTCCCGAATCCAATCCAAAACCCTTTTAGCCACAGAAACTAGACAATAAGGGCTTTCCAATGAGCTATCAATCACTGGATTTGGACACCTTTAGACCTGTCAACGGAGTCACACAAGACAATCCTGATTTATTAGCAGGTTTCAAGATAGAACAGTAGACAAAAAAATAGCAATATCTCACAGTAAAAGAAGAGTTTTGCCAAATACATTTTTGGACTAGAATCCTTGCTTTATAAGATCTCCAACAAGTACAAGAACTCCCAGAATGAAGCTTCCTACGAAGAGAAATTGAAGTCTTAATAGGGTGCTACAGAAATGGAGCACCCTTTGGAAAGGGTAGGAGAGATATACAAGAGAATAAGAGCATCTATGAGAGCCTATGGCTCAATGGCACATATATATGCAGAACTCTGACTTCCTAGCATCCAGACACACCTTGAATGAGCTTGAATGGTCTTTATATAGCCATGAGATCCTTCAATGAATCTTCATATGTCCTCCATGTCTCTTCACATGCCCTCCTTGTCTCTTCACTTGCCTTGTGACTTTGTCTCTTCATTGGAGTGGCTTTTGGTGGTCCAAGGCCTCTTTTTGGATAAGGTTGCACCTTCAACTTTGTACTTTGACTTTCCTAAGATTCAAAAGCCTTTAAATGGAGTTATTTTATGAGAAACAAAACTACGCTAGAAATGCATATCTTTTAACAGTCATGGGACCGATGGGATTGGATCCAGAGCCTATAACATTTGAAGATCCAAAGAATTCAAAATTGATGATTCAACCAGATCCGGATCTTCTAGCAGCTTGGAAGAGGTGGAATGGTGATGCATTATGTGCAATTGTCACTAGCGCATACTACTAAAGCACATGATCCTTGGGGACTATTGGCTCGTCAATATGAAACCAAGAACCACACTAGGATACATAATTTAGAAAATCAGTTGGGCTCAAGATTTTATCAAATGGATAAAACATCTTCAAGATCAATTGGCTGTAGTTGATGTTGTTATAACACTAGAAGAATATGCCCCAAGATGTGTGCATATTCTTCCAGCAAAGTATGATGGATTAGTAACAACCCTTAACACTCAGGTAAGACCAACTCCCCTTACATTTGAAGAGTTTTGTGCTATGCTTTTAGAAGAGGATATGCGGTTGAAGAATCGGCAAAGTACAAGTGATGTTGCATTCTCAACCAATGCAAAAAGAAAAAGCTCTTCTCATGGATCAAAGAAGAAGCCAAAGAAGAAAAAGTTCACAGGAAGTTGCTTCTATTGTGAAAACAAAGGATTGTAGAAAGAAGCAAGCTGATGAATGAAATGGGACTTTAAAATCATCTTGGAAGAACAAAGAGTCTACAAACAACACAGAGCTAGAACTATAGGTAGCTATTAAAGAGGGATTCTCATCTGCTCAAGCTCATGTTGATGAACCATGGATTTTAGATAGTGGATATTCTCACCATATGACTAATAAAAAGGATTGGTATAGTTCCCTATTGCCTCTACGGGAATCCATCAATGTGGTGGTGGGAAATGACTCCAAGTGTCTAGCTAAAGGAACTCGAACCAACTCTTTTAGGTGTTGAGAAAAATTTATGTGATGTTCTCTACGTACCTACACTTAAAAGAAATTTATTGTCTGTTTCTGCAATAACAGATCATGGACTCAAAGTTCACTTCAATAAGAGTGGTGTAGAAATCATGGATTCATCAGGTAATGTAGTAGGAAAACTCATAAGAGGTGATAACTTGTATGAGTTAAGTGCCTTAACTGCTACAGAAGATAAAGATGTAAGCAGGTTATGGCACCAACGATTTGGGCATCTTGGATTTGCAGTTTTGAAGGAGATGCAAAGAACAAGGATGGTTGGTCATTTGCCTGCATTTTCAGAGTTGTAGGAACTTTGTAAAGCTTGCATGATGGGCAAGTAGCAATGAAAGGCATTTCGATGAGAGACCAACAGTCGATCTCAAGCTCCTCTAGAGTTGGTACATGCTGATCTCTACGGTAAAATGTCTACACCTACTTTAGGAGGATCTTTCTAATTTTTGTTGTTAGTCAACCATTATAGTAGAAAGATGTGGGTTTATTTCATTCTAGAGAAGGCTGATGCTTTTGAAAAATTTTAAATGTGGCGTAAGTATGTGGAAAATGAATCAAGAAAGAACTTGAAGAAATTCAAAACAGATAGAGGAGGTGAATTCTTGTCAAGAGAATTCAATAATTACTGTAAGAAGCACGGTGTGAAAAGGCAACTTACTACAACTCCTACACCTCAACAAAATGGTGTTGTTGAGCATATGAACAGGACAGTAGTTGAAATGGCTCACTGTATGTTAAAGGCTCAAGACATGTCCGATTCATTCTGGGCAGAAGTAGTCAATACAACAGTCTACATCCTTAATCGAAGCTACACGAAAGCACTGAAGGGGATGACTCCTCAAGAAGCATATTCTAGTAAAAAGCCTTCAATTTTGCATATCAAAATTTTTGGTTGTTTCTATTATGCACATATTCCTAATTCAACAAGATCAAAGTTGGGATTCAAAAAGCGAAAAGTGTGTCTTCCTAGGATATAGTGAAGAGTCTAAAGCATACAGGTTGTGGGATCTTGAGGCAAGGAAGATTTTTGCTAGCCAAGATGTTGTGTTTGATGAACAAACACACTTAGTAGAAGATAAAGGTAAATCTACTATCTCATCAAACGGAGAAATATCTCACCTTGTGCCAATCAAAAGACAGATTAAAGTTGAGGAGGAGGAAACATCTGATGGTGAAAACTCCTCAGTAAAAAGCCAACCAGTTGTAGTTGCACTTCGTAAGCCACTATCAAAGTGGGCACAACAGCTCTTTGATGATCGCAATCCACACAAAGATGTACCAGTATCATCCTTGGATGGATTACGAAGATCAAAGAGAATAGAGGATCAAAGAAGAGCCTCAAAACACATTGTTAACATGGATCTAATGGCAGATATCATGGGCCCATGCTTGATGATTCAGGTTGGAGAGCGACAATGCAGTCTGAGTATGATAGTATACTCAAAGATGATACATGGGATCTAGTTGACTAGCCACCAAAGAAGAAGGTAGTAGGTACGAAATGGATTTGGAAAGCTAAGTATAAAGCAGATGGCACATTAGAAAAGTATAAGGCAAGACTAGTTGGAGGAGGTATATGTATCTCAACCACCAGATTTTGAGGTGCGCAATTGGAAAAATAAAGTTTTCAAGTTGAAGAAAGCTTTGTATGGACTTAAGCAAGCACCACGGGCTTGGTACCAATGGATAGATAATTTTCTAAAAAATATGAGTTTTTAAAGAAGTACTTCTGATGCTAACTTGTATGTAATAAAAAGGGATAGCAAGCTAGTTGTTGTCATTGTATATGTAGATGATTTGATCATTACAAAAGATCATCAGAAACTCATCAATCAAACTCGGATCAGCTTGGGAACTGAGTTTGAAATGATAGACTTAGGTCTACTCCATTTTTGTATGGGAATTGAAGTATGGGAAAAGAAAGATGGCATTTTCATCTCACAACAAAAATATGCCAAAGAAATTCTCAAGGAATTTGGAATGATGGACTACAAACCAACTCGCACACCTATGGAGGTAAATCATATTAAGCTATCTATGGATAATAGCATGTCTGATGTAGATGCTAGAAGTATAGGAAGCTCGTTGGAAGTCTTATTTTTTTGTGCAACACTAGGCAAGACATTTGTTATGCTATTGGAGTGTTAAGTAGGTTTTCCAACAAACCTAAGGAGAGTCACTGGAATGTTGGAATGAGAATTCTAAGGTACATTGCAAGAACCTTGGATTTTTGTATTTTTTGTACCATAGGTGATACACTTCAAGGATATTATGATTCAGATTGGGCTGGAGATTGTGATTCTAGAAAATCAGTTTTTGGATATTGTTTCTCACTTGGTTCAAGAATATTTTCTTGGGTAAGTAGGAAGCAACCAACTCTCATGCTCTCCTCCACTGAAGCAAAGTACAAAGCAGCTTGTTTTGCTTCTTGTGAGGTAGTTTGGTTAAGGAGAATCCTTGCAGATCTAGGCTCTCCATCAAATATGGCGACTATACTCAAGTGTGATAATAAAAATTGTATGGCCATTGCAAAGAACCCAGTATTTCATGCTTGCACCAAGCATATAGAAGTACAGTACCATTATGTTTGTCAGCTAATTGAAGATGAAATTGTGGAGCTACAATATTTCCCAATAGCGGCAAATTGTGTTGATATATTCATTGAAGCACTTGGAAGAGAGCAGCTCAACAAGCATCTTCAACACATGGGCATAGGACCGAGACCTACTTGATTTATCATTTGGTAAACATTGAGGGGGGGTGTTAGTATATTATCAATGTCTACCCCTCATGATTGTATGCACATTTTATAAGGCCCTCATTATGAGGAGGAGCCAAGCGTGCATTACTCAATTGATGGGAATCCCAACTTGCATGTTGGATGAAGGTCATATTGGACCATGCAAGGTATTGCAAAGAAAGGGAGTTACCAAGGTCCCCAATTCTGGGTTCTAGGGCAACGGTGAGCAGCCCCGATTGGGGGGTCCAAGGGGGCCACCTAGTTAGGGAGTTCGAGGGGTCTAGCTGACCCCCTAGTTGGGGAGTCCTAGGGATCTAGCATGCCCCCTGGTGGGGGTTTGAGGGCAATGCCCTCAGCGTGATTGTAAAGGGAATATTCCATAGAATATTCCTTGTTGGTGTCAGAAATCACTTATATTTATTAGGTCGATTCAAAGTGATGTATGGTAACTACACGGGTGGTGGCTGCCCATGCTCTACTGCCAATGTATAGCCATTTGTAGAATGCCATCCATTATCCTATATATGCATGACTTTTGTACCACCTGAGACATCGAATCGAGCCAGCATACCTCTACCTTGTATCTCCCTATGTAGAGTTGTCTAGATCACCATGTAAGCTCTACCTTGAGAGTGCACGGGTGGACAATGCCATCATCTTTGTACTTGATGTTAGTAGAAAGTTGTTGAGATTCTCCTATATCTGTTATCTTCTCTGATACTGCTCTTTTGTTATATTGTGTAACTATTGTATTACATAAGATGCATAAATAATCAATTAAAGAGATTGAAGTGAGAAGAGTGGTGTTTGAGGATACTATTCTTCTAGTTAGCATGCATAATAAAATGTTGCACATAGGGATATCTGAGAGAATTTCCAATCACATCAATTTGCAAATGTTCTAGTTCAACAACCATTGAGACACTATGCCATGTTTCTTGCATCCACCAAATAGATATGTTCCATGTTTGAATTTTATGAAGCTAGTAAATCTTGGTGAGCCTTCTTTCTACAAAGAGGCTATGGAGATAGAGGATCATGTAAACTTGGAGCGTGGCATGAAGAGTGAGTTGGATTCTATTCACAAGAATGGTACTTGGGATTTACTACCTTTTGAAAGGGCAAGGAAGCTTTACCATGTAAATGGGTATATGAGTTGAAATTCACATCACATAGTGCTTCTCCAAAGTATAAAGCAGGACTTGTTGAAAAGGGTTTTAACACTAGTTTGGTACCAAAACAAGACACTTAAGTGTCCTTTTTGACAATTTTCCAAAAAATCACACACTTTCTACAAAGAGAATTTGAGAAAATCCTTTAACATGCATATTAAATATAATTCAAAGGTTAATCCAAAATTATGAAACATAATAAATCATGTTTTTTGTTCATGTAAATAGCCTCTCAAGATTCTATGGTAGTGAACAGGATGAAAATTCCTAATCAAATATATTTTTATCAAAAGAAAAAAAATTCATCACATGAAAGAAAAAATTATACACATTCCTTAAAACATAGATCAGATAGTATGAACCTCAAACTCACTTAGAAAAATCATTTCAATTCAAATAAAATCAATTATTTTGACTTTGTACACTAAAAACAACAACTAGTTCTAAACATGGTTCAAACAAACTTATGGGAATCCATAGAGGTGTACAAATATACCAACAATCAAACAAGGTATGAAGACAACAAACAAGGCATACACATATGAAATCAACTATTATGACTCTAGTCACCAAAACAAAAAATTAAAGCCTACATATATGAATCAAAAGAATTTATGGATATTATCCAAGGTGAACACATTCAAGTTACCAAGTAGAAAATGTGTGACATAACACACCAAATCTTATATACATGAGGCTAAATACTTTATTGAAATCCACCAAAATTTTCACTTCTTTGGACACAACCAAGAATCTTCTGCTGTGTGGACATCAACCAAATTCTATAGATACAATCATGAATAGTTTGTGGACACATAACAAAGCATGTACAATTATGGAAGAGATCCAATTTCTTCACATGAAGAAACAAAATAAGACATCAAACAAGGTGTACACATAAGGGAACTACCAATATCTAAAAAATCAATCAAGTTTTTCATATCTATGTACACCAAACAAAGTAGATATATGTGTGGACACCAACCGATATGTCCACATACAAATATTAACATCCAATTGGAATAACGCCAAATTACAAACATTTAGCTTGATATCCAAGAAAATAAAATTGTTGCTACCAAGAGACAAGAGCCACACACATATAGAATCAAAAGAATATATAGTTCTAACATATTCAGTAAAAATATTTTTTTGATAATTGTTATATGCATAAACACACAATGCCTTGCACACATAAACACATACTAAACATAATACTCAAAAGTATTTGATATAATCTTTGATATCATGAAATTATAAGAATCATTTGAAAACATTTCATTATTTCCATCATGGATGCCATCTTTTTTTTGTCAAATGAAATATGTATGCCAATTTTTTTCATTCCTATCGCAATCACCATTGTAGATCACATATTATTGACGAGATTGAGAATGAAACATGGCATGAAAGCATATTTTGAAAGGTTTAATCCTTAGAATAGCATTTAAATAATTATTGTTTTTCATCATAAGTTTTTATTCCACCTTTGGAGCTATGTTCTTTTCGTGAACATAGAAATATACGCTTTGCCAATTGAGCATGAAAGTGAGCACCAAATGCAATGGCTACTAGTTCAAAGAGGAGGCCATCTAACTTTGGATAAAAATATGAATTCAATTAGTATGAAGGTTATCCATTGATAACCTGCCAATTCTCTACAATCTCACTTATGCACAAATTATATTGAGCCATTCTTTAAAAGGTGTGATAAATGCAAGTGATCTAGGTAAGACAAGTTTTGAGTCCATGTTTATGACTTATAGAAGTGTTAAACCTTCTCCGGAGATCCCTAGACACTTGCTTTACATTACCAAAGTCCATGAGTAGCTTTCCATTTCCTAAAACATATCCAATTTGTTAAAATGTTTGTATTGTGTTATTTTTTCAGTTATGCTAAAATTTGAGTTTTTAAAAATTCCCATTTTCTTCTTCATTTAATAATCCATGTGAAGTTGTAAAATGTTAAAGATTATATTTTTCTCTAAAAGTACATGTTGTGGGCTATCAAATTCAAGTGAGTATGCCATTAAAGCCTCAAGGGTGTCATCAACAAAAATCAATCAATTTGGTGTAAAAGTAAGACACTTAAGTGTCCCAAGACACTCAAATGTCCTAGTACAGAACTAGTGTTAAGTAACAACATGGTGTTGGTTTTGAGGAAATCTTATCTCTTGTGGTCAAGATGATGACCTTGCACATTTGCTTGGATTCATTGAAATGGAGGACTTAGATCTAGTCCAAATGGATGTGAAAACCAATTTCTTGGATGGAGATCTTAATAACAAGATCTATATGGAACAACTAGAGGGTTTTGTGGTTCTTGGAAAAGAAATTCTAGTTTGTAAGTTGAAGAAGAGCTTATATGGACATAAAGAGCCCCCTAGACAATGGTACCAGTAGTTTGATGCTTTTATGAAGTCCCAAGGCTATTCTCAAAGCAATGAGGATATGTTTGACATTTGATGTGAAGGATTTGGGTGATGTCAGACATATTCTTGGCATGCACATTACTTGTGAAAGGAGTAAAAGATGCATATACGTGTCTCAAAGTGAGTACGTATCCAGAGTACTTCACATGTTCAATATGTAGGGTGGAAGGTTATGAGGACACCTTTATCCACATATGTAAAATTGAGCAAGGATGATTTCCCCAAATCAGATGAGGAAAAGGAATTCATGACATATTGTTGGAAGAAGAATTTTTGAAGGAAAGTTCTTGTAGTTTGACATTTTCATGTAGTAATAATTATCCAAATGATATAACAATGAGGAAGAGTCTTCCTCATGTATAGTAGAAGCATATATAGTTTTCTTAGAATTTTTAGAAGCTCCTCAGTAGCATATTTTTAGATTGGAAAGTAGAAGGACCAAATTTCAAGTGTGAAAAGGGACACTTGAAAAAGTATAAAGGATAATTTCTTCTACTTTGTAAGGGTTGTCGCTACTATTACTCATGCTACTCAAGTAATGTGAAGAGGTTTTTGTAGAAAATCGTGTTTCTACTTCCCTTGAGTGTCTTCTTGATTTGTTGAGTCTTTCTCTTGCGAAATCTATGGAATTTGTGAGGTTTTCTTGTGTATTTCTAAATGAAGTGTATGAAGAGAGTGATTATCTGTCTATTAAGTGAAGTGTTGCAAGAGATCAATGTTGGAAATGGAAATTCTCAATATTATAGAATCACAATTGTCTTGTCTGTGTGATACAGGTATTGTTTTTGAAATTTGACTTTATATTTGTAATCTATAGAGAAAATGGCGCACTTTAGGCAAAGATAATTGAAAAGGCTTTTGTTTAGCTTAAGATATTCAAAACCCTAGTTTTCAATCTTTATCTTCACTAATTTCTCAGAAATCACCCATGTTTCCTCTTATTCTGGGATTCCATTAACTAGAAGGGGATGTGGTCTTTTCATACTTCTCGGATTGAGAATTTGATGAAGTGTTAGTTGATATTTTGTGCTATAATGATTGGAGAGGATATCTCCAAAGGTTAAACAACAATCATTTTTGGTGTTGTTTCCGGGGAAGGAAGCAAAAGCTTCATTAAAGTCTTGGACCTTGTTGGATCTTCCATTGTTGATGGTATTTGAACACATTGGAAAGTTACTACTCTATAATCATGTAAGAAAACTTGGAAAGGTAGGTTTTAGGCTTTTCTTTTGGGAAAAGAAAGCTTGAATTAACCTTTTGAGACATGCAAGTGTGTATCTTTATGCAAATTGATGCTTTTCAAGAGTAAAGTGCAGGTCTTTTGCAAAAAGATGGCTTGATTTGCTGAAAGGAGAGTGAAACGTGTTTATCTTTGCATATTTAGATTTATTTTTGACAAAGTATCAAGCAATTTTGTTGGTCTTTGGGAAAGAAAACATAGTTGAAATGAGGAAAGTCATGTAAAGTAGCTATGTGCAAATTGATTGTTCCATTTACTTGTCCTAGGTGAATTGCATGTCTTTTAGAAATGTTATTTTGGTCACTTGAAGGAAAGGTGTTGAGTTTATCTTTGCATAGATTGATAGTTGCACTTGCCAACACATATTTTCTTAAGAAGCCCTATTCCCATTGTGAGATTGCAAGTATAGTGAGTGCAGCCAATCATATTTCAAAAGATCAGTGGATCTTCAAAAAGAAAACCCTAGGTGAAGTGTTTTCCTTGATTTAGGGTAAAAATTACTAAAAAAAATCATAAAAATTTGATAAAACTACAAACAAATTTCTTTTTTGCAATAAAGTGATGTATGAGGTGTGTGGTGAATAATGGATGAGGATAAGTTGAAGAAAAAAAAAATCAAAATATCAAAATATTTCAAGTTAAGTCAAAATTGTTTGTTTTTCCATTTCATTTTCTTAAAAAAAAAATTTAATTAAAAAATATTTGTTGAGTTTTGATAAATTGCAGGTGACAATTGATTTGGAATTGTTGAAGAACATTTGAAAAGATCAAGTGGAAAGATCTGGAAATCATAGGATCGTGAGAATCATGATTTTGGGCTCAAAATCATGAAAAATACGTTTTTTTGTTCAAATTCATGAAAAAACCATGATTTTTGAGTCAAAGTCGTGAAAAAAAAGAATTTGGATCAAAGTCGTGTAGAAACATGATTGTCAACCAAAATCGTGAAAAACACGATTTTGGTCCAAAATCGTGAAAAACACGATTTTGGTCCAAAATCGTGAAAACATGATTGTGACTCGAGAATCGTGAAAAAACATGATTGTCAACCAAAATCATGAAAAACACGATTTTGGTCAAAAATCATGGAAAAACACGATTTTCATTGAAAATCTTGGAAAAACATGATTCTAAGTGAAAATCGTGGAAAAACATGATTTTCATTCAAAATCGTGAAAAACACGATCCTGACACTAGAATCTTGAAAATCACGATTGTGTCCAAAAAAATTAAAAAAAGAAACATGATTTTGGATCACAAAAGGTGATATAACTTAAATCAAATACCAAAGTAAAATATCTTGGTGCAAATCAAATAAAATTACTTTGAATAAAATCACATTTTGATCAGAATTATGACAAAACAAGATTCTTACTAGAGAATTGTGGAAACCATGATTTTGAACTAAAACTGATATTTAGCATAAATTTTAAGGAAAATCAAAATTATGAATATATAGAGTCCTATAAAATTATGATTTCTAATGTTTAACTTAGAAAATATATTTTTGGGCTCAAAATTTTCAGCTAAAAATTATGAATTTTCTTAACAATAGTATCTTTAACTAAAAAAATATTATCAAAAAAACTTGTAGGGGTGTAGAAAACACCATAAACTCTTAGAACATAAAAGTAAGAGTTTTATTACTTCAGTAAATCATAAAAATCGTGTTTTTGGAGAAAACACGATTTTGGTAAAAGTAAGAGGAATATTCATACTCTAAATGTGGATTTTGGACCCACTATATAGGCTCTGAGCTAAAATATTTGTTCTTATAAGAATATAGGATATTTACCTAAGGAACAATTTAAAAAAACATCAGAATCATGGTTCTTGCCAGATCACAATTTTGGTCAATTCAAAGAGTTTATAGCACTAGATTCTATAAACTCTTAGACTTCTTTGTTATAGGTGTAAAAGATTAATAGCATTGGTGAAAAAAGTTAGAAAATTATTCCAAGGTTGTGAAAAAATCATCAAAATCGTGTTGTTCAGAGAAAAACACGATTTTGGCCAAATTGGAGTACAAAAGTCTTATTGAAAGAGACTTAATTACTCAAATTGGATCATATTCTTAAAAATAAATAGATTCTGAGTGTGTGTGTATTTCTTAATTTCCAAATAAGGAGCATCACAAGATCATCAAAATCGTGGTTTTTGGAGCAAACCTGATTTTGAGCATTTTTGTGATATTTAGAGGAAATTTTTGACATAATAGGGTTAATCGCTCAAAAATAATAGGTTTTGAGATTAGGAAGCACATTAAAGAACATCATCAAAATTGTGACTTGGACAAAAGCACGATTTTGACTTAGTTGGAGTACAATTTAAGTTCAAAGTCAAAACCTTGGTATTCATCTAAAAAGAAATAGGACTTCTAAAACACCATTAGTCAAATAAAAGTTCCAAATAGTGGAAATCAACTCACAAACCAAAAAAGTGGGAACTGTTGTGAAAATCAAAACATAGAAAAATTTGAAAGAAAACTCATAGAAAAACACAAAAAATATCAAATTAGGGTTTGACCTGGAAAACATAAGCAAGATCAGTTTTGAGAGAAAATTCTAAGCAAGTGGATGATCTTGAGATTAGGCACCAAGCTATCTACACTTAAGACACAAGTGTCATCAGGAGGGAATATACATCTTAGCGATTCTCAGGAAGAAGAATTGGAACACAGAATCAACATGGAAAACCTAAATGAGACAAGAAACTCAAAATACAAATGACTTTAGAAACATCCTCAAATATATGTATACGAATAGGTTTGGAGCCTATGTGTATCAAGATGGCATGCATAAGTTCCTCATTAGATTGAGAAACTTAGAAGTTACTTTGAACTTGATGCCAGTGGCACAATTTAGAGATGGCAGGTATGAGGATAGATAGGGTTGTGTCTATATATTTTCACATGACCTTGGTCAATGTGCAGATAAGAGACCTTGGGATCAAGAATTGGGGCAAAGAGACATGCCAAGACCAACTGGAAATCAGACTCCTATTGAAACACAAAAGGGAAGGAGGTCACACACTTCTCCAAACACTTTTGAAAGAGAAGGAGATGAGATACCTGATTTTCCAATTAGAAGAAGACAACCATGGAAAAACCAAGGGAGAATGCTTAGACCCTATCAGGTGGCAAAATGCATGAAAAATCAGTATGAAGGCTACTCAAACCCTCATGCTCATGCAGCAGAGTTCACATTGATGATTAGGGCTAAAGATGCAGAGGACTATAAAGTTCAATTTGAAGCCTTTGGTCTAACTCTGACTGGACCTGCATTATCTTGGTTCATACCCTTGAGAACGAAAATGTACCCAGATATGGAGTCATTCCTTGAAGCCCTCATAGATTAATTTTCAAAAACTAGTATCAAACATACCACAACCACACTGATACATAGTTTCAAACAACAAAAGGATGAGAATGTGAGAGAAGCTGCTAGGAGGTTCAAACAGTATATTGACAGGTGTCCCAAAGATGAGGTGCCTTTAATGGCTAGACAAGTGTCTCTCTTCATAGAAGGATTGAGTCGTGCACAGTTGAGAACCCTAGTGTACTATAGGAGATGTTCTGACTTAGGGGCCTGTGTCAAGGAGGCAATAGATTTAGAAGACAACAAAGGGCACGATTTGTTGGCATTTGATCAACCAAGGTCAAATGAAGATAGAATTCCACCAACTGAGGAGTTACCAAAAGCCATTGCCAAATCCCTAGAGGTTAGCACAAAAGCAAATTTGGTAAATACAAGACTGACACCAAATAAGGAGTGCTAGAATGGTGGAGAGAATCATCAAGCATATCAGTGTCCATATCATAAACCTCAACATTTGCAAGATAGGAAAACACTCAAGTATTGCACTTTAGAGAAAAAATGGACAAACCATACTAGAGAGGAGTGCTTTTACAATAAACAACCTGTTAGAGAGAGAGAGAGAGAATATATGAACCAACACAATCCACAAAGAGAAATTCGCTTTGCTGAACAACCTAGACCTATACTGGGACAACAACCACCACTGCCTACAAATGTGGTACCAGTAAAATAGACTCCTGTAGAACAGGAAAGTCCAAGATGTAGACAATCTTTTAGGGAGGATTATCCTTCTTTTGAGGGATACTAGGAAGATTGGGAGGAAAATGAAATGAGAGAACCAAAGTTACAAGCTTTAGATTTGGAAAATTGAAGAATAGAAATGGACATAGCTACATTCATGTACATAACAAATAATTACATGTTGAATCAGAGACCCCAATTCAAAGGAAGTCAGAAGGTAACATGTTATAGATGTGGGGGAGAGCATTTCATTAGGGATTTTCCACAACCTCCAACACTAAGAGTAGAAGGAGCCTTTTGTAAGGATTATGGTAGGGAGCACTTAATCAGAGATTGCCGAAGAAACCCTCAGAAACAACAAAACACATCTAATAACATACCATTGAAGGTTGTAAACATAGTAGAATAGGAAGAACTGAGTGAAAATAAACTATTGGCATTACATGCCATAACTAGAGCTCAAGCCAAGGAACAAGGCATGAAAGTAGAAACACACACTATGGATAACAAAAAAAATCTATCTTCAAAAGAGAAGGAAAATAGATAGAAAGGTAGATGGAAGAAAAAGATAAGAGCTAGTAAAACCCTAGCCTTAGAAGAGGAAACTAATAGTAACTCAAACCCTAGTCAACAACAAAGTATACAGAAACAAGGAGGGATGAAAAACTCAAAGTGCTTGGATACACTGATAGAAGCCTATGAAGGTAGAATTCAAGATGGACCAAACCCTATAGATCATGTGCTAGCTTATCCAATGCCAGATATTGAGGATGAGAGAATGCAGAGGTGTAAATACATCTTTAGAGAAGCACAAAAAAATTTAGAAGAGGTAGACAACCATAAAAAGATATCTGAGGAGTCAAACTCAGCAAAATATAGGGAACATTTAGTTGGGAAAGAGCACTCAGAAAGGGGGAAAAACAAATAACTCTTCAATTCAATTTAGACAAACTTTGTACAATTCTATGTCAAACCACATGGGAAGAGTTAGTAAAACAAAATCCTCATTTACACCATAACATGAAGAGCTGGGAACCAGATTCACATTGCCAAGATACACAATTTCAGGAAACAGAAGAATTGTTGTATATACCTATTGACAAGATAGGAGGCTACTGTGAGGGGGACGAAGGGAACTCAACTTTGAGAGTACAATTTGGTGACCATTATGTCAAAGAAATACTGGATAGTGGATCTAGAGTGGCAATTATGACCAAACAAACCTGGAAGAAATAGGGGGAAAATGAATTGACACTACCAAGATGAGATTACTTGTAGATGGACATATAAAGGTACCCCTAGGAATCTAGAAGAAGGTGATTGTGGAGATATGTGGGATAGAAATAGAGCATACATTTGCCATAGTTGAATTTCCACAACCTACCTCTTATGAAATCATCCTAGGCAGACCATTCATGAGACAAATGCATATTGTGCACGATTGGGATAGAGATTGTCTATAGCTTCAGATTTAAGGAAAAGTAACCAAGGTAAACCTAAGAAATGGGCAGTATTGTGATATATCCCCTCAAGAGTGGTTTAGAGTGCATCATAATCAAGATTCAAGTGAAGAGTCTGGAAGTGAAGATCAGAATGAAAAGGAATCACCAATTTGGAGGTGTAATGCCATAAGGAACAAGAAACATAAGAGAATAAGATTGTCAAAAGGAAAGGAAATTAGAGGATGAGAATTGCATTCCACAGAAATTTGATGATGAGGAATTTGAGCCCTATGGTTGGAGTCGGATATTGTCTACAATAGATGTAGCCAATGATGAATATGTGGGAGTCAAAAATCAAGATGAAGAAGGATATGATGTCTTCCATGTAGGAGTACAAATGATAAGTGTAACAAAGTCAGAAGAGAGTCGAAAGGAATCTGTACTTTTAAGTACTGACAAAACACAACTTTTAGAAGAAGTGCATGCTCACAATGCTATAAAAGACAAAATCTCAAGAATGTATAAAAAATGTGTACTTAAAGAGATAAGTGAAGATCCAAAGCTTGAAATGAGTAAGAAAATGAAGGAACAAAAGGCACTTAAGGAAGAGGAGCAAAAGTTTGATGTACCTTCAAATTTCAAGACTTATGAGGTGGAGGATAGATTACTTTTGAAAATGAAACCAAAAAGAGATAAGAAAAAGGGGGAATCATATGACAATGAGGAACAAACCAAGAAAGTGGTGATTGCTCAAGAAGAAAGGAAGGATAGACACATTGTCATAGCTGATGATATGTCAGACCAAGAGGAGGAGGCACTAACAAAATTGGCTAAGGAATATAGGGATGTGTTTGCATACAGTTACAAGGATTTGAAAGGAATTGAACCTAAAATTTGTGAACACAAAATTCCTATTACTCCTGATGCAAAACCTAGCAAATAGAGACACTACACATTTAATGATAAATACTCTACCAAAATGAAGGAGGAGATTGATAAATTTCTTGCTACCAATTTTATTTATGAAATTGAGTACATTGAGTGGATATCTCCTATAGTTGTGGTACCTAAGAAAAATGGAAAGCTCAGGGTGTGTATTAACTTGAAAAAGGTTGATGCAGCAACTATAAGAGATAGCTATCCATTACCTATAACTGATCATCTCCTGGAGAGAGTTGCAGGGAAAGAGGTTTATAGTTTCTTGGATGGTTTTTCTAGATATAACCAAGTACCTATTGCCTTAGAAGATCAACATAAAACTGCAATCTCCACTGAATGGGGAATATATGCATTTAGGGTTATGCCCTTTGGACTAACCAATGCACCAACAACCTTTCAAAGCGTGATGTGTCATGTGTTCAAAGAATTTCTTAGAACCATGATAGAAATTTATGTTGATGATCTCTGTACCTTTTCATTGAAAAGACAAAATCACTTGCAGGACTTGGAGAACATAGTCAAGAAATGTAGAACTTACAAAGTATGTTTGAATCCTGAGAAATGTGTTTTCTTTGTTAGGAAGGGGAGAATGTTAGGTCACATAGTTTCTAGGAATGGAAGATCCACTGATGAGAGAAAGATTAAAGCTATTGTGGACCTACCAAATCCAACCAATGCAAAAGAACTCCAAACTTTTATTGGGAACTATGGATATTATAGAAAATTTGTGCATAATTTTGTAGATATTGCAAAACCTCTTTATGCACTAATTACAAAATTTGAGTGGACCCAAGTGTGACTAAGCCTTTGAAACCCTAAAAAGTTGTTTGGTGATAGCACCTATTTTGAAAACCCCACAGTGGGATGAGATATTCCATGTTCATGTTGATGCTTCAAATTTTGCCTTAGGATGTGTTCTGGCACAAGCTATAGATGGAAACAAATTGGATTTTCCAATTACTTATGCTAGCAGGCAATTGAACTTAGCCGAAAGAAATTATACAACCACTGAGAGGAAAGGACTTGGAATGATATTTGCTATAAAGAAATACTGGCATTATCTTCTAGCCAACAAGTTCAAAGTCTTTGTGGATCACCAAGCTTTGCTTTACTTGGTGAATAAACCTTGTCACACTGGGAGAATAGTAAGATGGTTTTTACTATTGATGGAATTTGATTTTGAAGTAGTTGTGAGATAAGGGAAAACACATTTAAGAGAAGATCACTTGTCTATGATACAAACCAAAGAACAAGATTCACCCTTGGATGATGATTTACTAGATGCATATCTGTTCAAGGCAAAAAACATTCCCCATTGGGCAATGACTTTGGTACCTATGTTAACTGTTGGACCATGTAGAACACACAATAATACCACACATTTTGTATTACAAAGCAGAAACATTGTATTACTTGCTGGACACTTATATCATATGAACCACATTGGTATACTAGAGTATTGTACTCCAGGAGATGAGCAACCAAGATATCCAGGGAAAGCTCACTGTTGGAATCCATGTACTCATGCTTCTACAGTTGTCACTCTAAATAATCTTGCTAGAATGGGTGTCCATTGGCCTACAAAGACTCAGGATGTGCAGATATATGTTTCTAATTGTCCTAAATGTAAATCTTTGAAACACACAGATATTGTAACTTTGTACTAGTTTCAGAAAAACCCAGATTGGAGTGAACACATTGTTGAGGGGCTTGAGAAATGATCAACCACTTGAGCCAAGAAAGTTAGTGCAGACTCTATAAATTTAAAGGAAATGACCAAGGAGTATCAGCTGATAGGAAACCAATTGTACAAGAAAGGAGTAGATGGATATTTGAGGATTTGTGTTCCTGAAGATAAGTATGTAGAAATGCTAGAGATGGCCCATTCAAGAGTAGCAAGAGGTCACTTTTCAAGTGAGAGAACTGCTAAACTCATACTGTACTCTAGATTTTGGTGGCCAACTCTCTTTCTTGATGCAATGACATATGTGAAAAGGTGAGACATATGCCAAAGAACAAGTCAACCCAGTAAAAGAGATGATATGCCATTGACACCGCTTATTTCAGCAAGAGCATTTAGCAACTGGGGATTGTACTTCATTGGACCCATTCATCCTCCTGCTAAACGATCTCATGCAAAATATATAATTGTAGCCACTGATTACCTCACCAAGTGGGTAGAAGCTAAGGCTACAAGAAGAAATGATGCTCATATTAGTGCAAGAAGAAATGATGAGTTATAGGGGAACTCATCTCTTAAATCAGGTAATTGAGAACATAACTAATCACTTCATGATTAGTCATAGAAAATCAGCCCCCTATCATCCTCAAGAAAATAGATTAGTAGAAAATACTAACAAAGTACTCTGCACTGTCTTGTCCAAACTGGTGAATACAAGTAGTACAGACTAGGATTTGCAACTTAATCATGATCTATGTGCATATAGAGTGGCATATAAGACTGCTATTGGTACAACACCATTTAACTTGATGTATGGAAAAAATGCAATTTTGCCATTAGAATTCCTCATACCTACGTTAAAGGCGGGAAGTCAATTAGAATGGACTGGACATGAACTATCTGAAAGAGTGCTAGAGTTAGAGAAACTTGGAGCTTCAAGACTTCAAGTTGTCATGAGAATCTATGCAGATAAAAAGAGGCAAAAAGCATATCATGATATTCATATCAAGGATAAGGACTTGCAAGTTGGAGACTTAGTCTCAGCATACACCTTGAAAGGACGCCAGAAGAAACTTCAAAAAAAAGGACATGGACCTTACATTATCAGTCAGATAAGTGACAGTGGAGCTCTCCAATTAGCCAATATAGATGGAGAAATCATGCCAAATTTCATAAGTGGATGTAGAATCTCCCATTGATAGCTCAAGAATGGAGAAGAATGCATCAAGCTCAAACTAGAAAGAAAGAAGAGGAAAAAATTAGGTATGAAGCTCAACAAGAAGCTAGGGAAAGAATGAGGAAGTCCAAAGAAATAAGGGATGTTTTCATGTGTGAGAAACCTTCAAGTAAAGTAAGAGAACACTTACCTATGATTACAATGAATTTCCATAATGAAAAAAATTAGGATTTCGATAGATTCTAGTGCACAAGTTAATTTGATTAGTACTGAATTGCTAGATAGACTGAATGCCAAATGGAAAATAAGTAAAACCCTAATCAAAACACTAGATGGAAAGTTAGTTCAAACTTTGTCTTCACAATCAATCACAGTTAGGTTTAATCAGTAAAAGATGAAAATAGATTGTGAGGAATGGCTTGATCACATGATGACTGAGAAGATGATTCTAGGACAACCTTGGGTGAAACAAGGTAAAGTAATCATGAATTTTGAAAAGATGACTCTTCAATTGAAATTGAATGCCAAGAAACTTTTAATGCCTTTTCTGAGTAATGAAGAGAAGGGAGTTCAAAAAGAAATTCATAGTTCGGAATTGGAAAGATTTATCTTTCCATTAGAAGATAAGGTGGATCAGCGGAAAAATCTCTTCCATGCCAAAAAAGAATTCAATGGTAAGCAGAAGGAAGTTGAGAGAAAGCAATCTTGCTAGAAATAAGATTGGGTAGGGAGACGTAAAACCATCTAGAAAAGCTCAAACCTAAGGACAAAGTGGATATGGAGACCCAAAGTATCAAAACACTACTCAATGGAAGAAGTCTCTTTGGATCAAAGCAAAAACAATTCACTACAAAGAACTTGGTGATCAAATCTGTTACAAGTGACAAACAACAAAGACAAAGACATCAAAATTGCAGAAACATGAAGATTCAAAGATTAGGGATAGGAAACCCTCATCCTCGGATAACCACTTGGGTTTTTTACCTAAGACCTCAGATTTTCATTTTGTTCAAAATTGCATTTCCAGAGTATGCATCAATAGGGCAACATTATAATGACGTGTATTATTAGGCACCTGGGTTTATTCCCATGCACTTTGCACAACTCTTTTTCTAGAAAAAGAGTAGGAGGGGAAGAGAGTTCCCTCAAGTAATTGACTATGCAATGCAATGGCCTATTGTAGAGCCCTAACCGGTCGAAACTAAAGGTACAAAGTATTTTTTTCCTCTTAAGGTTCAAAGGTTGAATCTAAAATCTTAAGGTGCAAAAGTAAAAGAATTAAAAGGAAAAGTGAAGGTGGAAGGCCACGTACGAAAAGGTGGAAATAGGCCGCCCAATCAAAATTTTATTTTAAAAGTCACTCTTGTTCTAAAGTCACTACAAGACAAAGTAGCGAATCGTTGAGGACCAGTTCAAATAGACAATCTTGGGACATTGAAAGGACACCAAGATTGTATTGCAGTTAGAGTGCGCGAACCGGCGGACTCTCAAACAAAAGGAAGGACAAAGGCTATTCTTGGACATCGGGAGTTGAGAGCAAGAGAGAGCTTCAGAGGAGCAAGAGAGGAAGCAAGAAGAGCCTCCAGAGTGTGCTGACGACAGTCAAGAGTGCAGTCAAGAGTGCAAGAGGTGCCAAGAGGAAAGTGTGCAGAGAAGAGAGAAGGCGGGCTGGATTCCAAGAGTTCCAAGGGCTATTGCGTGCGTGTGCAGTGATACCAATTCCTTAGCTTGACGGAAGCTTAGTGCAAGGTGTGCACAAGGGAAGCGGGAAGCAAGTGAAGGATTGGTGCACGGCCGCTGGAAGACTTGAGATAATTGGTCTTCAGATGCTCTCTGAAGTGGTATTTAGTCATTGATTAGACCGTGCGCAGTCATTGTAATTGTTGAAAGATAATTAATATTCAAGGGTTCCAAGAGTATTTCTTTGCAGAAGTTCTCACTGTTATTCCATTTTCATCATCTTCTTTTTCTCCTACAAACCCTCAAACTCCTTCTTGTCCCCGAATCCCCAACAAATTTGGCACGCCCGGTGGGACTTCCAAGGAGCTTTGAGCATAGGAGACTATATATTGCCATTGGAGGACAACATTCCAGTGTCGACAACATTACTCCAGTGGGACAAAAGGTACATCCTTTTATCAAGTGTCTCATTTTTAGTGGACTATGAATAGCTCATGACCGCGACTCGGTCACAAACCTTGAGAATCAAGTGCAAGCAGACAAGAAGAAAGACGAACCGAAGATCATCAAGTCCACTTTCGTCGACTTCATCGGTAGGAAGCATGGCTGGACAGGTGGACCTAGAAATCTTGCTCTCCAGGTTAAACATAAAATTCCCCTCCTTCAGAGGTTTAGCTCATGAGGACCCAGATGAGCACATTCGACGATTTCTTTCATTGTGTAAGACTAGGGGACTAATGGGTAGGGAAGATGCTTTCTTGATACTCTTCCCCGCCACATTGGAAGGTCTGGCAGACAAGTGGTTCAGTCAGTTCGCCGAAAATCACTTTACCTCTTGGGATTTGATGAAAGAGGCCTTTAAGAATCAATTTCAGCAGGGCAACACAGCTGAAATTATTATAGAAGAATTGGAAAACTTGAAGTTGGGTCCAGGAGAGAAGTTCCCCGAATTCGTGACCAGGGCAAAAGCATTAATGGCCAAATTACCGGATCCACCACACGACTTCTTTGTCAAGAAGTGGTTAGCCAAACCTTTACCTGTGGTCACCCAATGCAAAATAAAAGAGTTGGTGCTACCTACGGCCTCTGTTGAGGAATTCATCAACACGGCCACCCGCTTGGAACAAATAAGGCACCAGTATGGTACAACGTCTTCCCAACTATCATATGGAACAGAGCTGGAGGACCCAGTGAGCCAGTTAAGAAGGGAATTGGAAGGCTTGAAGAGGAATAAGCCCTATACAGAGGAGGAGACTACTGTAGCTCAGCTGAGAAGAGAGATTGAAGCCCTAAAGCTCCAAAAGGAAGAGGAAGCCCAAGCAGAGGAACTAGCTCAGCTGAGGCAGGAGTTGCAAGAACTAAAAGGAGGCGGCATTAAGAACGGACTATGGTGCTCCATGTGTAGTAAGCAAGGACATATAGTAAGTGAATGCCCTTTGCTAAATGTGACTTGTCAATTATGCAGAAAGATTGGGCATGAGGCCCATGAATGCCAATCAAGGGGAATACCGACAACGACATACTGGACACAAGGCGGGCTCTTGCCACCAGCAAATGTAATGGCAGAAGCAACAAACCAAGGTAATAACTATAATCCTAGACCAAGAAATAACCTTGCAAATGGGCCCAGAAGGCCAATTATTTGCTTCAGGTGTGGAGAATGTGGGCACTACCAAAGTAGGTGCACTCTACCGGAGAATGCACCTCCTTGCAGGAACTGCCCTGAGGCCAGAGACCATTATACAAATTGCTGTCCTAAGAATCAAGCCTCTTCATCAGGGCCCCATATCCAAATGATTTCTGTGCAGGAAGGAGAAATGGCAAATCAAGTTAAGGTGCCGTCACCATCTACCAGGGTGGTGCAGTTAGAGGAAATTGACTCTTTTACTGTGCAGACAAGAAGCAAGGGGAAGGCTCCAGTGGACATAGGCCAAGAATCAATGATTAATGGATTAAATAGAGACAAAGGTGTGTCCGAAGACCTAGCCACCACAAGTGCAGACACAAGGAAAAAGGAAAATTGCACAAGTACCAGTGATGCCATTGGACAGGCATTCAGCAGGGCTCATGAGGAGTTGGATAAGACAAATGGAGCCCAAGCTCTTAAGGAATCAGAAGCCTCCAGACTACTCAAGTCCATGAAAAAGGAGGTTAGTATTCTTGATTTAATAAAGATGGATGGGAAATTCAGGTCAGACTTATTGCAGATAATTGATGAAGCTTCTACGACAAGCTTAGTGGCTAAGACGGCTATCTTACATCAAGGGATAATTAGGGGTGAAGCACCCCTTACAGACTATAAAAGCCCTCGGCTTACAATATCAATAAAGGGCCATGAATTTCAAGGTGTTATTGTAGATGGTGGTTCTGGCATTAATTTGATGCCTGAACATACCATGAAAAGGATTGGACTCCACCCTTCAAGACCTGCAAATTTCACAGTCACTTTGGCAGATCAGAGCAAAGTAAGGCCCTTAGGGGTAATCCCAAAAGTTCCACTTGAAGTACAAGGTAATCAATTTATCCTGGATTTTGTGGTTTTAAGATTGCCCCAGGTTGAAGGAGGATTTCCCCTCTTAATTGGAAGACCTTGGCTGAGGCATGCCAGTGTCATTCATGATTGGGGTAAGGACACCATGTGGGTACAAAAGAAAGGGCAGGAGCTGACACAAATTCATTTAGAAGAAGGCCCAGACAATCAAGGAAACACTAGTATGATGCAAACAGTGAGCATTTGCATGGAAACAGAAGCAGAGAATCAACCCCAAATAGATTTTGAGGAAGAAGAGGATATTTTAAGTTGGCTTCATGCCGGCAACTCTTCTTCTTGTTTTGGAATTTTTCTTGATAATCCTGGTACATTTGGAGGCTATGATGAAGACCAAGGAAAGGTCCAGGTTGATGGATTGGGAGAGCCCATCACTGACCACAGAAGGGGCAGGAAGATACCCCTCAAATACAAATTGGAGGAGGATGTGTCAACATCAGATAACGAAGTCTCCCAAGCTAAAAGCAAGGTAAAAAATTCTGAGGTTGAATGTTCTTTCCCAATTCAAGAAATCCCTGCAGGATGGATGCAGGACAAGGAGGAAAACATCGAAATTCAAAATACACCTGCTTATGAAGCAATGCACGAAAAGCTAGTAGAAGAAGACAAAGAAGCAGATGCACAAGAAGATAATCTGGTAACAAGAAACCCGGTTCAAGAAGTACATTTATGCACCCAAAACAATAATCAACCAGTTCTAGTGGCCACTTGGTTGTGGAGCCACCCAAAGCTTCTGGAAAAGGTAAAATCATTCTTAACCCAGTATGCAGATGTTTTTGCCTGGCATTATAAAGACTTGGAAGGAGTGCCTGCATCTTATGGAGAGCATAAAATTCCTCTGGTTGAGGGAGCCGGACCCATCAGAGGAAGGAGTTATAGACTCAATCCAAAGTATGCTGAAGCTGTCTATGTGGAAATCCAAAAGATGGAAGATGCAGGAATCATCATTCCTGTGGAACACTCAGAGTGGCTCTCACCTATGGTTATAGTACCAAAGAAGAATACTAATAAAATCAGGATTTGTGTAGACTTTAGAGCTCTCAACAAGGTGACCATTCCAGACGGGTTCCCTATGCCTTTCGCAGAACAGGTCATTGAAGAAGTGGCGGGGCATGCACTCTATAGTTTTATGGATGGCTTCAGTGGCTATAATCAAATATCAATACACCCAGAGGATCGTGAAAAGACTTCTTTTATCACACCGTGGGGAACGTATGTGTATGTAAAAATGCCATTTGGGCTAAGAAATGCTCCAGCCACATTTAACAGAACGGTCAATCTCATTTTTGGCCCCTTATTGCTGGAGTCACTTAGAATCTTCATGGATGATTTCTCTTCATTCTCAGGATCTCACAAAGAAACTCATCTAGATTGTTTGGACCATCACCTGAGACAGCTGCATAATATTTTCCAAAGATGCAGAGAAACTAAGTTAAAGCTCAATCCAAATAAATGTCATTTCTTTGTGACAGAAGGAACCCTCTTAGGACATGTGGTATCCGCTAAAGGTATGGCCCCAGATCCTGACAAAATTCTTTCTATATTAAAGTTACCTAGACCCAAAACTCCTAAAGAGATCCAGAGTTTTTTGGGGCATACCGGTTATCATAGAAGGTTTATAAAAATGTATGCAGAGATAGCTAGACCTCTGACTAGACTCACAGGTAAAGAAGTACCTTTCAAATGGGAAGAAGAGGAGGAAAAAGCATATCAGACATTAAGGTCTCGGCTGATGTGTGCTCCTATCTTGGTCACCCCGGAGTGGTCAAAAATCTTCCATATACATGTCGATGCCAGTGCATATGCAGTGGGAGCAGTTCTGACTCAACCCAGTGAAGAATTTAAAACGGACAGGCCAATTCAATATGCCAGTAGAATCTTGACCAAGGCTGAAAGAAATTACAGTACAACCGAAAGGGAAGCACTAGCAATGGTCTTTGCAGTTCAAAAATACCGCCATTACTTATTGGGGGTAAAATTTATTATTATATCAGATCACCAACCTCTCAAGTACTTACTCAACAAACCACATGCTACTGGTAGAATATGGAGGTGGTTACTGTTATTCCAAGAGTTCAATTTCTCGGTAATCCATAAGCCAGGAAGAGAAAATGTGATGGCAGATCACTTGTCCAGAATCAATAGGAAGGATCAAACCAGTGGTATCAATGATGATTTCCCTGATGCGCACTTGTTTGCTATACAACCTAAAGGATGGTATGATGATATCAAGCAGTTCATTAATACTGGAGTGTACCCAGAAAGTGCTAGTGCTGTACTAAGGAAGAGGCTGCTTATCAAGAGTAGACCATATACTTTCATTGAGGGTAAACTCTACAGACAAGGCAAGGATGACAGGATGAGGAGATGCTTAGAGGAAGATGAAGTAAGGGAAATACTGCAATTTGCACATGAAGGAACAGGTGGTGGGCACCTTCCAGGGCATATCATGAGCCAGAGAATACTAGATGCTGGTCTATGGTGGCCTACACTCTTTAGGGATGCAGAGAATTGGAGAAAAACATGTGATGTGTGCCAGAGGTGTGGACCTAAACCCACCAAGCAAAGACATCTCCCTTTGGTAGTTTCCACTTCTTGGCAGCCCTTTGAGAAGTGGGGGTTAGACTTTGTTGGGCCTATATTCCCTCCGGCACTTCCAAAAAGGGAAAAGTACTTATTGATAGCCACGGACTACGCAACAAAATGGGCTGAAGCTATTGCATCAACGGACTGCTCTGCATAAACAGTGGCTGACTTTCTGTATTGTAATATCATTTGCAGATTTGGATGCCCGCTGGAAATCTGTACAGATCAGGGTACTCATTTTGTTAACAAAGTCCTACAGGAAATTTCAAACAGGTATCGCATCCTACACAGGACTTCTTGTGCATACTACCCACGAGCTAACGGACAAGCCGAGTCAACAAACAAAGTATTAATTTCAATGTTACGAAAAGAATGCATGTTGCAGCCGACCTCTTGGGGACGGGCCTATCTGGGTACATTATGGGCATACAGACTGGCCTATAAAGAGACTGGGTATTCCCCCTTTCAATTAGTTTATGGCTTGGTTCCTATTGAACCATTTGAATTTATCAGAGGCTCTATAAGAACGGAAAGACTAGAGAGAAATGGAATGGAAGTTTCAGCCAGACTAACTGCTTTGCATAAGCTGGAAGAATCGAGAATTTTAGCATCCAAACAGTTAGAGAAGCTGCAATTACACAGGAAGGAGACTCATGACAAAAATCTATGGCAAAACAATTTGAAACCTGGAGATTTAGCCCTGCTACACAGACCACAAATTTCTAATCAAAACAAAGGGAAATGGATCCCTCACTGGGAAGGCCCTTTTCGCATTACGAAGATACTGCAGTGGGGTGCAGTGCAATTGGAAACACTCGCTGGCAACAACCTACCTTTGGTTAACATTTCCAGACTCAAGGTTTATTATCAAGTATCATAAACATTGCATTTTCCTTTATCTTGTTGGTTTTTGATTGTTTTAATAAGTAGTAATAATCGGATTGTTGGGCGTCCTTTTTATCAAAAATCAGAAATATGAGCGCACGATTTTTCCCTTTCTTTCTCAATAAAAGTCAATAAATAAAAAATGTTGGGCGCAAGTTTTTGTTCTTTTGAAATTCCGGAAAGTGTGCGCACGAATTTTTTCGTTTCCTTATCAATTTTGGGCCATCAAAAATCAAGAAATTCCTCACTTCATAAATAAAATTCATCACTGAATGGCTCATAGCTTTGCTAAGTAACTTTCAGTTTTGCCCTTTCCTTTGTTTGTCTCTCGGATGAATGAGATTAACATTGTCATCTCCTCTCTTTTTGATCACCTTTTTATGCTAGTCCGCTCCTTCTTGAGAGGTGCTCCCTCATTCGAACCAGCTATATAATATGGCCTCTTTTTTCATTCTTGCTTCAATATCCTCAGGAATTCCGTTCTTATTTTCAGTACCAAGTTGTGCTAAGGAGGAAAGAAGGAGAGCATTTCACACCCCCTCACCCTCAATCCCCCTCAACAACCTCCACAACCCACCCCCCGGCGGCAACAACCGATCCCCCCTCTCCCTCCCACTCCGCTCCACCTCCCCCCTCGACATCACCCTTCGACACTCCCCCTCATCACACCCTCTTCAACCCCTCTCTCCGACCCTCCACAACCCAAACCCCCGGCGGCAACAACCGATCCCCCCTCTCCAATCCTCAACACCCCCCTCTCAAACCCACGCCCCCCGCTCGGCGCAGCACCCCAGCCCCCCCCCTCTCAACTCTCAACACACCCCCCTCACCATCCCTCCCCCCCCCTCAAATTCCCTCCCCCCCCTTCTCCCCTCACCGCACCGTAGCGCCCCTCCCTCACTCCCCCCTCAACCATTAAGCGCCCCCCCCCTCATCATCCCTCCCCCCCCTCCCCTCACCGCACCGCACTCTCCCTCCCCCCCCTCCACATCCCTCACTTCTCTCCCCCCCCTCCCCTCACCGCACCGCAGCGCAGCCCCCCTCCCACGCGCCCCCACCCTCATCATCCCTCCCCCCCCCTCCCCTCAACGCACCGCAACCTCCCCCCCCCCCTCAAAATCCCTCCCCACCCCTCCCCTCACCGCACCGTAGCGCCCCGCCCTCACTCCCCCCTCCCCTCACCGCACCGCACTCTCCCTCCCCCCCCCCCTCCACATCCCTCACTCCTCTCCCCTCCTCCCCTCACCGCACCGCAGCGCAGCCCCCCTCCCACGTGCCCCCACCCTCATCATCCCTCCCCCCCCCTCCCCTCACCGCAACGCAACCTCCCCCCCCCCCCTCAAAATCCCTCCCCCCCTCCCCTCACCGCACCGCAGCGCAGCCCCCCTCACACGCGCCCCACCCTCATCATCCCTCCCCCCCCCTCCCCTCAACGCACCACAACCTTCCCCCCCCCCCCCCCTCATCATCCCTCCCCCCCCCTCCCCTCACCGCACCGCAGCGCAGCCCCCCCCCCCCTCATCATCCCTCCCCCCCCCTCCCCTCACCGCACCGCACCCTCCCTCCCCCCCCCTCTAAGTCCCTCCCCCCCCCTCCCCTCAACGCACCGTAGCGCCCGCCCTCACTCCCCCCTCACCCACTAAGCGCCCCCCCCCCTCATCATCCCTCCCCCCCCTCCCCTCACCGCACCGCACTCTCCCTCCCCCCCCCTCCACATCCCTCACTCCTCTCCCCCCCTCTCCTCACCGCACCGCAGCGCAGCCCCCCTCACACGCGCCCCACCCTCATCATCCCTCCCCCCCCCTCCCCTCAACGCACCGCAACCTTCCCCCCCCCCCCCCCTCATCATCCCTCCCCCCCCCTCCCCTCACCGCACCGCAGTGCAGCCCCCCCCCCTCATCATCCCTCCCCCCCCCCTCCCCTCACCGCACCGCTCCCTCCCTCCCCCCCCCTCTAAGTCCCTCCCCCCCCTCCCCTCACCGCACCGTAGCGCCCGCCCTCACTCCCCCATCACCCACTAAGCGCCCCCCCCCTCATCATCCCTCCCCCTCCTCCCCTCACCGCACCGCACTCTCCCTCCCCCCCCCTCCACATCCCTAACTCCTCTCCCCCCCTCCCCTCACCGCACCGCACCCTCCCTCCCCCCCCCCCCTCTAAGTCCCTCCCCCCCCCTCCCCTCACCGCACCGTAGCGCCCGCCCTCACTCCCCGCTCACCCACTAAGCGCCCCCGCCCCTCATCATCCCTCCCCCCCCTCCCCTCACCGCACCGCACTCTCCCTCCCCCCCCTCCACATCCCTCACTCCTCTCCCCCCCTCCCCTCACCGCACCGCAGCGCAGCCCCCCTCCCACGCGCCCCCACCCTCATCATCCCTCCCCCCCCTCCCCTCACCGCACGCACCCTCCCTCCCCCCCCCTCTAAGTCCCTCCCCCCCCCTCCCCTCACCGCACCGTAGCGCCCGCCCTCACTCCCCCCTCACCCACTAAGCGCCCCCCCCCCTCATCATCCCTCCCCCCCCTCCCCTCACCGCACCGCACTCTCCCTCCCCCCCCTCCACATCCCTCACTCCTCTCCCCTCCTCCCCTCACCGCACCGCAGCGCAGCCCCCCTCCCACGCGCCCCCACCCTCATCATCCCTCCCCCCCCCTCCCCTCACCGCAACGCAACCTCCCCCCCCCCCTCAAAATCCCTCCCCCCCTCCCCTCACCGCACCGCAGCGCAGCCCCCCTCACACGCGCCCCACCCTCATCATCCCTCCCCCCCCCCTCCCCTCAATGCACCGCAACCTTCCCCCCCCCCCCCCCTCATCATCCCTCCCCCCCCCTCCCCTCACCGCACCGCAGCGCAGCCCCCCCCCCCCCCCTCATCATCCCTCCCCCCCCCCCTCCCCTCACCGCACCGCACCCTCCCTCCCCCCCCCCTCTAAGTCCCTCCCCCCCCCTCCCCTCAACGCAGCGTAGCGCCCGCCCTCACTCCCCCCTCACCCACTAAGCGCCCCCCCCCCCTCATCATCCCTCCCCCCCCTCCCCTCACCGCACCGCACTCTCCCTCCCCCCCCTCCACATCCCTCACTCCTCTCCCCCCCTCCCCTCACCGCACCGCAGCGCAGCCCCCCTCCCACGCGCCCCCACCCTCATCATCCCTCCCCCCCCTCCCCTCACCGCACCGCACCCTCCCTCCCCCCCCCCTCTAAGTCCCTCCCCCCCCCTCCCCTCACCGCACCGTAGCGCCCGCCCTCACTCCCCCCTCACCCACTAAGCGCTCCCCCCCCCCCCTCATCATCCCTCCCCCCCCTCCCCTCACCGCACCGCACTCTCCCTCCCCCCCCCTCCACATCCCTCTATCCTCTTCCCCCCTCCCCTCACCGCACCGCAGCGCAGCCCCCCTCCCACGCGCCCCCACCCTCATCATCCCTCCCCCCCCTCCCCTCACCGCACCGCACCCTCCCTCCCCCCCCCCTCTAAGTCCCTCCCCCCCCCTCCCCTCACCGCACCGTAGCACCCGCCCTCACTCCCCCCTCACCCACTAAGCGCCCCCCCCCCCTCATCATCCCTCCCCCCCCTCCCCTCACCGCACGCACTCTCCCTCCCCCCCCCCTCCACATCCCTCACTCCTCTCCCCTCCTCCCCTCACCGCACCGCAGCGCAGCCCCCCTCCCACGCGCCCCCACCCTCATCATCCCTCCCCCCCCCTCCCCTCACCGCAACGCAACCTCCCCCCCCCCCCCCTCAAAATCCCTCCCCCCCCTCCCCTCAGCGCCCCGCCCTCACTCCCCCCTCACCCACTAAGCGCCCCCCCCCCTCATCATCCCTCCCCCCCCATCCCCTCACCGCTCCGCACCCTCCCCCCCCCCTCCCCTCACCGCACCGCACCATCCCTTCCCCCCCCCTCAAAATATCTCCCCCCCCCCCTCCTCCCCTCACCGCACCGTAGCGCCCGCCCTCACTCCCCCCTCACCCACTAAGCGCCCCCCCCTAATCATCCCTCCCCCCCCTCCCCTCACCGCACCGCACCATCCCTTCCCCCCCCTCAAAATCCCTCCCCCCCCCCCCTCCTCCACTCACCGCAACGTAGCGCCCGCCCTCACTCCCCCCTCACCCACTAAGCGCCCCCCCCCCTCATCATCCCTCCCCCCCCCCCTCCCCTCACCGCACACTTTTCCCCCCCCCCCTCAAATCCCCCCCCCTCCCCTCACCGCACCGTAGCGCCCCGCCTGCCCTCCCCCTCCCCTCACCGCACCACCCCCCTCAACCTCCCCTCAACACCCCCTCATCATCCTCCCCCCCCCCCCTCCCCTCACCGCACATCGCCCCACCCAACCTAACATAACCACCCTCTCATCCTACACCCAACCCCCTTCCGCCCGACAATCATCAACCCCCTCTCTTCAACACTGCTTCGCATCCATACCACCCCTCGCAACTCTCCGCCTCCAACCCCATCGAACCCCCCTCCATCCTCCCCGTCCGCCACCCTCTTTCTCCCATCACCCTCAACCCCTCCACCCCTCTGCCTCTCCCCATTTCCATCAATGGCGAATCCCGCTCCAACTGCTCGTTCCGATCCTCCCTCCACAATTCCATCTGACCATCCCAATCCACTTCCTCCTTCATCGGCAGCACCATCAGTTCAAGTGACTCCAACAGCAACTATGGCCCTTGATCTTCCCATTTATTCCATCGACTCCGATTCTAGCTACCTTTATTCCCCGCCTCCCCTCCCACACCCTCCTTCTCCTTCCCCATCTATGTCTCATTCATCCCACCCATCTTCACCAACCGGAGATTATATGCGCCTGTTTCTCCCACCTGACATAAACCTGCAAATCCGAATGCATCTATCCATCCCTACCATTGCCCTTCGTCAAATGTTTTCCATTGAAGATCTGCAGCAGGCGGGCTTGTGGGGCTTGGCTAATGTCTTCTTCAATAACCCAGCCAATTTTTCCCACGTTTATGAAGCTATCCGCCACTTCCCTCATTTTAGAACCGGCACTCTATTCATCCCAGACATTGCCGCCAGTATTGGGTCTCCCCTAATAGAATTTCGTGCTCCCCCTTTCCTATACTCTGGCCTATCCGCCTCGGCGACTATTGCCTTTTGTACCACACACTTTCAAAGTACTGCTCGATTTTCGCTCCGCATGACCACCCTTCTCAATGCGTTCATCTTTTTCTTCTTACTTCGCAGCCAAACCTCTTCCCTCCCCTGGTCAGATATTCGTATCGCCGATCCGCTTTTTTGCTTTCTCCATAGCCGTCCTTACCCTTACGCACATCTCATTTATAGTTCCTTGAATTTGCGCTCCCGTCGACTCCGCGAGTCTATCTCTAGAGGATCTCATGCATTTTCCATCTATTCTGCACCCTTCGTTGCTTGGCTCTATCGAATACCTGCACACTCGGCGCACAATGCTTCTATTTACCTACCCAACCGGAACCTTCCATTGCTCCATCCCCCTCCCCCCCGCTAATCTCTATTGACTCAGCCTCCGCCTCGACACCCACATCCGCGCCACCTGATGTAACTTCCTACCCTCCCCAATCTTCTTCACCCATCCCTCCTGCCTCTACCACCTCTCCAATCATAACTAACCCCCCTGATGTAACCTCCATCCCTCCCCATTCCTCTTCGCCTCTCCCTCCTGCCTCTACCACTTCTCCGTTCATAACTCATCCCCCCGATGTGCCCTCCTTCCCTCCACAATCTTCTTCTCCTATCCCTCCTTCATCCACCACCTTTCCATTCATGACGTATCCCCCTGATGTAGCCTCCTTCCCTGCCCAATCTTCTTCCCCCCTCCCTCCTGCATCTACAATTTCTCCATTCATGACTTACCCCCCTCACGTCCCCTCCTTCACTACCCAATCTTCTCCCCCTTTCCCTCCTGTAACTACACATTCTCCATCCATGCCTACCCCTCCTATTATCCCTAGACCTCCCCTCTCTTCTGATTTCACCCCTCTTATTCAAACACAGCTCAACCCTCAAAACCCCACCTGTATGCCACCAATTCACCCGGATTTCACCTCCCCCTCTATCCATAACCTTCCTGTCAGTCAACCGATCCCTCCCCCCAATCTTTCACTTCCCACTCCATCTTCCACTCCAACCATTCATCCTCCTCGGCAGAATATTCCCCCTCCCCCTTCCCCTACAGCTCCGCCTCCCACTCTGCCTGTTGACCTCCCATCAACCCCTTCATTTTTGCAATTACTCCAGGACGCGAGTGTAGTAGCTATCGGCAATGCTCAGGCCTCTCAGATTTCCTTGGATTCGGTTTCCGCAGCAGCTTCAGTTCATCAACAGTATATCTCAACAATAGAAAACATCAATCGCATGGCAACCTCTCAATGGCACTCCCTCAACAAAACGGCCCGATTGCTCAAAGAAGAGCGAGATCATTATCGCGATATGGCCGACTCTGCGATGAAAGCCTTAGAAGATCTTCAGAATCGCTCCAATTTAGGTCTTTGTACTAATGCTGCATGCAGACGTATCCGCAGGGAACGGGATCACCTTAGACAATGCCTTAGTTCGCTACAGCTTACGATCGAACAAGCTTCTGCTCCTTTGCCCCCCTCTCCATCAACCTCGGCGGACAATCTCAATCAACCTCCACAATAAATTGCCCCCCTCAGTCTAAATAAATTGCTCATCCAAGTCATAATAATTGCTCTTAGATTCCAGTATTACTTTGCCAATAATTACCTCATACTTTTGATATTTCCTCAATTTTGTCGGGTGCATATATTTTTTCTTCTTAACTCAATAAGATACAAACCCTTCAATTTTTCTCTTGCCCCGTTATTTTCTTCTCTGTGTCTTTGCAATTTCTCAGTTGGTATCGCTGTTCTCTCTCCTGTTATCTCTCCGGGACGGAGAGATCTTTAGGTGGTGGGCATCTGTAGAGCCCTAACCGGTCGAAACTAAAGGTACAAAGTATTTTTTTCCTCTTAAGGTTCAAAGGTTGAATCTAAAATCTTAAGGTGCAAAAGTAAAAGAATTAAAAGGAAAAGTGAAGGTGGAAGGCCACGTACGAAAAGGTGGAAATAGGCCGCCCAATCAAAATTTTATTTTAAAAGTCACTCTTGTTCTAAAGTCACTACAAGACAAAGTAGCGAATCGTTGAGGACCAGTTCAAATAGACAATCTTGGGACATTGAAAGGACACCAAGATTGTATTGCAGTTAGAGTGCGCGAACCGGCGGACTCTCAAACAAAAGGAAGGACAAAGGCTATTCTTGGACATCGGGAGTTGAGAGCAAGAGAGAGCTTCAGAGGAGCAAGAGAGGAAGCAAGAAGAGCCTCCAGAGTGTGCTGACGACAGTCAAGAGTGCAGTCAAGAGTGCAAGAGGTGCCAAGAGGAAAGTGTGCAGAGAAGAGAGAAGGCGGGCTGGATTCCAAGAGTTCCAAGGGCTATTGCGTGCGTGTGCAGTGATACCAATTCCTTAGCTTGACGGAAGCTTAGTGCAAGGTGTGCACAAGGGAAGCGGGAAGCAAGTGAAGGATTGGTGCACGGCCGCTGGAAGACTTGAGATAATTGGTCTTCAGATGCTCTCTGAAGTGGTATTTAGTCATTGATTAGACTGTGCGCAGTCATTGTAATTGTTGAAAGATAATTAATATTCAAGGGTTCCAAGAGTATTTCTTTGCAGAAGTTCTCACTGTTATTCCATTTTCATCATCTTCTTTTTCTCCTACAAACCCTCAAACTCCTTCTTGTCCCCGAGTCCCCAACACCTATGCAATAGAAACAGAAGGCAGAGGATCCTAGAATATTGGATCGAGGAATAGGAATTAACAGATGTCTGTAGGTAGAAGAAAATTTTAAAAAACAATTCTTTTTTTGAAAATTCATACAAAAAAAGGGAAGAAAAAAATCAATAAAAAATATGGAAAAATATAGAAAAAAATGAAAAAAATATACAAGGAAAAAATTATGAAAAAAAATCAAAATTGATTATAAAAGAGAGAGAGAGAGAGAAAAATAGCTAGAAAAAACATAAAAATTTGATAAATCCTCAAAAAAGCTCAAAAAATCTTCAAGTCTTGATTCAGTTCTTTTTAATTCTTTTTATTTCTTTTCTTTTGCATCATTCACAAGCACAAGCAAGATTTAGGCTACAATTAAGAAGATGATGTAGTTTTTGTGTATTTTCCAATTTTTATTATTACTTTTTAATTATACTTGTGATATTTCTATTTCCAACATTTTTATATCTTCTTCTAATCAACATTACAAAAAACTAGACATCTTGCTACACATGTGATGTTCACTTCTTTTGAATTTTGAAATCATTTTGTGATGGAATTTTGAAGAAAAGTGTTTTTTTTCTTATGAAGAAAGTCCTTCTTTTCTTTTTATGTCTTGAGCATCACTCATATTGTGGAAGTATTTGTGTGGTGTGTCTTTGATTTATAGGATGGTGGATGCTAAAAAGCTGACTATCCATGATTTCAAGGTTGACTTGGTAACCTTGTCCAGGGGACATTGGTTCTTGGATAGTGAAACTGTAGAAGAGATTGTGGAAGTGGAGTCAGATGTTGATGATGATCTTCCAGATTCAGAAGTATTAATCAAGGAAACAAAGAGCTTCATCAGAGAGGTGGCTCAACATATCTTTACTATCAAAAAGGGCGAATATAAGTACACAATGTTGTGCCAGGAATTTTACAAGTGGCAAAGGGTCAATTTAACCACAAAAAATGGAAGGCAGTGGGCATCCATAAGATGTTAGAAGAACCCATTTTCTTTGTGGACTTTGAAAGGGTTATTCAAGAAATGAATAATATGATGGAATTAGGCAAAGGCAATGATGCATATTTGGTATGCTCAATGAATGATAAGGATGGGAAACATGTTAGAGTTGACATAAAATCAGAGCATATCAAGAATGCCTTGAAGTTCTCTTCCATGGGTACTAAGTTGGATGGAAGTTTCATGAACAAGAATGCAGTAAGTTTTGCCGAATACACTAAATTCTGAGATTTTAAAGATAACGAGAGTGAAGAGCTGGCAACCAGGATGTTTCTCCAATTCTTTTGTTTTCCTAAACTGAACAGGTATACCATGCCTCACAAGCCAGTGACCCTCATCATGATGAACAATAAGGATAAATCAAATCCTTTTGGAGTGATGGATGTTACCCTATACATCCATGAGCAGCTAAAAGAAGCCTCTAAGAATTGGAAGGAAAAGAAGTTTATGAATGGAGCTCGGATCTTTACAAGGATTCTATACCATGTTTTGGACATGGAGGACCAATTGAAGCTTATCCCACAAGCTCAATATTTTAGAAGCCTAATGTTAGGAATAAAAAGTCCAGCCAAAGTCATTCAAGTTGGAGAACATGGAGCCAAAACAAGTATGAGGGGATCAATAATGAACAAGAAGATCATTTCAAAAGATGTTATTTCAAGCAAGAAAAGGAGAGTGGATCCCTGGAGAGTAGAGTTGGAGCAAAAACAAGCAACAAAATAAGAACATGAAGCAGCTCAGAAGGAAGTGTGGTCCTCCAGCATCTGGAGAAGAACCCATTATTATAAAACCATCAGAGAAGCCCTACTATCAACATTTAAGTAAAAAGAATATAGAAAAAGATAAAGAAGAAGTTAAAATTCAGGAGAAGGGAGAGTGCAAAGATCATCATGAAGATAACCGAGAAACTGAGGAAGAAGTTAACAAGAAAATAGAAGAAGTGCTTTCAGACTTGGGACATCAAGAAGAGCAAACTGATCAGGATGATCAAGCAGTGGAATATGAAGTAGAGAAGATGGATATAGATGATCAAGTGATAGGAGGAAATGAGTGGGAACAGGATGGTCGAACTGAAAAGACAAGGTTGATCAGAAGCTAGAATCAAAAGTCTTCCAGGAAGAAGTGATCCGTGAAGAAGAATTAAACACTGATGAGCAGATTCAAAAGATGCAGATGATGGGAAAAGTAGAAGAAGTGAAAGTAGTAGAGAAGGAAATAGAAGTTGAAAAGGAAATGGATTAGGAGACATATTATGAAGAAGAGGATGAAGAGGAGGAGGATCTGAAAAAAGAAAAGCAAATAGAAATAAAGCAACAAGACTTGGAGACTGGCCTTGAAAGGATACCCAAGATACCCAAAGATATCAGATGTGCATGCGAAATTATTATGAGTAACATAGAGCAATTCAGGCCCTCCAGCAGAAACATGATCGTATTAGGTATGGTTGCTGAGTCCGAGTTTGTAAAGGGAAGCAAGATTATTGAAGAACAAAAGAAAGAGGAAGAACAACTTGAGGATCATATCAGAGTATTGCAAGAAACGAATGAATCTATGACAAAAAGGATATTCTCATTAGAGGCACAAGAAATACAGAATCAAAACAAAATCCAATTTCTTGAAGATAAATGTGCTAAACAGATGGAACATAGTAATAAAGTGGAAAGTGAACTGAAAAAAATGGAAAGCAGATTCAGGAGACTTCAAAGTTCATATCAGATTATGGCCAACACCAATGAAGAGATAAATAAACTATTGATTGAACAGGGATAGATGAAAGCAGAAAGTCAACCTACTCAGATGAATCAGGAAGAGATAGAAGAAATGAGTAAAGAAATTCAAAAGCTTCAGGAAGAGCTCAAAGAAACCAAAGAATTAGAGAAATACGTGAGTGTGCATAGTGCAAATGCCATGAGAGGATACAACAAGTTGTACTTGGATATAGAAAATGAAAGAAGTGAATGGAGTTCATAGAAAGAGTTGTTAATGTCACAAAACAAAAGTCTAATGATGGAGGTGACAGAATTAAAGAGAAGTATTGAAGTCCAACACAAAAAGGATGAAGAACATGTAGTGAGGATGCAAATAGAGGAGCAAGAACCTATCAAAGATAGTAGAAGATATTCACCATCACATGATTCACATGAACAAGAAGAAAGGAGCATTGAAGATTATTCGGATGAATTTGTACAAATGCTCTTGACAAATAGAGAATTAAGGATGAAATTTGTCAGAAAGATGCATGATGAATATGAAACTAAGATTGTAAAATTTTCTCTAGAAAATGGGGTGAATCCAAATCAACATCATTGGGAAGCAGATGGCCTTCGGATTCCATTTTGTATGATCCTTGAAAGTATTAAAAATCACCAGACTGCAAGAGTTGGTCTACCACCTAATAGGTATGTGGAGTATGAAGAGGACATTGATGTCACCAAAGAGCTGTTTGAAAAGGCCAACCCAAAGTGGAGAAATAGCTGGTTAGATTCCAACAAGGACTGTAGGAAAATATGGAAAGAGACACCACTGCAATTAAAGATAAATCCAGCATATTGCTCAGTAGCTAGAAGGAGGGATTGGTCAGTCTTCAGGGAAAGAAGAAATCAAGGACAAATTCCAGCAAAATGGCTGAACTTCTCGAAGATTGCAGGACCCAAAGCAGGATCTTGGCCAACCAAATAATACATGATTGATACTTTTGCATCTATCGTATCTGCATATAAAGATGTAAATGACCTTGCTTTTATATTAGTAGTCAGAATTATGCGGCTTATAATAGCATGTATAGAAACTTCTATAGACTTTAGATGTGAGAACCCTCATTTACATAAGATTTAATTCACCCTCGGATGCTTTACATTTTGATTTGAGTGAAACACTAGATAGAATTTTCTTAATGGTCTATTATAATAGAGTAGAATTCTTAGGCACCCACTACCTTCAAATTTCTGAGGATGCCTTTGATTACGGCTTTTTTGAAAGAGAATCAGAGATTTTTGGTAATTTGCCAGTAATCACAAAGTCAAGACTCACTGTATATGAAGCTGCATACACAGAGTACCTGAAGAAGGATGTGATAGATAGACCAGAAGTTGTAGTTCAATGGAGAAAAGCTTTCTTTGAAATGGTGAACAATTTCAATGTCACAAAAAGAAAGAGCCATGACTTGTTGTCACAGGTCTATCAAAGAAAGAAGAAGTGAAGTGGACTTACAACAACATTTTGTCAGATCAATTTTTTTGTCCGGAGCCAAAAAGTTTAGGAGGGGAAGAATATTGGAAGAAGCATTTTTGAAGGAAATTTCTTGTAATTTGACATTTTCATGTAGTAATAATTATCCAAATGATGTAAAAATGAGGAAGAGTTTTCCTCATGTATAGTAGAAGCATATATATTTTTCTTAGAATTTTTAGAAGCTCTTCAGTAGCATATTTTTAGATTGGAAAGTAGAAGGACCAAATTTCAAGTGTGAAAAGGGACACTTGAAAAAGTATAAAGGATAATTTCTTCTACTTTGTAAGGCTTGTTGCTACTATTACTCATGGTACTCAAGTAATGTGAAGAGCTTTTTGCGGAAAATCATGTTTCTACTTCCTTTGAGTATCTTCTTGATTTGTTGAGTCTTTCTCTTGTGAAATCTATGGAATTTGTGAGCTTTCCTTGTGTATTTTTGAGTGAATTTTATGAAGAGAGGTGATTATCTATCTATTAAGTGAAGTGTTGCAAGAGATCAATGCTGTAAATGGAAATTCTCAATTTTTATAGACTTTGGATTGTCTCGTCTATGTGATACATGTATTGTTTTTGAAATCTGACTTCATAATTGTAATCTATAGAGAAAATGGCACACTTTAGGCACAAAGATCATTGAAAATGCTTTTGTATAGCCCAAGATATTCAAAACCCTAGTTTTCCATCTTCATCTTCACTAATTTCTCAGAAATCAGCCATGTTTCCTCTTATTCTTCGATTCCATTAACTAGAAGGGGCTTTGGTCTTTGCATACTTCCCAGATTGACAACTTGATGAAGTTTTAGTTAATCTTTTGTGCTATAATGATTGGAGAGGACAACTCCAAAGGTTAACAACAAACACATATATTCTTTATCAATCCGCTATTGGTAGTCTCATGTATGCTATGGTAACTACAAGACCAAACATTTTTGGCTAGGAGTCTAGTCTATAATGCAAAGATCAAGCATATTCAGGTGAGATATGACTTCATTAGTGATTTCTTAGCCATTGAGCACATCATTCTTGCAAAGATTCATACTCGAGATAATATTGCAGATGCTTTGACCAAAGCTCTACGACAAGATAAGTTTTGACACTATTGTCACTTGATGGGGCTTACTTGATTCATGATCTTACATAGTTACTTATATTGTGTGACCTCTTCCTATTTGAAGTCTTCACATTTCCTATTTTCTCCACTGGATGCCCTGTGTCATCTCTTGTTTGGACTTCATGTCTATTCCTTCGATCATCCAAGTCTAAGAGTAGAGCTACATTCCCTGCTACATGATTTCAACAACCTAAGTTCATATAGAATACATGTTCATATGCTTTACCTTGCTTCTGTTATCGTTAGTGTCCATGTGAACGACAAAATGGCCGTTGGACACTTCTTTGTATATGTTCTTTAATAAAACATATAGTGGCCTTGTCAGTCACAGACTGCAAGTTCGACTGCATTTGTAAGACCTAAGAAGTATGTCTTCATGCTAAGTGTGTACTGTGTTTTTCATCGTATTTTGCAGTCTCTGTGCGGAGTACCATGTGCGGCATTATGAGCTCGGTTTTCTACTCCGAGGATATAGTCGTGGAGATCACAAGAAGGAGAGCATACTGTGGTGCATTGCCATTGAAATACTTCACTGGTGTCAGAGCAGTTCGACACAAAAGCTTTGTTCCTTTTGTGCGAGTGAAGCGAGCACCCCCCCTTTCTCCAAGGCTTATGACTAAGGTGGTGACCAAGGCATAGACCTTGGCATACCTTGCCATCTAAGTCACCGAAGTCACCATTGGTGGCGTTGACTGCACGCGAGGGAGGACGTTGATGATTAAGGAATATAGAGGTTCCCGGTACTTCTCGAGAGGTCACCCATCCTAGTACTATTCCCCCCAGAGCTCGCTTAACTGTGGAAATCTCTTGCCACTAAGCTACACTCTTGTGGTTTCTGAAGAAGGGGAAAGACTAAGGTTGACATTACCTTGAACATGTCTTGGTCCCTCAAAGCTTCATGCTTTGCTTTCAAAGCCTATTTCTAAAGCATTTTTGGGGTGTCTTTTGGAGTCGTTTTGGAGTACTTCTGCACATAGTTCTCTTCACACAGGTCCAAGAACATCAAGAAGAGTGTTATTTGTACTTCTATGACATTAAATATCAACCTTTGGGGCTATATTTTCAGCCACACTCGCAAAACTATAGGTTTCTTGAAAGATTTTTAGTTTTGGTGGGAGCAGCCATTGTAAATTTATGCAGTTTTTTGAGCCAAAAACATCAGAGTTGACAGACACTTGCAGGTGTTATTGGTTAGCTTTTGGGCAGTGCATTCAGCCTTTTAGTGTCATTTTACTGCATATATTGAGCACATACACATTATGTATGCTTCTGTGGATATCGCTTATGTATGTCCATGTGGTCATTGATATAGCGGTTACGTTCTTTGCATAAAGCCTTTTATGTTTGATAAAGAGGGTCATGGTGAGGTTTTCTTAACTCGGAGACACCCAGATGTCGGGGTCTCTTCCGTGATGTAGGTGGAAGACTTACCTAGCCTCGCCATAGGAGATGTATGATAGTTGTTCATAGGTGCTCGATAAGCCTAGATGGCTTCTATTGGGTAACTGATTATATGCAGTGGACTCAGTGATTCTCTATGCAAGCAACGATGCCAGTACTTGCAGTTTTATGATATTTTGACACTGGTCATATGCTCATTTTGCAGAGGATACTCTAGTAAAAGTTTTCTAGATTTTTGATTTTGTCAACTATACAGTGGTTGATTTACTCCTTGATACACTTATTTGTTGGTGTTCACACTCTTCTAGATCCATTATCATTCCATTAAGTTCTCTACCATCATGGCATCAGAGGTCTTAGGTACATCCGGTGGATCAAGTTCTAGTGCAAGTGTTCCGAGGAGGAGCTATAACTTGCAAGGAAAAGGCCATTTTGAGATCCGAAAATTTGATGGCACAAACTTTTCTCTATGGAAGAATCAGATTAAAGATGTGTGGATTCAAAGGAGGCAATGGAAGCCAGTAAATGGAATTTCAAAGAAGCCTACTGACATGGATGAAGATGACTGGGATGAGTTAGATGAAATGGCCAAGTCTACCATTCGCTTGCACCTAGCAGGTAATGTTTACTTTATAGTATTAGACTGTGAAGGTGCAAAGGAGCTTTGGAAGAAGTTATGCAATACATATGAAAAAGAGACGGCATCAAATAAAGTCTATCTGATGAGAAACTTATATGACCTTCATATGAAGGATAGAGATAGTGTTGCTGCTCATCTAAATGCGTTTGATGCTATATTCTCTCAGTTATAGGCTCAAAAAATGGATATATGGATAATGAAATGAAAGCAGTATTGTCGTTATGCACCTTGCCTTCATCATGGGATACAATTTGCACAGCTATTAGCAATAGTGCACCTGGTGGTAAACTCATCTATGATGACATATGTGGAGCACTCTTGAGTGAGGAGATCCGTAGAAAATCTATGGTTGGCACTTAGAGTGGAGATGCATATAATGTCCGTGATTCTTACAAAGGAAAGAATCAACAACGTGGCAGGAGCAAGAACAAGGAAAAGAAGGGTCAACGGAATAAGAGTAGAAGTAAATCAAGGAAGAGGGATATGGAATGCCATTATTGTCATAAGAAAGGACACATGAAGAAAGACTATTATGCACTAAAGAATGCTAAAGGTAAATGACAGAATGTTGATGGACATGTTAAACAGTTAACTGCACCATCTACTTCAACTATGAAGATTGAAGAAATTAATGGTATTTCTGATGATGTTGATGTGTTGACACTTGATAGTGCTATGGCAATTGAGGCTCTTATGGCTGATTCTCTTTCCCACACCTGGCTGCTAGATTTTGGTGCTTCTTTCCATGTGATACCACATAGAGAATGGTTCTCTAATTATGCAGCAGAGTCTCTCGGTACCGTGAGACTTGGTGATTCTTACCAGTGTGATGTTGTGGGGATTGGAGATGTGGTTGTGCAGTTCATTGATGGTTCAAAATTTACTATGCATAATGTATGCCATGTACCTCAATTATAATGCAGCTTGATGTCAATTGGTCAACTTGATGACCTTGGTTACAAGGTGGTCTTCTATGCTCAGTCCTTTTGCATATCAAAGGGCAATATGGTTATTGAAAAGGAAGCAAAGTTGGCTCACTTTATCCTTTATTTGTATCACAGAAAGAACACTTGTTAGCTATTACTGAACAACCTATGGATTGTATTTGACATGGTCGTTTAGGCCATATATCTCGTAGTGGAATGGAAAATCTTTCTTGTTCTGGCTACTTACCTATGTTATCTTTCTCTGATTTTTCATTTTGTGAGCATTGTCAATATGAAAAGCAAACTAGAAATGTGCACAAAACGCACATTGACTCTTCAATTCAGCCTTTAGATCCCATTCATACAGATGTGTGTGGTCCTATGCCTACTGGGTACTTAGGTGGTTCTCTTTACTTTGTCATTTTCGTAGATGATGCTACTAGAAAAGTTTGGGTATATCCTATCAAATCAAAGGATGAGGTATTCCCTACTTTCAAAGAAATGGCTTGCTTCAGTTGAGATTGAAAAAGGAACTAGGCTTAAGGCTTTACATTCAGATAATGGGGGTGAGTATACCTCACATGAATTCAGCCTTTTTTGTCAATCTAGAGGGATTTGTAGAGAGTTTATAGCTCCTTATACCCCAGTACAGAATGGTGTAGTTGAGAGGATGAGTGGAACTATTCAAGATAGAGTAGTCTCTATGTTGCATCATGCAAACCTCTCACAAAGTTTTTGGGTAGAAGCACTATTGACTGCAGTTTCACCTAGTACTGCCAAAGGTTTGAAAGTGGCACAAGAGTTATGGACAGGGAAGCCACCATATTATGATCATCTTCGAGTTTTGGGTTGTGAAGCATATGTTCATATACCAAAGAATCTTAGACAAAAGTTGGATCATAAGTCAAAGAAATGCATTTTTCTTGGATATGGTCGAGAAGGAAAATTTGGATATCGCTTATGGGATCCTAAAACAAGGTCAATGATCAGAAGTAGTGATGTCATTTTCAATGAGTTTAAGATGCATAAACAGCCCATTAAGGAGGTTGAAGTGAGAAGAGTTGTGTTTGAGGATACTAGTCCTCCGGTTAGCATGCATAAAAATACTGCACATAGGGATGTTCAAGAGAATCTCCATTCAGATCAGTCTCCACATATTCTTGTTCAGCAACCATTGAGATGTTCTGCACGTTCTCACATCCATCTGATAGATATGTTCCAGGTTTAGATTTTGGTATGCTAACAGATGCCGGTGATCCCTCTTGCTACAAAGAGGCTATGCAAATAGAGGATCATGTCAAGTGGGAGCCTGCCATGAAGAGTGAGTTGGATTCTATTCACAAGAATGGTACTTGGGATTTGGTACCTTTGCCAAAGTGCAGGAAAGCTTTACCATGTAAATGGGTATATAAGCTGAAATTCACATCGGATAGTGCTTCTCCAAAGTATAAAGCACGACTTGTTGCAAAGGATTTTAAGCAACAACATGGTGTTGATTTCGAGGAAATCTTCTCTCTAGTGGTCAAGATGACTACCCTGTGCATGTTGCTTGGATTCGTTGCAATGGAGGACTTAGAGCTAGTCCAAATGGATGTGAAAATTGTTTTCTTGCATTGAGACTCTGTACCTAAGATCCAGCTTAGGGACTTGTGGAGAAAGAGTCTATACCTCGATCCCCCTCAAGTGCATATAGTGGGGATTCACGCTTTATTTATCAATCCGATGAGTATCAAAACCTAGCCGAGTGTATGAGGACATGCATTCAAATGATGATCAATGCAAATGAGCTTCCCAAAGAGTGCAAACAAGGCCAAAAACTTATCCAAACAAGCTTCAACTGTTAGTCATGGTGTCGTGATACTTGGTGCAATAGCCAACAGTAAATTGAGCTTTTCTCTCAGCTCCCAACTCCGAATATAGCAAATAGCATATGCGTTTCGAAGCTATCAAGAAAACACATTCAATGGTGGTATTTTCACTCAATTTTGACGCTTCTACTTCAAGTTATGAGAAAAATACTGAGTCGCAGGAATGACCTTCCTAGACTTCAACACTTCCTACACTTCACGCACACCTTGACCACAGTAAACAAACACTTTCATGGATAGACAAAACTTCCTAACACTCTTTTCAAGCAACACACATGCATACAAGCTCACAAAGAAGATGATACAAAGAGGAGAAGAAACAAATTCGAAATTCTGTGCTCTTGATTCTCACAATGGCAAAAAGTATTTACAAAGAGTCACCAATTGACTTATATACATGTGCCCTAAAAATGGTCCTTTCACACAAGAGACCGGCACTTTATTCACTAAAAGGCTAATGTCCTACTAATTTACATGGGTAAGCTACTAATCTTCTATGGGGATGCATCTAGAGGACTCCTCTAGTGCATTTACATCGGAAAATATATTACAAAATGATTATGATACAAAAATAAGATGTCCAAATCGGAAAAATTTTGGGGCCCGTCTTTTTCTCTGCCTTGTGCTCTTCTTTGCTTTGCAACACTCTCCCCCTCTTTGTCTCTGTCGTCCCTTGATAGGATTTACTTCTTGTCTTCAGTTTGTTGTCTGCATGCATCTTCTGGTTAGTTCTGCCTGTTTGTTAAACATGTGTTCAATTTTGATGGCCTCTTCTTGATTCTTCTTTTACATCCTCTGGGTCTGATGCATTTATGTTGCCTGTTAAGCCGGGTTTCCACTCACGCCACCAGTGGAAGGTATGTGGATGTGATCCTTCAGCCTTCGATCTGGACCTTCCAAAGACCCAGATGTTGAAGGACCTTCTTGTGATTTCGGAACCGCTGGATATCTTCTTGCACTTCTTCATGGATACTTTCCTGGCCCTGGTTCCTCCTTCCACCTACGTGCTTTTCCTTGATATGTGCCCCTGCGAGGCTCTGTGCAGAGATGGGTGTTGCGCCCCTGCGGGGCTTCTTGCAGAGATGTATCTTCAGATATGATCTTAAACACCTTCAAAACTGTAAGGATCATGCTGAGAATTTTATTCGTCATTTTGATAGTTAAGTCGGGTACTGTTGCGTAAACATGTAGCCAAAATTTGATTGTGTTTACATGTAATCTTCCATTGGTAGATAATTATGGGGTGGGCTTGGAAGTAGCGGATAATTCAGCCACTGTTTATTGATAGCACCATTCTTTTGCATGTCCAAAAATTCTCTGGCATCTCGGCGACGTGGTGTTGGGCAAAATGAAGGATTTACCTATAATAAGTATGGTGTTGCTTGCCAGTGCACCCACAATGTAGGATTTTTCTCCAAAAATTTTCTTCTCCATACTGGTTGTGCTGCTTCAAATTCTTCTTGAGTATAAGCAAATGTGTCATTTTTGAAGTGAAGCTGCTCGTCTCGATTTTTTTGTGTAATCTTCTTTATATATTGCCTTGTTTTCTCTTTCAATAATCCATACGGAATGTTGAATGGCTTCAATATGGTTTCCAAGTCTTTGCCCTTTATCTTTGCCTCCTTGATGACTTTGATCACTTCATTTTCAAAATTCTCTGTCAACCGAGACACCAATAGTGCCTGTTCCTTCTGACCTATTTCTGCAGTGTAAGGCATGGGATGATCATCATCATGTGGTTCCGCCATCTGTTCTTTTATTGGAGAATTATAAATCGGGGGAGATAGAGGACATACCTCTACCTCGTCAGTAGGATTTTCTTTTGTCGGCTCTACTGGTGTCCCGATTGGTGCTTTCTCTTCTACTTTGGTTTCTAATTGTGTTATGCGTTCAGTCTTCTCTTTAATTTCTTACATAACTGCTCTGAGTGCTTCTTTAATCGTAAGCAGCTCATTACCAATTTCTGCTACATGATCCATGTTTTCACTGTAACTCACTGCAAGTTTTCCATGGGCAGTGTTCAGTTGTTTCTTAAGTTCCTTGGTTTCGTTGACATATCTTCATTCCCATTCTTCCCTTAGGGCTTGCTCTTGCTTGAGCAATTCTGCATATCTCTCAATCTGATCTTTCAATACCTTCTGTTCAGTGACTGATGTTTCCTGTTTTTCTATAGGCTGGTCATATAGTAATGCCTTCATCAACTCTTTATTTTGGCTGCGTAAGATATCATTTTCCTCCATGTATACTTTAAGTTGTGTTTCGAGCAGATTGCTTCTAGCTTTCATTCTCTCTTTGTTTGCTTCGTTGGCTTCATGTTGTCTTTGTAAATCTGTCAATTGTGCCTGAAGTTGGTGATGTTGTTTCATCAATGTATTACATTGTTCTTGAACTGCGGTTATCTCCGTATCCTTAGCTAAAATTTCTTGTTGGGCCTAGATGAGCTGTGCGGATAATTGTTCACTCATGATTTGAAACTGATTCTTTTCCCGCATGGCCTGGTCGTAATCCGCATCTGTGTCCATGATTTTTTGTTGCGTGTCCATGGCCGTTTGTATCATTTGCTTTACCACAGGTTTCAATTGAGTAATATCAACATTTAACCATGTGGTAGGGATGCTAGGTTCTTCACCTGTTGTGATATCTTTTCCTTTCGCCACATGTAAAGTAGTGTCATGAGGCTGCCTAATGTGAAGTTGGATCCTTGACTCAGCCTCCCTATAGTCAATTTTACCTTGAGGTGTATCATCAGGTACCTCAATCACAATTGGTTCTTTATTTTGTAGCAGGCCTGAGTCCTTGTCCACTGGAGTTTGTATTTCTTCTTTGATACGTGGCACTACATCTTTATTGGGTATTGGTACCTCCTTGATGCTTATCTTTGAATGATCATTTAATTGAATCAAGTGTTCCTGTGCTTTTTGTTGTTGATTGTCAGGTGTGACTTCCACCTGATTTATTTATGTCCATTCTTCGTTGTTCAATTCAGTTCGTATATCAGTGTCTAAGGTGTCCTTCTCTGGGCTGGATTCTTCCTCAAAGCTCGAATCTTCTAACCCTAATTCTTTGTATCGCACCGATTGTTGTGGAGTATGTTCTTTATGTTTGTGTTTCTTCTCCTAGCTTGTCTGTCTGTAATGGTGACCTTGAATGTTCAAATTTACTTGTCCCCGCATATACTGATGTGTTTCTTCCAAGGTTGTGGAGAGGTCTCTCTTGGTGATTGGCTACTACATCATAGAAATCTTTGGCAGTGTGTGGTTCCTCTTTGATTGTGGTGTCTCTTGAGCTTCTTCCTCTCTTAAGCGTTTAGTCCCCCTCATGGGTTTCTTTGAACTCGTTCCCACTTCGTCAATAGATATGGCTATTTTCTTTTTCTTTGGAACAGTCGCTGACTTGGCATATTTTGCTAACTCCGTTGATGTCGGCATCAAGCATAAACAATTCTTCATGTCAAGTGCCTCATAGATGAGTAATGTTAATGCCGAACTTCCATTTAAGAACTTTTTTTGTCCCCACTTTTTCTTTGCTTCAAACAAGCAATCTTGAATATACAGAGTCATATTGACTTGGTTTCCCACTTGCCTCATTGTATGCGAAAGTAATTGCATAACAATTTTTTGAGGTGCTGTGTATCTATGCATACTAGGAAAGCAAAAATGTTGGTGAACTAAGCGAACAACATCTTCAATATCCGTTCTGTTGATTTCCAAAAATGTTCTCTTTTTCGGGTCATGACATTCATCTTTGACATTCCTGAGTCCCTCTTGGTTCCATCCGAAAGCTCTGTTAATTAGCTCATGAGTGAATTGAATTGTTTTCCAGGTACCAACTTTATCAAGTACCCTTGCTTCGGGGATTGATGCTTTATTCGATGCGGATTGTAATGTATTCATCACTTGTGTACACCTCTGGAAATCGGGCAGATAGATTGGCAGTCTTAGGAATTTGTCAATTCATGCTTGTGTCCAGACATCCATCATGCGTGGTAATCCTTGTATGATAGTCTTGAAATCTTGTGACATGATAGGGAAGTAGTGATCCCTATCCATAATCTTGATGGTTGCCATGAAAATGAGTTCAGACACGGGTTGATCATCCAAAAACCAATGACCTCTTGCCTTAGTTATTGATTCGAAGGGAAGAAGCTGGATCTCTTCCTCTTGTGTAGCCTCGGAATTAGAAGATGCCATCTGCACTCAATATAGAGTATTAATTAGTGGCGAGATGGTATCAAAAATCATCCTTCATTTGTCTTTCATTAGATTGGCAATGCTCCGTGTGAATAGTGTCGTCCCTTCCCCATGGGTGTGAGAAAGGTAATACCTGGGATTTTTCATACTTTTAGATAGTTTTATGTTTTTGTCTGAAAGAAAAACAGAAAAGTTAGTTCATAGCCGAAGTGGTTATTAATTTTTGAGTAATTTTGTTTAGCTTATGTACAAGTGCTCTCCTATTTCCCAAGAGGAAAATGTGCTTCACTATCCTGAAGTAGAAGAAGAATGTGCCGAATGCTTGGCCTTGTATTGTGGCCCTATCATGCATACTTTGGGTTCTAGTAACTCCAAATGTGTGCAACTCGAAGTATTTGGGTGATGCATACAGCTTGTCTTGCCTTTCGGCATCCAAATCTGCTTTACTCTGTTGGGGGGAATTGTATTCCCAACATTGTTGGTGAATGTGGTACTTCTCATGTTGTACTTTTGGTTTGTCTGCTTTTTGAATCTTGGAATGATTTTTAATTCGTATGCAGACTCGTGCTCTATCATGTCGCGATTTATCTTCTGTCGTCTTGCCTTTAGATGATAGTGATTCTCCTTGTGCTTTGACTCTTCCTTTTTGATGATTGTCATTTGAGTACATGAATTGGGAATCCATATTTGTGTTCGGGCCGATTGGGCAGCTGCCACCTTCTTCCGAATCCATACTCGAGCAATTCTTTATGGAACAAGGTGTCCAAAATGATGTGTATTTTTATTCTATCGTTCCTTCTCATGTCGTGAGTAGTTCTATTGTTGAAGATACGCTTTCACTTGATCTTTTCGGATCCAAGCATGTCTAGTGTAAGGAATGGGGTATATTTGAATGTATGCAGACTCGTGATAGTCCTGTGGACTATCCTCTCTTGTGCTTAGTTCCTCACTGCGGCTATTATTGGATAGAACACTAATCATGTGGTTTATTGGATTAGAGGATTGTGTGCACTCGAAACTCGGGGTATCCTCACATGAAGTACTCAATGAAGAAGTTTCCATAGTGCGAGTGAACATACATTCATCAGCGTGTTCATCTAAGTGAGTTCTCGGTTCTATACTTTCGGCTTTGATTGGTCGTTCGTCTAGCATGTTGAATACTTCACGATGTCCTATCTTGGCCGAGATGTACCCTAAGGCCAATTGAATAGCTACTTCATATTTGTATATCCAGTCTTGACCTAACACGAGCTCTTCCAATAAGTCCTAATCATGACATACTAAGAGTTTTTGCTCCATAGTGTTGTTTCCAAGATGTAGAAGTAAAGTGATCTCTCCGATAACTTGGTGATCTTTCCTCCTATTCCAATCAGCTATGTCTTAGATGGGTGTAACTCCTCTTTGAGTGTATGTGCCAATGAGAATTTGATACAGCTTACAGCGGCTCGTGTGTCAATGAGAGCATCCACCAAGTGGTACTCTTTCGTTCCAGCACCCAGTTCAAATAAGGTTGCGTCATTTGCTGTCCTAGGTTTTCAGTGGCTCTAAAATTAGCCATTGGGACGAGTTCCTCGCCTAGTCGAGATCTCTCATCTCTTTCTCTCATCCACTCTTTTCTTTTCGTGATTCGTTCTAGCGCTTCTTATCTAGCTTCTTCTCGTATTCTTTCTTCCTCTATACGCCTATTTTTACCCATTATTAATCGTGACATTATCTCATTCATTCAATGGCTCTAGATATTTTTTCACTCGACATCCGCTGATATAGTTTGGCAATACGTCTCCATCCAGGGTTGCTAAACTGATGGCCCCGTTGGTGGATATGCGATTGATGATTAATGGGCCATATCCTCTTTTTTGCAATTTCTTTGCGTGTTGTTTGAAATATAAACCAAAACTAAATCTCCTTCCTTCAATTTTTTATTTTTAATATGAGCATCAAAATATGTCTTCTGTCACCTTTTTGCAGCATAAATCCCTGCTACTGCTTGTAACCTAGTTTCATGTAACTCCTCTATTTGATCCAATTGAGCTAAGAGTTCATGTCCCGTCCACTCATAAGTTGTTGCTACTCTGAGAGTGGGTATTAAGAAATCAATTGGCAAAATAGCATTTTGTCCATACACTAAGTTAAAAGGAGTAGTTCCTATGGCGGTCTTGTAAGCTACTTGGAATGCCCATAAAGCATGATGTAATTGTTTATCCCAATCCGATCTACCATTGTTAACAATTTTAGTGAGAAATGTGCACAAGATTTTATTTGAAATTTCGGCCTGTTCATTGGCTTGTGGGTGATAGGGGGCTGATTTCTTATGAATTACCAAGAATTCATTCAGTAAGGCTTCTATTACTTCATTCACAAAATGCGTGCCTCTATCACTCACAATTTCTATTGGCAGTCCAAATCTAGTGAAAACGTTCTCAAAGAGAAACTTGGCTGTAGTTTTTGCATCATTTTTCTTGGTTGCTTTGGCTTCAACCCATTTGGTCAAATAGTGTGTGGCTACAATTATGTACTCAGCATGAGATCCTTTAGCTGGTGGGCTAATAGGTCCTATGAAGTCTATTCCCCATTTAGTAAAGGCTTTGGCACTCATCATGGGTTTCAGCGGCATTTCATCTCTTCGAATTGGATATTTCGTTCGTTGACAAGTATCACATCGTTGCACATATGTTGCAGCATCTTGATGTAGAGTTGGCCACCACATTCTTGCAAAAAGAATCATTTTTGCTGTTTTATCTGCAGAAAAATGTCCTCCTGCAGCTCCTGTATGTGCCATCTCTAAAACAGCAAGATACTCGTCTTCATGAATGCACATTCGTAAATGATTATCTCTTCCTCGCTTAAAAAGGTGTTTTCCTATGAGAACATAGTCCTTGCTTTGTTCTACAAGTGCACGTTTCCTTGCTAGAGTGGCTCCTTCTGGGTATTCTTGGGTCTTCAAGAACTTCACCAGAGGCATGCTCCATCTTGGTGCTACGGTGGAGTAGCATAAATTAGAGTTCTCTTCTGGATTCCGTTCTTGACAAGTTAGGCAGGCTAATACATAATTATGTGTTTCCCTTTGCATGGTTGGCCAATATATGCCTAATCTCTTCAATGTTTGCCATGTTTCGTTTGCACTTAAATGAGTTTTCCATTGATTTACATGTGCTTTTTGAAGCCACATCTCTTGTTCCTCCTCTTCCACGCATCTCATGAGTAATCCACTTGAGTCTTGGTGATATAGACTTCCAGCAATGATATGAAGGTTTTTAGTCTTCCATAAATCTTGATTTTGGTTTGGTGAAATCCCATGTTTAGGTCCATATGTGAGTATTATGATCAACTTTTCTACCCATTGGGGACATACTTCGAGATTGAAAAGGTATTTGTCAGGCAGATCATCTGGTACTCCTATGGGTGGTTCTCCATGTGTCATTCTTGATAGGTGATCTGCTCTAATGTGGGTATTCCCTTTCTTGACTACTACTTTGAAATCAAATTCCATCAACAATAGAAACCATCGTACTAGTCGTCCCGTATTACAAGGCTTATTGACTAAGTACAGTAGGGCTTGATGATCAATGAAAAATTTGAATTTGTTTGCCAATAAGTAGTGTCGAAACTTTTTCAGTGCGTATACCATTCCTAGGCCTTCTCTTTCAGTCGTGGTATAATTGCGTTCTGCTTTATTCAATTGTCTACTGGCATAGGCTACAGGGTGATCTAACTTTCCTCTATATGCGGGTTGAGCTAGGATGCAACCAATGGCAAACTTGGAAGCATCTACGTGAATGTGAAATGCTTTGTTCCAATTAGGTACTCGAAGGATTGGGGCTGAACTAATCGACTCTTTAATTCGTTAAAGGCCTTTTCACATTCTTTAGTCCAATTAAACTGAGTCAATAATGCATAAAGAGGTCTAGCAATTATGGCATACATATGTATAAATCTTTGGTAGTATCTGCAATGTCCCATAAATGCTTGTACTTCTTTAGCAGTCTTTGGTCTCGGCAAATCCAAAATTACTTTAATTTTGTCTTCATCCGTTGAGATTCCATTCTTAGAGATAATATGTCCTAATATCTTTCCTTATCGAACCATGAAGACACACTTTTCCGGATTAAGGCATACTCTATATTGTCGACATTTGGAAAAGATCTTTCCTAGTTCAGGGATATGTTCTGATCGCATAGCTGAATAAGTGCATAAATCATCCACGTATACCTCCATACTCTTTCTCAGGAACTCCTTGAATACATGGCACATCAATCTTTGGAAAGTGGCTGGGGCATTGGTTAGGCCAAAAGGCATAACCCTAAAGGCGTATACTCCCCATTCAGTTGCAAAGGCTGTTTTATGTTGATCCTCAGGAGCGATGGCTACGTGATTATATCCTGAAAAGCCGACCAACCACTCTTTCCAAAAGATGATCCGTGATGGGTAATGGGTAACTATCTCTTATGGTGGCAACATTTACCTTTTTCAAATTAATGCATACCCTTAGCTTACCATTCTTTTTCGGTTCGATCTCATAAATGAACCCAACATCTAACAGCTTATCTATTTCTTCTTTGATCTTTGCCGAGTAAACATCGTTATATGTGTATGGTCTTTGTTTGGAAGGTTTAGCTTTAGATGTCATAGTGATTCTATGTGCACATATAGAAGGATCTACTCCTTTCAAATCCTAATAAGTCCAAGCAAAGACATCCCTATATTCTCGAATGTGTCGTATCAGCTCTTGTTCTTCCTCCATTGAGACATCTTGACCTATAAAAGTACATCTTTCTTCTCCTTCCTCCAAGGCTACTACTATTGTGTTGGTTTGCTCTTTATTGCCATATGCTATTCCTGGCTGTGCTTCTCGTTTCGGCATTTGAATAGCAATTTTTCTCTCTTCTACTTCATATTTTTTGAAGTGGGAAGGCACTTCAAATTGGTCTTGAGGCTTGTTGTCTTCATCATTTTTTGCTCTATCTAATCCAAACCCTTCTTCCTTTGTTGGTTCTTGATTTATTTCATTAGCTATGATACTTACTTCTTGGATTTCATTTTCCGTTTCCATATGTTCATGTTCCATTTCAATGCTCTCGTAATCCTCCTTCCATTCTTTTTCAATTACTTCCCCTTCTTCAGCCTCTTGAAGAACTACCACATATAGACTAACGTCATAGCCTTCCTTGTCAATGCATTCATTCATGGTTATCACTTCTTCGTTTACACACACGTCGAGAGTGGCTAAAATCTCCATCCAACCATGAGGTTCAAATTCTTCATCTAGGAATATTTGAGGCATGTAAGCTGGATCTTGTACAGATCTAGCAACTCCTTGCCTGTGCTGCCATACTTTTCTCCTATCCTCTTCCTTTTTTGCAGTTTGGCATATCCATAGATGAGTGTCTTCATTCATCCACGATTGATCACTTGAACCTATACTGTGAATCGACTGCTCATCTTCTTCTTTATGAATCTGATTCCATTGCAAGGGGGGAACATCTTGATACTTGTATGTGTGGAGGTTTATTCTTGTTGTGGTTCCTTCATGTTGTAAGTATACTGCATCTTTTCCCCAATCTTGCACTACCTTTAGCTGTCTCATGAAGGGTCTTCCAAGTATCATTTCATAATTTCTAGCCCTTTCAAATTGACATATCGCTAAGGTGTGCTCGAATTCAACTCCGCAAGTGGTGAAAATTACCCGCTGCAATAATCCCAAGGGTCGTTCTGTGTGTCCGTCTGCCATTTGTATCTTCATGCGGGTTGGTCTTAGAGCTGGTTTTCCCCATTTCTCCCAGATTTCTCTAGTTGCAATTCCTACTCTAGCTCCAGAATCCAAGATGGCTTTAGTGGTATAACCCCTATAGGTAATTGGAAGACACGTGTTTCCTTCATCTCCCTCACTAAAATCTCCAACCTTATCAACTGGGATTTTCATTGTGTTTACTTCATCAGGCATCTCCTTCTCTTCCATTTTGATCTCCAATTGACTAGTTAATTTCTCCCTCAAATGTGGTTTGACCTTCAACAGTTCTTCCAATGTCAGAGTGCAAGGGATTTTTACCTTTTTTAGGTGTTTTATGATGTCCGATGTTTGGACTGATGGGTTCTGTTCTTTTTTTCTTATTGAGGGAATGCGGTATAATTCCGAATTATGTTCGTATTCTCCTATGTAATTTGGCAAGACCTTTTCACTGTCATTTTACTTTTCACTTTGATCAAAGGGTAATAATCCTTCTGAATTCAACTCAGATATTGAATGTTCTACTTCACATTCTGCTTCTAACTCTTCAAAGGGTGGTTCTATTCCTTCCACTTTCTTCCATCTGTCTTCTTGGACCCTTGCCCACAAGTCTTTAGGCCATTCCCCATCTACTTAGGGAACAATGGATCCTTCCCTTTTATCCTCGTAGCGATTTTCATTATGTGTCTCACCTTCTTTGGTTTTCTCAGGGTCATTAAGGATGACACGCTCTTGGAATTCCTTTTCGAAAATTTGTGAATTGGGTAGTCTACGGACAGTTTTTTCTAAGGTCTGTTGAGCTACTTCAATTAATTTCTTGCAAATCTCCAACCTTTCTTTCTCTAAGTCACCTCTAGGATATTCTTTTTCATGTTGTTCAATGGTCGGTCCTGCTCTAATTCGTGCCTGGTATGCCTGTATCCACATGGCTAACTCTTCTGGCATGGGATCTGCTAAAACTGATCCTACCTCTTCTTTTTTATACTTTTCTTTTTTATTTTCTTCTTCAAGTTTCTGTTTTTCTTTTTTATCTTGTTCGTTTTTTTCCTTCTCCCTCTGTTGCTGTAGTTTCTTTTCCTTTATCCTATCTCTAAGATTATTCCATCTCTGTGTTCGTTTACTTGTGATACTTTCTCCAGGCTCTTCCAAGTCTTCAACTCTTTGAGGTGTAGGTATGTTCACTTCCTTGTCAGCTCGATCATTTGCTCTAGTCTTTTCTGGGGTCTCTCTAGCTTTGGCTCGTGTTATAGCTTTCGATGGTACAGTGTACTCCTTATCACTCCCTGACGACTCTATCACTTCTATTACATTAATCTACACGTTAGAGTTAACTTTGTTGGGGTTCTTGGGGCAATCTCTGAAAAGGTGTTCTTTACCACAATCACTACAGTATCCTTCCCAGACTCGCTGTGGTGGTGGTGGGTTTGGTAGTGTACATTCTCTGATATAATGATCACCTCCGCATCTATAACATGGTCCTCTAGGTACAGGCTGTCTGTTCATAGGTCGGGGGGGGGGTATGGATGCTCTGGGAGCAGTATACATCAATGACATATAATCTTGCTCATATCCATAGGAACTATCTGGTACTTCCATGCCATATGCATATGGTTCGTAGATTTGCCCATATTCTATTATAGAGCTCCCATAAGCAGAATAATTTCCTTGACTATGGTCATAAGATGAGACATATGGTTCGTTACTAGTCAACGGTGTGGCTGGAACTATTGCTCTTTCTAGATTTTCTTCAGGTTGAGCTATTTTTACAGGGACAACATTTTGAGGATGGGGCAGCTGTTGTCCTAACACTGGTTGTGGTTGAGTGTAACTTTGATAGGCATAAGGTCGTGGTGTTGGTGCCTGCTGCTGATATGTGGAATATCTGAAGGCTTCTCCTCCTAGATCTCTGTGAGGGTATCCATAAGGTCTCATGAGCGGTTGTACTGGTCTTGATTGTCGATTGCAAGGACTGTTTTCTGTACTGTAGTTTGTGTACTTTTGTTCTATGCTGCAATATTGTAGAGGGCCCGGAATAGGTGGTCTATTGTAAGCATAAGCAGGTGGTGGGACTACTCCCTTAGTGCACAAATGAGAGGGATGATCACCTCCACAATGCATACATCTTCTAAGCATGGGTACTCTCATTGGGTTGTTGGGGTAGTTCCTCTATCCTTGAACGTTCAGTTTCTTTGCTACTAAGTTAGCAATTTCCTCTACATTGTTCTTAGAGTTTGATGCGCTGGTGATTGAATCTTCACTTTTTACACTACCTTGAGGTATTTTCAGATCTTCCGCAAGGTTGTCCTCTAAATTAATACATTCTTTCATACACTCTTGCAAAGTTTGAACTCTTTTCACATATTCCAAAGATCTTAATGATCCATTCACTAACCCTTCCAAAAACAATGACACCATTTTGTTTTGGGTGGGTCTCTCTTCAACACGGCATCTATCCACATATTGTTTGAATCTTCTTGCAGCCAATCTCACTGATTCTGTAGGAGCTTGCTTAAAACTATGGATCAATGATGACGAGTTGTTTTTTATCCCAGATTTAGTGAATTCCTCAATCATTTCTTGATAAACTTGTTCCATGTTTTGAAAATTATTTGGGTCTAATGGCTGGAACCAAGCTAAAGCCGTGTCTGTCAAAGTTAAACCAAAAGATTCATATTGAATCAAAAAATCTTCCACTTGTTGAGCTCTGATTACTTGCTTGAATTCTGCTATATGATTGTAGGGTTCACTAGAGCCATCATAATGGTTTTTCATGCATTTAGCAACTTGAATAGGCCTTAATCTTCTTCCTGCTTGAGGTGGTCTAGGCATCACTGGGAAAACTAGTCTTCCTATCGGTATACCAGGTCCTCTTACCACAGGTGGTCTGTTTGGGACAGGGATTCTATTCCTTGGGTCAATAGGTGGCTGAGGCCGATAGTTCGGATTATTTGCAAGCATAGCAAACTACACATGGGGTCTCACCGGGATTTGTGTTTGTTGTGTTTGTCCTGACTGTTGATATGAAGTATCTTGAAAGGTTCCTTGAGGATTCTGAGAAGCAGTAGCTTGATCCCTAGGAGGGAACACCGGAATGTTCTGATACTTCAACCCTGCTCTTTTTAACTTTGCTAGAGGCCAGTATCTCCTATGATTTTTGTCCAAATATGTGATGATGGTGGGGAATTCAGGATCTTGTAACTCATAGACAGTAACTGGGTTAGGGGCTACTTCCCATAATGAAGAGTGGGCTCTAAGGAAATGCTCCATTCCATTGATCAAATACACATCCATCAAGGAGTCATCTTGGGGAACCAGGTCTCCTCTCCAAACCCTAACAATAGTAGATCTCCCTCTGGGAGTGGTCACTTGTTCTTCATGTCCCTCTATATTAGGGTTATGAGCATTATCTTCTTCCGCGTGTTCGTTGATACTTTCAGGATGTTTTGTAACTACATATTGGATGTCTCTCTTGTCCATATAAATTCCTCTTGCATACTTAACTACTGGCATAGGCACTATGTACGCATCTGAAGCTTTCTTTAGTCTGGCCACTAATCGGTTTAGACCATCTAGGTAGATAGGTATCTCATTTTGGTTGGTGTTCACATATTCCAAAGATGTCCGATATTCTCCCTCAATAATTGACATCATGCCAATCATTGGTATAGTGTTCTGCATGTCCTCGGAAGCCATGGGAATTTCTTCCTCTGACTCATGAGAGGTTTCAGAATAATGTGAGCGGCTACTGGGTTCGGCTACACTTCCCACTGAAGAGATTACACTTCCTCGGCTTCCTAGAGTTCTCCCACACCTTAGGTTCATTCACTTAAAAGCTCTGATTAACCTTAGCCAACCTCTAGCTCCTAGAGTTCCCTACTGAGAGTCAGAATTCTAAAGAAAATTTGGTTGGAAAAGGACTGACAGTGAATCCACAATTCACAATACTTGACCCCAAAAACTCCACGATACACGATATTTCACCCAAAAAAGTCCACGATACACGATACACGATATTTAACTGGATACGATACACGATGCTCACTGAAGTCGACACACGATATCTGAAAAAACACGATACACGATACACGATACTTGCCCAATATCGCGTGTTCAATCATGATACTTGATACTTCACAGGTATCGCGATCAAAAATCTGCGATACACCATACACGATACTCCACCACAAAAATTCCATGATACTCAATACTCGATCTTGTTGTGTCACTCACAATACACGATACTCGCCAAGTATCGAGATCTGAATTTCACGATATATGATACTTCCCAAGTATCATGGAAAACTTCCAACGATACTCGATACTCAACAAGTATCGCGAAGAGTTACCCTCACGATACATGATACTGCACAGGTATCACGATCGGAGATTCATGATAGACGATACTCGACGAGTATCGTGATCTGAATTTCACGATATGCGATATATGACAAGTATCGTGAGGATTTCTCAACAATATACGATATTCGACCAGTTCAAGTATCGCGATACTCGACCACAAGAGTTCACGATACCTAAGTATCGCGATAGTCAACCGCGGGAGAATACGATACTTGGCACTTTTTCAATTTTTTTGCAAGTATATTTTGAATTTTAAATGTATATATGTGTTTCTCAAGCTCATCTATCCTCTCCCCCCCAACTGTATCACAGAAATAAACTTGTCCCAACCCCTGTCTACATTTCACGATACTTATCGTAGGTCTTTCTACTGAGGTGATTATTTTAGTTAGCACTGATAAGTAGAAGGTTAAAGTACTCACTTTGGTAACTCTTCTTCCACTTCTCGACCACTCCTACTTGCCTGTGCAGCTCAAATCGCTCCGTTTCCCGAAGGTGATACTCGATAGCTTGCTTAGGAAACAAGTGACTTGAAAAATGACACTTTTTGGTTTTTATACCTTTTGAAAAATTCTCCTAACTACAAGAACTCAACACAACTAAGGCTAATGGCTATTTGAACCTCCTAGCTACTCCCTTCTTCCTCCTACTCTACTCACTCCACTCACTTCCCTAGGCTAACAACTTACTACACACACTCCAAGAGTGAGAAGTAATAAGTGCGGATGAATGTGACTTACTGTTTGTTATTGATCTTTGGAGTTGTCCTCTCCAATCATTTAGCATAAAGAATTAACAATACATCTTTATTTTGTCAATCCTGGAAGTATTCAAGAGACCACAGCCCCTTCTAGACGATAGAATCCAAGAAATAAGAGAATAATGGCTGGATTTCTGGGAATGATGAAAATGAAGAGGAATTTCGAGGGTTTGGATTATCTTGAGCAAATCTCCACCATTTTCCACAATCTTGGTGTCTAATACATGCTATTTTCTCAGCAGAACACAATTATGAAGTCAAAATTCAAAAATATTATCTGTACCATACAGACGAGACAATCGCGATTCTGTGAAAACAGACGATTTTCATCTCCAGCACCATTCTTCATCAATTTCTCACTCAACACATCAATATTCAGCTCTCTTCATACACATTCAACAGAATTACACAATAGAAGCTCACAAATCTCCATGGATACACAAAGAATAGACTCAACAAATCAATGAAACCACACAAAGAGGAGAAAACACGATTTTCAGTAGGAAACTCTCTCTATTCACTTGGATAGCATGTAAACAAATAATCAACCAACCACCTCATAATAGAGGAAATTGACTTATATACATTTTCAAGTGTCCCTTTTCACACTTAGAATTTTGGTCCTTTCCTCTATTATTCTAAAAATATGCTATCTAGGAGTTTCCAAAAATTCTAGAAAAATTACATAAAATTCTATTCTACATAAGGAAGACTCTTCCTTATTTTTACATCAGTTGCATAAATATTTTTACAAGTTTTTGTCATTTTACAATTATTTTTCATCCAAAATGCTTCAAAAAATACATCTTCTAACATCCTTCCCCTCCTAAACCTTTTGGCTCCTGACAAAAGACTTTCCTGCTCTTATGTCCTGATTGCTTTCTTCACTTTTTCTTTCTTTGATAGAATTGTGACTGTAAGTCATGACTTTTCCTTTCTGTAATGTTCAGGTTATTTACCATTTCAAACAATGCTTTCCTCCACTGTACTGCGGCTTCTGGTTTATCAATTACATCCTTTTTCAAATATTATGTGTAAGCAGCTTCATATGCAGTAAGGCGAGACTTGGTGACTATTGACAAGTTTTTGAATATTTCTGACTCTCTCTCAAAAAACCCATAATCGAATGCATCTTCAAAAATTTGTAAATAGTGACTGCCCAAAAATATTACTCTCTTGTAGTATGCCATTAAACAGATTCTATCGGGTGTTTCACTAAGATCAAACAATAATGCATCAGTTGGAGAATTGAAGCCAATGTAATTTAATGTTCTGACATCTGTATCTGTGTATGTTTCTATACATGCCAGAATTAATCTCATTACTCGGATCAGTAAAATGCATGCAGGGTCGTTTACATCTTTGTATGTAGCTATAACAGACTCAGCTGTATCCACCATGTAGTTTTTTGTAGGCCATGTTCCTGCCTTTGGACCGGCTATTTTTGGGAAATTCAACCATTTAGGTGGGATTTGTCCTTCTCTCCGTCTTTCCCAAAAAACTGTCCATTCTCTTCTTCTTGCTACTGGGCAGTAAGCTGGATTAATTTTCAATTGAAGAGGTGCTTCCTTCCAAATTTTCCTGCATTCTTTATTTGCATCCAACCATTTGTTCCTCCACTTTGGATTGGCTTTCTTGAATAATTCTTTGGTCACATTAATATCTTCTTCATATTCTAGATATTTATTTGGAGGTAATCCAACTCTTGTTATTTGATAGTTCTTGATACTCTCCATGATCATACATAAAGGTATGCCCAGTCCATCTGCCGCCCAATGATGCTGGTCTGGATTAATCCCCTTATTCAAAGCAAATGTGACAACTTGATCTTCATATTCATCATGCATTTTTCTAATAAAATCCATTCTAGATTCTATGTTTGTCAGCAATTTGTTGACAAATTCTTCTGAATATTCTTCCTCTGGTCTTTTATTTGTTGGTTCACTGCCATGTTGTATTCCACCATCATTTCCTACCTCATATTCTTCTGTATATGTAGTCTCTATATGTGTTTCTTCCTGAACTTGTGGCTTGTCCAGCTTTTTTTGTAATTCTTCTATTGTCACCATCAGACTTCCGTTCTGTATTGCCCATAACTCTCTTTCTTTTATCCATTCATTTTTTTCCTTTTCCATCCTTGACTGCCAATCACTCCTTTCTTTTTCCATATCCATGTGCAACTTGTTATATCCTCTCATTGATGTAGCAGCATGTATACTAGCCTGCTTCTCTAGTTCCTTGGCTTCTTTCAATTCTAATTGTAATCTCTTAATCTCTTTGTGCAATTCTGCCTTTTCTTCCTCTGTCATCTGAGCTGTCTGGCTTTCATCCTTTAACTGACCTTCCTCCAATAATAGCTTGTTGATTTCCTCATTTGCTTTAGTCAAAATTTGATAAGAAGTCTGCAAGGTTCTATATCTTCCTTCAATTTTTCTCAGCTCCATTTCCAGTTTATTATTCTGCTCTGTTAGTTTTACACTCTTTTCTTCTAGATATTGAATTCTATTTTGTTTCTATACTTCTAACTCTTCCAAAGCAATTATTCTGTTTGTAAATTCCTCATTTTTCTCCTGTACCTTCCTCAATTGTTCTGACATTTGTTCCTTCTCCCTTTTGTGCTCTTTAATGATCATACTGCCTTTCTCAAATTCAGACTCTGCTACCATTCCTGAAATGATCACATTCCTGCTTGAAGGTCTAAACTGCTCAATGTTGCTCATAATAATCTGGCAAGCAGATCTTATATTCTTGGGTATTCTTTCCAACCCCCCTTCCATTTCCATTTGTTTAGCTTCTATTTGTTTGTCTTCTTTGCACTCATTCTCCTCTTCCTCTTCTTCTTCATATTCTATAACCTTAGCGTGGTGTCCTTCATTGCTTTGATGAGTTTCCAGTGTTTCTTGATCTTCCATATCTTCTTCATGTTCCAAAGTCTGAGTATCCTGGTTCTCTTGTCTTGATCTATCTTCATCTGCCTTTACTTCTTCTACTTTGTTATTCTCCAATTCTGGTTGTTCTTTTGTAGAAAGCTATGCTTCTTTTACCTGGATTAAGGTTTCTTGAATTAAAATTGACTCAGTTGTCTCACTGAATTTTATCTTATCATGGCTTGTCTGCTTTTTTTGCCCTTCTTCCTGCTCATCAATGTCCATAAGATCCATTTCTTCTTCTTGTCCTTGATTTTTGCTGGTTGCAAATTCTTCATTCCTCTTTAAATCATGAAGTACATCTTTTATACTTTGGATAATCTCCTTTTCTCCCACTCCCTCTGTAACTTCTTGAACATTCTTTTTCACTTCTATTTCTTATGCTTCCTGAACTTGATCTGCACCTTTCTGTTTTATGGCTGGACTGCTTTTCTGTGCTTCTCTTACTATTTCTGCTATGCTCTCATCTAATTTAAAATAGGTTTGTGAGGGTTTTATCCATATTGGTTTTATTCCTACAGGCACCAGCCGATAACTAAATTCCTCTCTTACTTTACTTTCCTCTTCTGTCATTACTGCTTTACCTTTCATCAACCTTCTTTCTTCTTCAGGACTTATTTGCTTCACTACCTCTTCTTGAACCTGCTTCTCCTGAGCCTTCTTTCTCAAATCTTCAGGTGTTTTTTGTTTCTCAGTGGCTTGTGTAACCACATTAGGAGTACTTGGAACTGAAAAATTCAAACTTTTTAATAAGAAACTTTCAATGTCACTTTCAAAATCTGAGGAAAAATGTGAAGATCCTCCAAGTCCTGGTTTTTCCACTTTTGACTCTTCTTTAGCGGTAAATTCCTTCTGCTGATCTCTTACTATTATTTCTTCTGCCTCCTTTATAGTTACAGCTTCAACTACCGATTTTCCCTTTTTCCTTCTTGGTCAACTTCTTTCTTTGCACTGGTTTCTTTTGAACCTTCTTTTTCACTACAATTGTGGTTCTGGTTTCTGGAGGTCCTTGCAGTTCTTTGAAGTATGCTAATAGCTCTACTTCCTTTTTAACAAATACCTCTTCTGTTTCAGCTGCCATCATCTCATCATGAAGTGCTTCATAATGCTCTACCTCCTCTTGGACCCAATCTGTAGCCTTGCATGAATAATCTTCCAACATCTTTTGATATTGTGCCTCATACATTGCTCTTTTGTTATTTCCTTGAGTTAGATAAGTGTATAACTCTTCTTTGCTTGTTTGGGGTGGATGAGGATCACTAGAGGATTGGACCTGCTTCTGCGCATCTTCATGTTCTTCTTTTGTAGCTTCATCCGGCTCTAATTCAACCTTTCTTGGGTCCAACCTCCTTTTCTTTACAGGAACCACTTCCTCGGATATTACCTTTCTTTTCATCCCTGCTCCCCTCATGCTGGTTTGTCCTTCTATTTCTCTCACAGCCATTTTCCTGGGAGGACTCTTGATCCCTGACATGAGACTTCTAAAATATTGTGCCTCTGGAGCCAGTTTCAACTGATCTTCCATTCCTAAGACATGATAAATGATCCTGGTTAAAAATTGGGCTCCATTCATGAATTTTTTCTGTTCCCAGTGTTTTGCTGCTTCTTTCAGCTGTTCATGGATGTATGGTGTCACATCCATTACTCCAAAGGGCTTAGTCCTATCCTTGTTGTTAAACATCAACAGTGTAACAGATTTATGTGGCATGGTATACCTTGGTAGCTTTGGGAAGCAGAAATATTGTAAGAACATCCTTGTGGCATATTCTTCATTCTCTCTTCCTTTAAAGTCAGTGAATTTTGTGTACCCTGTATAGGTTTCCTTATTCTTCTTTACAAAGCTGGGGTCAAGCTTGGTTCCCATAGGGTAGAATTGTAAAGTTGCTCTGATATGTTCTGCTTTTATAGTGATACCCACCTCCTGATTATCCTTGTTCTTGACTTTGCACCAGAAATAAGCATCATTCCCTTTTCCTATTTCCAGCAGACTACTCATTACTTGTGCCACTCTTTCAAAATCAATGAAGAAGATGGGTTCTTCCAATAATTTGTGTATACCAACTGCCTTCCATCTTTTCTGATTGACAGCAACCCTTTGAAATCTACAGCATGGTATATTTGTATCCACCTACTCCCACATTTGAATATATGCTGTCCAATAATGCATAGGGTTTCTTTGAGCTCCTTCACCACCTTCTCTGCCTCTGGAATCTCTAGTTCCTCATCAGATTCCAGGTTCACCTGTTCTTCCATAGCTTCACTGTCTAGGAACCAATGTCCTCTTGATAGAGTGACTGATTCTGCTTTGAAGTCATGAATTGATAACTCCTTTGCATTCACCATTTTGAGGAAAATAAAATACACAAAGAAAAATTCCACCCACATGAGTCACAAGAAATCAAAAAGTAATATTTATTTTGAGATGTCATGACATAAGAATGAAAATAAAAATCCAAAATAAATTCTGCTTCTTCAAAAAGACTCAATAAAAGTGATCATTACAGGTGTAGCAAGATGTCTAGTGTACTCCCTTTACCCAACAACTCTTTTGGAGAAAAACAAAACATTTATCAATGATAAAAAAATTAATACAAAATAAATAGAACTCTACTACCCTTCTACCTAGATCTTGCTTTGTGCTATATAATTTTTTGTAAAAAAGAAGGGAAAATAAACAATTTTTCTCAACTTTTCTTTCTCTCTTTTTTCTTTTTTTTTTTAAATAACAATGATTCCTTCTGTTCTTTCTTGTTATTTTTTTCTTTTATTTTTTCTCTCTCTCTTTTTTTTCCTCTTCTTTCTTTTTCTCTTTTTTTAATAATAATATATTTTTTTAATAATAATTTTTTCTATTTCTTTTCTTCCCCTCCTAATTCTCTTTTTAGAAAAAAGGATAAGGTCAAATATTTTTGTCATAATTTTCAATATGTTATGATTTTCTAAATACAAATCAAATATGGATGATCTTTTTTCCATTGAAACAACTCTGATTTTTTGACCCAATACTTTCTAACTCTAATTGTCCTGGTTTCAGGCAAGCATCCATTTCCTTCGGATAAGCATTTTGTAGGATTTTTTGGTCTCCATATCCATTTTGTCCTGGATTTCTGTTTTGATGAGCGGACCTCCTGTAGACTTTGATTCCATGTGCTTCTTGTTCTGATGTTTTGATTCTTTGGACAATGCCATGATTGCCACCTTCTTCCTATCTCTCCACCCTTCTTTGTTCTTCCAATCTTTTGCTGATTTTGATTACATGAAGCTTGATCATTTAACATTTGTATTGGTAATGTCTGTGTATCTTCAAATGCAAAAGTGAATCCTTCCCAGTGTATATCATGAACATCTGATTGAATTTCCTGTTCTTCATTACTCAATAAAAATATCAAAAACCTTTTGTCATTTATGTTCAATTTAAGCTTCATTTTTTCAAAATCCAAAATCACTTTACCTTGTTGGAGCCATGGTTGACCTAAAATCACTTTTTCAGACATCATATGATCTGGTCATTCTTCACAGTCTATTTTCATATATTCTTCATTGAACTTAACTTCAATAGACAGTGAAGACATGCTTTGTACTATTTGACCTTCCAAAGTTTTGATTAAGGTTCTGCTTTTAGTTCTTTTTATGTTAAATTTACTTACCAAAGCTGAACTAAACAGATTCACTTGTGCTCCAGAATCTATCAAAACCCTAATTTTTTCATTTTGAAAATCCATTGTCATCACAGGCACATGTTCTTTCGGTTTTAGAGGAGTTTCACACAAACAGACTTCCCTAAGATCTTTGATTTTTCTTATCCTTTCCTTTGCTTCCTGTTGAGCCTCTTTTCTAATGTCTTCCTCTGCTTTTTTCCTATTTTGAGCTCGTTGCAACCTTCTCCATTCATCAACAGTTAATGTGTAGTCATATCTCTTGACTCTACATCCACTTATGAAGTTTGGCATGATTTCTCCGTCTATGTTAGCTAGTTGAATGGATCCACTGTTGCTTATCTGATGTATAATATATGGTCCATGTCCTTTTTTCTGGAACTTTTTCTGATGTTCTCTAACTGTGTAAGCCAAAACTAGATCTCCTTCCTGTAGATCTTTTTCTTTTATGTGAACATCATGATAAGCTTTTTGCCTTTTCTTGTCCACATATATACTCATAATGGCTTGGAGTCTAGATGCTCCCAATTTTTCCAATTCTATTACTCTCTCTGATAGTTCATGTCCAGTCCAATTGTAGTGACTACCTACTTTTAATGTTGGAATAAGGAATTCCATAAGTAGAACTGCATTTTGTCCATATACTAGATTGAATGGTGTGTTTCCTATTGCAGTTTTATAAGCCACTCTATAAGCCCATAGGACATAATTAAGTTATAAATCCCAATCATTCCTGTTTGTGTTTACTAATTATGACAGTACAGTACAAAGTACTTTATTAGTACTTTCTGCTAACCCATTGGCTTGTGGGTGATATGGGGCTGACTTTCTATGACTGATCAGGAAATATTCAGTGATGTTTTCTATGATTTGGTTTACAAAATGGGTCACCCTATCACTTACCAATTCAATTGGAAGTCCAAATCTGGTGATAATATTTTCATACAGGAATCTAGTAGTAGTATGAGCATCATTTCTTCTTGTGGCTTTGGCCTTAGCCCACTTTGTCAGGTAGTCTGTAGCCACTATGATGTATTCAGCATGGGATTGTTTTGCTGGAGGATGTATAGGTCCAATGAAATCCAACCCCCATTTACTAAAGGCTCTTGCTGAAATTAATGGAACTAATGGCATATTATCTCTTTTATTTGGTTGACTCAACCTTTCACAGACATCACATCTTTTTACATAGGTTCTTGCATCAGGAAATAGGGTTGGCCACCAAAAGCCAGAATATAAAATGAGTTTAGCAGTTCTTTCACTTGAGAAATGTCCTCTTGCTACTCCAGAATGTGCCTGTTCCAACATTTCCAGATATTTATTCTCAGGAACACAAATCCTTAAGTATCCATCCATTCCTCTCTTATACAACTGTTCTCCTATCAATTGATATTCTTCAGAGACTACTTGTAGATTTTTGGAATCTGCACCAGCTATCACTTGTTTTCCTTTCTTCTTCCTCTTCAATTCCTCAATGATATTTTCACTCCAATCTCGATTTTTCTGGAACCAATATAGAGTTATGAATTTTGAATCTTGCAATAATTGGCACTTCCTGCAATTAGCAATGTATTTTGTTACATTTTGAATCTTGTTAGGCCAATGTACCCCCATCCTATTGAGATTACTTAGGGTGACTGTCCTAGAAGCATGAGTGCAAGGGTTCCAACAATGAGCTCTCCTCAGATATTCTTGTTGCTCTTCTTCAGGAGTACAATATTCCAATATGCCTGTGTGGTTGAGATGATACAAATGCCCAGCTAGTAACATAAAGTTCCTGCTTTGTAATACTAAGTGTGCATTGTTCCCAAGTGTTCTGCAAGGTCCCATGGTTAATAATGGTACTAAAGTCATGGCCCACTCAGGAACACTCTCTACTTTGAACAAATAAGTGTCTGGCAGGTTGTCATCTAAATGTGAACTGGGTTCTTTAGACTGAATTGTAGATAAATGATCTGCTCTCAAGTGTGTTTTCCCTTGTCTGACCACCACTTCAAACTCAAATTCCATTAGTAAAAGAAACCATCTGACTATTCTACCAGTGTGACAAGGTTTATTTACCAAATATAGTAAAGCTTGATGGTCTACAAAGAACTTAAACTTGTTGGCCAAAAGGTAATGTCTATATTTCTTTACAGCAAATATCATGCCCAATCCCTCTCTCTCAGTGGTTGTGTAATTTTTTTCTGCTAGATTCAATTGCCTACTAGCATAAGCCACTCGAAAATCTAACTTGCTTCCTTCTTGGTTGTGCTAACACACATCCTAAAGCATAATTTGAACCATCCACATGGACATGAAAAATTTTATCCCATTGAGGTGTTTTCAAAATTGGGGCTGTTACCAAACAAGTTTTTAAAGTTTCAAAGGCTTGGTCACACTCCTTGGTCCACTCAAACTTTGTAATTAGGGCATATAAGGGTTTGGCTATGTCAGCAAATTTGTGTACAAATTTCCTATAGTACCCACAATGTCCCATGAAAGTTTGCAGTTCCTTTACACTTAATGGTCTTGGAAGCTCTATTATGGCCTTTATTTTCTTCTCATCAGTTGAAATTCCATTTTTAGAGACTATGTGACCTAACATTCTTCCTTGTCTTACAAAGAATACACACTTTTCTGGATTTAAACATACTCTGTAGGTTCTGCATTTCCTGAATATATTTTCTAAATCCTGCAAGTGATCTTGTCTTTTTAATGAAAAAGTACAAAGATCATCTACATAATTTCCATTACATTCCTCAGGAACTCTTTGAAGATATGACACATCAACCTCTGAAAAGTTGCTAGAGCATTGGTTAACCCAAAGGGCATAACCCTAAAAGCATAAATTCCCCATTCTGTGGAAAAGGCAGTTTTATGTTGGTCTTCCAATGCTATAGGTACCTGATTGTATCCTGAAAAACCATCTAAAAAACTATAAACCTCCTTCCCTACAACTCTTTCTAGAAGATGATCTCTTATAGGCAGTGGATAATTATCTCTTATAGTTGCTGCATTTACCTTTTTCAAGTTAATGCATACCCTAAGTTTCCCATTCTTTTTTGGTACCACAACTATAGGAGATATCCATTCTGTATACTCAATTTCATAGATGAAATTGGCAGCTAATAGCTTGTCAATTTCTTCCTTTATTTTAGCAGAGTATTTATCATTGAATGTGTAATGTCTCTGTTTGCTAGGTTTTGCCTCAGGTGTAATAGGAATCTTATGCTCACAGATTTTAGGATCAATACCTTTCAAATCCTTATAGCTATAAGCAAACACATCCCTATAGTTTCTTGCCAAGTTTCTTAGTGCCTCCTCTTCTTGAGTTGTCATGTCATCAGCCACTACAATATGTCTTTCTTCTCCCTCTTCCTGAGTGATCATGATCTTTTTAGTTTGTTCCTCATTATCATAAGCCTCCCCTTTCTTCTTTTCCCTCTTTGGTTTCCTCTTGAGAAGTAGTCTGTTTTCTACTTCATAAGTCTTGAAATTTGTTGGTACATCAAACTATTGATCTTTGTTTGTTTCCCTTTTCTTCTTCTCATCCTCTTGAGTTTCTTCTATTTCCTTGTGTTTGTTTTTCTTATACTTGCCTGAGATTTTATCTTTAATAGCATCTTCAGCTTTTACATCTTCCAAAAATTGTGTCTTCCCTTTTTCTAATATCATTTCTTCTTCTTTGTCCTCTTCTGTTCTGGATACCTTTATCATTTGTATTCCAATGTGAAAGACATCATATCCTCCTTCATTTTGAAATTCCACTCCTACATATTCATCACTGGCTAGATCCATGGTAGCCAAAATTTGATTCCACCCATAGGGCTCAAACTCCTCATCTTTGAATTGTTGTCGTACATAGTTCTCATCTTGTAACTTCCTTCCTTCCACACAATCTTCTCTTCTCAATCTCCTTTTTCTATTGGTAAGATTTCTTATCATATTGCACTTCCATATTGATAATTCAGTTTCATCCTGGTCTTCCATTTCTGATTCCTCACTTAACTCTTGATTCTGATGTATTTTATATCATTCTTGAGGAGATATGTCACAGTAGTGCCCATTTCTTAGATTTACTTTGGTTATTCTTCCTTTGCTCTGAAGGTATAAGCAATCATTACCCCAATCTTGCACAATTTGCATTTGTCTCATAAATGGTCTTCCTAGGATAATTTCATATGAAGTGGATTGTGGGAATTCAACTATAGCAAAGGTATGTTCTATCTCTATTCCACATATGTCCACAATCACTTTTTCCCATATTCCTAGGGGTTTTTCTATGTGTCCATCTACAAGTTGCAATCTCATTTTGGTGGGTAATAATTCATTTTTCCCCATTTTTCCCAAGTTTGTTTAGTCATGATGGCCACTCCTGATCCACTATCCAGAATAGCTTTGGCCTGGTTTTTACCAAATTGTATTTTTAAGGTTGAGTTTCCCTCTTCTCCTTCACAATATCCTCCTATCTTATCAATGGGAATATACCATAATTCCTCCATTTCCTGTAGTTGTGGGTGAAGATTTTCTGGTGTTGTTTCCCATTTTTTCATTTGGTTTTGTAAGTGAGGATTTTGTTTCATTAAATCTTCCCATGTGGTGTGATATAGAATTGTGCATTGTTTATCTATATTCATCTAGAATGTTACTTGTGGGTTTTCTTCCTTGTTACTATTTCCTCATGTTTTTGTTGTCTCAGATTCCTCAACTGTTTTTTGAGAATTGTGTACTTCCTCCATTTTGAGTTGCACTTCCCGTATGATTTGTTTACACTTCTGCATCCTTTCATGTTCTAAGTCTGGCATAGGATAAGCCATTGTATGATCAGTAGGGCTTGGTCCCTCCTGAATTCTTCCCTTGTATGCTTTTATTAGAGTGTCTAGACTTTGTGAATTTCCTATCTCCAACTGGGTTTGTGTCTTCTGAGGGGGAGTACTATTTGATTGTTCCCTATTTTCTTCTTCCAAATTTTTACCCATTCTTTGTTTCCTTTCCCATTTCCCTTTTTGTCTATTTTTCTTCACCTTTGAGATTGAACCTTCATTTTGTTCCTTAGTTGTTCTTTGTTGTTTAGTTTGTGACCTTGTTATAGCATTTACATTCACTTGGTCAATGTCACTCAATTCTTCTTGTTCCATGATATTGACTGCTTTTAGTGGTACGTTATTAGGTGTGTTTTGTTGTTTTTGAGGATTTTTTGGACAATCCTTTATCAAATGTTCCCTGCCACAATCCTTGCAATAAGCTCCCTCTATTCTTAACGTAGGAGGTTGTGGACAGTCTCCAATGAAATGTTCTCCCCCACACCTATAACAAGTTATCTTTGGTCCCCCTTTGAATTGAGGTTTTTGATTGGACATATAATTATTGGTTATATACATAAAAGTGGTAGTGTCCATCTCAATTCTCCCATTTCCCAAGTCTAGGGCTTGTAATTCTGGTTCTCTTAATTCATAACCTTCCCATTCTTCTTGATATCCTTCATTCCATTGATAATCTTCCTTGTATGGTGACTTTGTTCTTGAGTTTCCCTCCTCTATTGGTGTGTATTTGATTGGTACCACATTTGTTGGTATAGGAGGTTGTTGCCCAAGCACAGGTCTTGGTTGCTCAATATACCCTGATTCTCTTTGGCTCCCATAATCTCTCTCCTTTATGGGTTGTTTATTATAGAAGCATTCCTCCCTGGTATGATTTGTCCATTTCCTCTCTAGTGTACAATATTTAAGTGTTTTCCTATCTTGCAAATGTGGAGGCTTTTGATATGGGCATTGTTGTACCAAATGACTTTCTCCACAATTGTAGCATTTTTTATTTGTGTTTATCCTAGAGTTTATCAAATTGGTTTTGGTGCTTACCTCTAGGGCTTTAGCAATGGCCTGAGCCAATTCTTCTGCTGGTGGGATTTTATCTTCATTTGATCTAGGTTGATCAAATGCTAACAAATCTTGGCCTCTGTTATCTTCCAAATCTATTGCTTCTTTTACACAAGCTCCTAGGTCAGGGCATCTCCTATAGTACACTAGGGTTCTTAATTGAGCACTTCTTAATCCTTCTATGAATAGGGATACTTGTCTTGCCATGGAAGGTACTTCCTCTTTGGGACATCTGTCAATGTATTGCTTAAATCTCCTGACTGCCTCTCTGACATTTTCATCTTTTTGTTGTTTAAAGCTGTGTATCAGAGTGGTTGTGCTATGTTTTATTCCAGTCTTTGAGAATTCCCCAATGAAGGCTTCTAGGAAGGATTCAATATCTAGGTACATTTCCTTTCTCAAAGGGATGAACCAAGATAATGCGGGTCCTGTTAGGGTTAGACCAAATGCTTCAAATTGGACTTTGCAATCTTCCACCTCCTCAGCTCTAATTAATTGCCTAAACTCTGCAGCATGAGCATGAGGATCAGAATACCCTTCATATTGATTTTTCATGCATTTGGCTACTTGATATGATCTAAGCATTCTACCCTGAGGTTGCCAATGATGTCTTCTCCTTAGTGAAAATTCATTAAATCCTTCTGGTTCCTTTTCAAAAGGATTTGGGGAAGCATGTGTTCTCCTCCCTTGTTATTGCTCAGTACTAGTGTAGTTTTCATGTGGTCTTGGTAAGTCTGATTGTCCTAGGTTATGTTCCCAAGGTCCTTTGTCAGCACATTGCCCTAAGTCATTTGAATTTTCTGGGTCTTGGGAGAAGATGTATACACATCCTTGTCTATCCTCATACCTACCATCTTTGAATTGAGCTATTGATGTTATGTTCAGGGGAACTTCTAAGTTTCTCAATCTTATGAGAAACTTATGCATTCCATCCTGATATACATAAGTTCCAAACCTATTTGTATACATGTATTTGAGGATATTTCTATAATCCCCAGTTTCAATGGGCTCATTTGTTTCGTTTAAATTTTCCATGTTATTTTCTTGCCCTAGATTTCTTTTTTGCACTTCCCCTTCCACTGGCTCTATTTCCTTCCTTCCTAAGTCTTGCCTAGTATGTGTGTTTAATTTGTTCCCAGACCTAAGAATCATTCATTTAATTTTCACAATTCAATGGTCAGAATCGTGTTTTCCACGATTTTGTGCTCAAAATCGTGTTTTTCACGATTTTCTGCTCAAAATCGTGTTTTTTACGATCTTCTGGTCAAAATCGTGTTTTCCACGATTTTGTGCTCAAAATCGTGTTTTTCACGATTTTCTGGTCAAAATCGTGTTTTTCACGATTTTCTGATCAAAATCGTGTTTTTCACGATTTTTTGGTCAAAATCGTGTTTTTCACGATATTCTGATCAAAATCGTGTTTTCCACGATTTTATGTCCAAAATCGTTTTTCCACGATTTTCTGCTCAAAATCGTGTTTTTCACGATTTTCTAATCAAAATCGTGTTTTCCACGATTTTGTGCTCAAAATCGTGTTTTTCACGATTTTGTGTCCAAAATCGTGTTTTTCACGATTTTGTGCCCAAAATGGTGTTTTTCACGATTTTGTGCTCAAAATCGTGTTTTCCACGATTTTCTGATCAAAATCGTGTTTTCCACGATTTTGTGCTCAAAATCGTGTTTTTCACGATTTTGTGCTCAAAATCGTGTTTTTCACGATTTTGTTCCCAGAGAATCGTGATTGCTCACAATTGTAAATAACACGATTTTCTTATGAAAATCGTGTTCTGGAAATCACGATTTTGTTCTTAGTTTCAGGGAATCGCGATTTTGTGTCTGACTACAGAATCGCGATTCTGTTAATTTTTTTGAAAATTTTTCAAGTGTTGATTTTCAAATTTTTATTTCTTCTATAGAATCGCCTTAACTATTTTCTGACATGCAATAAAAGGGTTTTGTAAAGTCTATCAACTTTTCTCAGAAAATTTAGAAATAAAAATAAAAAATCACGATTCCGTGTTTTTTGGTGTTTTTTCTTATTTTTGTGCTTATTTGTGCTTAATGACCATGTGAATGTAAAGAAAAAATAAAGAAATTCAGGTCATGGCTCCTTACCTTACTTGCTTTGTCCCAGAAATCTCAAAAAGCTTTGCTCTGCAGAAGATCGCGATTCTGACCCTGCTCTCACTCTCTCTCTTACTCAAAAAATGACTTTTCTCTGAAATTCCCAACTTTTATAGTGTTCACAAAATCGTGATTTTGTGCAGTTTCCACTAATTTTTCACTTTATCACTTGTGCAATTTCATTTTCCACAACTTTATGGTTTTAATTCTCAATTGTTCATTCTTTTCATGATTAGTCACTCTCATTAGCTCTTGGTGAAAGTCGCGATTTTGTATTTTTTCCACTTCACTCACTTAATACTCAATCTTCACTGAGTCTTTGGAATTTAACTTTCTTACTTTCTCAATGTAAATGAAATTTCTTAAGATTACCTTTCTCCAAAAAAACCCAATTATACTCAAATTTCCCCAAAAATTCTTTTCTTACAGAAAATCGCGATTTTGTGCAGAGAATCGTGATTCTTCTGTATTTCCTATTTTTTGCAATTTTGAGTATTTTTTTCTCTTGTCTTCTTTTAATCCCCTTTACCAATTCTAGTTCAACTGTAATGACAATTTTACATCAAAATCACAAACTTATCCAAAAAATCACGATCCTGTGCAGAGAATCGTGTTTTTTCTGATTTTCTAGTTTTTGGCAAATTTTTTGCTTTCTTACCGCCAGGTCTCTTCAACACTTGTCAACAAAACTTCAGTCCATCTTCCCAAGGAAAAAAGAAATTTGTTTGATTGTTTTAATGAATTTTATGAATTTTTTTAGTATTTTGCCCTAAGTTAAGGTAAACACTTCACTTAGAGTTTCTTGTTTGGTGATCTATTGATCCTGTGTTCCTTGATTGGTTATACTATCTTATGCTTTTGGCTATCAAAACAGTTCATGAGAAAACTTCCCAAAGAAAAATGTGCTAGGAAATGCAAGTATCAAATTTTTGCAAAGATAAACTCAAACATTTTTTTTCTTCAAGATGCAAATCAATTTTTTCAAGAATAATGCTTTGACTTGGTAAACAAATGGATCTTATCTACTTGCATCTCTTTACTTGACTTTTCCTTAATGCAACCATGTTATCTTCCCAAGATCAACAATTTTGCCTAGTACTTAGTCAAAAAGTACTCTAAAAATACAAGAATAGACACATGTTACCTTATCTTCAGCTTTCTTGATTCAAACTTTTCACACACCTGCACTTTTCTTCAAAAAATGAGATGAGCAACTATCAATTTACAATAATTTCAGCACTTCCAATTCTCAAAAGATTATCTATTGCTTTCTTTTCCCAAAAGACAAACAAAGACATCTACCTTTTCATGTTCACATTTCTTGATTAAAGAGTATTACCTTTTCCATGTGTTCATTACCATCAACAATAGAAGATCGAGCAAGGTACAACTTCAATGAAGTTTTTGATATACTCCCCGACAACGGTGCCAAAAAATGTTTGTTATTGATCTTTGGAGTTGTCCTCTCCAATCATTTAGCATAAAGAATTAACAATACATCTTTATTTTGTCAATCCTGGAAGTATTCAAGAGACCACGACCCCTTCTAGATGATAGAATCCAAGAAATAAGAGAATAATGGCTGGATTTCTGGGAATGATGAAAATGAAGAGGAATTTCTAGGGTTTGGATTATCTTGATTAAATCTCCACCATTTTCCACAATCTTGGTGTCTAAATACATGCTATCTTCTCAGCAGAACACAATTATGAAGTCAAAATTCAAAAATATTATCTGTACCATACAGATCAGACAATCGCGATTCTGTGAAAACAGACGATTTTCATCTCCAGCACCATTCTTCATCAATTTCTCACTCAACACATCAATATTCAGCTCTCTTCATACACATTCAACAGAATTACACAATAGAAGCTCACAAATCTTCATGGATACACAAAGAATAGACTCAACAAATCAATGAAACCACACAAAGAGGAGAAAACACGATTTTTAGCAGGAAACTCTCTCTATTCACTTGGATAGCATGTAAACAAATAATCAACCAACCACCTCATAATAGAGGAAATTGTCTTATATACATTTTCAAGTGTCCCTTTTCACACTTGAATTTTGGTCCTTTCCTCTATTATTCTAAAAATATGCTATCTAGGAGTTTCCAAAAATTCTAGAAAAATTACATAAAATTCTATTCTACATAAGGAAGACTCTTCCTTATTTTTACATCAGTTGCATAAATATTTTTACAAGTTTTTGTCATTTTACAATTATTTTTCATCCCAAATGCTTCAAAAAATACATCTTCTAACACTTACCAAAGAAGAGAAATTCACAACTCCTCTACTCGCTTCAATGCAAAAAGCTACTTACCATCACACGAATGCCTCGCTTTGATTCGACATTCCCCGGAAATGGCGCCAAAAAACGTGTGTACCTAAGATCCAACTTAGGGACTTGTGGAGAAAGAGTCTATACCTCGATCCCCCTCAAGTGCATATAGTAGGGATTCACGCTTTATTTATCAATCTAATGAGTATCAAAACCTAGCCGAGTGAGGACATGCATTCAAATGATGATCAATGCAAATGAGCTTCCCAAAGAGTGCAAACAAGGCCAAAAACTTATCCAAACAAGCTTCAACTGTCAGTCATGGTGTCGCGATACTTGGTACAGCAGCCAACAATAAATTGAGCTTTTCTTTCAGCTCCGAACTCCAAATATAGCAAATAGCATATGTGTTTGGAAGCTCTCGAGAAGACGCATCCAATGGTGGTATTTTCACTCAATTCTGATGCTTCTACTTCAAGTTATGAGCAAAATACTGAGTCGTGGGAATGACCTTCCTACACTTCAGCACTTCCTACACTTCACACACACCTTAACCACAGTAAACAAACACTTTCATGGATAGACAACACTTCCTAACACTCTTTTCAAGCAACACACATGCATACAAGCTCACAAAGAAGATGATACAGAGAGGAGAAGACACAAATTCGAAATTCTGTGCTCTTGATTCTCACAATGGCAAAAAGTCTTTACAAAGAGTCACCAATTGACTTACATACATGTGCCCTAAAAATGGTCCTTTCACACAAGAGACCGGCACTTTATTCACTAAAAGGCTAATGTCCTACTAATTTACATGGGTAAGCTACTAATCTTCTGTGGGGATGCATCTAGAGGACTCCTCTAGTGCATTTACATCAGAAAATATATTACAAAATGATTATGATACAAAAATAGGATGTCCAAATCGCAAAAATTTTGGGGCCCGTCTTTTTCTCTGCCTTGTGCTCTTCTTTGCTCTACAACAGAGACCTTACAAATGAGATCTATATGGAACAACCAGAGGGTTATGTAGTTCTTGGCAAGGAAAGTATAGTTTGTAAGCTTAAGAAGAGCTTGTATGGACTTAAACAGTCCCCTAGACAATGGTACCAAAAGTTTGATGCTTTTATGAAGTCTCAAGGCTGTTCTAGAAGCAATGAGGATCATTGTCTCTACACAAAGAGATGCTCAGATGGTAGCTTGATATGCTTGATACTTTATGTCGATGATATGTTGATTGCTGGGAAGTCCTCTTATGATTTGTCAATTCTCAGAAAGAAGTTTAGTTGGACATTTGATATGAAGGATTTGGGGGATGTGTAACATCTTCTTGAAATGGGCATTACTCGTGATAGGAGCAAAAGATGCATATACTTGTCTCAAAGTGAGTACATATCCAAAGTACTTCACAGGTTTAATATGCAGGGTGGAAACGCATTGAGTACACCTTTACCCACATATGTGAAATTGAGCAAGGATGATTGCCCCAAATCAGATGAGGAAAAGGAATTCATGACCAAAATTCCCTATCAGTGTGTTGTTGGTATTCTCATGTATGCTATGGTAGCTACAAGACCAGACATTGCATTTGTAGTGGGAGTTTTGAGCAGATATATGTCTAATGCTGGCAAGAAACATTCGGAAGCGGTCAAGATGATTTTAAGATATCTGAGTGGCACTAAGGACAAGTATCTATGCTTAGGTAGAGGGAAAGCATCCATATTGGTTACAAAGATTCTAACTATGCTTGTTCTATAGACAATCATAAATCTACATCAGGGTATATTTTTCATTTTGCTCAAGGTGCTATGTCTTGGAGATCTCATCTTCAAGAATGTATAGCTATTTCCACCACAGAAGCAGAGTATGTTGCAGCAAGTGAGGCATGTAAGGAAGCGTTGTGGCTTTCTCGTCTTGCTTGTGATATGGGTTTACCTCAACATGTACCTCATTTGCTTAGTGATAGTCAGAGTGCCATTGCTTTGGCTAAGAATCCGGTCTATCATGCAAAGACCAAGCACATTGAGGTGAGGTATCACTTCATTCGAGATTGCTTAGCCACTAAGCGCATTATTCTTGAGAAGGTTCACACTCGAGATAATGTTGCAGATGCTTTGACTAAAGCTCTACCATAGGATAGCTTTCGACACTGTTGTCACTTGATGGGGATTACTTGATTCATGATCTTAGACAATCACTTGTATACTGTGTAACATGGCCATCAGGTGGGAGGTATAGTTTGTATATTTACACTCAGGTATTCTTTATCATTCTTTATCATTCTTTATTTCTCTCCCATAGTTACTTTGGCCATATTGGCCTTTAGTGGGAGACTGTTACCATTAGTGTCCATGTGAAAGGCCAAATGGCCACTGGACACTTCTTTGTATATGTTCTTTAATAAAACATATAGTGGCATGGTCAGTTAGAGACTACAAGTTCAATCACATTTGTAAGACCTAAGAAGTCTGTCTTTGTGCTCCCTATGTACTATGTTTTTCATTGTATTCTGAAGTCTTTGTGCGGAGTACCATGTGCAACATTAGGAGCTTGATTTTCTACTCTGAGGATATCATCGTGGAGATCGCGAGAAGGAGAGCGCATTGAGGTGCATTGCCCTCGAAATACTTCAGCTTCATGGTCTTTTTCATCAAAAGTAGTGAATCCTCTTGGGTTTGATCATCTACATAATTGTTGTAGTCTCTCCCTCCTTTATATCCTCCTTGGTAGTTGTTGTTATTGTATGAGTTGTTATTGTAACCATTGTTGCTGTTGAATCTTCCTCTTGAGCTTCCAGGGCCTCCTCTGTTGTAACCTCTTCCTCTTTGGTTTCTATGATTCTTGAAACAATTTTTAGTATTGTGATTAGTTAGGCCACATATGGCACATGGAGACAAGCTTTGAGCTCTCCTCATGCCTTGTCTTCCTCCTCTGCCTCTTGAGCTTCCATAGTCTCTTCTGTTGTAACCTCTTCCTCTTTGGTTTCTAGGATTCCTCAAACAATTCTCAGTAATGTGATTACTTAGGGCACATATGGCACATGGAGATGACCTTTGAACTCTCCCCCTACCTTTTCTTCCTCCTCTACCTCTTCCTCTTGATCATCTACCTCTACCTACAAAACGGTTTGATTGAGAGGTACTACCTTCATCATTAGACTTTTTACCTTTGCCTTTGCTATCTTTGTTCTTGATTTTATCTATATAGAGAGTAGTTGATTGATTACCTTTTGATTTGTCTCCATTCTTCATAAACTTTGCCTCATGTGTGAACAATCTTCCCATGAGTGTGTTGAAATTAGGAACCTACAAATCCATGTAGAGATCCATGGTTGTGGTGAAAACTTCCCATTTGTCATTTTCCTTTATTCAATTTATCACTTGCCTTACTATTTGCTCTTGATCAATGAAATGCATCGAAGTCAATCTTATATATCCTTCATCTTGGTGAAAAAATCAAACACACTTTGCTTGAGCATCTTCTTGAGTGTGGTTAATTCCATCCACAATTGATTCTTCCTTGCCTTGGTATTTGATGAGAAGAATGCTTCAAGAGCATTCCAAGTCTCTTGTAAAGTCTTGCAACTCTTGATGTGTGGAAGTAAAAAAATAGAGATTGAGTTTAGAATATGTGACCTTGTTAGAGCGTCCTTTTGAACATGTGTCTAACCTCTCTTATGTTGGGTGACCTTTTCTTCTTAGGATTGAGTTTAGAATATATGACCTGCTAGAGCATCCTTTGAACACCATGTGTTTAACCTCTTCTTGTGTAGGTTGACCTTTGCTACTAAGGATTTGCATCAACTCATCTCCAGATATGTAACCATAGAGATTGCTCCCTTGAAGGTAAGCTTTCATTCTAAGTGACCAAGCTTAGTTACCTAGATCTAATGTTTCCATGGATGAAGATAATCTATCTCCCATTTTGACTAGTTGCTTTGATACCATGGTGAGGTGTTAGAGAGATAGGTTCTAGAGATGAGCTTGTGCTGCACAAAACCTTCTCTAGACCTACCAATCTAACTTTAGGGATGCATAATAGACTTTTTAAGCTTCACAATGATGCATTTAGAACCACCAAGTCCTTTGGAGCATCAATTGCGATTGTTTGCATCAAAACAGGTAACTAGAATATGCAAGAAATGTGAAGAACCTTTTATTTTGGGAATAGAAGGTCTAAGTATTATGCTCAAAGCTCACACTTTGGTATGAATTGACCAAAGAGCTTCTGCACACATCTAATTGGAGTATATAGCTAACTAAATCAATTTATTTCATCAATGTAGCTATACCATACATTGAGAAATGAATCTAACAAGTTAGGGGGTTCATCCCGACTTTTCAAGATCTAGAAGGTGTGAAGACATAGTCACCTTCCTCACTTTATATCTCATGCTTAACTAAACTAAAATTGACCAAAATTGATAACACTAGATATTGTAACCTAAGTATCCCAAGTTCGAATATAGGGAATTATTAAGTATACATAGAGAAACTAATTCCACAAGATCACTATAATGATGAAGATGCAATAGTAGATAGTAGAAAGAATGTACTTGAAGAAATGTATAAAAATGTAAACCCTATTCAACATATGATACAAGGGAAGTGTAGTGGACTACACATGGGTAGTGGGAGTGCAAGGTATGCTCAATGTTTAGCTCAATGGCTCTCAAAAAGACTCACCTATCCCATGACTAAAAGTATGTGTATTTATACATGTTCTAAGTTTGAATTTGAATTTTCCCTCACCTAAAACTGATCCTAAACTTTAGGGATGATTTGCATTGATTCTTTCTACCACATGATTCATGGGTTTAGCTCCTTCCTTCATGAGATTACTTATTCGCTTGGATTTTAAAATTATCCAAAGTAAATACTATCAAATTGACAAGCAAGTGTTCATATGTGGTTCTTCATGTGGGGGTAATAAATGGATGTGTAGTCCTAAGTCATTTGCAAAGCACTTAGGCTAGCTAATTGCACCAACAACTCTTAGGGGCATCTTAGAGTCACTATAACTAATGAAATTTCATAGGTGTATGATCATCAATGCCTTGCACATAGGCATCAGTACCAAGGAATCTAAAATAGCTCACACTCGGTTTTCTCTAAAAGTAAGCCTCAAATGGGGTTTGGTCCTTCAAAACATGTGAGAAACCTCTGTTGAGAATATATAGTGCTCCTTCCCAAAATGTTTGTGGGAGTTGCTTCTAATGAAGCCTAGTCTTGGCCATCTCTAACACACTTTGAATCCTTTAGATAGAAATACCTTGTTGATTTTCCTTCTTTCCTTGATATTGAATACCTTTCTTCTTCAAGTACTTGGAAAAAATATGTTTGAGAAAGCCACTCTCTCCATATGATTTGATGGTGTTTAAAGAACTATTTGCATCCACTGCATAAGATTTGATGGAGATATCTTTGTCCACTCCTAGAACTTGGAAAGTACATCCTCTTTATGTTTTCGTGAATAACCTCGTATACTTAGTCGACTCATATACTATCAAGAAGAAGTGAAGTGACCCACTAAGTGATGGTGTATGCATAGGTTCATAAATATCCACATGGACTAATGCTAAGGGTTTAGATGAGGAAACAAATGCTTCCATAAGCAAAGGGGAACATTTTTTCTTAGCACATGCTTGGCAGTTCAATTCTACTTGTACCATCATAGGTAAACCCTTGACAAGATGACTCGACGAGATCTTTGCTAACTAAGAGGTGTATCCAAATTTGAAATGCCACAAGCTTAAGCTTGAATATTTGGTCATTTAACTTGAAAGTTTGTAGAGAAATTTATCTTTCGATGCTTAATCTATGACTTCTTTGGATGCTCGATCGATGATTTGAAATTTTCCATTATCAAATCACACTATCATTTTGAAATCATTGGGAGGAGCTAGGTATTTTGTCTCTTTCATTGGTGACCACTCAAGAAAGGTATGGCTATATGTTATCAAGGAAAAATCAAAAGTGTTTTCATGCTTTCAAAAGTTTAGGTCCCTTGTTGAGAAAGAATGTGATGCACACATCAAGACACTAAGGTCAGATGGAGGAGGACATTATTTCTCTAAGGAATTCACAAAGTACTTACAAGACAATGGCATAAAGAAGCACTTTACATGTAGGTATGCCCCTCAAAAAAATGGTGTTGTAGAGAGGAAGAATACGCATTTGGTTGAGATAGCTAGATGTCTCATAAATGAAGCTAAGTTACCATTCTCTTATTGTGTTGAGGCTATGAATATAGCTTTTTACTTGATAAACAAGGTTCTGAGAGGTTTTGTGCACAACGTGACTCCACATGAAGTCTATTATGGCAAGAAACCAACCATGGAGCACCTCAAAGTATTTGGATGTGTATGCTTTGTTCACGTTCCTAGTGAAGTGAGAACAATGTTAAAGCCCAAGAGTGAGAAATGTGTTTTCATTGGCTACTCAAATGAGCAAAAAAGGCTATAGGTGCTACAAACACCTCTCAAAGAAGCTATATGTGTCAAGAGATGTTGTGATTGATGAGTCAAGGTCTTGGTATGGAGACAAGGGCAAAGCAAAGTTGGATGAAGAGGATCAAGAGGAGTATGCAAACTTTGATGTGTAGATTCAACCTCAAGAGTCAATGACAATTAGTGGACCAGAGGCTTCTACATCTAAGGTACACTCATATGATCACTCTTACACTTATGATTATGAAAGATCATCCCCTACTTCAAAGTATAGAAGGTTGCAAGAGACAAACTATGATACTAGGGAAGCTCAAGAGGAGACAAAAGAGGAAGAGCTTGAGGAGGTCATTACTCCTAATGTAAAGCTCAATACGCTCAAGATGCAATATCCCAAAGTTCAAGAGAAGAGGTCTACAAGGAACAAGGTGTTGGTGCATTTTCAGTCAAGCCTAGTGCTTGATCATCATTGGTGTAATAACATTATTTGTACTCTCAACGAGAGAAGCCATAGAAACTACCTCTTGTAATAATGTAACCTTGCCATAAGTAAAAGTAAGATGAGAATCACACGACCTTGTTAGGTACCAATCATGAAACTAAAGTTGGCGAAAGCAATTAGATGAGATTCCCCTAACTGGAAGGAACTTTTAGGTGGAATCCCCTCAAAGTTTGAATTAAAAATCTCTTATATATACACATGAGAATAGTCATGGAATATAGAGCATTTCAAGCTACATTCTAAGGAGACCATGATCAAGTATCAAGCCATTGTTGAAACTAAAGTTGGCGAAAGCAATTAGATGAGATTCCCCTAACTGGAAGGAACTTTTAGGTGGAATCCCCTCAAAGTTTGAATTAAAAATCTCTTATATATACACATGAGAATAGTCATGGAATATAGAGCATTTCAAGCTACATTCTAAGGAGACCATGATCAAGTATCAAGCCATTGTGCTCCTCCTTCCCAAGATTCATGCATGTTGACACTCAAGGTCAAGTCAAAGAAGTGGACACACAAGAAGAGGGAGCATGTAGAAGCATATGTCAAATTTTCACAAGAAATCCCTATAAACATAGTGACTTTGATCACTAAAAACCATTTTAAATATCACTTCACATTTTTGTAGCTCCATTTTGTTCAAGTGGAGGAGTCCTTGAGCTTAAGGACTATTAGAACTATTTGCGTACCAATTTTCATAGTTTTTAGATTCCGTTTGAGCCCTCAAATAAGCCCTGGAATCTAATTTTTATCTAGGCCAAACACTAGGTGTGGCAAGGGCAAAAAAAAATCCAAAAACTATAAAAAGAGCTAGAGAGCTCATTTTTGGGGTTAGCTAGTTGGAGAGTGAACTTATTCTTGAGCATTGTAAACTTTCTTTGATCTTGCTAATAGAAGCTTCCATTATTTCTATCTTTGTTATCTTGCGTTGTGCGCATGTGTGTGTGCGCTTGTATTTGCTTCTCACTCACATTTGCTCACCACAATCACTCATGATCATCATATCCTCCTCACATCTCCATGGATTTACAAGTAAAGAATGTGGTACTCACGCTTGTGAAGAGATGGATCTATACTTGGAGAATATGAAGTGGTCTTGTAGAAACTTTGCACTACACCATCCAAATAAACTCTAGGGATATGTAGTGGGGTCTTTTAGCTTGCCAAAGGATGTATTAGACACCCTATGTACCTTGAAAGATCACTCTTAAAAAGAGGAATCAAAACGGATAGGTAGAAGTTGAACCAAGGATTAAAAATTTGTTATTTTGGTTCATACACATGTTCAGTGTTTTGAACAATTCCCTGGGCACAACATCAATTGGCCTAATTCCTTTTGGGGTACTCTACTTAACTTTGTAAGATCACAATCATGAGTGATTTCATAAAAAATGATGGGCTACATGAAAAGAAAGGAGTTTAGCAAGTCACAACATCATCCCGACTTTCATGGGCTGCAGCAATCATCAGACCAGTTAGCAAAGATACATTAATATCTCAAGATTCCAAGTGGGAATGCTAATGAAACTTTGTACACATATAATAGACAATAGTTTGAATCTAATATGATTTAAATCATGGCAAATGACCAACTACACACTGAGAACAAGCTTTGAGAAAATCACTGTTCTGATGGAGTACTAACGAAGAAGTGAAGTATGCATAGATATAGTTGACTTATAATGAATATATCTGAGAACTGAGAAATCCAAATGCAATGAAACTTTGGAAATATATAGTAGACTTGGGAGCTAACATTACTAAGTTAAAGCATTGAAAATGATGGATCATGCTCAGAGAAATCATCTCTCCAAACTCACTCAAAAAAATTGAGAGATATGGCAGTGAACAATACACTCACATAGACATGAAGATATGGACACAAATGATCATGAAAATAAATGTATATTGAATGTAAAGTACAATGGACGTACTGGTACATATGTGTGCCTTGAGACCAAACTCTGATATGGCATGAAGCCCTACTCATGGAGGTACAAAAATTATGAGTAAGAGCCATGTATATATAGTGATGTTTGGTGCCTAAATTTGAATTTGAATCTCACCTAAAATCATTCTCCAATCTTTTAGTGATTAATTCTCCAATTCACTCAATCATGAATTCGTGGCTTTCTCCTTCCTACTCATCAAGTGGATACAACCACTTTAGATACTTTCACTTTTACATCAAGTAGAAGTTCAAAATTTACAAGGGTGAGCTCACAAGTGAACTCTACAAAAACTAGACATTTCCTTCAAGTTTCTATGTCCTTTGATGACTCAAGCCACCACTTAAACTTGCCATGGACTTGTTCCAATAATTCCCCCTCAAGTCAAGTGAGCTTGAGGTCCTCAATCTTCCAAGATTCCCTGCAAACCAATCATACCTTTGAATTTGTTGAGTTTGGTTCCATCTAGTGCCTTGGTTAAGATATCTGTACATTGTTGATGGGTTGACACATAAGACAATTGAATTTCCTTGCTCAGAATCTTCTCTATTACATAGTGATAATGTACCTCAATATGTTTAGTCCTTGCATGAAAAATTGGATTGGCAGCCAAGTGAATGGAGCTCGTGCTGTCACCAAAGATACTTGGAGCTCCAATCTCCAATCCAAGATCTATAAATAGTGTCTTCATCCACATTGCTTCTGGAGTAGCTATGGCAAGACCTCTGTACTCAGCTTCAGTAGAAGGGAGTGCAACTATGGGTTGCTTCTTGGATGACCATGAGACAAGTTTTAAACCTGCAAAGGTAAGATATCCTGAGATGCTCCTTTTGTCTTCCTTGGAGCCAGCCCAATCTGCATCAGAGAACAATTTCAAACTTAAATCAGATACAAGGGTAGTATAACCCCTCATTTATTATCCCTTTGAGATATCTGAGTATCCTCTTAGCAGCTTCCATGTGAGGTTTCCTGGGTGTGTGAATAAACTGACTTAGAACACTCACACTATAACATATATCAATCCTTGTCAATGTGGCATAGTTCAAGCTACCCACAAGGCTTTGTTAACCTGTCACATCTTCTATGAGTTCACCCTCATGTGAGCTCAATTTATGATTAACCTCCATTGGAGTACTTGCAATCCTGCAATCTTGCATTTTGAACTTTGTCAACAAGTCTTTAATGTACTTTCTTTGAGTAAGATATAGACCATGATCCTTGTAAACCACTTCCAATCCTAGCAAGTATGTGAGTGACCCTAAGTCACTTATCTTAAACTCTTCTTTCATCTGCTCCTTGACTTTATTGATTCCATCTGCATCATTTCCTGTTAGTATAATATCATCCACATACACGCACAAATAGATGACTTCAAAATTACTCCTTTTTATGAAAAGTGATGGATCTGCCTTGCTAGGTTGAAATCCTTTGTCCTGTAAGAATGAGACAAGCCTATGATTCCAAGCCCTTGGGGCTTATTTGAGTCCATATAAAGCTTTATTAAGTTTACACACATAATCAAGATATATGTGATTCTCAAAACTAGGTGGTTGTGCCATATGCACCTCTTCTGTTATCCATCCATTAAGAAAGTGCTTTTTACATCCAATTGAAGTATCTTCCAATTCTTGGAAGAGGCAATACTAAGAAGAACCCTAATTGTAGGCATCTTTTCCACAGGAGAGAAGGTCTCCTCATAATCAATTCCCTGAGTTTGTGCAAAGCCTTTTGCCACAAGCCTTGCCTTATACATGTTAATGGAGTCATCTGAGTTCTTCTTCAATTTGTAAATCCTTCTTGAACCTATCAATTTCATTGATGGAGACTTACGAACTAACTCCCAAGTGTTATTTTCCTCAAGAGCTTCAATCTCTTCTTCCATTGCATGCCTCCATTCTGATTTCTTCTTTGCTTCCTCAAATGTTGAGGGTTCCTCTTGATTTATACATTGTGCTAGATAGATTGAATGTTTAGTGACTAGAGAAGTATCAAACCCATACCTTTGTGGTTTTCGTTTCTCCCTCCTTAGGCCATGATGTGATGATTCTACCTCTTGTCCAAGTTCCTACATTTTTGCTTTACCTTTAGACTTCCACATTTTGAGTTTTTTATAATGAATTGCTTCATCATCTTCTGAGGTATCCTGCTCTTCAACTTTATGAGGATTATCCTTAACAAGTTTTGGAAAACCTTCACCAAGATCATAAGGCTAGTTGACCTTTCTACATGAATCTTCATACCAAGAACTATTCTCACCAAATACTACATCTCTACTCACCAAGAATCCTTTGGTTGTTGGGTTGTATAATTTTTAGCCCTTTTGATTTTTGCATATCCAATGAATACACACCTTTTTTCTTTGGGATCCATCTTCCCTCTAATTTGTTGTTAGAAGACACATTTTTTGAAGGAAATTTCTTGTAATTCGACATTTCCATATAGAAATAATTATTCAAATGATGTAAAAATGAGGAAGAGTCTTCCTCATGTATAGTGGACGCATATGTATTTTTCTTAGAATTTTTAGAAGCTCTTCAGTAGCATATTTTTAGATTGGAAAGAAGAAGGACCGAATTTCAAGTGTGAAAAGGGACACTTGAAAAAGTATAAAGGATAATTTCTTCTACTTTGTAAAGGTTGGTTGTTATTGCTACTATTCTCATGCTACTCAAGTAATGTGAAGAGCTTCTTGTAGAAAATCGTGTTTCTACTTCTCATCTTGAGTGCCTTCTTGATTTGTTGAGTCTTTTTCTTGTGAGCTCTATGGAATTTGTAAGCTTTTCTTGTGTATTTCTGAGTGAAGTGTATGAAGAGAGGTTATTGTCAGTATATTCAGTGAAGTGTTGCAAGAGATCAATGCTAGAAATGGAAATTCTCAATTTTTACAGAATCATGATTATCTCATCTATGTGATACAAGTACTATTTTTGAAATCTGACTTCATATTTGTAATCTACAAAGAAAATGGCACACTTTAAACACAAAAGATCATTGAAAATGCTATTGTGTAGCTCAAGATATTCAAAACCCTAGTTTTTTTTATCTTCATCTTCACTAATTTCTCAGAAATCAGTCATATTTCCTCTTATTCTTGGAATCCATTAACTAGAGGGGGTTGTGGTCTTTGCATACTTCCTGGATTGACAATTTAAAGTGTTAGTTAATCTTTTGTGCTATAATGATTGGAGAGGACAACTCCAAAGGTTGAAAACAAACATTTCTGGCACTATTGCTGGGGAAATAAGCCAAAAAGCTTCATTGAAGTTTTAGACCTTGTTGGATCTTCCATTGTTGATGGTGTTTAAACACATTGGAAAGGTACCACTCTATAATCATGTAAGAAAACTTGGGAAGGTAGGTTTTAGGCTTTACTTTTGGGAAAAGAAAGCTTGAATTAACCTTTTGAGACATATAAGTGTGTATCTTTATGCAAATTGATAGTTTCTCATGCTTCTGAAGAGTAAAGTGCATGTCGTTTGCAAAAAGATGGCTTGATTTGCTGAAAGGAAAGTGAAATGTGTTTATCTTTGCATATTTAGATTTCTTTTTGACAAAGTACCAAGCAATTTTGTTGGTCTTAAGGAAAGACAACATAGTTGCAATGAGGAAAGGCATGTAAAGTAGCTATGTGCAAATTGATTGTCCATTTTCTTGTCCTAGGTGAATTGTTTGTCTTTAAGAAAGATTGTTTTAGTCATTTGAAGGAAAGGCATTGAGTTTATCTTTGCATAGATTGATAGTTGTACTTGCCAACACATTTTTTCTTAAGAAGCCCTATTCCCATTGTGAGATTGCAAGTATAGTGAGTGCACCCAATCATATTTCAGAAAGATCAGTGGATCTTCAGAAAGAAATAGTTGAAGTGTTTTCCTTGATTTAGGGTAAAAATTACTAAAAAAATCATAAAAGTTTCATAAAACTACAAACAAATTTCTTTTTTTTGCAATGAAGGGATGTATGAGGTGTGTGTTGAGTAGGATAAGTTGAAGAAAAATCCAAAAAATCAAAATATTTCAAGTAAAAGTCAAAATTATTGTTTTTTATTTCCAATTTATTTTTGAATTGTTGAGTTTTGATATATTGTAGGTGACAAATGATTTGGAGTTGTTGAAGAATATTTGAAAAGATCGTGGGAAGAACAGTAAAAAAATTCAATTTTCAAGGAATTCCAGAAATACACATCTCAGAATCACAATTTTTAGTAAGATGGTGAATTTGTTTGATTTTTACTTTTGGGCATCGAGGTAAGCCAGTAAAGGTTTTCTAAGTTTTACATTTGAAGGAAATTAAAATTGAGTAAGTGTTGAACACAAAAACATCAAATTTTGAGTTTGGGCACAAAATCGCAATTTTCATCATGATGAAGAAGCAAGTAAATGTTGTTTTTAAGGATGGAATATCATAAGTGAAGTCATGATTTTGTATCGGGGCAAGAATCATCAAATTTGGAACTTAGATTTTTAAAATCATTCACAATCATGATTTTTTGAAGCCTATAAAAGCACAAAATTCATTTTAAAAATCATTGTGAGAGAGAGAGAGTGAGTGAGAGATAGAGAGAGAAGGAGCAACAGTCACGATTTTCAACAACCAGTAGAATCTTGAGATTTTTTCAACATTTGCAAGCAAGGTATTATTGTACAACATTTCTTCTGCATTAGATAATTTCCAAAAATCGTGTAAAAAAAAAACCATTAGAAAAAGGAAAATAAAAGAATCGTGATTTTCTGCTTTTGGTGTTTTACATAGCATTTCTTAAAATTTTGCATCAGTTCTTTTATTGCATGCTAATAAAATAAAAAGGCGCCTTAGAACTTGCAATTACAACTAAAAAATCAAAATTAAAAAAAAAATCAAAAGTTGCATAGAATCACGATTCTATGAAAAAACTAAAAATCATGATTTCTAGAATGCGATTTTCATAATTGTGTTTTCAATGATTGTGAACAATCACGATTGTCTAGAAATTCAAAATCGTGAAAAACACGATTTTGAACTAAAATCATGAAAAACACGAGTTCTGAACAAAAATCCTGAAAAACACGATCTTAAACCAAAATCGTGAAAAATACGATTTTGAACCAAATGGTGAAAAACACGATTTTGAAACAAAATCGTAAAAAACATGATTTTTAAAACAAAATCGTGAAAAACACGATTTTGAACCAAAATCGTGAAAAACATGATTTTTCACCAAAATCGTGAAAAACACAATTCTTAACCAAAATCGTGAGAAGCATGATTTTTTTAACCAAAATCATGAAGAACATGATTTTGAACCAAAATCATGAAAAACACAATTTTGAACCAAAATCGTGAGAAACATGATTTTTAACCAAAATCGTGAAAAACAGGATTTTTCACCAAAATCATGAAAAACACAATTTTTGAACCAAAATCGTGAAAAACACGATTTTGAACCAAAATCGTGAAAAACATGTTTTTTTCACCAAAATCGTAAGAAACACGATTTTCCAAAAAAAATTTGTGAGAAAACATAATTTTGGATCACAAAAGATGATATCAATTAAATACCAAAGCAAAATAATCACATTTTGATCAGAATTGTGCAACACAATTCTTATCTGAGAATTGTGGAAACCACGATTTTTATTTAAAACTGATAATTAGCATAAATTTCAAGGAAAATTAAAAGCATGAATATATAAATTATGATTTCTAATGTTTAACTTAGAAAATACATTTCTTCGGTTCAGAATCACGATTTTTAGTCGAAATTGTGAATTTCCTTAATAATAGTATCTTAGACAGAAAAATTTATCAAAGAAACTTGTAGAGGTGTAGAAAACACCATAAACTCTTATAACATAAAAGCTAAGAGTTTTTTATTTCACAAAATCTTCAAAATTGTGTTAGAGCAAATTAGGGTTTGACAGGGAAAACAAAAACAAGAGCAGTTTTTCAGAAAAAAATTCTAATCAAGTGGATGATTTTGAGATCAGGAACCAAGCTCTCTACACTTAAGACACAAGTGTCATTAGGAGGGAATATACATCTAAGTGATTCTTAGGAAGGAGAATTAGAACATAGAGCCCACATGGAAAACCTAAATGAGACAAATGAAACCCAAGATACAAGTGATTTTAGAGACATTCTCAAATATATGTATACAAATAGGTTTGGAGCCTATGTGTATCAAGATGGCATGCATAAGTTTCTCATCAGATTGAGAAACTTAGAAATTCCTTTGAATTTGATGCTAGTGGCATAATTCATAGATGGAAGGTATGAGGATAGACAAGGTTGTGTCTATATATTCTCACCAATCCCTGAAAATTCAAATGATTTTGGTCAACATGCAGATAGAGACCTTGGGATCAAGAATTGGGGCAAACAGACATGCCTAGACCAAGTGCAAATCAAAGTCCTATTGAACCCCAAAATGGAAGAAGGTCACATACTTCTCCAAACCCTTTTGAAAGAGAAGGAGATGAAATACCTAAATTTCCCATTAGAAGGAGACAACCATGGCAAAACCAGGGAAGAAAGCTTAGACCTTATCAAGTAGAAAAATGTATGAAAAATCAGTATGAAGGATACAGAGACCCTCGTGCTCATGCAATAGAGTTCAGACAGCTGCTTCGGCTAAAGAAGTAGAGGACTCTAAAGTTCAATTTGAAGCCTTTGGTCTAACCTTGACTGGACCTGCATTATCTTGGTTCATACCCTTGAGAAAGGAAATGTACCCAAATATGGAGTCATTGCTTGAAGCCTTCATAGGTGAATTTTCAAAAACTGGTATCAAACATAGTACAGCCACACGGATACATAGTTTCAAACAACAAAAGCAGGAGAATGTTAGAGAAGTTGCTAGGAGGCTCAAACAGTACATTGACAGGTGTCCCAAAGATGAGGTACCTTTAATGGCTAGACAACTGTCTCTATTCATAGAAGGTTTGACGAGTGCACAATTGAGAACACTAGTGTACTATAGAAGATGTCTTGACTTAGGGTCCTCTGTCAAGGAGGCAATAGATTTAGAAGACAACAGGGGTCGGGATTTTTTGGCATTTGATCAACCAAGATCAAATGAAGATAGAATTCCACCAAGTGAGGAGTTAGAAAAAGCCATTGCTAAAGCCCTAGAGGTTAGCACAAAAGCAAATTTGGTAAATACTAGACTGACATCCAATAAGAAGTGTTACAATTGTGGAGAGAGTGATCAAGCATATCAGTGTCCATATCATAAACCTCAACATTTGCAAGATAGGAAAACACTCAAGTATTGCACTTTAGAGAAAAAAGCTTTTACAATAAACACCTGTCAGAGAGAGAGAGAATATATGAACCAATACAATCCACAAAGAGAAATTGGCTTTGCTGAACAACCTAGACCTATATTGGGGCAACAACCACCATTGCCTACAAATGTGGTTCCAGTAAAATACACCCCTGTAGAAGAGGAAAGTCCAAGATCTAGAACATCTTTCAAGGAGGATTATCATTTGTTTGAAGGATACCAAGAAGATTGGGAGGAAAATGAAATAAGAGAACTAGATTTACAAGCCTTAGATTTGGGAAATGGAAGAATAGAAAAGGTTAGAGTTACATTCATGTACATAACAAATAATTACATGTCCAATTAGAGATCCCAATTCAAAGGAGAAAAGAAGATAACATGTTATAGATGTGGAGGAGAGCATTTCATTAGGGATTGTCCACAACCTCCAATAGTAAGAGTAGAAGGAGCCTTTTGTAAGGATTGTGGCAAGGAGCACTTAATCAGAGATTTCCCAAGAAACCCTCAGAAACAACAAAGCACATCTAGTAACATACCATTAAAAGCAGTAAACATATTGGAACAAGAAGAATTGAGTGAAAATGAGTCAGTGGCATTCAATGTCGTAACTAGAGCTCAAGCCAAGGAGCAAAGCATCAGAATTCATACACACACTGTGGACAACAAGAAACATCTATCTTCAAAAGAGAAGAAAAATAGACAAAAAGGCAGATGGGAGAAAAAGGCAAGAGCTCGTAAAACCCTAACCTTAGAAGAGGAAATTGTAAGTAACTCAAACCCTATTCAACAACAAAGTACACAAAAACAAGGAGGTATGAAAAACTCAAAGTGCTTGGATACATTGATTAAAGATGGACCAAATCCTACAGATCACGTGTTAACTTATCCAATGCCTGATATTGAGGATGAAAGGATGTAGAGGTGTAAATAGATCATTAGAGAAGCACAAAACCATTTAGAAAAGTCAGACAACCCTAAAATATCTGAGGAGTCGAATTCAGCAAAATCTAGGGAACAATCAGTTGAGGAAGAACATTCAGGCAAAAGGGAAAAAAATAACTCTTAAATTCAATTTAGATCAACATTGTACAATTCTATGTCAAACTACAATGGAAGAGTTAGTAAAACAGAATCCTCGTTTACAACATAATATGAAGAATTGGGAAATAAATTCACATTGCCTAGATTCACAATTTCAAAAAACAAAAGAATTGTTGTGCATACCTATTGACAAGATAGGAGGCTACTATGAGGGAGAAGAAGGGAAATCAACTTTGAGAATACAATTTTCCAACCATTATGCCAAAGCAATACTCGATAGTGGATCTGGAGTGGCAATTATGACCAAACAAACTTGGAAGGAATGGGGGGGAAATGAATTGATACCTACCAAGATGAGATTACAACTTGTAGATGGACATATAGAGGTACCCCTAGGAATCTGGGAGAAGGTGATTGTGGAGATATGTGGGATAGAAATAGAGCATACATTTTCCATAGTTGAATTTCCACAGCCTACCTCTTCTGAAATCATCCTAGACAGACCATTTATGAGACAAATGTAGATTGTGCATGATTGGGGTACAAATTTTCTATACCTTCAAAGTCAGGGAAAAGTAACTAAGGTAAACCTAAGAAATGGGTAGTATTATGATATATCCCCTTAGGAGTGGTTCAAAGTGCATCAGAATCAAGAGTCAAGTGAAGAGTCTGGAAGTGAAGATCATAGTGAAAAGGAATTATCAATCTGGAGGTGTAATGCCATAAGGAACAAGGCACATAAGAGAATGTTGCTAAGGAAAGAAGATTGTCAAAAGGAAAGTAACTAGAGGACGAGAATTACATTCCACAGAAATTTGATGATGAAGAATTTGAGCCCTATGGCTGGAGTCAGATATTGTCTACAATGGATTTGGCCAATGATGAATATGTAGGAGTCAAATTTCAAGATGAAGAAGGGTATGATGTCTTCCATATAGGAGTACAAATGATAAAGTGTAACAAAGTCAGAAGAGAGTCTGAGGGAATCCGTAGTTTTAAGTACTGACGAAACATAATTTCTAGAAGAAGTGCATGCTCATGATGCTATAAAAGACAAAATCTCAAGAACTTATAAAAAATTTGTACACGAAAAGATTAGTGAAGATCCAAAGCCTCAAATGAGTAAGAAAATGAAGGAACATAAGGCACTTAAGGAAGAGGAGCAAAAGTTTGATGTACCTTGAAATCTCAATACTTATGAGGTGGAGGATAGATTACTTTTGAAAATGAAACCAAAAAGGGATAAGAAAAAAGGGGAATCATATGACAATGAGGAACGAACTAAGAAGGTACTGATTGCTCAAGAAGAAGGGGAGGATAAACACATTGTCATAGTTGATGATATGTCAAACCAGGAGGAGGAAGCACTAACAAAATTGGCTAAGGAATATAGGGATGTGTTTGCATACAGTTACAAGGATTTGAAAGGAATTGATCCTAAAATTTGTGAACACAAAATTCCTATTACTGCTAATGCAAAACCTAGCAAACAAAGACACTACACATTTAATGACAAATACTTTGCCAAAATCAAGGAGGAGATTGATAAATTGCTTGCTGCAAATTTCATTTATAAAATTGAGTATACTGAGTGGATATCTCCTATAGTTGTGGTACCTAAGAAAAATGGAAAGCTCAGGGTGTGTATTAACTTGAAAAAAGTTAATGCAGCAACTATAAGAGATAGTTATCCATTACCTATAACTGATCATCTCTTAGGGAGAGTTGCAGGGAAAGAGGTTTATGGTTTCTTGGATGGTTTTTTTGGATATAACCAAGTACCTATTTCCTTGGAAGATCAACATAAAATTGCATTCTCCACTGAGTGGGGAACATATGCATTCAGGGTTATGCCTTTTGGACTAACTAATGCACCAGCAACCTTTCAAAGGTTGAAGTTTATGTTGATGATCTATGTACCTTTTCATTGAAAAGACAAAACCACTTGCAAGACTTGGAGAATATATTCAAGAAATGTTGAACCTACAGAGTATGTTTGAATCCTGAGAAATGTGTTTTCTTTGTTAGGCAGGGGAGAATGTTAGGTCACATAGTTTCTAGAAATGGAATTTCAACTGATGAGAGAAAGATTAAGGCTATTGTGGACCTACCAAATCCAACCAATGTAGAAGAACTCCAAAATTTTATGGGACACTCTGGATATTATAGAAAATTTGTGCATAAGTTTACAGATATTGCAAAACCTCTTTATGCATTAATTACAAAATTTGAGTGGACCCAGGAGTGTGACCAAGCATTTGAAACCCTAAAAACTTGTTTAATAATAACACCTATTTTGAAAACACCATAGTCAAATTAGATCTTCCATGTTCATGTTGATGCTTCAAATTTTGCTTTAGGATGTGTTCTAGCACAAGCTATAAATGGAAGTAAATTGGATTTTCCAATTGCTTATGCTAGTAAGCAGTTGAACGTAGCTGAAAAAAATTATACAACCAATGAGAGAGAAGGACTTGGAATGATATTTTCTATAAAGAAATACAGGTATTATCTTCTAGCCAACAAGTTTAAATTCTTTGTGGATCACCAAGCTTTGCTTTACTTGGTGAATAAACCTTGTCACACTGATAGAATAGTAAGATGGTTCTTACTATTGATGGAATTTGATTTTGAAGCAATTGTGAGACAAGGGAAAACACATTTAAGAGTAGATCACTTGTCTAGGATACAAATCAAAGAACAAGATTCACCTTTGGATGATGATTTACTAGATGCATATCTGTTCAAGGTAGAAAGCATTCCAAATTGGGCAATGACTTTGGTACCTTTGTTAACCATTGGACCATGTAGAACACACAATCATATCACACATCTTGTATTACAAAGTAGAAACTTTGTACTACTTGCTAGACACTTATATCATCTGAACCACATTGGTATACTGGAGTATTGTACTCTAGAAGATGAGCAACCAAGATATCTAAAGAAAGCTCACTATTGGAATCCATGTACTCATGCTTCTACAATTTTCACTCTAAACAATCTTGCAACAAAAGAAGAACGTGAAGTGGCCCAGAAGGAAGTACAGTCTTCCAAGGAGCCTCATCCACCACAAACAAGCAAGGAACAATTATACTCATATTTGTCTCAAGGAAATGATAAGAGAGCATTGTATGAGGCTCAGTATCAGAAAATGCTAGAAATTCATTCCAATAAAACAACTAACTGGAGACAAGAAGAGATTGAACACTATGAAGCTTTGCACGATACAATGATGGCAGCAGATTTTGAAGAAGTATTTGTAAGAAAAGAAGTGGAGTTATTGGCATATTTCAACGAGTTGCAGGGACCTCCAAAAACTAGAACCACAATAGTGGTTAAAAGAAAGATTTAGAAGAAGCCTATTTAGAAGAAGAAACCAACCAAGAAGGATAAAGGTAAGGTTGTAGAGAAGGAGGTAGCTCAAGAGGCAGTAAAGACACCAGTAGAGGGGAAAAATCAGAAGGAAGCAAATATAAGGGAAGAAGAAACTCAGGACCAAATAAGAGAATCTAAAGTAGTCGCTTCTTCAAAAATGTCTTCTGATTCAGATAGTGATATTGAGAATTTTTTATTGAGGAGTTTGAAGCTATCAGTACCAAGCACACCAGTTAAATCAGCACAGACATCAGAGGTGGACAAATCATCAAAAAAAATTGATTGGAAGTTCAAAAGGAATTCAGATTGTGGAAGAGTCAACAAAGGAAATCAGTCTTGAAGAAAAGAAGTGGAGGCTAAAAGGTAAAGGAAAATTGTTGGAAGAGAGTATTACAGGGAATGAAGGACTCAATGAAGGAGCTGTAGATACAGGGTCAAAACCAATTTGGACTAAACCTTCAAAACAACCATATTGTCAAACCTTTCTGGAAGAGCAACTAGGGCATATCAGTAAAGAAGAAGGGAAGAAAAGTCTGGAAAAGAAAGGTAAAGTAATTGAAGAAAGTATGGCTCTAGATGAGGGAGTGCATAAAGGAATAATAGCATCAGAAGAAGAACCTATTGTTACAAAATCATCAGAGAAGTTCTACTGTCAACAGTTCAGTAAAGAGAATACAAATAAAGATAAAGAAGAAGTTAAAATCTAGGAAAAGGTAGAGTTCAAAGATAATTATGAAGATAACCAGGAAACAGAGGGTGAGGTAAACAAGAAAATAGAAGAAGTACTTTCAGATTTGGGACATCAAGAACGTCAAACAGATCAGGGTGATCAAGGAGTGGAATATGAAGCAGACTTGATGGATGTAGATGATCAAGTGTTAGAAGGAAATGAATAGGGACAGGATGATCAAATTGAAAATAAGGTTGATCAGAAGCATGAAGAACAGGAAGTGAGGATGCAAGCAGAGGAACAAGAACCTGTGGAAGATAGTAGAAGATCTTCACCACCACAGGATTCACATGAACAAGAAGAAAGGAGCATTGAAGATTATTCAAATGATTTTGTACATATGCTTTTAACAAATAGAGAATCAAGGATGAAGTCTATAAAAAAGATGCATGATGAATATGAAACTCAGATTGTAAAAATTGCTCTAGAAAATGGGGTAAATCCAGATCAACATCATTGGGCAGCATATGGCCTTGGAATTCCATTTTGTATGATCCTTGAAAGTATTAAAAATTATCAGACTCCAAGAGTTGGTCTACCACATAATAGGTATCTGGAGTATGAAGAGGACATTAATGTCACCAAATAATTTTTTGAAAAAGCCAACCCTAAGTGGAGAAACAGGTGGTTAGATTCCAACAAGGACTGTAGGAAAATATGGAAAGATGCACCATTGCAATTAAAGATAAATCCAGAATATTGCCCAGTAGCCAGAAGGAGGGATTGGTTAGTTTTTTGGGAAAGAAGAAATGAAGGGCAAATTCCAACAGCAGGATCTTGGCCAACCAAAAAATACATGATTGATACTATAGAATCTGTTATATCAGCATATAAAGATGTAAATGACCCCGCTTCTATATTAATAGTTAGAATTATGCGGCTTATAGTAGCATGTATAGAAACTTTCAGAGACACAGACGTGAGGACCCTCTCTTACATAGGATTCGATTCCCCCTCAGATGCTTTACTTTTTGATCTGAGTGAAACACCAGATAGAATTTTCTCAATGGCCTATTATAGTAGAGTGGTATTTTTAGGTAGCCATTACCTTCAAATTTTTCGGATGCTATTGATTACAATTTTTTTGAAAGAGAATCAGAGATTTTTGGGAATTTATCAGTAATTACAAAGTCAAGACTCACTGCATATGTACATAAAGTACTTGAAGAAGGATGTGATAGACATACCGAAAGCAGTAGTTCAATGGGGAAAAGCTTTATTTGAAATGGTGAACAATTTGAATATCACAAAAAGAAAGAGTCATGATTTTTTGTCATAGGTTAATCAGAGGAAGAAGAATTAAAGCGGAATCACAAGAATATTTTGTCAGATCAATTTTTTGTGAGGAGCCAAAAATTCTAGGAGGGGAAGGATGTTGAAAGAAGCATTTTTTGAAGAAGCTCTTGAGTAGGATATTTTTAGATTGGAAAGAAGAAGGACCAAATTTCTAGTGTGAAAAGGGACACTTGAAAAAGTATAAAGGATAATTTCTTCTACTTTGTAAAGGTTGGTTGTTATTGCTACTATTCTCAAGCTACTCAAGTAAAGTGAAGAGCTTCTTGCAAGAAATCGTGTTTCTACTTCTCATCTTGAGTGTCTTCTTGATTTGTTGAGTCTTTCTCTTGTGAAATCTATGGAATTTGTGTGCTTTTCTTGTGTATTTCTAAGTGGAGTGTATGAAGAGAGGTTATTGTCACTATATTGAGTGAAGTGTATGAAGAGAGGTTATTGTCAGTATATTGAGTGGTGTTGCAAGAGATCAATGCCGGAAATGGAAATTCTCAGTTTTTACAGAATCATGATTGTCTCGTGTATGTGATATAGGTACTATTTTTGAAATGTGACTTTATATTTGAATCTACAAACAAAATGGCACACTTTAGACACAAAGATCATTGAAAATGCTATTTTATAGCTCAAGATATTCAAAACCCTCGTTTTTTCATCTTCATCTTCACTAATTTCTCATAAATCAGTCATATTTCCTCTTATTCTTGGAATCCATTAACTAGAAGGGGTTGTGGTCTTTGCATACTTCTTGGATTGAAAATTTAAAGTGTTAGTTAATCTTTTGTGCCATAATGATTGGAGAGGACAACTCCAAAGGGTGACAACAAACACCTGAGAAGGAACATGAGCATAAGCAATACATCCAAAAATCTTACAATGATCCAGGCTTGGTATTCTTCGACTCCAAACCTGATATGGTGTCATGCCATCAAGTGATTTTGAAGGTAACCTGTTAATCAAATAAGTGGTTGTGGATACAGTGGCAGCCCATAAGTAATTTGGAAAGTGCTTTTTATTTAGCATAGACCTTGCAGCTTCAACAATTGTCCTATTCCTTCTTTCTACCACTCCATTTTGTTCAGGGGTGTACCTTGGAGTAATCTCTCTTTTGATTCCCCTCTCTTGAAGAAAGGAGTCAAACTCATGGGAGAAGTACTCTCCCCTCCATCTGACCTTAGCCTTTTTAATGTTTTACCTGTTTGATTCTCCACAAGAGCCAAATATCTTTTGAAGCATGAAAAGACTTCATCTTTGTGTTTCATAAAATATAATATAGTCCACCTACTGCAATCATCAATGAAGGAGACATAATACCTTGATCCAGATATTGAAGCATCCTTGCTAGGTTGAAAACATGCTCATTAGATTTACCTTGTGGCATGGCCATATTCATGATTAGCAATGATTCCTCTTGATTTGAGTCTTCTGTGTAGTTATTGAAGTCTCTTCTTCCCCTATTGCCTCCTTGATAGTTTGAATGGTTATAATTGTTGTGGTAGCCATTGAAGTTGTTGTTCCTTCCTCAAGAGTAGCCAGAACTTCCTCTAGTGTATCCTTTGCCTCTTTGATCTATGGAATTTCTAAAGCAATTTTTAGTTTTATGATTAGTTAATCCACAAATAGAGCATGAATTAGAGTCTTGGGATCTCCCCCTACCTTGCCTTCCTCCTCTGCCTCTACCTCTACCATGTCTTCCTCTACCTGCATAGTTAGCTTGATGTGTACCTGCTTCATCATCCACTTTCTTTCCTCTTCCTTTGTTTTCTTTGGACTTTCCTTTATCAGTATAAAAGGCAGAAGATTGATTACCTTTGGAGCTTTCTCCATTCTTCATAAGCTTGGCCTCTTGATTAAGTAGTTGTCCTATGAGTGTATTGAAATCTGGTACATGCATATCCATGTATAGATTCATAGCTCTAGTGAATGCTTCCCACTTGTCATCTGCCCTCAAGCCGTTGATGACCTACCTTACAATTTTCTCTTCCTCTGTTACCTCTCCAATGCTTCCCTACTGATCTACTATGTCCTTGAGCTTTGTGACAAAACAGTCACATTTTTTTTGGGAGCTTTCTTGAGAGTTGTGAAGTCCAGCCATAGTTGATGCTTCCTGGCCTTTGTACTTGAAGAGAAGAAGGCTTCAAGTGCATTCCACACTTCCTGGGATGTTTTACGACTTGTAATGTGAGGAAAAAAAAAATCTGAGAAAGAGTTGAGGAGATAAGACCTTGCAAGTGGATCCTTGGAGCACCATGTGCTCAATCTTTCTTGCTCTTCTTCTGTTGGTTGACCTTTGTTCCTGAGACTTGGCATAAATTCATCTTTAGATATATAACCATATAAATGCCTGCCTTGAAGATAATCTTTCATCCTTAATGACCAGGCTGAGTAGTTACCTCTATCCAATTTGTCAATTGATGAAGGAAATCCATCTATCATGTTGTCCAGCCTTGCTCTCATACCACTGTGAAGAGATGGATCTTTACTTGGAGAAGATGAAGTGGTGCTGTAGAAACTTTGCACTACATTAGCCAAATAAACTCCAAGATATGTAGTGGGCCTTTTAGCTTGCCAAAGGATGTATTAGATACCCTATGTACCTTGAAAGGTCACTCTAAAAAAGATGAGTCAAAATAGATGGGTAGAAGTTGAACCAAGGGTAAAAAATTTGCTATTTTGGTTCATAGACATGTTCACTGTTTTGAATAATTCTCTGGGCGTAGAAGCAGTTGGCTTAATTCCTTTTGTGGTATTCTAATTAACTTAGTAAGCTAGCAATCATGAGTGATTTCATAAAAAATGATGGACTACATGAAGTGAAAGGAGTTTAGCAAGTCATCACATCATCCCAACTTTCACAGGCTGCAGGAGTCATCAGACCAATGAGCAAAGATACATTAATATCTCACGGTTCCAAGAGGCAATGCTAATGAAACTTTGTAAGCATATAATAGACAGTATGCTGAATCTAATATGATTTAAATTATCACAAAGGACCAACTACACACTGAGAAAAAGCTTTGAGAAAATCACTGTTCTGATGGAGTACTAACAGAGAAGTAAACTATGCATAGATATAGTTGAAGTGTAATAAATATATCTCAAGATTGAGAAATCTAAATGAAACAAAACTTTGGGACTATATAGTAGACTTAAGGGGCTAACTTTACCAAGTTAAAGCATTGAAAAGGATGGATCGTGATCAAAGAAATCATCTCTGCAAATGCACTAAAAAAACTGAGAGATATGGCAATGAACAGTACACTCACATAGACATGAAGATATGGACACAAATGATCATGAAAAAAATGTATATTGATTGTAAGGTACAATGGACTTACTAGTACATATGTGTGCCTTGAGACCACACTCTAATATGACATGAAGCCCTGCTCATGGAGGTACAAAAACCATGAATAGAAGCCATGTATATATAGTGATGTTTGGAGCCTAAATTTGAATTTGAATCTCACCTAAAATCATTCTCCAATATTTTAGTGATTGATTCTCCAACTCAATCAATCACGAATTCATGGCTTTCTCCTTCCCACTCATCAAGTGGACTCAACCACTTTAGGTTCCTTCACTTTTACTTCAATTAGAAGTTCAAAATTTACAAGGGTGAGTTCATAAGTGGACTCTACAAAGAATAGACATTTCCTTCAAGTTTCTATGTCTTTTGATGACTCAAGCCAACACTTAAACTTTCCATGGACTTGTTCCAACAACGCTTGAGCTACACCAAATTTTGGTGCTATTGTCAGGGAGCATTGCACAAGGACGAGCGTTGCAATGGTAAGATCGTAGATGTGCAACATTGTATTGATAGAAAAATAGTCATTTTCTTTTAAGTTTCTGATTTTGCATCTTCATCTTCATCTTCATCGTCATCACATCACCAACTTCTTCCATCTTCATCCTTGTTGAAATTGTTCGTTTTTTACTATATATTCACTACTTTCACCTCATTTGTATTCATGGCTATGCAAGAGAGAGAAAGAGAGGCAAAGTGTTTAAGTTTTTGAGTTTTTGTGCTTTCTAAAACCCTTTACACGACATGCAAGCCTCGATGCTTGATTTTGAAGTTACCACCCAAATTCTCAGAAAATCGCAAATTTTTGGAAAAAAATCACGACTTTTTGAATTTCAAAAAATTTTGAATTTCATGATCTTTGGTTTCCTGCCTAAAATCACTCAAAAAATCATGACTTTTGCAAGATAAATTTGGATAAAATTGTGATTCTTTGGCTCTAAGTGTGGAAAAAATCATGACTTTTTGGTAAGGCAACTTTTGAAGAAATTGTGACTTTTTGCACTCAAGGTTTGAAACAAAATCCTGACTTTTTGGAAGGGAATTGTTGAGAAATTCACGACTTTTGACCATCTAGATTGTTAAAAAATCATGAATTTTTGGTTTTCTAAGTGTGGAGAAATTGTGGATTTTTGGGTTTTCCAAGTTGGAGAAAATCAAGATTCTTTGGTTTTTTAATCATGAGAAAATCGTGAATCTTTAGGCTCAAATCTTTGAGGAAATCGCGAATCTCTCCCATTAAGATTTTGAGGAAATCCCAATCTTTTGGAAGATGAATTTTGAGAAAATCATGACTTTTTGGGTTTCTAAGTGTGAAGAAAATTGCAATTCTTTGGTTTTCTAAGTGTGAAGAAATTGCAAATATTTGGTTTCCTGGCTGTGAGAAAATCGCAAATTTCTGGTTCCATAAGTGTGAAAAAATTCACAACTTTTTGGCTTTCTAAGTGCAAGAAAATCGCGACTTTTTGGACTTCAAATTTTGAGAAATTTGGGACTTTTTGGGTTTTGGGCTCTCAAGAAATTGCGACTTTTTGGAATCAAGCTTTTGAAGAAATTGCCACTTTTTGAAAGGCAAATTTTGAAAAAATTCATGACTTTTTGCATTCCCATTTTTGAAGAAAATCACGACTTTTGCAAGGTGACTTTTTGAGAAAATTGCAAATTCTTGATAGAAGAAAAGTCTCCTTGGCATGTCATATGGTTGTTGCAACCTGAATCTATAAACCATTTTTGATCATCACTTCTTGGGCTGTTGTACTCATGCTCCATGGCAAGCATGGTTTGCTTGTCTCCTTCACTTGATGTACTGGCATAGTTATTTTGGCTCCTTTGGTTGCCTCCATTCAGCCTTCCATTCTTTGGCCAACAATCATTTGCATAATATCCTAGTTTACCAAAATGATAACATGTTATACCTTTATGAGAATTGTATGAACCTTGACCTCTTCCTCTATTTCTTCCTCAACCTCTTCCATGTGTGTTGTCATTTGAGTTGTCCATGTTGTCCTTTGAGTTGTGTTGGCTAGAATTCATGTTGTTGTAGCTTCTTCCTCTTCCTCACGAGCCTCTTCTTGAGTTCCTTCCTCTACCTCGACTTGCCTATAACATTTGACTATGGTTGTCCTTACCTTTGTTGCCTTCTCCTTGTTGAGCAACCTCTTCAGCCACAAGATTTGGTATAATCTCGTCGAATGTTGGTAGAGGGTCTCTATAAAGAATGTTTGTGATGAAGGTCTTCCACTTCTCTTCACTCCTCAATCCATTGAGGGCTATTTGGACGATGTCTTCCTCTTCTATCTTGCACCCAACTGATGCTAGCTGATCTCGAAGCTCCTTGATCTTCAATGTATACTCACTAATGATTTGGTTTGAGCTTTTCTTCATGTTGTTGAGGTCGTTCTTGAGTTGCATCCTCCGAGACCTTGTTGAGGTAGCATACACCTTCTCCAATGCTTCCCAAACTTCCTTGGCTATCTCTAAGCTTTGCACATGACCAGTCATAGTTTTAGAAATAACTTGTGAGATGAGGACCATCACCCTTCGATTCCTCTCTTCCCAATCAGCAAATTGTCTCCTTTGCGCCGGAGTTATGTTGGGATCTTGAAGGTCCACTGGTTGTTGATCAACTCCAATAACTAGACAACATAAACCTTTACCTTTAAGGTAATTTGTCATCCTATATCTCCAAGATTGAAAATTATCTTTGTCTAACTTCTCAAGTTGTTGTCCTAAATCACCCATTGAAAACTTCCAAGATCGAAGTTTACCTCAAATATGTTGTGGCGCTTTTTCTTGACTTTACAAAGCTCCCCCTTGATTTGTAGCTTCTCCTTTGCTTCACTTCAGTTCCAATGCTTTGCCTCTTCAAGATCCAATGCTCTGATACCAAATGTTGGAGAATTCCTCTCCTATTCAAAGCGAAAAGTGTAGAAGACCTTCTCAGGATCAAGACTTTTACCAACAGCTCAACTCTCAAATGAAAACTGATATCAATTGAAAAATTCAATGAACTTGAAACTTTGGTTACTCAAACTAGACACTTATAGATTTCAAATGATCTATCAAACATGCGATTTGAAGTAGTCTTGGTTTGGAAACTCTTTGCCTCAAAATAGGTTGCCTATTCATTCACTTAGGCTAAAAACTAGACTTCACTAAAAATTAAATGACTCATAGAACATAAAACATTTGATAAAACTATTCTAGAAAATGGAAGAACTCAAGATAAGCTTTCCAACAAATGTTTAAACACTAAAAATGGATACATACATTGAGAGATATGACTCTCACAAGTAGGCTACCCATAAATTAGTATGTGGTTGGACATAGTCTATGAGAGTGAAGAGAACGAAATGACTCAAACATAATGAACTACCTTAAAGGGGACTTCCACGCCTTCTTCCTCTATCCTTGAGTGTCCTCCCTTGCCTCTTTTATATCCAAGTGATGAAAAATTCTCATGATGATTTTGACAACCCTTCTCCATAACTCTTCCACTACTTTGAGTAGCCCCTCCTCTTCCAGTCCAAATTTTTTGGATTTGATTCTCTTTTGACCTTCACTACTTGCTAAAGTAAATGCTTCCATTCCTCATTTTTGTATTTTCCTTCCATTTGAAGAAAATACTTTTTGCAAAAATATATACGACCTTGCTTCTTTATTTTTTAACAATACATACTTACATACTTACTAACTTACATACTTACTAACTTACATACATACTAACTTATATACCTTGCTTCTTTATTTTTTAACAATACATACTTACATACTTACTAACTTACTTACTTACATACATACTAACTTATATACTTGCTAACTTACTAACTGTTGGAAGCAGCCAGAGGCATAGACGCCACGGAAGCATGTGAAGACGAAGCAGGGAGCCAGTCGGATCAATTTTCCAAACAAATACAATTCTTATTAATTCTTCAAACATTCAACAGTGATTGTTATCACTAATTGTAACATATGTATCATAGAAAACCCCATTTTGTAATCCATAGCTCCATTTTGTGCAAGCCGAGGAGTCCTCGAGCTTGAGGAGCTTAGATAGAACGCTCGTACCGAATTTCGTTATTTTTAGATACCATTTACCCTTCCAAATAGCATCTAGGACCTATTTTTTAACTAGGCCGGTCACTAGATGTGAAACCGGTCAAAACTAGTCTAGAAACTATAAAAAGAGCTAGAGAGCTCATTTTTGAGGTTGGTTCATTGTAGCTTGTTGGAGATTAGAGTTAATTTTGAGCTTGTAAGAGTGTTCTTGGGTAATAGAGCTAAGTTCCTACCTTCCATTGTGTCCTGCTTGTCTCTTCATTGTGTGTGTGTATGTGTGTGTGCATCTTTGTGCTTCTCACCTTCACTCTCACATCATCTCACGTTCACGATCTTCATATCACTCCTACCTCTCCCACGGATTGACATTAAGGAGGTGAAGCTTCTTAACGTGGTACTTACCATTGTGCTAGAGCAACACCAAATTTGGCGCCGTTGCCGGGGATCGAGTCTAGGACGAATGTGTGATGGTAAGAGTATAGCAAGAAGTGGCGTTGGAAGGTAAAAATTTCAGTTTTTGTTGTTGTTTTTACTTAGTTTTTAGTGTTTTTCACCTTCCCCATACTCCATCTTCATCATCGCATCATCATCTCCATTTCCAAAAAAATCAGAAAATTCACCATATCCACCCTTTCACCTCATTTCCCCTCATTTGTGCATGCGAGAGAGCGAGAGAGAGTTTTTGCGATTGTATGTGCTTGCTTTTTCTTGAGTTTTCTTGCAGGTACAGAGCTTCAGAGCATCAGGAAAGCTTCCAACAGGTAAAAAATGTACTTTCTGTCAGAGATTTCCGAGTGTGGCGGACCATCGCGATGGTCTGCAACTTTCGGATTTTGAGGTAGGCGACCACACCACGAGGTAGGCGATCCCTGCGCATACACGGAACCATAGTTGCATTTTGAAAATTCATTGTTTGGTGGACCATCGCGATTGGCTCGGACCATCGCGATTGTGTCGCACCATCGCGATTGGCTCACGCCATCGCGACGGCTCGGCCGGACCATCGCGACGGTTCGCTTTTTCGGACCATCGCGACGGTTCACTTGAGCCATCGCGACGGTCCACTTGGACCATCGCGACGGTTCAGCTGACCCCGGACCATCGCGATTGGCTTATGCCATCGCCACGACAGTGCCACGTGTCACGATAGACCATCGCGACGGTTCATTTTTTGGACCATCGCGACAGCCCAAAATCGGACCATCGCGATTGGCTCAAGCCATCGCATCGCGGACCATCGCGACGGTTCACTTCGGACCATCGCGATTGTCCACCGTTGACTGTTGACCGCGCCATTGCGATTGTCCGCCTGATCACGCCATCGCGACGGTTCATTTTTCGGACCATCGCGACGGTCCATTCCCACGCCATCGCGATCGTTCATTCCGGGCCATCGCGACGGTTCACCTTTTCGCGCCATCGCGATTGTCCAACTTTGACCGTTGACCCGCGCCATCGCGATTGTTCGCCTTTTCGGGCCATCGCGATTGTCCAAATCCCACGCCATCGCGACGGTTCGCTTTTTCGGACCATCGCGACGGTCCCAGACCATCGCGATTGCCCACCCCCATCGCAAATTTTGGACTTCAATTTTTGACCAATTTTGAGGGTATTTTTGAAAAATTTTTGGACCATTAGACTCATAGGAGACCCCTTAGCTCATATTTGAAGGAAAACTTGATTGTCAGTTTTTACCCCCCAGGGCCTGAACGCTCATAACTTTTTCATCCGAAGTCCGTTTTTTGAGCTTAATAGCTCGTTAGAAAGCTCGTGACGAGTACTACGTGACCTCAACTGTTTTTTTATAAAGGATACATCTATTTTTAGATAAACTAATTTGAGGTTCACCTAGTTTGGGACTAGAAAGCCAGGGGGCACACATTGAAAATTTGGGCAAAAAGGGAAGGGATTAAAAGGTGTATATGCTCAAGTGTTTGATCATCTTGTGAATTGGTCTAATATTGGAATTTTTCCAGGTCTAGCAAAGGCAATCAAAGGCAAGCAAGCAAGGCAGTGAAGACAGCAGAGCTTGGGAAGCACGGCTTCTTGGGCAACAGGGCATCAGAGCAACCAGAAAAGCCGACTCGAGGTTGGAAGATTACTCAACCCCCTCAGTCAATTCTTAGCATTAGGCTAAACGGTAGTTGTGGATTAACGACGATAGGAACGCCTCAAGTTCAAGATACTTAATTCTTTCAAGTTTAAGACTTAAAGTAAAGGTGTGTGTGACGAAAACCTAAAGAAAAGAACCTAAGTCTGACGGAACGAGAACTCAAAAATCATAACGAAAGTCGAATTCCTGACGCATATATTAAGACAAGAATCCAAAGAAAAGTAAAAAAGAATCAAGACAGTAATCACAAAGAACCATTGACGATCTAAGGGTGTAATTGAGCGTGCAAGGAAGAAAATTAATGAACCTTAGATCAGGCAAACATATAGGTAAGTCGGACAGAAGAAGCCTTAGATCATCAGAGGCTAGTGTAAGAACCACAGCTCGATCTTGGGCTCAGCAATTGAATAGTAGTTATCCCTACGAGTTGAGCTCAGAATCAAGTGAATCAGAAATGGCATTTAGTGCAGACAGACCAAAAGGAGGGTCTCATGTAGCATACCTAGAAAAACCAGAAGGACCCTATAGAACGCAACTAGAGTTTCTCCGAACCAACCGACTAGGTGCTCGCATCTATGAGGATGGTTTGCAAAGGCAAGTGGTGCAACTACACAACCCTGATCAACCCATTGGATTGGAAAGACCAGTGGTGAAATTTGAGAGAGACGCTTACATAGACAAAGAAGGAACCATGTACGTGCTAAGTACGCAGCCAAACGATACTAATGAGTTTGGCACAATTCAATTAGAGACGGAAGCGAAATTTCAAGGAAAAGAACCGTTAGAAGAACCTAGGACACCTAGAGGGAAATCTGTATTAACAAGAATACTCATCCCAGAATGGATCCCTCAAGATAACAGGAGCACCGAGTTGTTCGTAAATAAAGAGACAGATGAAGCCTTTTGGAGGTACAGAAAGGAAAACCCTGGTGAGATAGGCATCATTACAATTTATGAATTCAAGGACCCAGATACACCTGGAAAGGTTGTATACTTGGATGAGACTTCAGAAAGAGTCTTTGTGGTGCCTGAGCGCGCTAAAAACACATACACTTGGAGAGGTGAATTGATATTCCCTCCATCTAGAACGAACATAAATACAAGTCAACAAGGGGCAGGAACCTCCTCAGCCCATGGACATCAAAGAGAAGGAAATAAAGAGAGACCGGAAGTAAGCTTTAATCACCCCATAGGGAGAGATAGAACAACCACGAACACTAATAGGACGGATAGACAAAGAGAACATGGAATACCAGGTGGTAGAGATGATTTTCCTCTACCTAGACCACGCGAACACGCAAGAGTACTGAGACCCACTCAATTAGTAAAATCAATGAAGAATTACTTTGATGGGACAGGAGATCCCTATGACCATGTCGCAGAATTCAAGCAAGTACTAAGAGCAGAACAAGTCGAGGACATGTTCACGCAGTACAATGCATTTGGACTAACGTTAAAGAATACCGCTTTAACTTGGTTCCAACCTTTGCAACAAAGGCAATTTAGAGACATCCATCACTTTTTAGAGTCATTCATCACGGAATTCTCTAAAAGTGGGATTAGACATGACACGTCTTTGTTGATTCATAGCTTTAAACAAACCCCTCAAGAAACAGTAAGACTGGCAGGTCGTAGATTCAGACAATATGTTGAACGATGTCCAATGCCAGAGCTACCCTCACAAGCTAAACAGGTGTCACTATTCCTAGATGGCTTGTTGAGCGCTAAACTACGCTCTTATGTGTACCTAAAGGAACCCAGAACGCTAGAGGAGTGTGTAAGAATATGTATAGACATTGAGGATAACCTAGGAGATGAATTAGAGCTCTCAAAGGTCTACAAGGACTCAGATTGTTCTTCTCTAGCATCCACAAAATTGTCTAATTCGATAGAGGACCTAGCAGAAAAAGTGGCCCAAAAACTAGGAGTTTCTAGTAAACAGGTGCCCAAGCTGCCAACGAATGTACGTTGTTACACTTGTGGTGGAAATCATTTGGCAAACGTGTGCCCCAATGCACCTCAACCTCACGTCAACCCTAGTGGCCAATATTGTACAATTGAGAGAAGATACACGAATCATACGGCTCAGGACTGCCCATACAACAAACAAACCGTGAGACAGAACTACCCGCAAACATACCAGCAGCCAGGTAGGTATCAAGGCCAATACAATGCTCAACCTTATTACTATAGGCCTCCCCAGAACTACCCATACCAGGCTCAACAGAGACCTCAACCCGTCTTAGCTCAGCAGCCACCCCCACCAGCGAATGTCATCTCAGTCAAATACGCTGCTGCAGAAGAGAACCTAAGTAGGGCCTTAGTGCCTTCTTCACCTTTGATCACAGAAAGTGACCCGAACTCAAACAGTTTTGACTCTACTCATGTAACTAGTCCACCCGCTTATTACACGGAGTCACCAGAACATGTGGAGACATATCATTATGATAGTCCTCCAATGGAACCTAGTTGGGAGCCAGACTATACTAATGTGATGTACGCAAACCCAAACCCACGGCCCCAATTGAGACAACAGAGACCACAGGGCCCTAGAGGACCATGCTTTAGGTGCCAAGGAGATCACTTCATAAAGGACTGTCCACATCCCCCAATAGCAAGGCAATCACAGTACTATAGCATCCAAGGCTTTTGTGCCGATTGTGGCAAAGAGCACATAATCAAAGATTGTCCTAAGAACCCAGTTAACTCTTCGAATGTGACACCGATCAACGTGATAGGTATTGTAAACAACGCAGATGGATCCAACCCTACATACGTGCCTATACAAGCTATAACCAGAGCCCAGGCGCTCTTACAAAACCAACAGCTTAATCAAGAGAGAGTAGTAGGAACTAGTGAAGTTGCAGAATCTAGCAGTAAAAAGACAAAATCTTGGAAAGATTCTAGAGAAAGAATAAAGAGAAAGTGGAGTAAAAAGATAACGGAGTTGGAAGGAAGTCTAAAAGAGTCGAGAATATCAGGTTTGTTTGAACCCAGAAAAATGCGTTTTCATGGTCAGACAAGGCAAAATTCTAGGACACATTGTGTCAAAAAATGGAATCTCTACGGACGAGGAAAAAGTGAAGGTAATTGCAGAATTACCTAGACCAACTAATGTGAAAGAGGTACAGGCCTTTATGGGCCATTGCGGTTATTATAGGAGATTCATACACATGTATGCAATCATAGCCCAGCCTTTGTACTCTCTTTTAACCAATTTCGAATGGACGGACGAATGTGAAAATTCATTCAATGAACTTAAACAAAGCTTGTGCTCAGCACCTATATTGACAACCCCAGATTGGAGTAAGCCATTCCATGTACATGTGGATGCATCCAATTACGCCATAGGATGTGTGTTAGCACAACCCACGAACGAAGGTAACATAGATCTCCCCATAGCTTACGCTAGCAGACAATTGAACGCAGCAGAAAGAAATTACACCACGACGAAACGAGAAGGATTAGGGATGATCTACGCAGTAAAGAAGTTTAGGCACTACTTGTTGGCCAACAAATTCAAGTTCTTTACAGATCATCAAGCCCTGTTATACTTAGTCAACAAACCATGTAACACAGGACGATTAATACGCTGGTTTCTATTACTCATGGAGTATGATTTTGAAGTAGTAGTTAGGAAAGGAAAGACACATCTTAGAGCTGACCACCTTTCAAGATTAACCTCAGGAGAGGCTCCTCAAGGAATAGCCGATGAGTTACCAGATGCATACTTGTTTAACCTTGAGATAGCACCACAATGGGCGAAGCCGATAGTCCCTATTCTGACATATGGACCCAAGAATCCTAGGATAAAGATCAGAGAAGAAGAGATTACCAAGTCTCAGAGATACCAAATAATGGCAGGAAGCATATATAAACAGGATAATCAAAAGATTCTTGCTTGTTGTGTAGATGAATCAGAACATGCGAATTGGTTGCAATTAGCACACATAGGTGCACTAAAGCAACATCATTCAAAACATCGAACATTACAGACTCTGCATAGATTAGGAGTATATTGGCCTACGATGGAAGCAGATGTCTACAAGTTGTGTAAGGAATGCCATGTTTGTTGTGAAAGACCACCAGTAGAGCATGCTACACTCTATCACGTGTCTCTCACACCAGACTGGAGTGAACCTTTAGTGACATATTTGAGGATGAACACATTCCCTCAAGGCATGACCTTAGCGCGACAACGCAGTCTAGAGCAGGAAGCTCAAGACTATTCACTTATCGGCGATAATTTATACAAAAGGGGACGAGATGGATATCTAAGACAATGTGTTCATGAGAGCGATTATCTTAGCATACTAGAGACTGCACACCAAGGTGTTGCAGGAGGTCATTTTGGACCCGATAGGATAGTCAAAGCCATTCTCTTTGCAGGATTATGGTGGCCCACTCTTCACATGGATGCTCATACCTATGTAAAGAGATGTGATGTGTGCCAAAGAACTCAGTTTCCTACTCGCAGAGATGAAATGCCATTGAAACCCATGATGGGCGGACGTGCATTTTCTAAGTGGGGTATAGACTTTGTAGGACCCATCAACCCCCCTGCAAAAGGTACACATGCGGAATACATTATTGTTGCCACAGATTATCTTACGAAATGGGTAGAGGCAAAGGCCACAAAAAAGAATGATGCACACACGACTGCAAAGTTCTTATTTGAAAATGTCTTTACAAGATATGGATTGCCGATAGAGTTAGTGAGCGATCGAGGCACTCACTTTCTAAACCAAGTCATTGAATATTTATTACAGGATTTTATGGTGATTCACAAGGAATCTGCACCATATCATCCTCAGGCCAATGGTCAGGCTGAAAGCACTAACAAGATACTTTGTAACGTGCTGACGAAACTCGTGAACAATAAACGTTCAGATTGGGACAAACAGTTACACCACGCTGTTTGGGCATATCGAGTGGCCTACAAGACCGTACTCAATGCAACTCCCTTTCAGATGGTTTTTGGTCAGAATGCTGTGCTTCCTTTGGACTTCTTGATACCGACCCTTAAGGTTGCACAAGAACATCAGTGGACCGGCCATGAATTATCAGCAAGAATAATGGACTTGGAACGATTAGGAGAAACCAGGCTGAAAGCAGCAGCAGGAATATACGCAGCGAAGAAGCGACAGAAAGCATATTTTGATGCACATGTGAAAGATAAAGGCCTCAAAGAAGGAGATTTAGTTCTAGTGTATACGCTGAAACAGCACGCACGGAAGTTAGAGAAGCGAGGTTATGGACCTATGATCATTAACAGACTCTCGACGAGCGGAGCAGTACAGTTAGCCACCTTAGAAGGAGATATAATGCCTAATTACATTAGTGGCTGTAGAGTCAACCTATATCAAGAACCTCTCACTGAGGATATGCTTAGACGACTCACGTTGGCAAAGAAGCGTAAGGAGGAAGAAAACAGAATACGAGCGGAAGCTCAGGCAGAAGCCATAGAACGCATTAAGCGCATGAAGCTAAGAAGACAAGGACTAGGGAGAGAACATTATAACCATCTGGAAACACCACCCAGATATCCCATGGCCATGTGTCAAGTAAAGTCAACCACTCATCCTAGCATAGTGGACAGGAGACCATTCATTACAGTTAGGCTAGAGCACGGCAACCCTTGCCAAGAACTCAGGGCTTTAATTGACTCAGGTGCTGCGACTAGTGCGATTAGATGGTCCCACTACAAGGATTCCGGAATAGAAATGCGGCCAATTGAGGCATACCTCATAGGCCTAGGAGGTATGGAAACCCCTTGCATGGGTGAGGTGGACCTTCCTATCCTCATTAAGGATTTGACGATGACAGCGAAGCTACTAGTGTGCCATGATGACGACCTGATAGAACCCCTAATCCTTGGCCAAGATTGGCTATACGATCACTCAGTGGACCTAAATCTTAGACAAGGCTCCTTACAGATTGGAACCTTAGAGCAGAAGCGAGTGATACCGCTTGACTTCCCTAACGGCATTCCGCTTGACAGTTGTGACCCTAGACCCTATGAAATGCATGCGACGGAAGACCGGAAGATCTTTGATCAGCTCAGTCACGGTACGTCTACACCAACCCACTCGGGCTTGGCTATGGACAGTTGTCAATCAGAAGGACGACAGGAGATCTTCCCTGGGACTTCTTGCAAACTAGAAGAGACAGTTACCCAACCACAAGGGCAGATGGACACAATCAGTGGTCAGGTGGGTTGCATCAGCGGCTAAATGAGCACGACACCCTGCGGTGCTCATCCTTCCAAACTTGTTGCGGACTGGCCTAGATTAAAGTTAAATAAGGCATCACTTCCTAATGGGCAGGTCACGCAAGTGTTGGATCTCCCTTCTTTTCCAAAGCAGAGTGTCCATCCGACCTCTCAACCTCAACAACAACAGAGTCAATCACGACGAAGGAACCCAGACCGACTGCAGTATCGGAGGAAACAACAAGGAAGGCAGTTCAGGCCACCCAAAGGAAGCGGCACCAGACAAATATGGGTGCCAAAATGACAAAAAGCACCAAAAAACTCCAACCAAGCAGAGATTGACAAGAAAAAGGCAAAACAGAAACAGAATCAGTATCCACCATCCCCTCGACCTTCTCCTACAGGTCCGAGCATTCGACAAATGTGGATCGCCAAGAAGTACCTTGCCCATAGACCCACGCCCACGCAGATTTGGGTACCCAAACTATCTATCGTAGCTCAACCCATAAGCCATGTAATATATAACCCCCATAACTCATTTCATCCCTCGATACCACCACATCCGACACCACCCTTTGAACCTCAGCAGAAACCCTCCACCCACTCCAAGATCCTTAGGAAATGGATACCGAAACGTGCCCAACCGTCTCCCCCTAACCCCATGTCTGATAAAACTACCCCCCCGACTAACATACAACCTTGTACTAAATCACTAACCTTTAAACCTTGTATAAATTCACCCACTATCATCACACATCACTCGTAATCTCATCTCATCAAGAAATGTATGCATGATCTGAAACGTATAGGTGTCTAGAGACCTGCACTAGGGCTGCAAAAAGCATTGCATGCATCACATCACGTCACTAGGCTACACGGGTTACGCATCAGTTATGGAAAGGGATTGCGGTCTCACTTTAATGGGATCATAATTAATTTCCATGCTAATGTGTTAATCTTTGGTAGCAGATCTTTCTCACTAGCGCACCAATCACCATGCAAACCGACGAAGGAACATCTGGAGCAGGCCCCAGTGTAGCGGCTGTGCCCCTCAACGTGCTACGAGCAGAGTCCCACCCGACTGCTCCACCGCCGGAATTTCAGGGATTTCCAGGGCCCATGCCTATCGACAATCCACCCATGGGCTACACCGAAAAGATACACAGGAACTCTCATTGGTTTCAGGGCCTTGCAGGACCCCTTGCGGACGCGGACTTTATATTTGAATCCTCTCTGACATTTGATGACCGCACGTGGGGAAAATACCAGTTTTTCTCCAGAGAGTTCGAAGCCCTACAGAGCACCCAAGATTTAACTCACGTTTGGGCCAGAGCAGGCTTCACAGAGTATTTCAGTGATCCCCTGCCCAAACCGGATTTTTACAGGTGCTATTACTTAATCACTACTTTGCTGGCATCAGAGAATAAGGACATCCCAGGAACCTTCATATTGCCTACTTTAGTGGATGATCCACCTTATAAAAGGTTCTACCTCTCCAAGGATTTAATCAGAGCGGCCATCAAAATTCATGGCACCCACACTCCCACAGATCGAGAGAGATTAATTCCAGAACCGATGAAACGGGGGGATGTCACGAAGTGGGAGGAGATTTCGGCAATTACACCTGAGCTGTCGAAGCCACTAAGGATATGCATGCAACATTTCGCATTTCCAGCTCAGGACAGATTTACCATGCCCCATAAACGAATCTGGTTCGGATTATATTTGGCATGCACGGGACCTCAAACTGTTGATCTGGCAAGCTGGATCATAGACCAAATGTATTTGGCACAACACAGATGGGAGCGCAAGAAGGTGCTTAATGGATGTTGTGCACTCACAAGAATTGTGTATATGTGCTTGGCTTATGACTTGCCAATTGAGCGTGCACTAACAGGAGAAGAACTGAAGGCATTCAAGGGCACAACGAAGAAAGCCAGGAAGCCCAGTAGGACACGGGCAGGTAAGCGCATGCGAGGCACCATCCCTTGCCTTCAAGTGCTAGAGTCACCGTCACCACAACCTTCTCCAGAGCGACCACAGACAGAAGCTGCTCCCACAGTACAACCTATTCGCATCAGGTTGTCCAGACCAGTGGTTACGGAAGGCACCACTAGTACCGCCGCACCTCAGGCAGCTGCCACCACAGAACCCACCACCACAACAGTAGAAGCTGCCACAACTATTGGTGCGGAGGCTTTTTCTTTCCCAATACCACATATGGAGGCCGACCCAATAAACACAACATTTGATTTTGAGATGCCTGATGCATTCTCAAACGAATTCCAGTATTCAGAAGCACAGTTGTTCTCCCAGGAATATGAACGTCCCAGCTACCCTACCACGCCGCGAGATCTGCCACAGGGACAAGCTGTGTCGAGCTCTGAAGAAGAAAGAACCGAAACAGCCGACGATGAAAGCGACGATGAAGCCAACCAGGGCTCACAAGACGGACAGACAGATGGCCAAGGCCAATAAACCGACGCGCACGGCGACACCAGCACATATGAAGAAGAGACTTTCGAAGCCGCAGCGTACACGCTGGCCATAAAGAAATTATATCGCACGATGGAGAAAGTCTGGGCCCGGAAGAAGTTAACTGAAGAGGAGAGCCAGGCATTAATTGAACAGGAACTCATCTCCGGAGGATTCGAAGACGCATACATCAGAGGGTTCAGAGAGTTAGTCAAATCAGTAGGCTTCCATGAAGCACTCAGGTTTTTACAAAGAAAGCAACTACCACAGTTTGACCCCCGCCGAGTGCGCCTACTTTCAAAGCCTGGAGAGTATATTCGCGTACCAACAGGAGCTCAGTCTTCAGCACAAGCCAGGGAGGCACGCCTCGTACCCGAACGTTCATTGACCGCAGAACCCATCCTTGTAGATTCCCCACCACGTATCACTGTTGTACATACCACTACTATCTTCGAAATAACATCCACCCCTTCTACTCCTCTCTCACCTCATCTTTCACCAACCCACCCTGTATCCCCCGCACAACCACCTACTTCCCCCACATCCACACCAGTACAAGGCAACATAGCCACACCCTTCACCTTACCCATTCAGACCACCATGCCCACACCCAGCCTTTCGTATCTACATGTTAACCCCTTCACCCCTTCATCTTTCCCCGCGTTTCCCCCACCTCTAAGAACCCCATTCCCCTTTCTAACCCCACTAACCTTCTCACCAGTCTCACCTCCCCAACCTACCATAAACCCTATTTCCCCGTTTCACCAAGCAGCTCCAACCATTCCCCCTGTAAACTACTCTACATTTGTAAATCCCGTATTCACACCTACACAACCACCCACAATCACACCACTTTTCACAGTCACAACACTAAACACGTCCAACGGCATGGACATATCACCATCCACTTCACCACCACCCACTCCACTCACAGCACCATCATTTTTAGACACATCACAATTTTCCTCGGTCACCACTGCATCCACTGTCCCAACCCCATTTCCCATTCCCGCTGCATCTACTCCCACTGCATCCTCATTTAGCACTTCACTACTACTATCGCCCACCATAGACACCGCATTTCAACACATGTTCACATGCATGACACAAGTCCGCGATGAGTTTGCATCACTCGGCACCAACTATCAACAGCTGCAGAAAACGACGAATGAATTACAGTCGCAGCTTAATTCACTATCAATAGAGAATGCCTCACTGAACAACCGATACCAAGATTTACGAGAGGCCTATCACAAATTAGAACTAGAAAGTGAGGAGAAAACAAAAGAAGCCACGGCGGATTTGGATAACCTACTTCGAGCCCAGACCGTCCGCAATGCTACGCTCACTAGAAATATGGGCTTACTAAGAAGACACTTAGCCGCAGCAAAAGAGGAGAACCAGAGACTCCAAGAGCAGAATAGAGAGAACTTGGAAGCGGCTTTGGACCATCCAGACCAACCCTTAAGTCCGAGCAAATTCAAAGCAATCCCATCCGAATCGATGAGGATGTTGTTAGATGATCATGTGCGATTGCTTGAGGACTATGATCGTATGAACGAAGAACATCAAAAGTTAAAGGAAGATCACAAGCTGCTACAGCTCAGAGAACCGGCAACACAACAAATACACGAAGCAGCAGAACTACCAGCACCGGCGGACCCTGCCCCTGAAATTTTAGAGGAACTCAACGCACTCCGGGCCCAGGTAACACATCTTGAATCTAGAATTGCAGTCTATGAAGCACCACCAAGGCCAGACTCCCCACCTGAGCTACCAGCTGAGGAAGAAACCGTCACTATCCCGGTGGAGGAGACATTTGAAGAGGCATATGAACCGATACCCATCCCAGGCGGACGTGTCACGGCCGAAGGCCAGATGACCTATGAATTACCTACCCCCGCGTGGATGAAGACAGTTGAAGAACTCGGAACGACACACTCGGCCAGAGTAGAGGCACAGCTACATGCCATGGCCATAATTGAAGAGAAAATTTTACAGTCACCATTCTTTGCTCAATTGGCCCCGCGACGATACATATCTGGGCATGAGCTCCAATATAAACCGTACTTCATGTTAATGGCCGAATACCAGTTCGCCATAGAGAAAGAAACAGGTATGAAACCAACGCATGCCACTCAATTCGAGCCAGAGGACTTGCCACCAAGGGCGCAGAGAGGTGAAATCCTTCAACCAGACTGGCGCAGAGATTTATTGCAAAACTATCCCGAGATGATGAGCACATGGGTGAAAGCGCCGCTGCACTTAAAATTTAATCCGTGCTGGGGACCAGTACCACGACGCCGCTCTTGGACTGCATTCGCTATTAAGGTACAAAATAATAAGCAGTGCGAAGACTGGCTGAACTATCCCTATTTCAGGCCACCAATCGAGTTACCCACAGTAGGCTACATGATGGCGACGATCCGCCACTGGCTCCCTAGGTTAAAGCATATGGATGATATTGCCGCGCACATGACTGTCAAAATCTTTGACATGATGCAGATGATATTTAAAGTCTTCCGACGCATCAAAGCTCCCCATGTAAACACCCCGGGCTTCGAGCATGGCAACTTTGATTTAGTCTATGATATGAGCACAACGCCATCGCTACGGGTGTGTTATGCCTGGCACTGCAGAATCAAATACCTGCCGGCATGCTACAAGCAAACATTCGAAGAAATGTTCACCACCGGCTTTTGGGAGTACCATTCAGAGGTATTTATAAGCAAGCCCACACACTTATTGCAATTATTCGCCTGTGAACGAATGGTGTACTCCACACATTATCAGCTCCCACCACCAGAAGAGCCACAACCTATCGACTGGGAGAAACTCGAGGCTGATCTAGCCCGAGGCATTCGTATATCAGAGCACACCCTCGCTCAAGACCTCCTACAGAACTACATCCGGCAGACCTCACAACAAGGTTCTGTCAGGGACGACAGAAGCGAGAGGGAGGGGGGTGTTGGAAGCAGCCAGAGGCATAGACGCCACGGAAGCATGTGAAGACGAAGCAGGGAGCCAATCGGATCAATTTTCCAAACAAATACAATTCTTATTAATTCTTCAAACATTCAACAGTGATTGTTATCACTAATTGTAACATATGTATCATAGAAAACCCCATTTTGTAATCCATAGCTCCATTTTGTGCAAGCCGAGGAGTCCTCGAGCTTGAGGAGCTTAGATAGAATGCTCGTACCGAATTTCGTTATTTTTAGATACCATTTACCCTTCCAAATAGCATCTAGGACCTATTTTTTAACTAGGCCGGTCACTAGATGTGAAATCGGTCAAAACTAGTCTAGAAACTATAAAAAGAGCTAGAGAGCTCATTTTTGAGGTTGGTTCATTGTAGCTTGTTGGAGATTAGAGTTAATTTTGAGCTTGTAAGAGTGTTCTTGGGTAATAGAGCTAAGTTCCTACCTTCCATTGTGTCCTGCTTGTCTCTTCATTGTGTGTGTGTATGTGTGTGTGCATCTTTGTGCTTCTCACCTTCACTCTCACATCATCTCACGTTCACGATCTTCATATCACTCCTACCTCTCCCACGGATTGACATTAAGGAGGTGAAGCTTCTTAACGTGGTACTTACCATTGTGCTAGAGCAACACTAACTTACATAGCTACTAACTTATATACTTATTTACTTACTTACACACATACTTACATACATAAACACATACATACATACATACATACATACATACATACATGCATACATACTTGCATACATACTTGCATACATACTTGCATACATACTTACATACATACTTGCATACATACTTACTTACTTACATACATACTTAATTACTTACATATATACTTAGTTAATTACTTATTTACTTACATACTTACTTACCTACCTACTTACTTACTTACCTACCTACTTACTTACTTCCTACCTACTTACTTACTTAGATACATGCTTACTTACTTAGATACATACTTACATACATACTTACATACATACTTGCTTACTTACATACTTATGTACTTATGTACGTATTTTACTTACTTATTTACTTACTTATTTAATAACTTACTTACATATATACATACATACATACATACATACATACCTACATGCATACATACATACACATACAAATACATACATACATACATACTTACATACATATTCACATACTTTCTTGCTTACATAGATACATACTCAATTACTTAGTTACTTACTTACTTAGTTACTCACCTACATACATACTTACTTACCTACTTACTTACTTAGAAACATAATTACTTACTTAGATACACACTTACGTAGCTACTTAGATACTTAAGCACTTACCTACTTAGATACTTACTTACATAGATACTTAGATACTTACTTAATTAATGACTTACCTAGATATTTACTTACTTACTCAATTACTTACTTAGATACCTACTTACTCACTTAATTAGTTACTTAGATACTTACTTACATACCTAGATACTTACATACTAAGATATATACATACATACATACATACATACATACATACATACATACATACATACATACATACATACATACTTAGTTTCTCACTTACTTTTTGACTTACTTAGATACCTACTTACTCACTTACTTACTTACATACTTAGATACTTACATATGTAGATACATACATACTAACTTACATACATACATACATACATGCTTACTTGCTTACTTACTTCCTTACATACATACATACATACATACATACATACATACATACATACATACATACATACATACATACATACATACATACATACATACATACATACATACATACATACATACATACATACATACATACATACATACATACATACTATTTACTTACTTACTTACGTACTTACTTATGTACTTACTTACATAGTTACTTACTTACTTACTTACTTACTTACTTACTTACTTACTTACTTACTTACTTACTTACTTACTTACTTACTTACTTACTTACTTACTTAATTACCTACCTACCTACTTACTTACGTATCTACTTACTTACTTACTTACCTACATACTTACTTACTTACCTAGCAACTTACTAACTCACTTACTTACCTGCTTACCTACTTACCTACCTACTTACCTACTTAGCTACTTAGCTACTTATCTACTTATCTACCTACCTATTTACCTACTAACCTACTTACCTACTTACTTACTTAGATACTTACATACTTACTTACTTACTTACTTAGATACATACCTACCTACTTAGTTACCTACATACTTACATACTTGCTTAGATACTTACTTAATTAGATAATTACTTACTAAGATACATAGATACTTACATTCTTACTTATGTACTTACTTTCTTACTTACTTACTTACTTACTTACTTACTTACTTACTTACATACTTACTTACTTACTTACTTACTTAGCTACCTACTTACTTACTTATCTACTTACTTACTTACCTACCTACTTAATTACTTACATGCCTACCTACTTACCAACTTTCATACTTACCTATCTCATTACTTACTTACCTACGTCCGTACTTACTTTCGTGCTTACCTAGTTACCTGCTTACCCACTTACCTGCTTACCTACTTACTAACTTACTTACTTACTTACTTACTTACTTACTTACTTACTTACTTACTTACTTACTTACTTACTTACTTACTTACTTACTTACTTACTTACTTACTTACTTACTTCGATAGTTACTTAATTACTTACTTAGATGTTTAATTACTTACTTACTTGGATACTTACTTACTTAGATACTTAGATACTTACTTAGTTAGATACTTACTTACTTAGATACTTACGCACTTAGATACTTAGATACTTACTTACTTAGATACATAGATACTTACTAACTTAGATACATAGACACTTACTTACTTACTTACTTACTTACTTACTTACTTAGTTACTTAATTACTTACTTACTTACCTACTTACTTACCTACTTACTTTCCTACTTACTTACTTACCTACTTACTTACTTACCTAGTTACCTACCTACCTGCTTACCTACATGCTTACCTACCTACCTAATTCCCTAGGTGCT